>CM042173.1:9007193-9094693 GCA_023376005.1 Doryteuthis pealeii
TATTAGTAGCAAAGACAATTGTAGCTTGGAGAACAAGCGACAAGATTCAGTTCTAGACTGTATTGTCAGATGTAACTTCACTTTCCTTCTGTAAATTCTACTTTCTTTGTTCAATACAATTGTATCAACTTTCACCAGTCGTTTGTCTTTATTTGTGACCTTTAATAACCCCACAATAGTTGGAAATTGCAGTGTAATATTAGGATTGAAGAGCATACAAAGAAGATTGACAAAAGTAATAAAAAGAGTAAAAGATTACATTTACAGGGAAAGATTAAAGAAATTAGGATAAACTACTTTATTAGAAAGAAGAATGGGAGGTGATCTAATTGAAATTTTCAAAATAATAAATAGAATTACTATCAACTTTACCTGTCGTTTGTCTTTATTTTGTGACCCTTAATAACCCCCACAACATATATATATATATATATATATATATATATATAGAGAGAGAGAGAGAGAAATAGAAGCTAATAACAGTGTTTCTATCTATCTATCTATCTGTATAATAGCTATATTGCTTCTGCTTGACTCACTGGCGTATTGAATTCGCTCTGGTCCCCAACAACCTAAGTCCCAGTCATGGGTAAATGAAGTAAGGGGGTAGAAAGGGGCCTGGTAAGCCGTTGTGAAAGTGACTCATCTAGGAGAAGGAAATCTCTGATATAAAAACCATCCTGCAGACAACCATTCCCTGCATCCTGTTGGTCTGCAATTTGATTTGTTCCCTCTATCTATTTGGGCTATCTTGCTTCTGCTTGTCATTGGATCTCAACTTTCTGAACCAAGAGACGGACTTAGCTGTCACACACAGCTATATCGCGTGGTGTAATGGTTAAAGTCATATAAAATGGACTCATCGCCCTGAGTTCAAATCCTGGCTGTGGTAATTGCATTTCACTTAGCGCTAATATCCTTGGGAAAGGTATGAATCCTACTCTCCCTCCAGCTATGGATAAATAATAGGGCAAACTGGACCCTTTAATCTTGGTTAGGCAACCAGTCTAGGAGAAGGAAAACTCTGAATTCAAACCTGTTGAGCTATGGATAAATAGTAGGGCAGACTGGGCCCTTTAGACTTAGTTAGGCAACCAGTCTAGGAGAATGAAAACTCTGAATTCAAACCTGTTGAACTCCGCTTAAGAAATTGACCTTGTGTCACATCCTCCTTGTGCGGAGGGGTAGGTAAATATATATATATCTCTATATTATCCATCTATGTACAGATAATCCTTCAGACAATGACATTTGTCTGAAAAGACATTGCAATCAACATATATCTGCATAAATTGTCCCTACTCTTCCTACGATGCAACGTAAAGATAATAACAGTGTTTCTATCAATCTATCTATTTATCTATCTGCATAAATTGTCCTTACTCCTACCACTATGCAATATAAGGCTAATAAGTGTTTATATATATATATATATATATATATATATATATGAGAGAGAGAGAGAGAGAGAGAAACATTGTTATATCTGCATAAATTGTCCTTACTCTTCCACAATGCAACATAAGACAAATAACAGTGTTATATATATTTATTATATATATGTTGTGGTATTTGTGGAAAAAGTGACTTACCGGTGAAAATGGTCACAGTGGTTAGTTGATTCAAGTTTCACAATGATAAGACAGCGATATAACAAATATAAAGTGCTCAATACGTTAGTAGAGCAAATTTATTATCATAAAGGTATACGGTAATAACCTACTCGAGTTTCACCATAAGGATCTTCAGGATTAAATCCACTGGATTAATCAAGATATTGATATATGTATATATATATAAAGGGAGAGAGAGAAAAACATTGTTATATCTATATCTATATATATATATATAGATAGATAGATAGATAGAAACAAACACTGTTATTAGTTTTGTTTCAAAGTGAGAATAGTAAGGCCAATTTATGCAGATAGATCACAATTACTCACAAGTTCACTCTGGCCTGGGGTGGGGGGTCGTACTTGTTAGGGTCCAATTTATGGGTTAATTGAGTCTAAAAAAAATTTCCATCAAGAATGAATAAAACAATGTCTTCAGCATAAAATAACCCAACAATAGTTGACATACCATAAAATCTAACCAACCAACAAGTTAGGTGTAATGCTTATTGTCATAAGAAATGGACTCAGTGAACGAGTTCAAGTCCTGAATGAAGCCTTTTTTTATTTCATTTAGCATTAATACTCTTTTTAACCAAACATCCATTAACAAAAACTCTTGCCCAAACATACATTTTCGAAGAATGAACGCATATTTAGCATTGTGATGGAGAACGTTAGTTAGATAGCAGCAATGCACGGCAACTACTGTATTCTCTGAGAACGAGAGCAAGACATTGTTTTGCCTGCCAGAATCGAACCCGCATCCTCCCGAAGGAAAAAAAAAAGAGACTTAGGCGTTGTGCGGACACAAGGTTCGACTCAGTTGCCTGGATGATTGTCCTGACCATATTAACCGAAGTGTTTCTAACTTGGGTACACCGGATTGGACACGGTGAACCAAGTTCAAATTTTGGTTGAGGCTGTTTGTCAATAATACCCTTGAGAAAGGTATGCATCCAACTATTCTTAACCACCACCAGCTATGGGTAAATAGTAGGGCAGACTGGGCTCTTTCATTAATACTGTTATGTCAACTGATCTAGGAGAAGGAAAACTCTGAATTTAAATCAGCTATCCTATGTTTCTATAAAAAACAAGGCAGACACTTCTACTATAGGAGTGAGCTCAATCTTTACTAGGACTATACTAAGTAAAACTATACTATAGTAAATCATCTCAATGCATTTCTGATAGTAAAATCATCTCCTATGCATTTCTGATAGTAAAATCATCTCCAATGCATTTCTGATAGTAAAATCATCTCCAATGCATTTCTGATAGTAAAAATCATTTCCAATGCATTTCTGATAGTAAAATCATTTCCAATGCATTTCTTATAGTAAAATCATTTCCAATGCATTTCTTATAGTAAAATCATTTCCAATGCATTTCTTATAGTAAATTATTTCCAATGCATTTCTTATAGTAAAATCATCTCCAATGCATTTCCTATAGTAAAATCATCTCCAATGCATTCATCTCCAATGCATTCCTATAGTAAAATCATCTCCAATGCATTTCCTATAGTAAATCATCTCCAATGCATTTCTATAGTAAAATCATCTCCAATGCATTTCCTATAGTAAATCATCTCCAATGCATTTCCTATAGTAAAATCATCTCAATGCATTTCCTATAGTAAAATCATCTCCAATGCATTTCCTATAGTAAAATCATCTCCAATGCATTTCCTATAGTAAAATCATCTCCAATGCATTTCTTATAGTAAAATCATTAATAAATTATAATACATTCCCATAGTAAAATCATTTTGTATCATGAAATCATTTCCTAATGTATTCCTATAATAAAATCATTTCCAATGCATTCCTATAGTAAAACCATTTCCAATGCATTCCTATAGTAAAATCATTTCCAATGCATTTCTATAGTAAAATCATTTGCAATGCATTTCCTATATGCTACTGTTACATTTCCTACTAGGACTATACTAAGGAGGAGTAATGTAATGGTTATCATAATAGGGAATGGGCACAGCAAGACGAGTTCAAATCCTGGATGAGACTGTTGGCATTTCACATATTGTTAATACCCTTAAGAAAGATATGCATCCAACTTGAAAAAGTTTTTGAACTTGAATCTGTTCAATTAACAACAGTAATCTCTTTCCTGCAACAATCTGTCTGCCACCACGGTAATCTCTCTCCTCTGACCGTCCTTCGCTCTGATTTTTACCACTCTCGCCGTCCCTCACTTGGTTCATTCTATCAGTCTCAGCGACAGCATGTTTTTTATTACGGCTCCCCCAGTTCCCATGCAAATTACGTCTTGTCTCATCAGGCGATTTCTTGCCGCTGAGGTCGGGGGGATTGCCTATATCCATTACACAAATATTCTTTAGTTAGGCAACCAGTCTAGGAGAAGGAAAACTCTGAATTGAAACCTGTTAAACTCTGCTTCTACGCGTATAAGGGATTGGTAAATATATAGAGCGGTTCCTTGTCTCTTCTTTTTAACCAAACATCCATTAATAAAAAAACTGCTGCTCAAATATACATTTTCAAAGTATGAACGCGTTTTGCGTAATGGTTAACATCATAGGAAATGGTGACCAAAGTTAAGAGGTGCTTGCAGTGTAATGGTTATTGTTGTAGGAAATAATAGGGCAGACTGGGCCCATTAACCTAGGTTTGGTAACCTGTCTAGGAGAAGGAAGACTCTGTCTTCAAACCTGTTAAACTTCTCCTTCCAGCTATGGGTAAATAGAAAGGTTGATTGGGCTCTTTAACCTAGGTTTGGTAACCTGTCTAGGAGAAGTAAGACTCTGTCTTCAAACCTGTTAAACTTCTCCTTCCAGCTATGGGTAAATAGAAAGGTTGATTGGGCTTTTAACCTAGGTTTGGTAACCTGTCTAGGAGAAGGAAGACTCTGTCTTCAAACCTGTTAAACTTCTCCTTCCAGCTATGGGTAAATAGAAAGGTTGATTGGGTTCTTTAACCTAGGTTTGGTAACCTGTCTAGGAGAAGGAAGATTCTTACTTCAAACCTGTTAAACTTCTCCTTCCAACTATGGGTAAATAGAAAGGTTGATTGGGCTCTTTAACCTTGGTTAGGCACCCAGTCTAGCAGAAGAAAAACTGACTTCAAACCTGTTAAACTTCTCTTTCCAGCTATGGGTAAATAGAAAGGTTGATTGGGCTCTTTAACCTTGGTTAGGCACCCAGTCTGGCAGAAGAGAAACTGACTTCAAACCTGTTAAACTTCTCCTTCCAGCTATGGGTAAATAGAAAGGTTGATTGGGCTCTTTAACCTTGGTTAGGCACCCAGTCTGGCAGAAGAGAAACTGACTTCAAACCTGTTAAACTTCTCCTTTCAGCTATGGATAAATAGAAAGGCTGATTGGGCTCTTTAACCTTGGTTAGGGCACTCAGTCTGGCAGAAGAGAAACTGACTTCAAACCTGTTAAACTTCTCCTTTCAGCTATGGGTAAATAGAAAGGTTGATTGGGCTCTTTAACCTTGGTTAGGCACCCAGTCTGGCAGAAGAGAAACTGACTTCAAACCTGTTAAACTTCTCCTTCCAGCTATGGGTAAATAGAAAGGTTGATTGGCTCTTTAACCTTGGTTAGGCACCCAGTCTGGCAGAAGAGAAACTGACTTCAAACCTGTTAAACTTCTCCTTTCAGCTATGGGTAAATAGAAAGGCTGATTGGGCTCTTTAACCTTGGTTAGGCATCCAGTCTGGCAGAAGAGAAACTGACTTCAAACCTGTTAAACTTCTCCTTTCAGCTATGGGTAAATAGAAAGGCTGATTGGGCTCTTTAACCTTGGTTAGGCACCCAGTCTGGCAGAAGAGAAACTGACTTCAAACCTGTTAAACTTCTCCTTCCAGCTATGGGTAAATAGAAAGGTTGATTGGGCTCTTTAACCTTGGTTAGGCACCCAGTCTGGCAGAAGAGAAACTGACTTCAAACCTGTTAAACTTCTCCTTCCAGCTATGGGTAAATAGAAAGCTTGATTGGGCTCTTTAACCTTGGTTAGGCACCCAGTCTAGCAGAAGAAACTCTATATCATATAAGGGATTGGCAAATATATAGAGCGGTTCATTGTCTCTTCTTTTTAACCAAACACCCGTAGACTGGGCCCTTTAACCTAGGTTTGGTAACCTGTCTAGGAGAAGGAAGACTCTGTCTTCAAACCTGTTAGACTTCTCCTTCCAGCTATGGGTAAATAGAAAGGCTGATTGGGCTCTTTAACCTTGGTTAGGCACCCAGTCTGGCAGAAGAGAAACTGACTTCAAACCTGTTAAACTTCTCCTTTCAGCTATGGGTAAATAGAAAGGCTGATTGGGCTCTTTAACCTTGGTTAGGCACCCAGTCTGGCAGAAGAGAAACTGACTTCAAACCTGTTAAACTTCTCCTTTCAGCTATGGGTAAATAGAAAGGCTGATTGGGCTCTTTAACCTTGGTTAGGCACCCAGTCTGACAGAAGAGAAACTGACTTCAAACCTGTTAAACTTCTTTCAGCTATGGGTAAATAGAAAGGCTGATTGGGCTCTTTAACCTTGGTTAGGCACCCAGTCTGGCAGAAGAGAAACTGACTTCAAACCTGTTAAACTTCCCTTCAGCTATGGGTAAATAGAAAGGTTGATTGGGCTCTTTAACCTTGGTTAGGCACCCAGCCTGCAGAAGAAAACTGACTTCAAACCTGTTAAACTTCTCCTTTCAGCTATGGGTAAATAGAAAGGCTGATTGGGCTCTTTAACCTAGGTTAGGCACCAGTCTGGCAGAAAAACTGACTTCAAACCTGTTAAACTTCTCCTTTCAGCTATGGGTAAATAGAAAGGCTGATTGGGCTCTTTAACCTAGGTTAGGCACCCAGTCTGGCAGAAGAAAAACTGACTTCAAACCTGTTAAACTTCTCCTTTCAGCTATGGGTAAATAGAAAGGCTGATTGGGCTCTTTAACCATGGTTAGGCACCCAGTCTGGCAGAAGAGAAACTGACTTCAAACCTGTTAAACTTCTTTCAGCTATGGGTAAATAGAAAGGCTGATTGGGCTCTTTAACCATGGTTAGGCACCCAGTCTGACTTCAAACCTGTTAAACTTCTCCTTTCAGCTATGGGTAAATAGAAAGGCTGATTGGGCTCTTTAACCTTGGTTAGGCACCCAGTCTGGCAGAAGAGAAACTGACTTCAAACCTGTTAAACTTCTCCTTTCAGCTATGGGTAAATAGAAAGGCTGATTGGGCTCTTTAACCTAGGTTAGGCACCCAGTCTGGCAGAGAAAAACTGACTTCAAACCTGTTAAACTTCTCCTTTCAGCTATGGGTAAATAGAAAGGCTGATTGGGCTCTTTAACCATGGTTAGGCACCCAGTCTGGCAGAGAGAAACTGACTTCAAACCTGTTAAACTTCTTTCAGCTATGGGTAAATAGAAAGGCTGATTGGGCTCTTTAACCTTGGTTAGGCACCCAGTCTGGCAGAAGAGAAACTGACTTCAAACCTGTTAAACTTCTCCTTTCAGCTATGGGTAAATAGAAAGGCTGATTGGGCTCTTTAACCTTGGTTAGGCACCCAGTCTGGCAGAAGAGAAACTGACTTCAAACCTGTTAAACTTCTCCTTCCAGCTATGGGTAAATAGAAAGGTTGATTGGGCTCTTTAACCTTGGTTAGGCACCCAGTCTAGCAGAAGAAACTCTATATCATATAAGTGATTGGCAAATATATAGAGCGTTCATTGTCTCTTCTTTTTAACCAAACACCCGTAGACTGGGCCCTTTAACCTAGGTTGGTAACCTGTCTAGGAGAAGGAAGACTCTGTCTTCAAACCTGTTAGACTTCTCCTTTCAGCTATGGGTAAATAGAAAGGTTGATTGGCTCTTTAACCTTGGTTAGGCACCCAGTCTAGCAGAAGAAACTCTATATCATATAAGGGATTGGCAAATATATAGAGCGGTTCATTGTCTCTTCTTTTTAACCAAACACCCGTAGACTGGGCCCTTTAACCTAGGTTTGGTAACCTGTCTAGGAGAAGGAAGACTCTGTCTTCAAACCTGTTAAACTTCTCCTTCCAGCTATGGGTAAATAGAAAGGTTGATTGGGCTCTTTAACCTTGGTTAGGCACTCAGTCTAGCAGAAGAAAAACTGACTTCAAACCTATTAAACTCTGCTTAAGAAATTGACCTTGTGTCCAATCCTACTTATACGAGGGTGGGGGGTTCAGTAAATATATATGTACACTAAGCCAAGTTAATATCTGACGATATATTCTGCTAATAAATTGTTCACAGATGTGTACCAAACACACTTATAAAATGTAAAGCATGTGCTTGAAAAAACACTTGAGAAATTTTAGTCACAAGTATTTCTCATTTTCTCTGAAACTGTGAACATTTATTGAAGTTAACTCAAGTGGTTAACTTCCATTTTAATTATAGTAATTAATTAGCATCTTTTTTTTCCAAAGCTGTTAATTAATATCTCTGTTTAGTTTCTTGGTCATTATTTTTTAAAGTATTATAGGAATTCTTGTCCGTTCACTTGAAAATGTATAAATGAATTTCAAGCTGTAATAATCGGAAACACTTAAATTCCAATTGGAAAGAAGAGAGAGAGAGAGAGAGAGAGAGAGAGAGGGAGAGAGGGAGAGAGAGAGAGAGAGAAAAAATGTTAATGTGAATTCTTCAGTTTCTTCTTGGAATTTATGATTTTAGAATTATAGGGTCATAAAAACGCTTTGATTTTTTAAAATTTATAATTCTATTAACTCTTAAAGTCCTATACCACCTCATTCCACCTGGCCAGAAATCTCCTAGTCTTTGTTTGAATGTAATATTAAACATATTTAGAAGTCTTTGATTTGAGGGAATGACAGGTAACTTTAGATGCAAAGGTCATTTTTAGCCATTTTTTATATATACCCTTATAGGAATGCTCTGGACTTTGAAAATTCTCAACAGGATGTTAAGAGTTAAAATGACCTTGTGTTAATCTGGGCTTCTTTTTTTTTTTTTTTAAACTTAACAGCTGTAGAAGGTGGCTTTACAAAAGATTTATAAAAATTCAAAGTGTTTTTGGACTCTGTATTTCTAAAATAGTAAATTCTGTAAGTCAGTATTTCTTCTTTATCATTAGTCCGAAAGTGAACGTAACAATGTGACTGGAGTTCAAACTTGCTTACTTCAATGTCTTAGTCCATCATGTTAGCCACTAAACCACAGGGTTTTCAACATGATGTTAAGAGTTAAATGGTCACCTTCTACAGCTGTTAAGTTGAAAAAAAAATTCCTGACCTCCCACCAGTCCGGATTAACACAGGGTCTTTTTAACATGTCGGTTGGTTTGGTTTTATGGCATGTCAACCCATTGGATTATCTTATGCCACTCTGTCGGCTATCTTTTGTTTTATTTATTCATGTTTTTTTTTAAACTCAATTTTTATAAAATTCATTTTTTTTTATTTAACCCATAGATGAGACCCTAACAGGTACTACCACTCCGGATCAGAGTGGTGATGAAGGGGTACTCCACATTCTGTGGTGCTCCAGAATTGAAACTCTACCATCAAGTTTAACGTCATACCCAGGACATGAAGCCCCTCAGCCACCCCCTTCTAGCACTTATATGATAAAAATGGGCTGGGGCTTGCCATAAGGGCAATATGGTTGAGACCATCATATAGGTGCTAGGGATGACTTGACCCGCCGATTGATCAGAGGGGGTCTCTCTGACCACCTGTCTAGTCTAAGTAAAGGCCAAAGTAGAGTGTTGCATGTTATGGACTGTTCAGCCACCAGGTTTCCATCCTTAAGCATCACGGGTCACAACTCATGGCCAACAGGTGGCCCCATTGGGGGGGGGGGATTTTACCTCTCTGCAGAGGTGCAGTCAGTGTATTCTAAAGCCCAAGCTGACAGGGCTGTCTTTTTAACCTGAGGATTTGTTGTTTTATGGGGCATCCAGTGAGGGTTAAACTTGCTATTCAGTAATAATAGATCTGCGTGACTAGCTTGTTAACCACTACACCATGACGGGACACCTATTATTTTTCTGACCTCCCACCAGGCCAAATTAACACATGGTCTTTTTTATGTAGGGATATTTTTTTTCTATTATGTTGCATCCAGAGAGGATCAAACTCACTATTCAATAATAAAAGATCTGCGAGACTAGCTTGGTAAAGTCAAGTTACATCCTAATTAGAAGAGGGAGAATTCCCTTGGTTTAATGGCTAACATGCTGGACTAAAACATCGTAACAAGCAAGTTTGAACTCCTGTTACATTCACTTTTGGACTTGTTACGTTCCATCAACTCAGGGCACGTGACAGGCATAGCGAAAAAGAGGAAGACACGAAATGAACGCCTGAGACTATCTCGCTACTTGCCTACGTCGACAAAACGTATGGATACAGGTTAGAGGAAGGGGGCAAGGGGTCACTGTTATCAGGCTTGGTCAGTGTATATCAGATGGCCAACCAGTGAACACCTTGTGGGGGAAGGGAAGACGAAGAATGTCCCCTGAAACAAAATTACCAAAAAGAAAAATGCCGGATAAAGGAATGAATATCAGGACAATAATTAACCACGGAAAATGAACCACTCCTATACAAACAAGATAAGTGTAAATTCCTTCGTACGAACCTTATATATATTGACTTTGAATGAGAATTTCCACCAAAACTAAATAAAAAAGAAATACTAATTCACGGAATTTACTATTTTATAATTATAGGGCCATAAAAAGTTGTAAAGTTTCTGACTGCCACCTTGGGCTAGTTGTAAAGGACTTAAAGTAAGTAAGTAAGTCCTGAGTTATAGAATCCTTTGGTAAGTGAATAAGTCCTAAGTTTTGGAATCCTACGTAGTGTCAAAGGTCCAGTGATATAATCCTATGTTCTGTCGTCCACAAAGGTTCAAAGCAGGTGTGAGTAGCTAAGATCAGAACAGCCGATATAAATACAATATCAGCAGCAGAGCACTGCCAGTGGTTGGCCAATAGGTTGGTCACATGGTTATCAGCGAGTCTATAAGTAGAAGTGGGCATCTGGCACACACCTTATATTACAAAACGCCAACAAAAGTTACATCCTATTTAGAAGGGGGAGAATTCCCATTGTTTAGTGACTAACATGATGGACTACGACAACATTGTAGTATGCAAGTTTGAACTCCAGTAACACTATTATGTTTACTTTCAGACTAATAGTAAAAAAAGTAATACTGACTTACAGTATTTATTATATTAAAATTATAGGGCCATAAAAATGCTTTCGTTTTTTTATAACTCTATTAAAAGGTCACCTTCTGCAGAATGTAAATAATACAAAAATAGTCTAAATGAGTAAATGCAAATTCTGTAGACATTTTGACCAGGATTTTAAGTCATTGTGTCCCGATTATGCATTGGTCACACAAGACTAACGCACTCCTATATACTCAAACAAGAACCACAACCACAATGTGAAACATGTCAAATACCCCTGACTGTTAAACACTTATTCATGGAATGCAGGTTTTTTGCTCACATCAGAAACTGTTATTTTAATGCAAACAGTATGAAAGATCTATTTGAAAATATCAACATGGAGGACATTCTGTCCTTTTTGAGGGAAATAAAATTATACCATAGAATATAGACATGGACTTAATACCATACAACATGATCCCCAATGGTGCTAACACATTCTTAAAACCAATTACAACAAAAGTATAAATATAAATACACAACATATATTACTTCCTAACCGTTAGGCATGACATAACCCCAAACAGGTTGATATGCCATTAATAAAGGGAAATAAAATTATACCATAGAATATAGACATCGACGTAATCAATACCATACAACATGATCCCCAATGGTGCTAACACATTGTTAAAACCAATTACAACAAAAGTATAAATATAAATACACAACATATATTACTTCCTAACCGTTAGGCATGGCATAACCCCAGACAGGTTGATATGCCGTTAAAATTAAAAAAACAACCAACCAACAAGTCTTCCCTCCACCCAATCCCACCAGACCTAACTCTGTTTTTTTTTGTGGGGGGGGGGTTCCTAAGCTGAAAATTCATCTGACGAGGAAAGATTTGAGGATGCGGAAGACATTCAAAAAGAAAAAAATGATGACATTACTTTAATCCGTATCAAACGAGAATTTTCCGAGGTTCTTCAACTAATGGATAACACAGTGGAATAAATGTGTTGAATGTCAAGAGGAATGACATTTCAATCAATATTGATTTCTGTCTTCAATCTCCAAAGGGAGGCACACTTGGTGTAATGGTTATCTTCATTGAAAATGGAATTGGTCAACCGAATTCAAATCCTTGACCACCCTGTCAGCTGAAGGTCTTAGTCTCCTGGATATGACATTAAACTGCATCGAATGGTGAAGTTTCAATTCTGGAGTTCTGGGGGGGGGGTGGAATACCATTCCATTACTCCCAGGTTCCTTCTGACCTTGAGTGGTAGTACCTGTTAGAGTCCCATCTATGAGAATTCAAGAATTTATCATTTAGAATTCAAGAATTTAGAATTAAAATCAAATATAATTTATAATTCAAGAATTTATCATTTATTCAAGAATGAATAAAGAATTCCAGAATTTAGAATTCAAATTAAATATAATTTAAAATTTAGAATTCAAATTAGATATAATTTAGGATTCAGAATTCAAATTAGATATAATTTAGAATTCCAGAATTTACAATTCAAATTAGATATAATTTAGAATTCCAGAATTTACAATTCAAATTAGATAGAATTTACAATTCAAATTAGATAGAATTTAGAATTCCAGAATTTAGAATTCCAGAATTTAGAATTCAAATTAGATAGAATTTAGAATTCCAGAATTTACAATTCAAATTAGATAGAATTTAGAATTCCAGAATTTAGAATTCCAGAATTTAGAATTCCAGAATTTAGAATTCAAATTAGATAGAATTTAGAATTCCAGAATTTAGAATTTAGAATTCAAATTAGATAGAATTTAGAATTCCAGAATTTAGAATTCAAATTAGATAGAATTCAGAATTTAGAATTCAAATTAGATAGAATTCCAGAATTTAGAATTTATTCAAGAATGAATAAAGCAAAATCTTTTTGGCATAAAATAACCCAACTAGGGTTGACATGCCATAAACCCAAACCAACCAACCAACTGTTTTTTTTTTGTTGTTTTGTTTATGCATATTAACAAATAAAGAATACAACTCTATTAAGTGGCAAGGTTTTTCCTTTCTGCGTAGGTTGTTGGCCACAAAATGTCATCATTTATCAATCTGAACACAAAAAAATAATCAAACACTGAAAAATAAAATAACAATTACTGTATGAACTTATAGTACTTCAATCCCACAATAGTTGGTATTTACTAAGCTTTGCTTGCACACAGGTTTCAAGTTGCTTACAGTACCTTCTGTAACTAAGTGGTCACCCATTAAATACTGAACAGGTTCATCATTGCTTAACTTCAGATCTGTGTATAATAGTTTTTATTTACTAAGCTTTGTTTAGTCTAGCAGACAAGTTTCAGGTTGCTTACAGTACCTTCTGTAATTAAGGGGTCACCCATTTAATCACTGAACAAGCTCATCATTGCTTAACTTCAGTAATCAGTAGATTCTTATTGTTATTTACTAAGCTTTGTTTAGTCTGGCATATAGGCTTCAGATTGCTGTTCCAAAGTGGTCACTCATCTAAGCAATAAATAGGTCTGTCATTGCTTAACTTCAATGATCAGTACATTGTTATTGTTATTTACTAAGCTTTGTTTAGTCTAGCTCAATGCCCTTAACTTGTTTCACTTTACTTGCTATTACTAAGTGGTCACCCATCTAAGTACTGAACAGGCTCTTCATTGCTTAACTTCAATGATCAGTACATTGTTATTGTTATTTACTAAGCTTTGTTTAGTCTAGCTCACAGCCCTTGGCTTGTTTCACTTGACTTGCTATTACTAAGTGGTCACCCATCTAAATACTGAACAGGCTCTTCATTGCTTAACTTCAATAATCAGTACATTCTTAGTGTTATTTACTAAGCTTTGTTTAGTCTGGCTCATGGCCCTTGGCTTGTTTCACTTTACTTGCTATTACTAAGTGGTCACCCATCTAGGTACTGAACAGGTACTTCATTGCTTAACTTCAATGATCAGTACATTCTTATTGTTATTTACTAAGCTTTGTTTAGTCTAGCTCACGGCCCTTGACTTGTTTCACTTTACTCGCTATTACTAAGTGGTCACCCATCTAAATACTGAACAGGTTCTTCATTGCTTAACTTCAATGATCAGTACATTCTTATTGTTATTTACTAAGCTTTGTTTAGTCTGGCTCACTGCCCTTAACTTGTTTCACTTGACTTGCTATTACTAAGTGGTCACCCATCTAAATACTGAACAGGTTCTTCATTGCTTAACTTCAATGATCAGTACATTCTTATTGTTATTTACTAAGCTTTGTTTAGTCTGGCTCACTGCCCTTAACTTGTTTCACTTTACTTGCTATTACTAAGTGGTCACCCGTCTAAGTACTGAACAGGCTCTTCATTGCTTAACTTCAATGATCAGTACATTCTTATTGTTATTTACTAAGCTTTGTTTAGTCTAGCTCACAGCCCTTGGCTTGTTTCACTTGACTTGCTATTACTAAGTGGTCACCCGTCTAAATACTGAACAGGTTCTTCATTGCTTAACTTCAATGATCAGTACATTCTTAGCGTTATTTACTAAGCTTTGTTTAGTCTGGCTCATGGCCCTTCGCTTGTTTCACTTTACTTGTTTCACTTTACTTGCTATTACTAAGTAGTCACCCATCTAAGTACTGAACAGGTACTTCTTTGCTTAACTTCAATAATCAGTACATTCTTAGTGTTATTTACTAAGCTTTGTTTAGTCTGGCTCATGGCCCTTCGCTTGTTTCACTTGTTTCACTTTACTCGCTATTACTAAGTGGTCACCCATCTAAGTACTGTACAGGCTCTTCATTGCTTAACTTCAATAATCAGTACATTCTTAGTGTTATTTACTAAGCTTTGTTTAGTCTGGCTCATGGCCCTTGGCTTGTTTCACTTGACTTGCTATTACTAAGTGGTCACCCATCTAAATACTGAACAGGTTCTTCATTGCTTAACTTCAATGATCAGTACATTCTTAGTGTTATTTACTAAGCTTTGTTTAGTCTGGCTCATGGCCCTTGGCTTGTTTCACTTGACTTGCTATTACTAAGTGGTCACCCATCTAAATACTGAACAGGCTCTTCATTGCTTAACTTCAATGATCAGTACATTCTTAGTGTTATTTACTAAGCTTTGTTTAGTCTGGCTCATGGCCCTTGGCTTGTTTCACTTGACTTGCTATTACTAAGTGGTCACCCATCTAAGTACTGAACAGGCTCTTCATTGCTTAACTTCAATGATCAGTACATTCTTATTGTTATTTACTAAGCTTTGTTTAGTCTAGCTCACGGCCCTTGACTTGTTTCACTTTACTCGCTATTACTAAGTGGTCACCCATCTAAGTACTGAACAGGCTCTTCATTGCTTGACTTCAATAATCAGTACATTCTTATTGTTATTTACTAAGCTTTGTTTAGTCTGGCTCATGGCCCTTGGCTTGTTTCACTTGACTTGCTATTACTAAGTGGTCACCCATCTAAGTACTGAACAGGCTCTTCATTGCTTAACTTCAATGATCAGTACATTCTTATTGTTATTTACTAAGCTTTGTTTAGTCTAGCTCACGGCCCTTGACTTGTTTCACTTTACTCGCTATTACTAAGTGGTCACCCATCTAAGTACTGAACAGGCTCTTCATTGCTTGACTTCAATAATCAGTACATTCTTATTGTTATTTACTAAGCTTTGTTTAGTATGACACACAAGCTTCAGGTTGCTTACATTATTTGTTGTATCTAAGTGATTACCCATTTAAATGGTAGTACATGTTAGGGTCCAATCTATGGGTTAAATAGAAAAAATGAATTTAAAAAAATTGAGTACCCATCAAGAATGAATATGGGGAAGCGCAGTGGTGTATTCCTTAATCATAGGAAATAGACTCGTCAATCTGAGTTCAAATCCTGGACGAAGCCACAGTTCACATAGCATTATTACTCTTGGGAAAGGTATGAATCCAACTATTCTCCATCCAGCTATGAGTAAATAGTAAGGCAGACTAGGCTCTTTAACCTTGGTTAGGCAACCAGTCTAGGAGAAGGAAAACTTTGAATTCAAACCTCTTAGATCTCTGCTTGGGGTGATCACTACTAGAATAGGCTCAGTCCTACTTAGTGGTCACTCATTTAATCACTGAACAAGTTCATCATTGCTTAACTTCAGTGATCAGTAAATTCTTATTGTTATTTATTAAGATTACCCTTGGAAAGGTATGAATCCAACTATTCTCCCTCCAGGTATGAGTAAATAGTAGGGCAGACTGGGCTCGTTAACCTTGGTTAGGCAACCAGTCTAGAAGAAGGAAAACTCTGAATTCAAACCTGTTGAATCTCCGCTTGGAGTGGTCACTACTAGAATAGGCTCGGTCCTAATTAGTGATCTGTTTCAATTTTTAAGAATAAAACAAAATGGCTTTGGCATAAAATAACCCAATAAGGGATGATATGCCATTAAATCCAACCAATCATCTCTTCCATCATATGATGAGAAGAAACAGTTCCGGTCATGAGGAATTCGATAGTAAATTAGTAGAAACAGATTGAAATCAGAACTCGATTGTAGGCGGAATCTAATTCTGGTATTACCGATTAGTAATTACGAATTGATTTTTATCATTTGGTTTAATAAGGTCATCATGGAAATTCTTCTGGTTGGTTGGTTGGTTTTATGCCATATCAACCCTTGTTGGTTGGTTGATTGATGAAATGGCATATCAACCTGTCTAGGGTTATTTTATACATAGAGGTTAGGGAATCACATTCATTAAATGATCATAGTTACATTTTTTTGTACTGTTGTTTCTTAAGAGATTTTTTTTGTTGTTGTTTTATTTTGTTTTTTTTGTTGCGTTTAGTCTTATTAAATACAAATAATTTTTAAACAGATCTATTTGACCCATAGATGGGACCCTAACAGGTACTCTGGGTCAGAGTGGACCTGGGAGTAATGGCAATGAATGGTTTGTTGGTTTTATCCCATACCAGTCCTTGTTGCTTGCTTGATTGAATGAGATATCTAGAGGTTAGGGAATCACATTCATTATATGTCCATATTTACATTTTTGGGGGGGTCTGTTGTTTATTACGAGGGTTTTTGGTTTTGTTTTTGTTTTGTTTTTTGCAAATAATTTTTAAACAGATCTATTTGACCCATAGATGGGACCCTAACAGGTACTACCACTCAGGGTCAGAACGGACCTGGGGGTAATGGCAATGTGTGGTTGGTTTGGCGGTTGGTTGGTTGGTTGGTTGGTTGTTGTCATATCAACCCAATCAATATGATTGATTGAAAATGGTATATCAATCTTCTAGGGTTATTTTATACCTAAAGGTTAAAGAATCACATTCATTACATATTCATAATTACATTTTTTGTTCTTTTTCTTTTTCTTTTGTTTTGTGTTTTTTTTTTTTTTTTTTTTTGCATTTGGTCCTATCAAATACAAATAATTTTTAAACAAATCTATTTGACCTATCTATGAGATCGGAACATGTATTACCACTGGGTAAAAGTGGACCTCGGAGTAATGGCAATGAAGGGCTGGTTGGAAGTATATTCAGAAAAGAAGATAGAGAAAGAAGTAGTAGTATCAAGCTTAACTCTGGTTATAGCCCAAAGCCAGAATTATGGGACACCTAGTGAGAGTCAAACTCATTAAAATAGTTTGTTAACCTGAGTCACTAACAATTGGTAACATCTTTAGTCAATTTTGGTAACTTTTTTTAACCAATGTTGGTAACATTCTTAACCAATTTTGGTAACTTTTTTAACCAATGTTGGTAACATTCTTAACCAATTTTGGTAACTTTTTTAACCAATGTTGGTAACATTCTTAGTCAATTTTGGTAACATCTTTAGTCAATTTTGGTAACATTTTTAACCAATTTTGGTAACATTCTTAGTCAATTTTGGTAACATTGTTAGTCAATTTTGGTAATATTCTTAGTCAATTTTGGTAACATTCTTAGTCAATTTTGGTAACAATAACATCTTTAGTCAATTTTGGTAACTTTTTTAACCAATGTTGGTAACTCAATTTTGGTAACATCTTTAGTCAATTTTGGTAACTTTTTTAACCAATGTTGATAACATTCTTAGTAAATTTTGGTAACATTCTTATCCAATTTTGGTAACATTTTTAACCAATGTTGGTAACATTGTTAGTCAAAGTTGGTAACATTGTTAGTCAATTGGTAACCTTTTTAGTCAATTTTGGTAACATTCTTAGTCAATTTGGTAAATTCTTAGTCAATTTGGTAACATTCTTAGTCAATTTTGGTAACTTTTTTAACCAATTTTGGTAACATCTTTAGTCAATTTTGGTAACTTTTTTAACCAATGTTGGTAACATTGTTAGTCAATTTTGGTAACATCTTTAGTCAATTTTGGTAACATCTTTAGTCAATTTTGGTAACTTTTTTAACCAATGTTGATAACATTCTTAGTAAATTTTGGTAACATTCTTATCCAATTTTGGTAACATTTTTAACCAATGTTTGTAACATTGTTAGTCAAAGTTGGTAACATTGTTAGTCAAAGTTGGTAAAGTCATTTTGGTAAACATTCTTAGTCAATTTTGGTAATATTCTTAGTCAATTTTGGTAACATTCTTAGTCAATTTTGGTAACTTTTTTAACCAATTTTGGTAACATCTTTAGTCAATTTTGGTAACTTTTTTAACCAATGTTGGTAACATTGTTAGTAAATTTTGGTAACATTCTTAGTCAATTTTGGTAACAGTTTTAACCAATGTTGGTAACATTGTTAGTCAATTTTGGTAACATCTTTAGTCAATTTTGGTAACATCTTTAGTCAATTTTGGTAACTTTTTTAACCAATGTTGATAACATTCTTAGTAAATTTTGGTAACATTCTTATCCAATTTTGGTAACATTTTTAACCAATGTTGGTAACATTGTTAGTCAAAGTTGGTAACCTTTTTAGTCAATTTTGGTAACATCTTTAATCAAGTTAAGCTCCTGTGAAAGTAAATATTCATATTTAGTCTTGTTGCCGTTGGAGAAACACTAAGTGTTGCAGACTCCGAGGTGCCAAAGAGAATTTATTATGAGATGAATATACGAATATGATAGATTAACGCCATTTTGGGTATTGGAATCAAATTGCAGTCAGAGGAACGAGGGAATATTGTGCCTGTGTTATTGACTTCTAACTTTATAATATCCAATCTAATAATCTACTTACACATAATAATACAATGTGACTTTATATAACTGGCATATTTCCTAGCATTCTGGCAGGATTGTTTATGTCTGTATCAACATTTCTGTTTAGGATCACTTGGTTAGATTTATGGCATATCAACCATTGTTGGGTTATTTGATGCCAAAGTCAGATTTTTTTTGGTGGGGGGTGTAAGTAATTATTTAGTTTCAACTAAGTATTTCTGTTTAATAATAATGATTAGTTTTATGGCATGTCAATCATTATTGGGTTATTTAATGCCAAAGTCAGATTTTCTTTTGGTGGGGGTGTAAGTAATTATCTAATTTCAACTAAGTATTTCTGTTTAATAATAAGGATTAGTTTTATGGCATGTCATACATTGTAGGGTTATTTAATGCCAAAGTCAGATTTTGGGGGATTTTTTGCAAGTAATTACATTTTTAACTAACTATTTCTGTTTAATAATGTTAGTTGGTTTTATGGCATGTCATACATTGTAGGGTTATTTAATGCCAAAGTCAATTTTGGGGGGGGGGATTTTTTGCAAGTAATTACATGGTTTTAACTAACTATTTCTGTTTAATAATGTTAGTTGGTTTTATGGCATGTCATACATTGTAGGGTTATTTAATGCCAAAGTCAATTTTTGGGGGGATTTTTTGCAAGTAATTACATGGTTTTAACTAACTATTTCTGTTTAATAATGTTAGTTGGTTTTATGGCATGTCATACATTGTAGGGTTATTTAATGCCAAAGTCAGTTTTTTTGGGGATTTTTTGCAAGTAATTACATGGTTTTAACTAACTATTTCTGTTTAATAATGTTAGTTGGTTTTATGGCATGTCATACATTGTAGGGTTATTTAATGCCAAAGTCAGTTTTTTTTGGGATTTTTGCAAGTAATTACATGGTTTTAACTAACTATTTCTGTTTAATAATGTTAGTTGGTTTTATGGCATGTCATACATTGTAGGGTTATTTAATGCCAAAGTCAGTTTTTGGGGGATTTTTTGCAAGTAATTACATGGTTTTAACTAACTATTTCTGTTTAATAATGTTAGTTGGTTTTATGGCATGTCATACATTGTAGGGTTATTTAATGCCAAAGTCAATTTTTGGGGGATTTTTTTACAAGTAATTACATGGTTTTAACTAACTATTTCTGTTTAATAATGTTAGTTGGTTTTATGGCATGTCAATCATTGTTGGGTTATTTAATGCCAAAGTCAGTTTTTTAAAAGTTTTTGCAAGAATTTACATGGTTTTAACTAACTATTTCTGTTTAATAATGTTAGTTGGTTTTATGGCATGTCAATCATTGTTGGGTTATTTAATGCCAAAGTCAGTTTTTTAAAAGTTTTTGCAAGTATTTACATGGTTTTAACTAACTATTTCTGTTTAATAATGTTAGTTGGTTTTATGGCATGTCAATCATTGTTGGGTTATTTAATGCCAAAGTCAGTTTTTTTTGGGATTTTTTGCAAGTAATTACATGGTTTTAACTGTTTCTGTTTAATAATGTTAGTTGGTTTTATGGCATGTCATACATTGTAGGGTTATTTAATGCCAAAGTCAGTTTTTTGGGGGATTTTTTGCATGTAATTATATGGTTTTAACTAAGTATTTCCATTTAATAATAATGGATTTATGGCATGTCAATCATTGTTGGGTTATTTAATGCCAAAGTCAGTTTTTTTTTTTTCAATTAATTATATAGTTTCAACTAAGTATTGATATTCTTCTTCTTCTTCTCTTATTATTATTATTATTATTTGTTTGTTATGCGTCCTTCGGCATCTCCCATTGAATCCAACGAGGATCGAACCCTGAGGGTCTGGGTAAATACGTACTCAGTAACTCTGACAAGAACTATTTCTTGTCTTTTACACTCTTATAAAACACGAAGGAGGAGTTCAATAATGTGAATAAAATTTGGAATCTTCTCATCTGAAGACAATGAATAGCTGCTTTTTGTTTAAAAAAAGAAATACAAACACTCCATCTCCAAGAGAATTTTGAAGGCAATTTCTGGGGAGGGAGAGTTAGATTAAAATTGGCAGGTGAATAAATTTTGCTGGTCTAGTTGCTATGGATAAAGCGGTTCCGATTTCATTGGAGATTTTCCAAGAATTGTTGCTCACTTGTTTGGCCAATAAACAAAGTCAGAAAGAACAACTCTGCGGAGATTTAAAGTGCAAAAGACTTTTTCATTTCATTTAAAATGTTGTATTATTATTATTATTATTATTATCATTATCATCATCATCAACAACAATATATTAATACTCTTGTTCCTTAATCTTTCTACCGTTATCATCTTGCAACACCGTCTGGTTAAAAATGAGACCATCCAGATTGTTCAAGATGAAATGCAAAAATGTAGATCCTGATTATCCGGTGTTGCTTATCCACCAAATTATTTTCATCTAAAATGAAATTTTTTTAAATTTTTAAAATGAATTATTTTCATTTAAAATTTCATTTTATCTATATATTAATACACTTGTTCCTTAATCTTCCAACCGTTATCATCTTGCAATACCATCTAGTTAAGAATCAGACCGTCCAGATTGTCCAAGATGAAATGCAAAAATGTAGATCCTGATTATCCGGTGTTGCTTATCCACCAAATTATTTTCATCGAAAATGAAATTTTAAAAAAATTTTTAAATGAATTATTTTCATTTAAAATTTCATTTTATCTATATATTAATACACTTGTTCCTTAATCTTCCAACCATTATCATCTTGCAAGACCCTCTGGTTAAAAATGAGACCATCCAAATTGTCCAAGATGAAATGCGAAAATGTAATCCTGATTATCTGGTGTTGCTTATCCACCGAATTATTTTCATCTAAAATGAAATTTTTTTAAATTTTTAAAATGAATTATTTTCATTTAAAATTTCATTTTATCTATATATTAATACACTTGTTCCTTAATCTTCCAACCGTTATCATCTTGCAACACCGTCTGGTTAAGAATCAGACCGTCGAGATTGTCCAAGATGAAATGCGAAAATGTAGATCCTGATTATCTGGTGTTGCTTATCCTCCGAATTATTTTAATCTAAAATGAAATTTTAAAAAAATTTTTCAAATGAATTATTTTCATTTAAAATTTCATTTTATCTATATATTAATACACTTGTTCCTTAATCTTCCTACCGTTATCATCTTACAATACTGTCTAGTTAAGAATCACACCGTCCAAATTGTCCAAGATAAAATGCAAAAATGTAAATCCTGATTATCCGTTGTTGCTTATCCACCGAATTATTTTCATCTAAAATCAAATTTTAAAAAATTTTTTAAATGAATTATTTTCATTTAAAATTTCATTTTATCTATATATTAATACACTTGTTCCTTAATCTTTTAACCGTTATCATCTTGCAAGACCCTCTGGTTAAAAATAAAACCGTCCAACTTGTCCAAGATGAAATGTAAATCCTGGTGTTGCTTATCTGCCAAATTCTTATTTTTTATGAGTGTTATCACCTCATCTAAATAATGGACCATTCCATTTTTATTATTAAGAAAGAAAAAGAAGAAAAAGTAAATACTACACAGAAAAAAATATAAGAAAGAGAGTAGGGAAAAGATAGAGAGGGGGTGCATGTATGAAAGCAATAACGCTAATCTGTTTCAATCAAACATGAGGAAAAGAAGGAAAGAAATTTAAAAAATAGAGTGAGAGATAGAGAGTTAAATCAAGATTATTATACTTTTTACATATTGAATTATTAAGCAATAACTCTTAAGTAAACATATCAAACATTGTAATAATTAAATTATCATATCAGGAACTTTGTGATTCCTAGCCGGACCCTTAGTCGGAGCATAAGTTGTAAGTAATCGAGGCAGTCTAATGTCGGTATGAGCCATACAACGAGGAAGTATATTCCCTTTTCACTAGCACTAGACCAAGGAGATAATTTTAGCATCTGAGGTAGAGTGCCACACCTACCATCAGGTCCTCACTTTACCGCACAGATCCCTGTGCTACTCCTACACTGAGTTGGCGAGGGCCAGTATTAAACCAGGAGCCTTGTGATTCCTAGCCGGACCCTTAGTCGGAGCATAAGTTGTAAGTAATCGAGGCAGTCTAATGTCGGTATGAGCCATACAACGAGGAAGTATATTCCCTTTTCACTAGCACTAGACCAAGGAGATAATTTTAGCATCTGAGGTAGAGTGCCACACCTACCATCAGGTCCTCACTTTACCGCACAGATCCCTGTGCTACTCCTACACTGAGTTGGCGAGGGCCAGTATTAAACCAGGAGCCTTGTGATTCCTAGCCGGACCCTTTACCAACTGAACTAAAGTGAAATAAAATGCTTGACATGCCATAAAACCAATTAACAATTCATCATTACTCCCAGGTCCACTCTGACCCGGAGTGGTAGTACCTGTTAGAGTCCCATCTATAGGTTAAATGAGTTCTATTGTATTTATTTTTTTAATTGAGTATTCATCAAGAAGGAATAAAACAAAATCTCTTTAGCATAAAATGACCCAACATATCAAACATTGTAATAATCAAATTATCATACTGTGGTATATCCACAGGTCCTGTTAGCTGTTATTATTACTAGCAGGAACTGTTAATATACCACGGTATGATAATTTGATTATTACAATATTTGATGTGTTTACTTAAGGGCCGGGTTAGCTCAGTCGGTAGAGCGTTCGGCTAGAAACCACAAGGTTCCTAGTTCAATACCCGCCCTTGCCAACTCAGCGTATGAGTAGCACAGGGATCTGTGCAGTAAAAGTAAGGAGCTGATGGTAGGCGTGGCGCTCCACCTCAGATGCTAAAATAATCTCCTTGGTCTAGCGCTAGTTAAAAGGGGATAGACTCCCTCGCTGCATGGCTGATACCGACATTAGGCCGCCCCGACGACTTTACTTTACTTACTTAAGAGCTATTGGATATAAGGATTTGTCGGATAAACAACACCAGATAATCAGGATTTACATTTTTGCATTTCATCTTGCATGATTTGGATGGTCTCATTTTTAACCAGAGGGTGTTGCAAGATGATAACGGCCATACAATCAAGGAACACTAGTATTAATATATAGATTTTTTGTATACCAGCACACTTGACTAATTATGGGCATCTTGTGTGTAATGGTTAACAAGGTAGACTAGCAAACCATTGTTAGTGAATTAGATTCTCACTGGGTGCCAAAATAAACACTTTTTATTGATTCCTAAAAATTTTAAAATAGAAATCGCCAAAAATTTATCATTACTCCCAGGTCCACTCTGACCCGAAGTGGTAGTACCTGTTAGAGTCCCATCTATGGGTTAAATGAGTTCTATTGTATTTTTTTTTTTAAATTGAGTTTTTAAAAAAAAATTGAATACCCATCAAGAAGGAATAAAACAGAACCTCATTAGCATAAAAGAAGTTGTAAGTCTAATGTCGGTATGAGCCATACAACGAGGAAGTCTATCCCCTTTTCACTAGAGCTAGACAAAGGAGATAATTTTAGCATCTGAGGTGGAGTGCCACACCTACAGGCCCTCACTTTACTGCACAGATCCCTGTGCTATTCATACACTGAGTTGGCGAGGGCCAGTATTGAACCAGGAACCTTGTGATTCCTAGCCGGACCCTTTACCAACTGAACTAAAGTGAAATAAAATGCTTGACATGCCGTAAAACCAATCAGCAATTCATCATTACTCCCAGGTCCACTCTGACCCGGAGTGGTAGTACTTGTTAGAGTCCCATCTATGGGTTAAATGAGTTCTATTGTATTTTTAAAAATTGAGTTTAAAAAAAAATGAGTACCCATCAAGAAGGAATAAAACAGAACCTCATTAGCATAAAATGACCCAACAAGTGTTGACATGCCGTAAAACCAACCAAGCAACAATTAATCTTCGAATGTTATTTATAGTTTAAATACTTATATTTGTTATCCATGGCATCTGTGGAATTTCCAATTTACTAATCCCATGATAGACTCATGGAAATTCCACAGAATATGTGGATAACAATTACATATATTTAAGCTATATATATATATATATATATATATATATATATATATATAACAATATGAGAAAAATGTACATACATACATATCCTATTTAAAATTGTTTTAAATATAAAACAGATAAAAAACAAAACATCAGACATACAAACCAATTACATACATATATACACATGTACTAACTAAATAATCTACATATACATATGTACAAATCAAATGCATATATATATATATATATATATATATATATATATATATAAGTAAAGTCGTCGGGGTGGCCTAAAGTCAGTATCAGCCAATCAGCAAGGGAGTCTATCCTCTTTTTTACAAGCATTAGACCAAGGAGATTGTTTTTGCATCTGAGGTGGAGCGCTACACCTACCATCAGTTCCTTACTTTACCGCACAGATCCCTGTGTTACACATACACTGAGTTGGTGAGGGCTGGTATCGAACTAGGAACCTTTTGGTTTCTAGCCGAACGCTCAACCAACTGAGCTAACTCGGCACTACATCTGTTTACATGTATATATGTGCACATGTATTTGTACATATTAAATATGTCTATATATATATATATATATATATATATATATATATGCATACACACACACACATATTTATCTACCAACCCCTCTGCATGAATAGGATGTGACACAAGGTCAATTTCTTAAGCGGAGTTTAACAGGTTTTCCTTCTAGACTGGTTGCCTAGCCAAGGTTAAACATCCCAGTCTGCCCTACTATTTATCCATAGGTGGAGAGAGAATAGTTGCATTCATACCTTTTCCCAAGAGTATTAGCATTATGGGAAATGCAAATAGCCTTGTCCAGGATTTGAACTCTGGTTGTTGAGTCCATTTCCTTCAAAGATAACCATTACACTATGCACCTCCACATGTTAACATATATATAAAGTAAGTAAAGTCGTTGGGGTGGCCTAAAGTCGGTATCAGCTAAACAGCGAGGTAGTCTATCCCCTTTTCACTAGCGCTAGACCAAGGAGATTGTTTTTGGCATCAGCCCCTTACTTTACTACACAGATCCCTGTGCTACTCATATGCTGAATTAGCGAAGGCCGGTATTGAGCCAGGAACCTTGAGGTTCCTCGTTGGAACACTCTAACAACTGAGCTAAACTGGCCCTATCTTTATATATATATATATATATACCCCTCATCTAAAACAGGGTCAGGGCTGGGTTTTACTGCTTTGCACCTGAGTGGCCCCTAAAACTTCTTTCAGTGTCTCCACATTAAACGGACCTCATATTACATTTCAGTACCCTGTTGTGTTGGATAAATACCTTTTCTGTCCCCTAAAAAGGATAGAAAAAACATTTTTAGTTTGAATATGAAACAGACACCAAATCTCTTAGATGAGTCATTATCTATAAATATAAGTCACCTACTATTTACTACTGGACTAGTAGAAGTAAAAGTATTTGCTTAGTTTGGTACAAGGCCAGGAGTATGTGGTACCCAGTGAGAACTGAACTCCCTTGTAATGTTCTGACATACTAGCTTCTTAAACATTATACCATATGAAGGGGCTAGTCACTGTGTCATAGTGGCTAATGTGATCATAGTTGGTAGTACGCCACTCTGGGTCAGAGTGGACCTGGGAGTAATGGTGATCAAGGGGTACTCCACATTCCCCAGAGCTCCAGAATTGGAACCTCACAATCAGAAAATGAAAATTATACCCAGGACAATAAGATCCTCAGCCACCGCCTTCTAGTACATTGTATGATAAAAAGGGTTGGGGGCTGCCATAGCAGTACCCATCAAAAATGAATAAGACAAAAACATCTCTGGCATAAAACAACCCAATGGGTTGACTATCCATTGGAATGTGTGTTTTTATATATATAAGTAAAGTCGACGGGGTGGCCTAAAGTCGGTATCAGCTAGTCAGCGAGGGAGTCTATCCCCTTTTCAATAGCACTAGACTAAGATTGTTTTAGCATCTGAGGTGGAGCGCCACACCTACCATCAGCTCCTTACTTTACCGCAAAAATCCCTGTGCTACTCATACGCTGAGTTGGCGGAGAGCCGGTATCGAACTGGGCCGGGTTAGCTCAGTCGGTAGAGCGTTCGGCTAGAAACCACAAGGTTCCTAGTTTGATATCCTGTTAATGCAGAGGGGTTGGTAGATAAATATGTGTGTGTGTGTATATATATATATATATATATATATATATATATATATATATTGTGGCAATGGTCCTCCACAGCTTCCTTTGTCTGATCCGTTGGAGAAAGATTGGATTCATAACCTAATTGTTCTAAAATTAAAAAAAAAAGATCCATTCAGGGTTTTAAAGCAGTGGTTCTCAACCTTTTTTTTACCTATGGCTCCCCTTTATTCCTATTTTACTATAGTGCCCCCCTAGCTTGATGTTTAAAAATCCTATTGAATTTTTATATGTATTTTTTGATGGCTTGCCCCCCCCCCCAAAAAAAAAAGAAAGAGGAAAAAAAGGCAAATAAGTTAAGCCCTAATAACCGTTTTCTTGTAATATCTAGATCAGTGGTTCTCAACCTTTTTTTACCTATGGCTCCTCTTTGATTTCTATTTTTACTATGGTGGATCTCCACCCCCTAACGATTTCTTTAGATACCACTAATCATCATCGGCATTGCAGTCTCGGAAGACTCTATAGTTCTTTTGCCCCTGAAATTACAGCGCCTCCTGTCCAATGTTCGAAAAAACATTCATGTGAAGGCAGTCCCTGAAGATGTTGATGTGCCGTTGCTTTGTAGCCACAGCTTTCTTCTGGATCTCTTGACTTGATGGTGTTGTGCCAAAGTTATTTCAGATATGAACAGTCCGCTGCGGAGAGCCTGCTGCCAATGAGGGCGATCCTGAGCCAAATTTTCTCCACTGGAAATGATCTCCGTTGCTTTGGCATTACCCCTTCCAGATAACACTAAACTTTATGGAATTAAATCATAAGATCACTTATTGCTTTAGTTTCCCAAATTACATTCTAATCAGAATCCATTACCTTTAAAAAAAATATTTTCTATATTAGCTCCCATACTTTCTGAACTGAAAGCAAGTGACTGACTAAGTTGCTATAATATATGATTAAACATATTTTGCTTGCCTGCCCCCCTCCAAAGAAAAAAATGTTATATGGTCCCTGGTAGGGGGGGGGCATATGATCCCCTGTTGAGAACCACTGTTTTTAAGTACAATTGTTAAGCCCTAATAACCGATTTCTTGTAATATCTAGATCAATGGTTCTCAACCTTTTTTTTACCTATGGCCCCTTTTGATTTCTATTTTACTATGGTGGACCTCCACCCCACCCCATAGTCAATAGATGTTTAAAAATCCTATTGTATCTTTATGATTAAATATCTTTTGCTTGCCTGCCCCCTCCAAAAATAAATGTTATATGGTCCCTGGTAGGGGGGGGGCATATGATCCCCTGTTGAGAACCACTGTTTTTAAGTACAATTGTATGAATAAAAAAAGGTTTATTGCTAGAAATACCAAATTGATTACCATATTTGACAGCTTAAGATGAATGGTTTACATGGCTATTTGTTGGCAGGGGGAGGGGGTCAATTTAGTTGGCACGGGGGAGGGGGGGGCAATTATTCACTGCAACTCAGCCAAGCATAAAACCAGTCCATTTTAAGTTTTAGAGGGCAAACCCTCTATTTATAAGACAAACATTTAGGGCACAGTGTAATATTTACATTTTCCTCCCTACCGCTGTTTCCCCATATAAAACATAATTAGAAAATGTACTAATTAATAGTTTTTTCACACCAGTGGTAACTGGTTGTCTTCTCTGAAGTCCAAGTGACAACAAGTCTCCTCAGCTCTCCAGGACTCTCCTTAGTATTCTAGCTGATTTTAACAATCCATGGTGTGGCAATGTGTCTAGAATCGGAATTCTATTAAACTCCGCTTAACTCTTTGCCTACCAATTTTTCTTGGTATTTTTTATTTGTATGATGTAATATTTCAAAGTTCACTATCTATTCACCTCGGAACACATTCTATTCAAATAAAGTCCTATTATTATTATTGTAATCTGAGTCCTTCTGCTCAATTATAATGAACTAAACATCAGTTTTTGTACTTTGGTGAGAGAGCCGCTGTGAGTAGGCAAATATTTTCCATTTAAATTCTAATTATAATATTTTATTCATTTCGTTTAAAATGAAAACCTTTTCTGTTTTAAATATTGAAATTGCTCTATTTTCTAACCAAATTCTAGGTTAAATTTTGCGAAAACGAGGATTTTTGGTGCATTTTAGTAGACGATCTTTAATGCTATTTCCTCAAACTATGGTGCAATTAAAAGATCTAGTTTTTGGTATCAGTATTCAGTATACTAACTCACAACTTTCGCATAGATGGACAATTTGACATTTTAAAAAAGTGAAAAATCAACCTACCCTAATGTACACCCAAGATGTGTAAAAGAATATATACTCCCAAGAGGTGTAAAAAGTTGTTGTTCTGCAAGGATGGATTTGGCATTAAATAACCCATGAAGTTTTGATATGCCATTAAACAAAGAAACTAAACCATTCATGATTTTTCCACCAGTTCCTTTGTCTGTAAACAGTTCATGATTGTTCTTGGGGGGGGGATATTGGCGCAATTTCCTGTTGGCGTCTCTATGGCACTTTTATCGACACACAGTCACTGGTTAGCTGAATATTGACTCTCAAGTTCGTCTGCCCTTTGATAGGTTTTATATTTATTCCTACCGAGTTGTTAAGCCTCCTCCCCATCTACACAGAAATGGGATGAGGGAGCTGGTTTATTCGATAACTGTCCAAATCTTTTTTTTTTCTCTCTTTTTTTTTTCTCTTTTTAGTTGGCCTGGCTTTTCATAGCTAAAGGGCTCCTACCAATGACTATTTACCAATGACTGTGGGATAGAGTGCGGGGGTTGGAAGTGGATTTATGGTGTTAGTACAAAATGAACGCAAACAGACCTTACTGATACTCAAACTTAGTGTGCCAATTTTACTTAAGAAAGTCAAGTTAAAATTTAGTTGCTCAAAGAATTTCCAGTAGATTTCTCTCTCAATCTGTAAAGATATGGGATTGATTGATTGAAGAAGAAGAAGAAGAAGACGAAAGAAAGAAAGAAAGAAGAGGAAAGAAAGAAAGAAGAGAGAAGAAAGAAAGAAGAGAAAAGAAAGAAAGAAGGAAAGAAATAAAGAAAGAAGAGAAAAGAAGAAAGAAAGAAAGAGAAAAGAAGAAAGAAAGAGAAAAGAAGAAAGAAAGAAAGAAGAAGAAGAAAGAAAGAAGAGAAAGAAAGAAGAGAAAAGAAGAAAGAAAGAAGAAGAAAGAAAGAAAGAAGAGAAAAGAAATAAAGAAAGAAAGATGAAGAGAAAAGAAAGAAAGAAGAGAAAAGAAGAAAGAAGAAGAGAAAAGAAGAAAGAAAGAAGAGAAAAGAAGAAAGAAAGAAAAGAATAAAGAAGAGAAAAAAAGAAAGAAGAGGAAAGAAAGAAGAGAAAGGAAGAAAGAAAGAAGAGAAAAGAAGAAAGAAAGAAATAAAGAAAGAAGAAGAAGAAAGAAGAGAAAAGAAGAAAGAAATAAAGAAGAAAGAAGAGAAAAGAAGAAAGAAAGAAGAGAAAAGAAGAAGAAAGAAAGAAATAAAGAATCTTATGACCAGGCAATGTTACCAGCCATTGAACTTCTCATATATTGATTGATTGGTTTTAGTGACATGTCAACCCATCTAGAGTCATTTTATGCCTAGAGGTTAGGGAATTGCATTCATTGTATGTTCCTATTTACATTTTTTGTGAAGTTGTTTAAGAAGGTTTTTTTTTTTCATATCGTTCTATTGATTACAAATAATTTTTAAACAGATTTATTGGACTCATAGATTGGACCTTACCAGGTACTACAACTCTCGTCACAGTGGATATGGGAGTAATTGCAGTAATTTTTTTTTCTCTTTTTAGTTGGCCTGGCTTTTCATAGCTATTTACCAATGACTGGGGGGGTAGAGTGTCGGGGTTGAAAATGAACGCAAACAGACCTTACTGATACTCAAACTTAGTGTGCCAATTTTACTTTGCTACAGTTTCTCACATCTCATTAGTACACACTACAACTTCTAGAAACACTTTTAAGGAATAAGGATTTAAGCCTTTTCTAAAGTGCATTTGTCACTGTTTGATAACATTAATATAAACTAGTCAGGCCTATAAGAATAGTAGGTATTAGTTTATAACCAATATTAGGTCCTTATAATGTATTGGCTGGCTGGTTGGTTGGTTGGGTTTTACGGCATGTCAACCCTTTTGGTTTATTTGTTTCATTGAGAATTGGTCCTAGGTAGAAAAAAAATGCCATAAAGGAATTCAATGGATTTTTTAAAAGATTTGTTGTATCATTTTCTTTCATTGTTTAATTTATTTATTTCATAGAAATAACATCTGAGATAAATTATTGTAGATTTCTATTTGTATTCAATAATTTCTGACTCTTTCTCTCTTTCTCAACACTTATATTCTTCTCTTTTCTTTCATTCTTCTCCTCCTCCCTTCTTTCCTCTCCTCCTTTTCATTCTTCTCTTCTCTTCTCATTCATTCTTTTCTTCTCTTTTTTTCACTTTCAATTGTCTTTCTTTCAATTGTCTTTCTTTCGTTTTCTTTTCTCTTCTTTCTCTCTCTTCTCTTTCTCTTTCTCTCTTCTTCTCTCTTTCTCTTCTTCTCTCTTCTCTCTCTTCCTCTTCTCACTTCTCTTCTCTCACTTCTCACTTCTCTTTCTCTCTCTCTTCTCACTTCTCTTCTCTCTCTTCCTCTTCTCACTTTCTCTTCTCTCTCTTCCTCTTCTCTCTCTCCTCTTTTCTCTTCTCTTTTCTCTCCTCTTCTCTCTCCTCTCTTCTCTCTCTTCTCTTTTCTCTCTCTCTTCTCTTCTCTTCTCTTTCTCTCTCTTCTCTTTTCTCTCTTCTCTTCTCTCTCTTCTCTCTCTTCCTCTCTTCTCTCTCTTTCTCTTCTCTCTCTTCCTCTTCTCATCTCTCTCTTCCTTTTCTCACTTCTCTCCTCTCTCTTCCTCTTCTCTTCTCTTCTCTCTCTTCCTCTTCTCTTCTCTTCTCTCTCTTCCTCTTCTCTTCTCTCTCTTCTTCTCTTCTCTCTCTTCTTCTCTTCTCTCTCTTCTTCTCTTTCTCTCTTTCTCTTCTTCTCTTCTCTCTCTTCTTCTCTTTCTCTCTTTCTCTTTCTCTCTTTCTCTTCTTCTCTTTCTCTCTTTCTCTTCTCTCTTTCTCTTCTCACTTCTCCTCTCTCTCTTTCTCTTCTCACTTCTCTTCTATCACTTCTCTTCTATCACTTCTCTTCCCTCTTCTCTCTTCCTCTCTTTCAATATTCTTTCTCTTTCTCTTTTCTTTTCTTTCACCTTCCTGTTTCATTAACTATTTTTCTTCTCTTTCATTCTTCTCCCTTTAACTCTTTCTTTCTCATATACGTTGTTCCTTTTAATGAAATACCTCATTATTTATGTGAGCTGACACAGGGCGTACCACAGAAGTACAAGCGTATTAATATATTGATATGTAAAGCTTGATTGTCTATACCAATAAGCATTACACCTTAACTTCATTGGCCTTCTCTCTTAGAACTAAAAAGAAACATCAACATTAATATTTACAAACACTCATAATCAAGTATGTAGTCACCCAACCCCTCCGCCACAAGCAGGAGGTGGCATAAGGTAAATTTTTAAGCAGCGTACATAATTCTTCTTGTGGGATTTACTTTGAGGACAAGACCAGTTTCTTATATATATTTACCAACTCTTCTGCACAAGCAGGATGCGACACAAGGTCAATTTCTTAAGCAGAGTTCAACAGGTTTGAATTCAGAGTTTTCCTTCTTATAGACCGGTTGCCTAACCAAGGTTAAAGAGCCCAGTATGCCCTACTATTTATCCATTGCTGGAGGGAGAATAGGACTCATACCTTTCCCAAGGGTATTGGTGCTAAGTGAAATGCAATTACCACATCCAGTTTCTTATAAGTTGTTGTTGAGGATTTTTTATATATAAGGTGTGTGGTAAATGCCCACTCTTACTTATAGACTCGGCGATAACCATGTGACCAACCTATTGGCCAACCACTGGCAGTATTCTGCTGCTGATATTGTTACTTATACCGGCTGTTTTAATCTTAGCTACTTACAACTACTTGAACCTTCGTGGACGATGGAACATAGGATTATATCACTGGACCTTTGACATTAGGATTACATAACACAGGATTTATTCACTTACCAAAGGATTCTATATCACAGGACTTATTCACTTACCAAAGGATTCTATAAGGATTCTATAGCTCAGGACTTACTTATTTACTTTAAGTCCTTTTCAACTGGCCAAGGATGTCAGGCAGAAACTTAACAGTTGTAACTCCAGGAGTAGCCAGGTTTTCCTATCCTGTATATATTCGGCCCTGTTAGATGGGCTTTAGAATATTCTGACTGCACCTCTACAGAGGGGTAAGACCCCCACCAGTGGGGCCACCTATTGGCCATGGGTGGCAACCTGTGATGCTTTAGGATGGAACCCTGGTAGCTGAGTAGTCCATGACATGCAACTCTCCACGTTGACCCTTACTTAGACTAGACAGGTAGTCAGAGTGGGCCTCTCTGATCAATCGGCTGGTCATGTCAAACCCTAGCACCTATATGAGTGTTCCAACACTATTGCCCGTACGTCAAGCCCCATCCCTTTTTATCATATGTCCTACAAGGCACAGTGACTGAGGGTCTCAAGTTGACTCTGCTCTGCCTTCAGAGTGTTGGTAGGTAGTTTATATATTAGGTTGGATTGTTCAACTATGTGCCTTGGCTAAGCCCATTCCCTGGATTACAATTAGCTGTTGGTCCTAGTGCGGACATTTTGATCCATATATGTTCTTGTAGTACAGGGTCAGTACTGGACGCTAGTTGCAGCTTTCGTGTGAAGCTGAGTATGATATATTGATTCTACACTCTCCTGGACGTATTTCATATAATATATGTGTTCTGCCGCTATGTACCTAGTTCAAGCTAATTCCCTGGTTTCTGATTGGCTGTTGGTGCTAGTGTTGACAGTTTGATCAATATATACCCAACTTGACTGTGTACCAGGTGTTAGTACAGGGTCTGTATTTTGTTACTGTCTGTCAACTGGATGCTAGTTGCAGCCTTCCTGTGAGGCTGTATGATATATTGATTCTACACGCTCCTGGACATATTGCATGCAAGATATGTGTTCTGCCACTATGTACCTAGGTCAAGCTAATTCCCTGGTTTCTGATTGGTTGCTGGTCCTAATGTAGACACTTTGATCCATATATACCCAATATGACTATGTTCTGGTAGTACAGGGTCAGTATTTGGTTACAGCCTGTCAACCCTTTATCTGGCAACTGGACGCTAGTTGCAGCTTTCCTGTGAAGCTGAGTATGATATATCAACTCTACGCTCTCTTGGACATATTGCCTGCTAGATTTATGTAACCTATGAGATGTCATTTCTCCTCTTGTTACGCTTGTAATATCATTTCAGAAAAAAAAAGAAGAAATTATGCTCTGAGGGTGAGCCAGATTTGAAATTATAATAAAAAAACTTGTTGTATTGTCCTCCAGAAGATGGAACTTCCGGTTGAGGGACAAAGAGAAAGATAGAAATATATATTTAAAAAGAAAGAGAAAGTGGAAGAGATTGTTTCCGGTCAAGGAAGCAGGGTGAAGATAAAAAAATATATAACAAAGGTCCGTTATCAGATAAAAAGATAAAGATGTGTAGGCGTGTCGTCAATACAAAAAGCAGAGGGTCAAGCCGACAGTCAGACGCCAGCCGGCAGCAGAAAGGACACTTCATGTCTCCCGTCAGCAAACCACCCCTCGTGCACTCATTGTAAGCTTTGTGCCTTCACCACCCACACACCGAAGAAAATAAACAAGGGTCCTCTTTTGTACATACGTATCTGTTATTATTGAAGTCCAGTAGTCGGTCGTAGCTGATTACTAACATACATCGCTTTGGGTACAGTGAAAACCCCAGTACACGATTGAGAGTAGCGAAGAAGGCGCTATATAACATATAGAATTTGATGCCAGTACACAACAAACTGAACAGGCTCACACACACACACACACACACACAGTTTGGAAAACATGAGACAGAATCAAATGGACAGTCACTAGCAACAACTTCAGTTCTGGAGATCTTCTGTAGATGAGATTTTTATCTTGAAAATATTAAGAATAAATGACAGGTTAACAAACAACACCATAGTTACCTTCTTTTTTCTTTACACTTGCATTGTGATAGCCTTCAAAACCAACCAACAAACCAATATAAACACAATGCTTTAAGCAAATTATAAAATCCTTTTATCATTTCAGATGTTTAAAGATATCAGATTGTGGAAGGGCTTAATCTTTATAGCTCTCTCTCTCCAAATCCAGATGACTATGTTCTGGTAGTACAGGGTCTGTATTTGGTTACAGCCTGTCAACCCCTTGTCTGGCAACTGGACGCTAGTTGCAGCCTTCCTGTGAAGCTGAGTATGATATATCGATTCTATGCTCTCTTGGACATATTGCCTGCAAGATTTATGTGACCTATGAGATAAGTCATTTCTCCTCTCATTACACATATCATTTCAGATGTTTAAAGATATCTGATGGTGGAGAGGCTAAATCTTTATAGCTCTTACTCCAAATCCAGATGCAAACCTTTTTCCTTAATCCTATAATCTGTTTGAACTGTCTGCAGTCCTTCAATTAAGGATTATCTTAATCTCTTCATGCACACAACTCAGGATCTTTAAGAGAACGACTGCCAGATTTACCGAAATGCAAATACCAGACATGCTATTCAACTTAAAGTGATTCTACTTTGTGTGTTTATATAGCTGAGTCGGTAGAGCATCTGACTCAGGACCACAAGGTTCTGGGTTCAATACTGGCCCTCGCTGACTCAGCATATGAGTAGCACGACTTGGATCTGTGCAGTAAAGTTGGAAGCTGATGGTAGGTGTGGCCTCCACCTCAAATGCGTAGACAATCTCTCTTAGCACTCACAAAAAGGGATAGCAGCGACAATAGTCAATGTGTATGGTTGGCACTATTATACAATCCAATGTACAGTTCTGGTTCAATACCGGCCCTCGCAAAACTCAGCTAGCACGACTGGATCTGTGCAGTAAAGTTGGAAGCTGATGGTAGGTGTGGCGCTCCACCTCAAATGCGTAGACAATCTCTCTGGGCTAGCACTCACAAAAAGGGGATAGAATCCCTCACTATCCAACTGATACGGACAATAGTTTACTTTACTTATATATATATATATATATATATATATATATATATAATGTGTATGGTTGGCACTATTATACTTGAAGAAGTAATCCAATGTACAGTGTTATTAGAAGAGTGCTCAATATCTGTGCTAGAGCATTAATAGGTAAATAAATAAAAGTTTTAGCTTATATTTTATATCATTATCCCAAATATATAATGTATAATATATATAGATATACAGATATTATCAACAGATGTAGACTCCATAACAACATTATATAAATATATATATATATATATATATATATAGATAGATAGATAAATGAATAGATGGATAAAAGTTTTAGTTTATAAAACTACCCACAGGGACTCCTCTCTTCATATGGTATGTAAAGTCGTTGGGATGACTTAAAGTCTGTCTCAGCCAGGCAGTGAGGGAGTCTATCCCCTTTTCACAAGCACTAGACTAAGGAGATTGTTTTTGCATCTGAGATGGAGCACCACACCTACCATCAGCTCCTTACTTTACCACACAGATCCCTGTGCTACTCATACGCTGAGTTGGCGAGGGCCGGTATCGAAAAAGGAACCTTATGGTTCTTAGTCGGACAGTCTACCGACTGAGCTAAACCGAATGTTTAGTAATCTATTCTAGCAGAACATTACAAGTGAGTTCAATTCTCACTAAGTACCACATACTCCTGGCCTTGTGCCAAACTAAATAAAATAATAATACAGACCACAGCATTGATAAGATTGGCTAGAATATTTAGGAACCTAAGGTTTGGTTTCTTTAGTTAATGGCATATCAAACTTCATGGGTTATCCAATGCTAAAGCCATCCTTGTAGAGGAAGAGTAGTGGTACTACTTAACCCATAGCTGGGTGGGTGGGTGGGGGGTTCATACCTTTCTAAAGGGTATTAATCTGAAAGTGGATGTAATAGCAAAACTGGAGTTTGAACTCACTCACTATGATGTTGCAATCCAGCACATTAGCCACTATAACACAGTGATAGTCTTTATTGGAAAAATTAGGGATTAATTATCTGCTCTTGGTACTAGGGAGTGAATCAGCCAATAGCGTAGATTGGCCCCCAAATTGAATCCTTCCCTCACTTGTAGTGTTGAGGATCATGGCAGCAAGATGTATTATCCAGTCTCTCCTAGAATGAAAGAGAATTCAGCAAATAAGTCTTGCTGCAAACACCATCAAGTTTGCAAATGGACCATATTACCTTTTTGATCTCGATTAAGAAAGGACGTTTTTTATTTACACCGTGAATATCCGGTTGTTTGTTAGGGGTTAGGGTTAGGGGTTAGTTTTATAATTTTTTAAAAATCTAAAAATCGTCAATTAAAACAACCGGATATTGACGGTGTAAATGAAAAACATGTCCTTTCTTAATCAAGATCCAAAAGGGGTGCCTAAATGTCATATGGTCCGCAAATTATATTTTTATTGTTTGTTGTCTTTTTCATCCTGTTAATGTGGGGAAATATATGGTCCCCAGCAAAAATTACCATACCAGCTCCTTCATATGGTATGATGTTTAACAACTTGTCTGTCAGAACATTACAAGGGAGTTCAATTCTCACTGGGTACCATATACTCCTGGCCTTGTACCAAACTAAGCAAATAATTTTACTTCTACTAGACCAGTAGTAAATAGGAGATTTGGTGTCTGTTTCATATTCTAATTGAAATGTTTTTCTATCCTTTTTAGGGGACAGAAAAGGTATTTATCCAACACAGCAGGGTACTGAAATGTAATATGAGGTCCGTTTAATGTGGAGACACTGAAAGAAGTTTTAGGGGCCACTCAGGTGCAAAGCAGTAAAACCCAACCCTGACCCTGTTTTAGATGGGGGGGGGGTAATACTTTTTTGGTACGATCAACTGCCTCAAGCTCGAGTCCAGCCAATTAGCCCCGCCCACAGATTTTTATGAAAACAAAAAATACAAACGCCCACAAATCTTGTTAAAAACAAAAGTACGACCACGACGAAAATCTTATTTTACTTTTAAAACGTAATATTTTTTTAGCTTAGAAAATTGAAAGTTTTAAATAAAATAACTTTGAATCATGTAAATTTAGGGTTCTACAAACATTTTTTCTTTAAGAGAGTTTCATAATTTGCTTGAGATGCATTGTGTATGTATTGGTTAGGAGGTTGATTTAGAAGGCTATCACAATGCAGTTTGGAATAAATAAATAAAATAATTGTTACCATATTATTATTTTTTTATTTATTCCAAACTGCATTGTGATAGCCTTCTAAATCAACCTCCAAACCATTTTTTCTTTAGTTTAAAAAAAAGTATTACCGGACACTGAAAGAAGTTTTAGGGGCCACTCAGGTGCAAAGCAGTAAAACCCAGCCCTGACCTTATTTTAGATAAGGGGGGGGGTCTATATATATTAACATATATATATATATATATATATATATTTTAACCTGTAGAGGCGTAATGGTTATCTTCAAAGGATATGGGCTTAGCAACCCAGTTCAAATCCTGGACAAGGCTGTTTGCAGTTCACATAGTGCTAATACCCTTGAGAAAGGTATGCATCCGACTATTCACCTTCTATCTATGAGTAAATAGTAGGGAATAAGGGATATTTAACCTTGGTTAGGCAACCAGTCTTGGAGAAGGAAAACTCTGAATTTAAACCTGTTAAACTCAGCTTAAGAAATTGACCTTGTGTGACATCCTACTCATACAGAGGTCTTTGGTATATCTATATATTCTGGACTGCTATACTTGGAGAATACAGCAGTCAAAGCATAAGTATAGCAATCCAGAATGTTTAGAGAATAAGGCAGACTAGTCACTTTAACCTTGGTTAGGCAACCAGTCTAGGAGAAGGAAAACCCTGAATTCAAACCTGTTAAACTATGCTTGGGGTGGTCACTACTAGAATAGGCTCAGTCCTAATTTGTGATCTATTTCAGTAATTAATTAAATTAAAATTGATTAATAATAAATATTAGGGCAGAATTGTCTCTTTAACCTTGGTTAGGTAACCAGTCTATGAGAAGGAAAGCTCTGAATCAAAACCTATTAAACTCCACTTAAGAAATTGACCATGTCACATTCTACTCTGAAGGAAGCAAGCTTTAAGAGCCAATCCGGTTCAAAGAAATAAAACCCAGCCCTGACCCCGCTTACTATGATGTAGCAGTCCCTCTGTAATAGAAGTGACAGTGACTTACCAGAAGATAAATGTGTTCGCTGTCTCGCGTGTTGATCTACTCTCTGAGAGCCGTTCGCAAAACTGCCATTTTTATGCTACAGACTTATTTGCATAAGATGGCAGCAAGACATTTTAAAAACCGGCGAGTGGAAGTAAGGGGGGGGGGATTTCTCCTACAGGCTTCGCATGCGTGACGACGAAGGACTTGACACCCTGTTATAGTTTTTACTTCTTGTGTGTACTAAAGGTTTTGTGTGTTGGTGTGAATTTACGAGATTATCATACCAGCTTCATTTTTTTTTTTTTTTTAGTAAACCGTACTGTTACACCCTCACATTAACCCCTACACCACGCCATGAGCCTCCCCCATTGAGTAAGAAGGCTCAGTTAGTATAATGCTTATTCCCATCTATGGGTTAAATAGAAAAATGTATTTATAAAAAAATTGTATTATCCATTAAGAATTGATTTATTTCAAAACTTTATCGGCATTAAATGACCCACCGAGGTTGATATGCCGTAAACCAAACCAAACCAAACCACAATAATGCTTATTATCTTTGTAAATGAAACCAACGATCCAAGTTCAAATCTGAGATGAAGCGTTTTGCATTTCACTTCACACTAATGTGAATCTATCTGTTCTGCCTTCAGCTATGGGTAAATAGTAGGGCAGACTGGGTTCTTTAGTTTTGGTAAGGCAACCAGTCTCAGAGAAAGAACTCAATTCAAATCTACTGTACTCCACTTAAAAAACAACCTTATATACAGTTTGCATTTCGCATACCACTAATACTTGTGGGAAAGGTATGCATCCAAATATTTTCCCTCCAGCTATGGCTCAATAAAAAATAACGTCCCATTCATTCTTCATTTCTATCTTGGTAAATACATTTTTAAACTTGGTACTTATTTGACACACCTTGTGTTCTGAAAAGAATTTATGAATGGAATGTTATTTTTTTGAGAATACAAGGTGTGTCTAAACGTACAAAAAATCTCGATACTTTTTTGACACTTTTTTGTATACAAGGTGTGTCATAAAAGTATTGAGATTGAAGTTGTATTTACCAAGATAGAAATGAACAATGAATGGAATGTTATTTCTTTCAGAATACAAGGTGTGTCAAAAACTACAAAAACTACGATACTTTTTTGACGCACTTTATATGTATATAATCTAAATTTGTTTGGTTAAAGACCAAAGAACCTTTCTTTTTTATGATCATATTTTTTCGTCTACATTTCTTGCTGGATTCTTTAAGTTTAGTTAAGCAACCAGGCTAGAAGAAGGAAAACTCTGAATTCAAACCTGTTGAACTCTACTTAAGAAATTGACCTTGTGTCAAATCCTGTTTCGTATGGAAGGGTTGGGTAAATATATATAAGGTTGTCTTGTGCAGTAAAATTTTATTTCCATTTTTGTATGTATATATAAAGAGTTACCTCATAGGTTGAAGAAAGTCAGGGTGGTGTGTGCATTTTTTGCCACAAAAGTCAAAATGTACGTGCCTCGGACCGGAATTGAAAGGTGGTAGCGTGTCGTGTGGAAAGGAAGGAAGGCCCCTTCTAGGTCCAGCTATTTTGACAACGGGCCACTGCTGATTGCCTAAAGAACCAGCTGATCAGCCCACATGAACTCACAAGAGTTCACGGTTGGCGAGTTCGGCTTTGAGATCTTGAAAGCTGTAATTGTTGTGATTAGGGCATCGACATTTGTGAGAGAGTAAATAAACAATGTTATTCTCAAGTTCTATGTGTTCATAGATGATTTACAGTAATCTATCTTCTATACATCTATAAAAGACAGTTGTGTGAATCTATATGTCCGGACCCTTATGGCAAGCCCCAACCCCTCTTTATCATATGGATGCTAGAAGGCGGTGGCTGCGGGTCTACATGTCCTGGGAATGACGTTAAACTCTATCTGATGGTGAGGTTCCAGTTTTGGAGGTTTGGGGAATGTGGAGCACCCCTTCATCACCATTGCTCCCTGGTCCACTCTGACCCGGAGTGGTAGTACCTGTTAGGGTCCCATCTATGGGTTAAATAGAAAAATGTATTAAAAAAAAAAAATTGTATTATCCATCAAGAATTGATTTATTTCAAAACTTTATCGGCATTAAATGACCCACTGAGGTTGATATGCCATAAAACAAACAAACCAAACCAAACTAAACAATGTTATTCTCAAGTAGATGTGTTCATAGATGATTTACAGTAATCTATCTTCTATACATATATAAAGTCCAGTTGTGTGTAAGTATCTATGTCCAGAGGAAACTTCGAAAATAAAACAGTTAACGACAAAGTAAATATATATACACATTAAATATCACCAGGGTTTGGTTTTTGAGCAAAAGTAATAGAGATTTGATTTATATTTGTGAAGATAATTAAAAAATAAAATTTAAATGATAGCATGGATTTTTTAAAATTTAATATTTTAGATAGTAGACATTGGTTTGGTTTATTTTGTTTTACGGCATATCAACCTCAGTGGGTCATTTAATGCCAATAAAGTTTTGAAATAAATCAATTCTTAATGGATAATACAATTTTGTTTATAAATACATTTTTCTATTTAACCCATAGATGGGACCCTAACAGGTACTACCACTCGGGGTCAGAGTGGACCAGGGAGCAATGGTGATGAATGGGTGCTCCACATTCCCCAAACCTCCAAAACTGGAACCTCACCATCAGATAGAGTTTAACGTCATTCCCAGGACATGTAGACCCGCAGCCACTGCCTTCTAGCATCCATATGATAAAAAGGGGTTGGGGCTTGCCATAAGGGCAATAGGGTTGGGAAAATCATATAGGTGCTAGGGCTTGACGTGACCAGCCGATTGATCAGAGGGGGCCTATCCGACCGCCCGTCTAGCCCAAGATAGTGCCAAAGCGGAGTATTGCATGTCATGAACTGCTCATCCGCCTGGGCTCTATCCTTAAGCATCAAGGGTCGCCACCCACGGCCAACAGGTGGCCCCATTGGGGGAGTCTTACCCCTCTGCAGAGGTGCATTCTAACACCCCAGCCGACAGGGCGGGAATCTGTATGTCCGGAGGAAACTTCGAAAATAAAACAGTTAACGACAAAGTAAATATATATACACATTAAATATCACCAGGGCTTGGTTTTTGAGCAAAAGTAATAGAGATTTGATTTATATTCATGAAGATAATTAAAAAATAAAATTAAATGATAACAGCACGGATTTTCTTTTTTCATTTAATATTTTAGATAGTAGACATTAACATTTCTTTTCAAAGTAGCTGGATCAATGCAAGGTCTATTTTTTTACATAGGGATTTAAATGGGGCATCCCACGAGGATTCAACTCATGATTCAGTAATAATAGATCTGCGGGACTAACTTAAAAAATCCTCCTCTACCCTGGCGACACCGAGTAGCCGCTGCTAGTATATATATAAAGAGCAGTTATGTGTATGTATGTCCGGATGAAATTAAGAAAATAAAACTGTTAACGATAAAGTAAATATATATACATATTCACTGTTACTGAGTTTAGCTTTTTTTGTGCAAAATTATAAAAATTTCATTTATATTCGCGAAGATATTTAAAAATTTAAATAGCATTAAAATTCTATTTAAAAATTTAAATAGCATTAAAATTCTATTTAAAAATTTAAATAGCATTAAAATTCTACTTAAAAATTTAAATAGCATTAAAATTCTACTTAAAAATTAAAATAGCATTAAAATTCTACATAAAAATTAAAATAGCATTAAAATTCTACTTGAAAATTAAAATAGGATTAAAATTCTATTTAAAAATTTAAATAGCATTAAAATTCTACTTAAAAATTAAAATAGCATTAAAATTCTACTTAAAAATTAAAATAGCATTAAAATTCTACTTAAAAATTAAAATTCTACTTGAAAATTAAAATAGCATTAAAATTCTACTTGAAAATTAAAATAGCATTAAAATTCTATTTAAAAATTTAAATAGCATTAAAATTCTACTTAAAAATTAAAATAGCATTAAAATTCTACTTAATAATTAAAATAGCATTAAAATTCTACTTAATAATTAAAATAGCATTAAAATTCTACTTAAAAATTTAAATAGCATTAAAATTCTACTTAAAAATTTAAATAGCATTAAAATTCCACTTAAAAATGTCCGTGAATCTCAAAGTTAAATAAATCGATATGGAAGCCCAAAAGAATCATTTTTTTCAGGCCGGATTAACACAAGGTCTTTTTACGTGGGGATTTTTATGGGGCATCCAGCAAGGATTAAACTCACCATTCAGTAGTAACGGATCTGCAAGACTAGCTTACTAACCATTATACCACTTTGTTTTATTTATTTATTTATTTATTCTCCTTCTTTACCCAGGTGACGCCGGGTTGTTGCTTCTAGTTTTATATAATGGACCTTTGTGAGAGAGACGGGTTTCCTTGTTTAATGACATATCAACCTGTGTGGGTTATTTGATGCCAAAGCCATCCTTGTAGAAGAACAGTAGTGGTACTATTTAACCTATAGCTGGGGGATGACAGGTTTTTAAAAGATATCAAAATTAAAAATAGTGCAACTGGAGTTTGATTTCACTTATTTGGTTTTCATTGTAGAGCTTTTTAAAAAGATTATATACATTCTCCATCTTTTTTTAATTTTTTACTAAAGCCATCCTTGTAGAAGGACAGTAGTGGTACTATTTAACTCATAGCTGGGGATGACAGATTTGTTTTATTATGTTAAAATTTGTTCCATTGTAGAGCTTTTTAAAAAAAGATTATATACATTCTCCATCTTTTTTTTTTTACTAAAGCCATCCTTGTAGAAGAACAGTAGTGGTACTATTTAACCTATAGCTGGGGGATGACAGGTTTTTAAAAGATAGCAATATTAAAAATAGCGCAACTGGGGTTTGAACTCACTTACTTGGTTTTCATTGTAGAGCTTTTTTAAAAAAGATTATATACATTCTCCATCTTTTTTTTTTTTACTAAAGCCATCCTTGTAGAAGAACAGTAGTGGTACTATTTAACCTATAGCTGGGGGATGACAGGTTTTTAAAAGATATCAAAATTAAAAATATTCCAACTGGAGTTTGATTTCACTTATTTGGTTTTCATTAGAGCTTTTAAAAAATACATTCTCCATCTTTTTTTTTTACTAAAGCCATCCTTGTAGAAGAACAGTAGTGGTACTATTTAACTCATAGCTGGGTGTTGTCAGAGAGTAATTAAATGAACATTGTCTGTGAAGGAATTAGATTTTGTCTGCCATTGTCGGTTAGAAGTTACAAGAAACAAGTCCCGCGTTATTGTTACAATATTAATTGGGTTGGTGACTAACCCAAGTCATCAATATCTGGTGATGTTTGCAACATGGGTGTAATTTTAAAATTAGACTAAGAAGAACAACTTTGATCTTTTTTCGTTTTTGCTTTACTTTTTGCTACTTAAATTTGAATAGGATATCCTGTCTTTGGTTATTTTATGGACAAATACAAACTAGCACATATATATATATATATATATATATATATATATATATATATATATATACACACACACACAGTATATGCAAATTAGAAAACATTTGAACTTAAATTTTAATAGGATGTCCTGTCTTTATAAATGTCCATAAAACAACCATAATAACATATATATATATATATATATATATACTGTATAGGCAAATTAGAAAAAAAAATTGAACTTAAGTTTGAACAGGGTGTTGTTTGTTATTTTCCTGAAAAAAAAAAAAAAAAAAAATATATATATATATATATATATATATATTAATTTATTATGGAATTATAGTGTTGAGTTTTTCATTCCTTTCTAAGATATATATATATATATATATATATATATATATATATATCTTAGAAAGGAATGAAAAACTCAACACCGTAATTCCATAATAAATTTATTTCGACCAAAATTGGGGCCTATATAAATCTAAGTTGATTTAATATAGCTCCCCAAAAGGCCCCAATTTTGGTCGAAATAAATTTATTATAGAATTACGGTGTTGAATATTTCATTCCTTTCTAAGATATATATATATATATATATATATATATATATGACATTGAATTTTTTACTCCCACCCCTCAGGCAATATGTTTCAAAAATCTATTTTTACATCGCCTGGAGGGCGTTTTTTTTATTTTGTACTAGTATAAATAAATATAAATGAATTAAATACTGAATAAATACTCATTGATAAACTTATGCAATTCCTGAGGGTTTTGTGATGTAGTTTTGACATAGTATTGTGATGTAGTTTTGGTTACAGTCAGACAGACACCGAATCTCCATTATAAGAAGATCTGAAATCAGTTCTAACAATGCCACCCTCTATGCTGATAAGCGTTAGGCTATCCAGCATCTCCAGAACGTGAAACTTCAAATTCGGTAAAGTTCACTTCTAATTAGTAACGTATAGGATAGATAAGACACTCTTTCTCGCTCTCAAGTCCGATTTGATAATGTACAAGAATTACATATTAGATCTATTCAAATGTGTTTTAAATAAAGTCGTTGGGGTGGCCTAAAGTCGGTATCAGCCAGACAGCAAGTGGGTCTATCCCCTTTTCATTAGCGCTAGACCAAGGAGAATGTTTGGGCATCTGAGGCAGAGTGCCCCTCCTACCATCAGCTTCTCACTTTACTGCACATATCTATCTACTACTCATATGCTGAGTTGGCGAGGGCAGGAATCGAACCAGGAAACTCGAGGTTCCCAGCCAGACACTTTACCGACAGAGCTAAACCTGCCCTTATTTAAAATGGACCTAATATGTAATTCTTGTGCATTATGAAATCGGACTTGAAGAGGCAAAAGTAGCCAAAATAAATTTATTATTATTATTATTATTATGTGAACTTAGTTTGATATAGTATTGTGATGTAGTTTTGGTTACAGTCAGACAGACACCAAATCTCCATTATAAGAAGATCTGAACTCAGTTCTAACAATCCCACCCTCCATGCTGATGTAGTTTTTTTACAGTCAGACAGACACCAAATCTCCATTATAAGAAGATCTGAACTCAGTTCTAACAATCCCACCCTCCATGCTGATGTAGTTTTGGTTACAGTCAGACAGACACCAAATCTCCATTATAAGAAGATCTGAACTCAGTTCTAACAATCCCACCCTCCATGCTGATGTAGTTTTGGTTACAGTCAGACAGACACCAAATCTCCATTATAAGAAGATCTGAACTCAGTTCTAACAATGCCACCCTCCATGCTGATAACCGTTAGGCTATCCAGCATCTCCAGAACGTGAAACTTCAAATTCGGTTTCTAATTGGTAACGTATAGGATAGATAAGACACTCTTGCTCTTTTATCATATGGGTGCTAGAAGGCGGTGGCTGCGGGTCTACATGTCCTGGGAATGACGTTAAACTCTATCTGATGGTGAGGTTCCAGTTTTGGAGATTTGGGGAATGTGGAGCACCCCTTCATCACCATTGCTCCCTGGTCCACTCTGACCCAGAGTGGTAGTACCTGTTAGGGTCCCATCTATGGGTTAAATAGAAAAATGTGTTTTTAACAAAAATTGTATTATCCATTAAGAATTGATTTATTTCAAAACTTTATCGGCATTAAATGACCCACTGAGGTTGATATGCCATAAAACAAACCAAACCAAACCAAACACTCTCGCTCTCAAGTCCGATTTGATAATGTACAAGAATTACATATTAGATCTATTTAAATGTGTTTTAAATAAAGTCATCGGGGTAGCCTAAAGTTGGTATCAGCCAGACAGCGAGTGAGTCTATCTCCTTTTCACTAGCGCTAGACCAAGGAGATTGTTTGGGTCTCTGAGGCAGAGTGCCCCTCCTACCATCAGCTTCTCACTTTACCGCACATATCCATGTACTACTCATACGCTGAGGTTTCCAGTCGGACACTCTACCGACTGAGCTAAACCGGCCCTTATTTAAATGGACCTAATATGTAATTCTTGTGCATTATGAAATTGGACTGGAAGAGGCGAAAGTAGCCAAAATAAATTTATTATTATTATTATTACTAGCAAATATATGCACCCTCCGGGTGCAAGTATTTAAGTTTTAATATAATAAAATATTATATTAAATTAGAAAGGCTAATGAGGCTAAATAAGAATGCAGATAAAAATATTTGAAACAGAGGGGGTATAATAAAAAAAATAGAACAACTGAATCTTACTCTTCGATCACTCTTGTCTTTCATAGTTATTTTTTCTAATTTAACTATTTAGTTAAATGAGGAAGTAAAGAATAAAATGACAGTTATTTTTTTCTTGTTAATGGATTTCATTTAAGATTCATTGAAGAGATTTGTGCTTATATTCATTAAAATAAAGCCAAACAATTATAAATCAATAATACTGAGCACATATTTATTAAATTCGATTTTTTAATATCAATATGCAAATTAGCCTTCCCGTTCACACTGCAAACTGCTATTTTGTTGTATATATAAATATAATTGCATGTTATTAGTATGTAGATATATGGTCAACAGTGGCTTCGGCCTCTGGACCATTGATATAATTAACGGCGTCGATCCCAGGGGGCTATCCCCCCAGGCAACACCTGCCCCCTCGATTTAAAGGGGCAGGGCTGGATTTATTGCCCAGTGCCTGAGGCGCCCCCCTTGAGGGGGAATGCCAACGGGATCGACGCAATTTTTCACCCGCCACCCCATGAGTCTCGGCTTGTGGGTGGTCCCACATAAATAGGGCCTTGTGCCTGACCTGTACAAGTGGGGTACATGGAAAATATCATGTAGATATGGTTAACAGTATTAATAATTTGAAAACAATTTCATTTATAATTGAGGTTAAGATAAAATCAAATCATTGAGAATGTGATGTCAATAACTAAGAGAATTGTGACTTGAGTAGTAATATAGTTTCGGTTACAGACAGAAAAACACACAATCTCCATTATAATAAGATTATTATTATGTGAACTTAGTTTGAACAATCCCGCCTTCCATGCTGATAACAGTTACGCTATGCAGCACCTGAAATACGGTAAAGTTCATTTATAATTGGTAACATATACGATAGATAAGACACTCTTTCTCACTCTTGTTTTTTTTTTTATAAACAGATCTTTTTATTTTTATTTTAGTAAATTATTGTATCAACAGAACTGAAAAAAAAAAAAAGAGATGAACAAAAAATAAAATGTATTTTGGTATTTATCACAAAGACTGTTATTCTTCGCTTTTAAAATAGACATTCTATTTCTATTATGATTAATGAAAGGTTTAAGAAGAATATTTAAAAATAAAGAATACTATCTCTGTCCCAAAATACTTGATACATTTAGTGTTTGAAATTTATACATAAATGTAACTGCTATTATGGGACGGAAGTTGTAGCATTTTCTATTATGATTAATGAAAGGTTTAAGAAGAATATTTACAGATAAAGAATACTATCTCTGTCCCAAAATACTTGATACATTTAGTGTTTGAAATTCATACATAAATGTAACTGCTATTATGGGACAGAGGTTGTAGCATTTTCTATTATGATTTAAGAAGAACATTTAAAAATAAAGAATACTATCTCTGTCCCAAAATACTTGATACATTAGTGTTTGAAATTTATACATAAATGTAACTGCTATTATGGGACGGAAGTTGTAGCATTTTCTATTATGATTAATGAAAGGTTTAAGAAGAATATTTACAGATAAAGAATACTATCTCTGTCCCAAAATACTTGATACATTTAGTGTTTGAAATTCATACATAAATGTAACTGCTATTATGGACAGAGGTTGTAGCATTTTCTATTATGATTTAAGAAGAACATTTAAAATAAAGAATACTATCTCTGATACTGAAATTCATAAATGTAACTGCTATTATGGGACAGAGGTTGTAGCATTTTCTATTATGATTGATAAAAGGTTTGAGAAGAATATTTTAAAATAAAGAATACTAACTTTGTCCCATAATAGTTGATACATTTACTGTATAAAATTCATATGCAAATGTAACAGCTTTTATGGGACAGATGTAGTAGAATTTTTTATTCTGATTGATAAAAGGTTTAAGAAGGAAATTAGAGTTAAAAATACTATCTCTGTCCCATAATACTTGATACATTTAGTGCATAAAATTTATATGTAAAATGTAACTGCTATTAAGGGACAGAGGTAGCATTTTCTATTATGATTGATAAAGAATACTATGTCTGTCCCATAATAGTTGATACATTTACTGTATGAAATTCATATGCAAATGTAGCAGCTATTATGGGACAGATGTAGTAGAATTTCTATTCTGATTGATAAAAGGTTTAAGAAGAATATTAGAGTTAAAAAATAATATCTCTGTCCCAAAATACTTGATACAATCAGTGTATGAAATTTATAAACAAATGTAGCAACTATTATGGCACTGATGTTGTAAAATTTTATTATGATTGATAAAAGGTTTAAGAAGAATATTTACAGATAAAGAATACTATCTCTGTCCCATAATAATTGATACATTCAGTCTATGAAATGTAAATGCAAATGTAACAGCTATTATGGGACAGATGTAGTAGAATTTTTTATTATGATTAATAAAAGGTTTAAGAAGGATATTAGAGTTAAAAAACTACTATCTTTGTCCCATAATACTTGATACATTTAGCACATGAAATGTATACATAAATGTAACAGCTATTATGGGACAGAGGTTGTAGCATTTTCTATTATGATTGATAAAGAATAGTCTCTGTCCCAAAATACTTCATACATTTACTGTATGAAATTTATATACAAATGTAACAGCTATTATGGGACAAACATTATAAGATTTTCCATTATGATTGATAAAAGGTTTAAGAAGAATATTTACTGATAAAGAATACTATCTCTGTCCCAAAATCTTTGATACAATCAGTGTATGTATCAGTTATATACAAATGTACTGACTATTATGGGACTGATGTAGTAGAATTTCTATTATGAAAAAGGTTCCTTGTAGTAGAATTTCTACATTATCATTCTACATTAGACAGATGTAGTAGAATTTCTACATTATCAGTCTACATTAGACAGATCTAGTAGAATTTCTACATTATCAGTCTATTAGACAGATCTAGTAGAATTTCTACATTATCAGTCTACATTAGACAGATGTAGTAGAATTTTACATTATCAGTCTACATTAGACAGATGTAGTAGAATTTCTACATTATCAGTCTACATTAGACAGTAGTAGAATTTCTACATTATCAGTCTACATTAGACAGAATTTCTACATTATCATTCTACATTAGACAGATGTAGTAGAATTTCTACATTATCAGTCTACATTAGACAGATGTAGTAGAATTTCTACATTATCAGTCTACATTAGACAGATGTAGTAGAATTTCTACATTATCATTCTACATTAGACAGATGTAGTAGAATTTCTACATTATCAGTCTACATTAGACAGATGTAGTAGAATTTCTACATTATCAGTCTACATTAGACAGATGTAGTAGAATTTCTACATTATCAGTCTACATTAGACAGATGTAGTAGAATTTCTATTATTAAAAAAGGTTTAAGATAGAGAATACTATCCCTGTCCCATAATACTTGATACATTCTGTGTATGAAATTTATATGTTAATGTAACATCAATTATGAAACAGGTTGTAGCATTCTATTATAATTAGAAATAAATAATAATACATCTGTCCCATAATAGTTGATACATTTATTGTATAAAATCTGCATGCAAATGTAACAACTATTATGGGACAGAAGTTGTAGAAATTTTTCTGAAAATAATCCTACCTTTATCGCAAACCCCCAGGTCTTTTTATCATGTATATGCTAGAAGGCAGGGTGTGAGGGTCTTATTGTCCTGTTTATGATGTTAAACTCTATCTGATGATGAAGTTCCAATTCTGGAGCTCTGAGGAATGTGGAGCACCCCTTCATCATCATCATTACTCCCAGATCCACTCTGACCCAGAGTGTAGCATCTGTTATGGATTGAGTTTTTTAAAAAAATTGAGTTTTAAAAAATATTGAATACCCATCAAGAATGAATAAAACAAAACATCTTCAGCATAAAATAACCCAACAAGGGTTGACATGTCATAAAATCCAACCAACCAACCAGCCATTAGACCACATGCCTTTTTATCATATATGTGTTAGAAGGCAGTGACTGAGGATCTTAGTGTGCTGGGTGTGATATTAAACTCTATCTGGAGCTCTCGGGAATGTGGAGTACCCTTTTATCACCATTACTCCAAGATCCACTCTGACCCGGAGTGGTATTACCTGTTAGGGTACGGGTTAAATAGAAAAAAAAAAGGAGTCTAAAAATGTGTTTAAAAAAAATTGAGTTTAAAAAGAAAAAATTGAATACCCATCAAGAAGGAATAAAAACAAAACATCTTCAGCATAAGATAACCCAACAAGGGTTGAAATGCCATAAAATTCAACCAACCAACCAACCAACCAAAAAAGATGAAAATATAAGAAAATGTATTTAAGTATTTATCACAAATGGTCTTTTATCTTTTTTTTTTCTTTTTTTTTCTTTCTTTTTTTTTTCTTTATTTTTTTTTTTTTTCTTTATTTTCTTTTTTTATCTTTTTTTTTTTTTCTTTCTTTTTTTCTTTCTTTCTTTTTTTTTCTTTCTTTTTTTTCTTTTTTCTTTCTTTCTTTCTTTTTATTTATCTTTCTTTTTTTCTTTCTTTCTTTTCTTTTTTTCTTTCTTTTTTTTCTTTCTTTCTTCTTTTCTTCTTTTTTTTTTTTTTCTTTTTTTCTTTTTTTTTTCTTTTTTTTTTGTGAGGTGAAGGTTACGATTAACATTTTTGTGTTCATTTCCAATGCCGCATTGTCATCTGATTAACAGTTTTATAATTTCCACGTATTCTTAATTAGATAACGGATAACTTATTTTCTTGATTGATTGAAGGGAAGAAACCATAAATTGTGCACTGATTAGTTTAAGAAAAACTACACCTTTCAATCATTCAATTTGTCTTGTATTTTCCATCATCAGATTAGTTTTAGTTGCTTTGTTGTATTTGAAGAATAGGGATAAATATATATGGATATATATATATAGTAGAAATAGGAGGTGCGTAGTCTAATGGTTAGAGTCATAGAAAATGGACTTGTCGACCCGAGTTCAATTCCTGGACGAAGCTGTTTGAATTTCATTTAGCGCTAATACCCTTGGGAAAGGTATGAATTCAATTCTCCCTCCAGCTATGGGTAAATAGCAGGGCAGACTGGGCTCTTTAACCCTGGCTAGGTAACCAGTCTAGGAGAAGGAAAACTCTGAATACAAACCTGTTAAACTTCGCTTAAGAAATTGACCTTGTGTCACATCCTACTCGTTCGGAAGGGTTGGTAATATATATATATATATATATATATATATATATATATATATAGTAGAAAGGTATAGGTAGATAATCTACTTAAGTTTCACCAAAAATGGATCAACAGGGTTAATTATAATGAATTAATCAAAATAATTCATTAATTTATTCATTCATTTTATATTCTTTATAACCCTGACTTATTTGGTTAATAATTGTATTAACAGTCGAAGTTGCGATTAACTCAATAGTCTATTCCCCAGTAAGTCATGTTCTTTATCATATGTGTGTATATATATATATATATATATATATATATATATATGGGAAAATAATTTTGGGGTTGTTTAGAAGCATAAAAGAAATGAGTGAAATAAATGAAGAACTGAGTTGAATATTATGTTTTGAATTCCATTTATTTACCAATATTTTGAGGAGCTATGTTCCTCTCCTCCAAAGGTTTGTGTTAGACTGACTGTTGTTTCCCATGAATATATCATATATATATATATATATATATATATATATATATATATATATAGGTTATTTCCTATAAGTCTAACATTTACCAAAATATTACAAAACTTTTGAACTATCCTTACCCATACATTTTTCATTCCCCCCGCCAAAAAAAAATATATTGTTATCATTTTGAATCCTATTTTCCTCTGTATTTTTTGTGCACACTTATTTTTTTTTTTTTTAATGTCTTTAATAAAAAAATTGAGTTTGAAACAAAAAATTAATACCAAACAAGGGTTGACATGCTGTAAAACTCAACCAGCCTCATCTTACTTAAATATTACAAAATTGATTTCTATATAAAAATCATACATAGGATTGCTTTTAATACATTTGAGAATAAGACAATAATATTAGAAATCAATAAGACCAAGTAATTATTTATTAAACACAGTTTTGTTAAAACCAGTATGCAAATCATCAACACCATAGACTATGTAAATCTTTATTCCTTATTCATACTAGCAAATATATGCACCCTCTGGTTGCAAATATTTAAGTTTTAATGTAATAAAATATCGTATTAAATTAGAAAGGCAAATGAAACTAAATAAGAATGCAGATAAAAAGAATTGAAACAGAGAAAAATAGAACAACTGAAACTTACTCTTCCATCACTCTCGTCTTTCATTGTTATTTTTTCTAATTTAAGTATTTAGTTAAAAGAGGAAGTAAGAATAAACTTACAGTTATTTTTTCTTGTTAATGGATTTCATTTAAGATTCATTGAAGAGATTTTTTCTTATATTCATAAAAATGAAACCAAACAGTTAGAAATCAATAATACTAAGCACATATTTATTAAAATCACATTTTTAATATTAATATGCAAATTAGCCTTCCCGTTCACACTGTAAACCGCTATTTTGTTGTATATATAAATATAATTGCATGTTATTAGTATGTAGATATAGTCAACAGTATAAATAATATAAAACAATTTTATTGAGGTTTAAATGAAAATAAAATCATTGGGAATGTGATGTCAATAACTAAGGGAATTGTAACTTGACTAGTGATATAGTTTCGGTTACAGACAGAAAAACACACAATCTCCATTATAATAAGATATATATTCTACCACGTTGCAGGATTTTAAAAATATAAATAACAATAAAACTTTTGAACTATCCTTACCCATACATTTTTCATCCCCCCTCCGCTTCTCCCCCCAAAATATATTGTTATCGTTTTGAATCCTATTTTCCTGCCAACCTACAATTTATTGATTTTCCTCTGTATTTTTTGTGCACACTTGTTTTATTTTATTTTTATGTTTTTTTTTTTTAGTGAAGGAATATTAGCATTAATCTTTTGTGGAGATTTTTGAAGGCTTGGGGGGTGGGGTTGGCTTTTTTTTTAATAGCCTAAGTTTTATTCCTCTTTTCCTATTGTTTTAAACATTCAACTTTTCTTTGTTTCTTTCCTTTTTTTCCTTCCTTTTTTGTTTATTTTTTTCCTCCTTTTTTTCTTTTTTTCTTTCCTTTTTTTGTTTATTTTTTTTTCTCCTTTTTTCTTTCCTTTTTTTCCTTCCTTTTTTGTTTATTTTTTTCCTCCTTTTTTTTTCTTTCCTTTTTTCCTTCCTTTTTTGTTTATTTTTTTTCTTTCTTTTTTTCCTTCCTTTTTTGTTTATTTTTTTCCTTTCCTTTTTTCCTTCCTTTTTTGTTTATTTTTCCTCTTTTTTTCCTTCCTTTTTTTGTTTATTTTTTCCTCCTTTTTTTCTTTCCTTTTTTCCTTCCTTTATTGTTTATTTTTTCCCTCCTTTTTTTCTTTCCTTTTTTTCCTTTTTTTTCCTTCCTTTTTTGTTTATTTTTTTTCCTTTCCTTTTTTCCTTCCTTTTTTGCTTATTTTTTTCCTCCTTTTTTTCTTTCTTTTTTTTCTTTCCTTTTTTTCTTTCCTTTTTTCCTTCCTTTTTTGTTTATTTTTCCTCCTTTTTTCTTTCCTTTTTTGTTTATTTTTTCCCTCCTTTTTTTTCTTTCCTTTTTTTCTTCCTTTATTGTTTATTTTTCCCTCCTTTTTTTTTTTCTTTTTTTTCTTTCCTTTTTTTCCTTCCTTTTTTGTTTATTTTTTTCCTTTCCTTTTTCCTTCCTTTTTTTTTTTTTTTCTTTCCTTTTTTCCTCTTTTTTTTTCTTTCCTTTTTTTCCTTCCTTTTTTGTTTATTTTTTTCTTCCTTTTTTTCTTTCCTTTTTTTCCTTCCTTTTTTGTTTATTTTTTTCCCCCCTTTTTTTCTTTCTTTTTTATACTGAGCTGTATGCCAATTTTAAAATTATGTTTTGATAAATCCTCTTCGATGACTTTTATTCACCTCTTCCTCCCAAAACGTTTATTGAATTTCTCATCCTACCTGATTTTAGAACATTGTTGCTCCTTCGATTCTATAATCTATCTTTTGATTTACTAGACGTTGTAATAAAAATCTATAGTAAACGAATATGATGTATTCCAGGATGAAAATTACTTGGAAATTTTTAGCAGCTAACCGTCTTTTTCAATCTGACAATTAGACAAAAATAGTCTTATCAGTATTGATTGTGTTAATATCAATAATCTTTTTCTTTGAGATTTTTCAATTTTTATCATAAGATCACTTTCAGTGCATTTCTCTCATTAGCAATCACACTTAGTGCACTGCACTCATTAAAGATCACCCTATATGCATTTCTCTCATTGAAGATCACTTTCAGTGCATTTCTCTCATTAAAGATCACCCTTGGTGTATTTCTCTGGTTGAAGATCACTTTCAGTGCATTTCTCTCATTAACGATCACACAGTGCACTGCACTCATTAAAGATCACTCTACATGCATTTCTCTCATTGAAGATCACTTTCAGTGCATTTCTCTGGTTGAAGATCACTTTCAGTGCATTTCTCTCATTGAAGATCACTTTCAGTGCATTTCTCTCATTAGCAATCACACTTAGTTCACTGCACTCATTAAAGATCACCCTACATGCATTTCTCTCATTGAAGATCACTTTCAGTGCATTTCTCTGGTTGAAGATCACTTTCAGTGCATTTCTCTCATTGAAGATCACTTTCAGTGCATTTCTCTCATTAGCAATCACACTTAGTTCACTGCACTCATTAAAGATCACCCTACATGCATTTCTCTCATTGAAGATCACTTTCAGTGCATTTCTCTGGTTGAAGATCACTTTCAGTGCATTTATCTCATTAAAGATCATCCTTGGTGTATTTCTCTGGTTGAAGATCACTTTCAGTGCATTTCTCTCATTAAGATCACCCTTGGTGCATTTCTCTGGTTGAAGATCACTTTCAGTGCATTTCTCTCATTGAAGATCACTTTCAGTGCATTTCTCTTTGTTAAAGATCACTTTCAGTGCATTTCTCTCATTAAAGATCACTTTCAGTGCATTTCTCTGATTAAAGATCACTTTCAGTGCATTTCTCTGGATGAAGATCACTTTCAGTGCATTTCTCTCATTAAAGATCACTTTCAGTGCATTTCTCTCATTAAAGATTTCCCAAGACGTATTTCTTTCATTAAAGATTTCTTTCAGTGCATTTCTCTGGTTGAAAATCAATTTCAGTACATTTCACTCATTAAAGATCCCTTTGGTGCATTTCTCTGCGGGAAGATCACTTTCAGTGAATTTCTCTCTCGGTGCATTTCTCTTGTTAAAGATCCCTTTCAGTGCATTTCCCTCTTTAAATCTCTCTCAGTGCATTTCTGTCTATAGGCAGGGTTTTAACCCAATTAAGATTATGGGGTCTATATCCAAAAACTCTACTCATAAAAACCGCAAATTTTCATCTTAACATCCTGTTCAAAATTTTCTAAGTCCAATTCCTATAAGGATTTATCAATAAATGGCTAAAAATGGCCTTTTCATTTAAAGTTACCTGTTATTTCCCTTAAATTAAAGACTTCTAAATATGTTTAATATTACATTCAAACAAAGGCTATCGTTTGGAGTAGATTAGGAAAATGAATGTGACTTCCGTCCAGGTGGAATGAGGTGGTATAGGATGTTATGAGTTGATATTATTGAAATTTCTTGATATCTTGTAAATAGGCATAATTTCTGGTTATTTACCTAGGGTTAAATTTTGTTTAAATCAAAGGGAAAAAATTCAGTAAGGGGTATTTCTCCTTGGGGACCCCCCCCCCTTTGATTAAAATGAAATATGCTTATCTAAGTACCCTAGGTAATGTAGTTTCAGAATATATATATATTGTTATGGGGGTCACTCTGCATTAAATTTCTCAAACAAACATGCAGGAACTACAACTTATATATATAATATATATTATATATATATATATTATATATATATATATAAAGAAGTGAATCCGACGGTATGTAGTATAATAAAAAATTGAAAAAACACAGGTTTAAATGAGTTAAGTGGTGAGTTTATTGGCCGACGCTGCAGTGTTTCGATCTATTAATTAGATCATCTTCAGGGCTTTTGTTGGTATGTGGAAGGTGATAAATTTTTTTTATTATCTCAGAATAAGGAGAAAGGCAAGTAATAGTCCCTATCGGTCTGTTTAAAATTTGAAGTCTGAGAAAAAAGAACGTTGAAAAAATGAACGGTTTGAAATATGACGTCAAAATATTCTTTTTTGCGGTGTGAGTATTAGAATGTGTAAGTGTTTGTATCGAAAAAAGCATTGTGCATTTTTTATGTGTTTATGAATGTGTGGTTGCGCGTGTGTGTATAAATCTTTCGATAATATATATATATATATGATAATTAGTATTAATAATATAGTTTGGTATATTTAAGAGTACTCAATATCATTGATAGAGCATGTATATCTAAATAAGGGTAGGAGACATGAAGTCACAGTGCTTGGTAGCAGTAAGTTTCTCACCTATGCAATTTTCAAACAAAGTTGATTTGAAATTTAATTTGAAAATCACAAAGGTGGGAAACTGTCAGTTACCAAGTGTCTTTGACTTCATATCTTAATTACCCTAACTTAAATATACAGGGTGTCCCTGAAGTCGCGCACCATGTATGAAAATACATATAAAAAGTATAAAAAGACATGAATATCAATTTTATTCATCATAATCATAATAGATGCTCAAATTGTTCACCCCTCCATTGATACAAACATCAATTCTCAAGATGCACTTTGTACGGATGAAATTTCTGTGTCTTAAGAATACGATGTACTGATGATTTGCTAATCGTAAGCTCCTGGCTTTTTTTCCTTACTGATTTCACGGGGCTTCTAGCAACATTCGCCAAAACCATAGTTGATGTTGCTTCATCAGTTGCACTCTTTCGTCGACCACATCTCTCGCGGTCAGTAACTGAGCCAGTTTCTTGGAAACGTTTTATCAAACGTCAGACAGTGGTATGGTTCAATGGTTTTTCTCGCTCGTGATGAGTGCGGTTGAATTCTTCAGCTACAGAGCGGTATGTAGCCCCATCTCTTCCAAACATAAAAACCAATTTAACTCTTTCTTGTATTGTTAATTTCTCACCCATATCCAATAAAATCTGAAAAACAAAAACAAATTATATGGTGCTAAATTATATTCTGGGACACACTGTATATATATATATATATATATATATATATATATATATATATATATATTACTACAAAGAAATATTCCTGGAAATTCATCCTAAAGGGTAAGATTTGAGGATATGGAAACATGATGGTATGGTTTCATGCCATATCAAAAGAGTTGTTTCAAAGGTCCTTTGACCAATAGAGAGCTCACTGGAATAAGTGTGTTAAATGCCAAGAAGACTGGAAATTCATCCCAATCACGGTATACTTTTTATCCATCACGGTATACTTTTTATGCCATATTAAATGAGGTCCTTTGACCAATAGAGAGCTCACTGGAATAAGTGTGTTAAATGCCAAGAAGACTGGAAATTCATCCCAATCACAGTCATATTAAATGAGGTCCTTTGACAATAGAGAGCTCACTGGAATAAGTGTGTTAAATGCCAAGAAGACTGGAAATTCATCCAATCACGGTATACTTTTTATCCATCATGGTATACTTTTTATGCATATTAAATGAGGTCCTTTGACCAATAGAGAGCTCACTGGAATAAGTGTGTTAAATGCCAAGAAGGCTGGAAATTCATCCAATCACGGAATACTTTTTATCCATCACGGTATACTTTTTATGCCATATTAAATGAGGTCCTTTGACCAATGGAAAGCTCACTGGAGTAAGTATGTTAAATGCCAAGAAGACTGGAAATTCATCCTAAAGGTAAGATTTAAAGATATGAAAACATCACGGTATACTTTTTATGCCATATTAAATGAGGTCCATCAACCAATGGAAAGCTCACTGGAGTAAGTATGTTAAATGCCAAGAAGACTGGAAATTCATCCTAAAGGTAAGATTTAAAGATATGAAAACATCACGGTATACTTTTTATGCCATATTGAATGAGGTCCATTGACCAATGGAAAGCTCACTGGAGTAAGTGTGTTAAATTCCAAGAAGACTGGAAATTCATCCTAAAGGTAAGATTTAAAGATATGAAAACATCACGGTATACTTTTTATGTCATATTAAATGAGGTCCATCGACCAATGGAAAGCTCACTGGAATAAGTGTGTTGAATGCCAAGAAGACTATTTCAAACTGGAAATTCATCCTAAAGGTAAGATTTGAGGATATGGAAACATAACGGTTCAGTTTCAGGTTATATCAAAAGAGTTCTTTCTGGGGTCCTTTGACCAATGTAAAGCTCGCTGGAGTAAGTGTCTTAAATACCAAGAAGACAGAAAATTCATCCTAAAGGTAAGATTTGAGGATATGGAAACATAATGGTACAGTTTTATGCCATATCAAAACAGTTGTTTCAGGGGTCCTTCAACCAATGGAAAGCTCTCTGGAGTAAGTGTGTTATATGCCAAGTTGACTACTTTGAAGAAAATTAATATTTTATTCATTTTTTTTTTGTCTTCATAAAAACAACAAATGACGTTAAACTCTATCTGATTGTGAGGTTCCAGTTTTGGAGGTTTGGGGAATGTGGAGCACCCCTTCATCACCATTGCTCCCTGGTCAACTTGTTTTATGTGCCTTATATGAAATTCATGGTATTGTGTATAAGTGATCTAATTAGAATTTTTTTTTTTTTTTTTTTTTTTTTTCAGGTGAAAAATAAAAAAAGTTAGCCTGCAAGTGGGATGTTTTGCCTACCTGTGAAATGAAGTGAAGCTGTCACGCCTGAATTATCTTTCAGCGACATCCAACCAACCAGATCTAAGATATCTTCTCAATTTCTGCACAACTAGTTAATAGCTTGCTACTTTCGAACGGACACTTGGCTGGTGATTTAGGGCCTGCTTTTTGTGCATTAAAGAAAATCTTAACGGTGCCAACAACATCCAGTAACCAAAAATCTAGTCTACGAGTGTTCAATATTTTTTAAGCTGCTGCTTTTGATACGTGTAGCCCAGTGGGCGGGAAATTCAAGTAAATTAAGCCAAATTAAAAATTATTTTTTACAATTTTGCTGTGTTTGATTTTATTAAAAAAAAAGAAAAAGAAAAAGTACAAATGCACAATAGCGCGCAAGAGATAATATCATTAGAATTGCATTTTACGTATGAATAGCATTAGATGTCAGAAACTCCTGAAGTAGCCTAATCCTAATCCTAACCCTAACCCTAGTGTCTTAAAGTTTTCGGGTATTTCCATGAAATGTAATGCTTTTTATAAATCACATTTTACATATAAATAGCATTAGATGTCGGAAACTCCTGAAGTACCCTAACCCTAACCCTAATGTCTTAAAGGTTTTGGGTACTTCCATGAAATGTAATGCTTTTTATACATCGCATTTTACGTATAAATAGCATTAGATCTCAGAAACTCCCTAAGTATCCTAACCCTGATACTTATCCTAGCGTCTCAAAGGCTTTGGGTATTTCTGTGAAATGTAATGAAATGTAATACTTTTTATACATAATCCAATGATATTATCTCTTGCGTGCTATTGTGCGTCATTACCAAAAAAAACAAACAAACAAAATGTTCCTAAATCTTATCTTCTTATACCCTCAGGTAAAAATGCTTTCCAAATCTCCAGGGTAATGGTATCTTTGAATATAATCCTACTAAGATAATGGCCAAAAGTATTCCCTGACCACTAGTCTACACAAATATCAGAAAAGCTAACATCTTCTTTGGGGCATATATTCTTTGATTCTGATTACCGTATATACTTGCGGATAGGTCGCACTTTTTTAACCAAAAATTCTGCCAAAATCAGTGGTGCGACCTATCCATTTGACATCAACGTAAAATATTTTGATTATGTAAATCTTTCTTGATAGATAAGACACATTGCAGGATTTTAAACATACAAGGACTGTTTTGAGGCAACTCCGATTTTCATAGAGACATTGTTAATGAATAAGATTTATTCTATGTATTAATGATTTTGACTATTAATTAAATGCTCATTGATAACTATCCGCAATTCTTGAGGGCACTGGGACATAAGCAATGACATAGTTTTGGTTACAGACGGACAGACACCGAATCTCCATTATAATTAGATATATAAAGAATAAATAAATAAATGGATACCTTGATGCAGATATAAATTCATTTTAGCATTTCTTTCTCCGTTCAGTCTGATCTTTACTAATTCGAAGACCTCATACCCAGTCTCACTGGTATGATCTTCCCATATCAGATTTGACCAACACATGGAACGACATTGTTTTCCACAAAATTAGACAATATATTTAACATGACATTTGTCACAGGCTTGACCATGATATTCAGTTACTTTTTCAACAATTGTTTCTTCAGAAAAAAAAAAAAAAAAAAAGAATCTGAATTCAAAAGGACCAAAAATGTCCCAATTTTTATTTATCATAAAGTTCCAACAATCAGCAATTGCAGTGACGCAAAATGCATACTATATGCATTTGAAGAAGAATTTTTAGGATTCAGTCCTGAAGAAGTTAAATAACAATGCTTATGTTTAAATAATTAAAAAATTTTTCTAAAGTCTTCTATACTGTTTGTAACTAGTATTATCTGCATTATTTGGACTATTGTCCTCATCTTCATTGTCTTCTATACTGTTTGTAACTAGTATTATCTGCATTATTTGGACTATTGTCCTCATCTTCATTGTCTTCTATACTGTTTGTAACTAGTATTATCTGCATTATTTGGAATATTGTCCTCATCTTCATTGTTATCTGTACAACGTTTCGGCCTATGTGCCCTCCGGCTTCTTTAGGTATTTCTTGTCGGACTTGGGAACCTTCTTTTCGACCTTGGGAATCTTCCTGTCATAATCAGGAACCTTCTTGTCGTAATTGAGAGCCATAATGGAACTTTGAACTTAACCCTTTATTCAGTCCATGGCAGTATCCTGTTCTCATGGACTGAATAAAGGGTTAGGTTCAAAGTTCCATGATGGCTCTCGATTACGACAAGAAGGTTCCCGATTATGACAAGAAGATTCCCGAGTTCGAAAAGAAGGTTCCCGAATCCGAGAAGAAATACCTGAAGAGGGCAGGGGCACATCGGCCGAAACGTTGTACAGATAACAATGAAGATGAGGGCAATAGTCCAAATAAGCTCAGATAATACTAATCATCAAGCTTCATCTCAAACATTCAGAGAAACTGTTTGTAACTGTTGGGTAGATAATTATTTATTTTTTTATTATTGAGTTGACTATTAGGCTCTTTTACCATTATCTATTAATAGTAAAGATTAGGTCTCTATTTGTCTGTAACCAAAACTATGTCACATTACCCAAAATCATCATAACATAGAATAAATACACTCAAAATTTGAGCATTCAATCTTTGACAGTCCTCATTGTTTTTTAGAACAAGTTTTAGTAGATAGATGCCCAGTATTATATATTTATATATAGTTTGTTTTATTTTAGTATATATTTAAAGTTATCAGAACTATGTTTCCATTATAAATTGTTTTATTTTTTTTACTCCTTTAATAAATTTGATGATTTTACTTACTTATAATACTTACTGATATTGAATTTTTAACTCCTACTCCCTCAGGCAAAATATTTCAAAAATTAATTTTTACACTGCCTGGAGGGTGTGTTTTTTTTTGTTTTGTTTTTTTTTTTGCTAGTAGTACTAAGAAACACAACCCTTATTTTATATGTTTGCGTTATGCATCACAGTCTATGGCAAAGTGTTCTAGATTTAATATTTGTAAGTAAAGTCTCGAAACAAAGGTAAATATTTGATAAGTTTTATGTTAGAAGAGGTTGTGAAACTAACCAGATTATAATGCAACCTATCTGCGGGTCGACCACAAATACACAATTTGACAACCACAAATCAGGGGTGCAACCTATCTACTGGTGCGACTGATCCGCAAGTATATACGGTAAATATATGTCCCGCAATAAGTTTTTAAAAAAAACCGATTATTTTAATCAATGTTTGCAAATGTGCCTGGATCAGCCATAATTCTGAGCTGAAATGTTTTGAACGCTGTAAAGAGTTTGTTCTTCTTATCTTTGTATATATATATATATATATATATATTTATTTTAAGAATGGAAATGAGTAACCTACTCGAGTTTCATCGATAGATTCTTCAGGGTTACTTTTAAATTAATCGAGTTTACGAATCCAACGGGCATGTTTATAACACCAAAGATTAATCGTAAACTCGATTAATTTAAAAGTAACCCTGAAGAATCTATCGATGAAACTCGAGTAGGTTACTCATTTCCATTCTTAAAATAAATTTATGCTCTACATTGTATTGAGCACTTTGTATTTGTTTTTTCTCAACCTTAACCCCTGGATATTGTGCGCTTCCAACGATCGTTCTTATACCCACCGGTAAGTTAATACTTATACACATACAAATATATATATATATATATATATATATATATATATATATATATACTAGACAAAATGTTACCTGTTGGGTTGCCCATTAAGCTCTGGGTAGATAATTGGGATTAGGGAAAAGTGAGTTTGCAAAGCGAATTAAATAAATAAATAAATAAAACAGATAAATACAACCGGAGAATTAAAAAAAAAAAAAAAAAACATAAAAATCATTTTGTAAGATTTCTAAGAAAGGGAATGTTTGACCTAATTTAGATTTATTAAGAACCAAGATGTTGCCCCGGCTGGCTGTTTATGAAGCGTAACATACAAATACATTTCATAAACCTCCAATATCTTACTCTGTGTGTTCACTGAGAAACTAACATATATAATGAGGAGGTAATCAAGATATACTTAGAGAGGGGGAAGTGATAGGCAGAATGTGAAGTAAGAGATGGGTCAGTTTTTTTTTACTTTATTGCAAATTATGACTAATTAGAACCAATTAAAATGGATTTTTTTTTTTCAAACATAATTCTATCCTAGAAATAAGGAATATTTTAATATGAATTTTTGTATCATTAAACTAAATAAAAAAAAGCCTTTAGCAAACAATCATTGATTCACTCAGCTTTAGTATAATAATAGATATGTATGGGAGTGAAATGGGGAAATAAATTTGACAGTATGTGGAAAAAATATAGAAAGATACAGTGTTCCAGAGGATAAATATTTATTCTTGATGGTAATATTGACACTATAAGGTTTTGGTTTTTGCAAGCTTCTTCAGGACACGCGGTGAAATCTTGTGTGGAGATGTTAAGCTTCTCTACACAAAATTTCACCATGTGTCCTGAAGAAGGTTACAAAAACCAAAACATTATAGTGTCAACATTACCATCAAATGTCAACACTATAATATTTCGGTTTTTGCAAGCTTCTTCAGGACGCATGGTGAAATCATGTGTGGTAATAATTAATCTTCCCCACACAAGATTTCACCACATGTCCTGAAGAAGGTTGCAAAAACCAAAACCTTATAGTGTTGACATTGCCATCAAGAATAAATATTCATCCTTTGGAACACTTTGTGTTTTTCTATATCTTTTCCACACACACACATATATATATATATATATATATATATATATATATATATATAGTTAAGAATTAATGTAAAAATTAATTAATGAATGGAATAAAAAAAATGAATGAAGTAAATGAAAAAAATTTGAATTATTTCACAACAGAACTTTGCAGAGGTAAGACACATTTTATCTTCTCCAATATTTTATATGATAATTATATTAATTCAATGCTTCAATAAAGAGTCTGGTGGAGGTGAAGAAGGCTTTTCAATTAGAGACCTCTCTTAAAAATTATTATCTTTTTCTTTTAAGAGAGATCCTTTGGAAAAGATTTTTTTTCATTTATTCCATTCATTTCATTAATTAATTCATTTTTACATGAATTCTTAACTAAATAATTTAGAAGCCTACGTGAAGACTCATATATATATATATATATATGAGTTAAGAGTAAGGAAATGAATCCGACGGTATATGTATAGATAAAAGGGTATGAAAACACACAATATTGTTAAAATGAATATATTTTTATATCATTTTCATAGCTAATATTGAACAAAATTTTTCAATTTATAAAAAAATCATCATCAGGGCATGTTTTTAATCCAGACTCATCGAGAGAGAAGCAGATTCTGGTTTGAATTTAAATTATTTTCTGCTTCTCTCTCGATGAGTCCAGATTAAAAACATGCTCTGATGAGGATTTTTTATAAATCGAAATATTGTTCAATATTAGCTATGAAAATGATATAAAAATATATTCATTTTAACAACATTGTGTGTTTTAATACCCTTTTATCTATACATATATAGATATGAAAGTAAGTAAACAAACAATGTGTTTATTTATGATATGGCCTTTTTAGCCGACAATTTTTAGAGGATATGTGCTTAATTGAAGTCATACCTAATTTTGAAAATTAATTAGTCAATAATTAATGAATTTAGGCGGGCATATATGTTGAACATATATGCCCACCTAAATTCATTAATTATTAACTAATTAATTTTCAAAATTAGGTATGACTTCAATTAAGCACATATCCTCCAAAAATATATAGATATATATACACTTCTGTATATTTACTTCTTATTCCAAGTTTTTATTTATTTATTTTTTTATGAGCAGTGTTTGTAAGCAAACTCTTTACATTGTGCCTAAGTCTTTGTTTTTTATCAATTGTTGACCATCATGTATGAATTTAAAGGAAAGATTTCTTTGCATTTATCTAATTATTTAGCAATAAATGCTAGAAATCTTTTTTTTTCAGTCTGGACCAAGTAAGTGCTCTCCAAACCTTGTTCAACAGCTGAACTGCTCTCTTATGTCATTGATGTTGTTATCTCATTGTTTCAGCCGATTCATTCTACAGCCTTCTCCCAGTGCATAAAATTAAAAAAAAAAATTTTTTTTTTGAATTTAAAAAAAAAAAAATTTTTTTGAATTTAAAAAAAAAAAAATTTTTTAATTAAAAAAAAAAAATTTTTTTTTTCTTTAATTTCTTTTTTTTTTTTTTTCAAATTTAAAAAAAATTCTATTATGAAACCCACTGTATAAAATTTTTTTTTAAAGTTTTTTTTTAATTTTTTTTTTTTTTTTTTTTTTACTGTGGAACCAGTTTAGGAAACTCTGATGCAGGCTGTAGAATGAACAGGCCAAATACATTCAGTTGTTTAGAGGGCTCTCCGAACCTTGTTTGACAACTGGACTGCTCTCTTATGCCATTAATGTTGTTACCTCACTGTTCCAGCCGATTCATTCTACAGCCTTCTCCCAGTGCATAAAATTAAAAAAAATTTTTTTTTGGAATTTAAAAAAAAAAAAATTTTTTTAATTTAAAAAAAAAAAAAATTTTTTTTCTTTAATTTCTTTTTTTTTTTAATTTAAAAAAAAATTCTATTATGAAACCCACAGTATAAAATTAAAAAAAATTTTTTATTTTTTTTTTTTTACTGTGGAACTCAGTTTAGGAAATTCTGATGCAGGCTGTAGAATGAACAGGCCAAATACATCAAGACAATAAAGATGGAGTTCAGTTGTTTAGAGTGCTCTCCAAACCTTGTTTGACAACTGGACTGCTCTCTTATGCCATTAATGTTGTTACCTCACTGTTCCAGCCGATTCATTCTACAGCTCTCAGTGCATCATTAAACATTTTTTTTTTCTATTTAAAAAAAAATTTTCTTTAATTTCTTTTTTTTAAATTATTTTTTAAGCAGTGGGTTCCCCTGCATAACATTTTTTTTAAAGTTTTGTTTTTTTGTTTTTTTAAAAAAATTTTTTTTACTGTGGAACCCAATGCAGGCTGTAGAATGAATAGGCCCAAAAAGATGATAAACTTGGAGTTCAGTTGTTTAAACAAAACTTGTAATGATAATGGCTCTATTCAAAGTTAAAAACAGGTAATTGCATTGTTGAAATTAATATCAATTAAGATCTCTTCATTTATTCTTAAATAATTTATTTATCTAATATTCTCATGAATTACATAAATTATTCTATAACACACTAGTTATTGTTTTGTTATAATCTTGCACAACTATGAGAGCTTAAAGTGGTCGCCATATGTGGGTAATACATATTTTCAGCCTGTTATGTTTTTACATACAAATAAAATACGAAGCACTGAATGAAAATGCAAGACCAGGTTGTTGGAAATTAACAAGGCTTTATTTAACTCATGGTAGAGAATGCTTCTACCCTAACAGTGACTTAATAGCTCACAGGTGTGTGTAAGACCAGCCAGCTTGAATCCCAATCCAAAAGTATCATGGCAGAAACTCCACTTCCAGGCTCCCACAATGCGACTTCCAAGGGAGGCAACTGTCCCCTACTGATTTAGTGGAATAACTAGCTTCATATGACCCTCAAACAAGTTACAGGAAACACTGAGATTCACATGTGGATCTTAAAACCATGAAAGAGTTAATTTTAAAAAAAAAAAAAGAACGAAAAACGAAAATGTAACTTGAGTATCAGAGTTAACAGAGAAATAAGAGGAAGAAACACGATGAGTATTAGGAATAGAGAAAAAGGTTTACTAAGCAAAGATACAAGGTGAACAGAGTATTTAGCAATTGCTAGGTTGAATTAACAAGTTTCATTAAATCCCGTTTCTCCCTTCCGAGGTTTCGGTTTGGAGATGTGTCAAGTAATGGTTAGAGTCGTAGGAAATGGACTCGTCAACACGAGTTCAAATCCTGTACGAAAGTACAATGAAAACTATGTCACTACTTACGTCACAGTCATTTGAGGAATAAGTAAGTTTATCAATGAGTATTTCATTTATAGTCAGTATTATTACTACATAAATGTATTAAAATTCTATGAAAAATCAATTGTTAAATTTTCACGAAAATTTTGATAATTATTTACCTTTTACATGAATTTATGTTTGAAATAGTTTTTTCCTAAAATATATTGGTGAAATATTATTTTACTAGGTTGAACCCCCTCCCCCTATTTAATTTAATGAAATCTGAACAAAATATAATTTATTCGTATGATTTTTAAATTTTCTTTTAAAAGTCTGAATAATTAAATCAGAAATTTTTAGAAACGTTTTGAAGGTCCCTACTGTTGTAAAACAAAACAAAACAAATACGATGCTTTTTAAATAATTGATTTTTTTTATAAAATATTAAACGTTTTATTTTATTTATTTAATTTCCCCACTCAGGCAATATGTTTAAAAAATGTACTTTTACACTGCCCAGAGGGCGTTTTTTTTTCTAGTACTACTAATAAAATTAAAAAAAAAACCAGAAAAAACTTTTAAACTAAGTTGATTTAATATTCTCGAGTGGTTCGTAAAAGGTTGTTGTCCGATCCTGATGGCAGACACATTGGTTAAAAGGAAGACGTAGAGAGCCATTTCCCAGTCAATGAAGGAAAGGAAACATCCTTTTATTTATTATCCTGTTATCCAACCCAAATTGGGTGGGGTCCTTCTTAAATACCAAAATACGAGGTATTACGCTTTGGAAGCCTGTCGTGGTCTAATGGTTAGCAAGCTAGTCTCACAAATTCGGTCCTACTGAAAAGTGACTTTGATCCTCACTGGATGCTCCATACTTGTTTCAAATCCTACCAGTGGTGAACAAGTTGGGTAAATACCTGGGTATTCTATCGTGGTGTAATGGTTAGCAAGCTAGTTTCAAAGATCCATCACTACTGATTAGTGTGTTCAATTCTTGCTAAATGCTCCATACTTGTTACCTTGTGTCAAATCCTACCTGTAGAGTAAAGGATAAAAAACAGATAATAACAGACCTTCTTTTTTCATAACAACACACACACACACACACATATATAATACAGCCTAATGGTTACGGTGCCGGACTGACACCCAACCGATCGGATTTCAATTCCGGCTGTAGGTAGCTTACAAAATGTCTAGCCACACTGAGGAGACTTGATAAGTCGAAACACGTGTCTGTGGATGACCCTATATATATATATATATATATATATATATATGAGAGTTTTATAATTTGTTTGAAGCATTGTGTATATATTGGTTAGGAGGTTGATTTAGAAGGCTATCACAATGCAGGTGTAAAGAAAAAATAATAATACGGTAATAATGATGTTGTGTGTTAACCTGTATAAGAATTAAATACAGGTTAACACACAACACCATTGTTACTGTATTATTATTTTTTCTTTACACCTGCATTGTGATAGCCTTCTAAATCAACCTACTAACCATATATATATATATATATATATATAGAATATGAAAAGTAAAGGAATCATATGTATGTTGGGAGATCATACAAAATATCAGGCATGCAAACTGAGATCTTTTTCAGGACACATCATTTTTATTTTTATATTACTCATTTATTTAAAAAATTTCTTTATTGAAGTCAAATAAAAAAAATCTTTTGAAAAACAAAATTAATTTTGTGGACCTTCTTTTTTATGTATATATATATATATATATGAATAAATTTTTAGTACAACAAAATTTATAGAATACGAAAAGTAAAGGAATCATATGTATGTTGGGAGATCATACAAGATGAGGAAAAATAAAACAGTTTTATTACAAAAATAAAATATGGGGGGGGGGTATGAAAATACGAAGGCCTTTTTGCCCGGTTCTTTTTTAAGTATAATCACCTGCAAAAATTTAATTGTCACCAATGATTATACTTGAAAAAGAACCGGGCAAAAAGGCCTTCGTATTTTCATACCCCCCCCCCCATATTTTATTTTTGTAATAAAACTTTGTTTTATTTTCCCTCATCTTGTATGATCTCCCAACATACATATGCTTCCTTTACTTTTCGTATTCTATAAATTTTGTTGTACTAAAAATTTATTCATATATATATATATATATACATAAAAAAGAAGGTCCACAAAATTAAGTTTGTTTTTCAAAAGATTTTTTTTATTTGACTTCAATAAAGAAATTTTTTAAATAAGTGAGTAATATAAAAATAAAAACGATGTGTCCTGAAAAAGATCTCAGTTTGCATACCTGATACTTTGTTTTTATTATTCTATGTGTATGAGAATGTGTATTTGTTTTTTTGGAATTTGCATAAATGCTAATTTTTAGGAAACCGGTATAGATTTTTTACTGAAATTATTGTTTATCTAGACTAACCCACACAAAATGGCCGACAAAATAGCATATATTTTTAGGAAACATTTAAAGAATTTTCTACAGAAATTGGTATTTATCTAGACTACCTCATACAAAACGGCTGGCAAATGTTACATTAAATGACCTGAAAAAGGTTGATATACCGTAGAACAAAATAACCAACTAATTAAAGGTTGAGAAAAATATTGTCACAACCTAAGAGATATATCTCCTACTATCCCAAAAAGACTCCTATCTGAATATTTCCTTCAATCTTTTCTTCCAGAACTTAGTCTTACTCCTTTGAAAATACATTTTAAGGAAGTAAAAAGAATTTTCTACTGACATTGTTGTTTATCTAGACTAACCCACACAAATAGTCTTCATTTTAGGAAACATTTTTAGGGAACATTTAAAGAATTTTCTACAGAAGTTGGTATTTATCTAGACTACCTCATACAAAATGGTTGACAAATATCCTTTAAATGATCCAAAAAGAGTTGAAATGCTATAAAACAAAATAGCCAACTAACCAATTGGGAAAATATTGTCACAACCTAAGAGATATATCTCCCACTATCCCAAAGAAGACTCCTATCTGAATATTATAAATCTTTCCTTCAATCTTTTACATAAATTATTGTTTATCTCGACTAATCCATACAAAATGGCTGACAAATATCACTTTAAATAATCTGAAAAGCATTGAGATGCAGTAAAACAAAATAACTAACCTAAGAATTGGGAAAAATATTGTCACAATCTATGAGATATATCTCCCACTATCCCAAAGAAGACTCCTATCTGAATATTATAAATCTTTCCTTCAATCTTTTACATAAATTATTGTTTATCTCGACTAATCCATACAAAATGGCTGACAAATATCACTTTAAATGATCTGAAAAGCATTGAGATGCAGTAAAACAAAATAACTAACCTAAGAATTGGGAAAAATATTGTCACAATCTATGAGATATATCTCCCAATATCCCCAAAAAAGACTCCTATCTGGATATTTCCTTCAATCTTTTCTTTCAGCACTTGGTCTTATCCCTTTGAAAATACAGTGCTTATTTTTAGGGAATGTGAAAAGAATTTTCAATTGAAATTGTTGTTTATCTAGACTAACCCACACCAAAATGGCTGACAAATACCACCTTAAGCTTCTCTAAAAGATTTCACTTTCTTTTTTTTTTTTTTTAATTTATAACTCAAAATTATATACAAACACAGCATATTTGCTTTTTAATAAATAAATAAAATTGATTAAAAAAAAACAAACAATCCTGCTTCATTTTATCACAACGTCAACAAATGCAAAGCCTCTTCATAGGTTTGCTTTTTTTCCCCTAGGGGGTCCCACACCGTACGTTTCTCAGACCCTGCTGCTAATATTTGTTTATGTCAACTGTATTTAAATATTGCATCAGGGAGAATGTATTTTGCTTAAAAATTCTCACTGAAAACACTAATATTAATTCTTGCCAATAAATGAGCCTTTTTCTAAAAGGTTGTATACTTCTCTTATACAATCTCTGTCCCATAATATTTGTTACATTTCTATATAAGTTTCATATGATAAATCTAACAGCTATCATGGGACAAAGATGTAAGTATAAATCCATTCATGAAGCTGATTTAATATAATAATTTACTTTTTTCTCATGTAATTTTTTATTTTTGATTGCGTGATTTAGAGTCACTGAAATTTTTTATAAATGACAAAAAAAAAAAAAAAAAAAAAAGAATCAATTTCTTTATAAGAGGAAGAATTGAAAGAAAAAAGAAAGCATGGATTATTGGTTTTTTCACAGATTTTTGTCTTGTCTGTTTTCTCCCATTTTTACTCTTTTTTAAAATTTTTTTCATTTTTTAATGTTTCCTTTTTTTTTTTTTTTTACTTTTTTTTTTTAATCTTTTGGTTTTAAAAAAATCTTTTTTTCATCTTTTCACGCTTTTATCATCTTTTTTTCAGCTTTTTAATCTTTTTTTCAACTTTTTTAATCTTTTTCTTCTTTTTCATTTTTTCTTTTTCTTTTTCAACTTTTTCATCTTTTTCTTTTTTCATCTTTTTTTCTTTTTCATCTTTTCTTTTTTCATCTTTTTTTTTAATCTTTTGGTTTTTAAAAAAATCTTTTTTTCATCTTTTCACGCTTTTATCATCTTTTTTTCAGCTTTTTAACCTTTTTTTCAACTTTTTTAATCTTTTTCTTCTTTTTTCATTTTTTCTTTTTCATCTTTTCTTTTTTCATCTTTTTTCTTTTTTCTTTTTTTTCTTTTTTTTCTTTTTTCATCTTTTTTTCTTTTTTCATCTTTTTTACATCGTTTTTCTTTTTTCATCTTTTTTCTTTTCTCATCTTTCTTTAATCTTTTTCTTTTTTTCATCTTTTAAAAAAAATATTTTTTCATTTTTTTCATCTATTTTTCTTTTTTCATCGTTCTCTATCTTTCATCGTTCTCTATCTTTCATCTTTTTTTCTATCTTTTTTCATCTTTTTCCATCTGTTTCCTTCTGTTTTTCATTTTTTTTTTTCATTTTTTCTTCTTTTCATTTTTTTCTTTTTTCATCTTTCATCTTATAAATGATTGCCCTGTTACTTCTGCCCAACTCTGTATTATACACCAAAGGACAAATTATCTTTAAGAATTGACCAAATTGTCTTCAGTATGGATTTCTAAAGTGAGAAGACCTTTTTATTCTCCATGCTTCGAGAAGTGTTTACTTATATATATATATATATATATATATATATATATATAATGTTGAAAAAATAAATAAAGAGGATAAAATATTGAATGAATAAAAATATTTAATGAAATGCCGACATGTGTTTCAGCTGAGAGGATGCTCTTGTACACATTGTATTCTATATATTATTATTTTAAATACAAAATAAGATAGAATAATAATAATAATAATAATAATAGAAAATATAGAAAACGTTTTTTTAAATATACAGATTCAAACATCTTGCCCTGATGATGGCTGCTTTTCTCAATAGAAAATTTATAAAAAGTTTTTTAAGTATACAGAAAATTGGCCATCATCAGAGCAAGATATTTGAATCTGTATATTTTAAAAAATTTTAATATATTTTCTATTATTATTATTATTATTTTTATTTTATCCTCTCGGCCGAAATACGTGTTGGCATTTCATAAAATATTTTTTATCCATTCAACATTTTCTCTCCTTTTTTTATTCATTTTTTCAACATACTGTCGGATTCACTTCCATTGTTTTCAACTTACATACATTATATATATATATATATATATATATATATATATATATATATATATATATATATATATATTTACTACATTGTGATTTGTTATATTTTTGCCTTGTTTTTTTTTTAATATTTATTTTCTGTGACATTGGAAAAAAATGTCAAACTTTTTTTATTTTTTTTTACAAAAGCATATTTAAAATATGCCTAAAAAATGGTTATTTTGCTATTGTATAAAAAATAAAACAGGAGTATCTGTGGTACTCTTCAATGTTTTTAGTTTTTCTAATACTCCCATTAAACTCTGAATTTTCAAGATGAGGCTTGATGTGTATAATTTTAATTCTTGCCTGATGTCCTCATTTTTATTGCGGTATATAAAAACAACATTTCGGCCACTATATCCTCTGGCCTTCCTCAGAAGTGTGGGCTGTTGTTCCGTGTTGTTGAAACCTAACATTATTTCTATCAACAACTTCTTCCAAGTAGATTTGAAAAATAAAAACACTTTCTTTCATTATTTATTTTATTTAGCTTTTATTAAACCTACAAATCTATCATCATTTTCCCCTACTCTATATATATATATATATATATATATATATATATATATAAAGTTGAAACAGTCTGTACGATGTTCTACATACCGAATAATTCTTTGCAAAATTCACTTGTCATTATTATCTTCTATAATTATCGAATTTTATGCGATATGCGCATTGTAATTGCCTTCAAGCAAAAATATAAATATTTATTTATATTATATATATATATATATATATATATATATTATTTATAAACTCAACTGGTTCTGAAAACCCCCAGATAACTCAGTTTGCAAAATGAAAAAATTTACAGACTGATATCTGGGGAACAAAAATTAAAAGAAAAAACCCAACACACCTGTACTTTCTGAAAATAATAATCAGTATTGTATGTAGCGGCCAAAAGAAGAAAAAAAACACCAAAAGAGTTTATATAAGTTATATATGTAAAAAGTGCTTAATACACTTCAGGTATCCTGAAGAACCATTCGGGTGAAACCTAGGTAGATAGTGTCAGACTCAATTAGGTCCTTAATATATATATATATATATATATATATAATATATAGTCATCTGCAGACACCATGTTTTGATGTATTATGTCTCCTCAGTGTGACTAAACTTAGCAGACTACCTCCAGCTGGGAGCAAAGCCTGACAGGTTTTTCATCAGTCAGATTCCCTAACCCCTCAGCCACCAGCAACTGATAAATACATACGTTTGATATGTTATGGTCATTTAGAGAGCTCATATCTGTAAATAACAGAGAGCCTTGCTTACGCAATTACAGTTACCATCAGCTAAATTCCCTTCTAAAGAGCTCTACTGGGTTTTGCAGCATATATTACAGTCATCCTTAGACACCATGTTTCAACATATCACATCTCTTCAGTGTGGCTAGACTTATTTTTTTTGTAGGTTTTTCAAAAAATCTAATATATATATATATTTTTTTTTATTGGCATTTCAGTCTCGGAAGACTATAATATAGTTTTTGTGCCCCTGAAGTTACAGCACCTCCTGTGACTGTGAAGTCCAATGTTAGAGAAACATTCTCGACCACAGTTTTTCTAACATTGGATAAAAAAAATTCATATCTATATATATATATTAGATTTTTTGAAAAAACTATAAGAAAAAAAAAAACACCATGTTTTGATGTACCATGTCTCCTCAGTGTGGCTAATCTTAGCAGACTACCTCCAGCTGGGAGCAAAGCCTGACTGATTTTTCATCAGTCAGATTCCCTAACCCCTCAGCCACCAGCAAAAAGCCGAATTTTAACTGATAAATACATACCTAGGTATATATTTTGGGGAAAAAAACCCCCCCAAAAAACATATATATATATCTTTAGAAGTTTAGGCAAAGACAACCAGAAAAAACAAACAGTTTTGACTGTCTATCTGAGCATAGCAATGACCCAACTTGAGAAATCATTTTGAATAGTTTGACAGTTGATAAGCGTGTGAAAATGATGTCTTTATTTGAATGAAATCTTCAAAAGTTCTTAGATGCTTTGTTTGCTCAACAGTCAATCTATTCAAAAGGATTTCCCAGTTTGGGATCATTGCGATGCATGGATAGACAAGAGAACACCTGAGGAAGGTCAGAAAATACAGTGGTTGAAATGTTGGGCTTTTAGATACCACAATAAAGACGAGGACAACAGTCTGAAAAATCAAAATTATATTCCCATTAAATGTGCCAAACATGAATTTTGTGAGATTGATCAAAGACTTCCTGGAAATGGTTCCAACTTTATATTTTCATGTTTATTTGTTGATATTATACAGGGTGTGGCAAAAATACCTCCCACATTTAAAACTGTCACCCATGTGGTGCAAGGGAATGTAGGCAAGTGGCAATGGTAGCTCCATCTAGCTAATGTCTTACCATTTTTTAAAAACTATCACCTGTGTGGTGCAAGTGAACTTAGGCAAGTGGTAATGGTAGCTCCATCTAACTAATCTGTTACCATTTTTTAAAAACTGTCACTTGTGTGGTGCAAGTGAATTAGGCAAGTGGCAATGGTAGCTCCATCTAACTAATCTGTTACCATTTTTTTCAAACTGTCACCTATGTGGTGCAAGTGAATGTAGGCAAGTGGCAATGGTAGCTCTAGCTAATCTTTTACCATTTTTAAAACTGTCACGTATGTGGTGCAAGTGAACTTAGGCAAGTGGTAATGGTAGCTCCATCTAGCTAATGTCTTACATTTTTTCAATCAATTACTAATGTAATGGAGTTATAGTTACTACCTGTCTAAGTTTACTTTCACCACACAAGTGACAGTTTAACTCTTTGCCTACCAAATTTCCCCCCACGGTTGTACCAAATTTTTGCCTCAGAATTTATTCTATTCAAATAAGGTTCTGTTGTTCATGTGATTTTTTCCGTGTAAACAAGTGACATGCGAGAGCCACTGTGAGCAGATTATGGTAGGCAAAGAGTTAAGATGTGAGATAAATTTCTGCTGCACCCTGTATTTTTTTTTTTTTTTTTGTTGTTTTTTTTTTTTTTTTAAATTCTTTGTTGATGCATTTTCATTAAATTATTCTTGGCTAGTTATTCCTTGATCTTATTTTTGTTGCCACTTTTTATAACATCTCTCAGGTTTTATTTATTTGAAACATTGTTAATCAACATTATTATTATTATTATTATTATTAGGGGCGAGTCAAAATTTTTGCAATATTTTGGTAACATGAAGCACAATTCGACAGCTCCAGATGCTTTTTGCTAAGGTCATGAAGCTGACAAACTACACTGAACTGTAAGATGCCGAGCTCGCCTGATACTCTCTAATTGTTACTCACTGCTTCTTCTCCTTTTGCTCAACAAATGTTTTTTGTTGTTTCTGAGGCATTATTCCCCAGTTTGAACATGCAAAGCATAAAGTTCCTGAATTATACTACACTAGCAGGACCTGTGGATATACCACAGTATGGTAATTTGATTATTACAACATTTGATATGTTTACTTAAGATGTAAAAATTATAATAATCTTGACTTAACTCTTTTTACTAGCTGGACCTGAGGATATACCACAGTAGGATAATTTAATTATTACAACATTTGATATGTTTACTTAAGAGCTGAAAGCTACATCAAGGTCTAGACTACATTGTTTTTTTGTGGTACTGCAAAATAATTCAATTTGTAAAAAGTATAATAATCTTGATTTAACGCACACACTCTCTCTCTCTCTCTCTCTCTCTCTCTCTCTCTATATATATATATATATATATATATATATATATATATATAATATATATATATATATATATATATTTTTTTTTTTTTTTTTTTCCAAGTTTGATATGTTTACTTATGAGCTATTGTGAAATTGTTCAATATGTAAAAAGTATAATAATCTTGATAACTTTCTTTCACTCTTTTTTCTTTCTTTCTTTCTTTTCATTATGTTCGATTGAAACCGATTAGCACTATCGCTTCCACGCACTCACCCTCTCTCTCTATCTTTCTTTCTTATATTTTTTTTCTGTATCCTTCCCTTTCTTTCTTTATAGTAAAAACGGAATGGTCCATTATTTAGCTGAGGTGACGAAACTCGTTAGAAATAAGAATTCGGCAGATAAGCAACACCAGATAATTAAGATTTACATTTTTGCATTTCATCTTGTGCGATTTGGACAGTCTCATTTTTAACCAAAGGGTGTTGCAAGATGATAACAACACTTTTTCTTTATAGTAAAAACGGAATGGTCCATTATTTAGCTGAGGTGTAACACTCTTTCTTTATAGTAAAAACGGAATGGTCCATTATTTAGCTGAGGTGTAACACTCTTTCTTTATAGTAAAAACGGAATGGTCCATTATTTAGCTGAGGTGACAGCACTCATTAGAAATAACAATTCGGCGGATAAGCAACATCAGATAATCAAGATGCAAGATGATAATACTCATATTTTTATATAGATTGCATGTTCAACTGTGCAGCTTTCAAGTCACACACAGAGTGAAGCAATGCCCTAACATGTCAGCACACCACCTACCACAATACTACTACTGTTTTGGTTATGTTATATACACGTAGCAAACTAGCATTTATCGAAATATTGCAAAACCTTTGACTAACCTGGGTTGCTGGACTGTGTTTTTTTTGGTGGGGTGGGTGTATGCTAATTCCAGACATCTGTTTTTTTTTTTTTTTGTTCTTTTTTTTTTTTTTTCATTTTGTTTGGCACCTGAAAATTCAATCGAATTTTTTCTTTTTAATATGCAAGAATTATTTTTATGAAATTTACATGCTATCCTTATTTTAAAACATTTTCCTTAAAAAGAAAATATTTTTATTCTTTTATGCGTAAGGGGTCAATTTAGTTCAGTCGCTAGAGCATCCACCTAGAAATCGTAAGGTTCTGGGTTCAATACCGGTCCTTGCCAACTCAACATGTAAGTAGCACTGCCTGGGTAATCTGATCTCTGTGGTAAAGCATCTAGGTGCTGACGGTAGGTATGGCACTCCACCTCTGATGCAAAAACGATCTCCCTGGTCTAGGGCTATCAAAAAAGAGATTGACTCTCACTATTTGGCTGATGATGACAATAGGCCACCCAGATGACTTTTCTTAGCTCAGTCGGTAGAGCGTCTGACTTGGAACCTCAAGGTTCCTGGTTTGATACCGGCCCTCTATGGTCTAGCTCTATTGAAAAGGGGATAGACTCCCTCGCTGTCTGGCTGATACCGACTTTAGGCCGCCCCGTCGACTTTACTTACTTACTGTGTCATTTGAAACTACCTATGCAAAAGTTCTTTTTTTAGCCGAAAGTTGTCCCTTAAAAATCCTAAATCATATGGATTATAAAAAAAATGGACCAAGTCTCCAATAGGCACCCCAAATCATCAACTTAATGAAAGGTTCATATTTTAACTCATCACTGGTAACTCGACTTTCAAATATTTGAAAATAAATGAACAGATGATTTTTTGAACTTATATTGTATCTGACAAAAACAAATTTTAAAAAGTTTGTGATACTATTTCTGAACGACATCCTTTTATTTAAATAAACATAAAAATATTTTGCAAATAAAAACTGTATTTTTATTTAAATAAACATAATTGCATTTCTCTTCTGATTAAGTAAAGACTATTTTAGTATAAAAACGTCTTTAGTCATTTTTTAATTTATTAGTGTTGAAAAATACTCATAAACTTCTGATTAAAAAGTATTTATTTAAAAAAAGATTTTGCTATTGAATTTTAATTTGATTACGTGTACCAACCATCTATTTATTTAATTTATCGTAAGTTCAACATCTCCATAAACTTCTGATTAAAATCAATTGTTTAGAAAAATTAGAAGTTACCAGTGACGAGTTGAAATGTGAAACTTTCATTAAGTTGATGATTTGGGGTGCCTATTGGATACTTGGTACAAAAAAATTAAAAAAATTAAAAAGTGTAAAAAAAAAAAAGATTGTATGCACTCTTTTCGATTTTTTGTGTGATTGATAATAATAATTTGATATTTGAATGTTTCATCTAATGTACTGTATATACTATATATACTGTATGTTTCATACGATGTACATACGATTAGATATGATTAAAAATAAAGTTTTAAAAAAAATAGAAATAAAAGTCTGGCAACCCTGTAGTATACTTGAAAAGAAAGATTTTAAAATGGGAGAAAGAAAGACAATAAAAACAATGAAGGGGAAATACTCTACTGTTCTGCCTTTGTATACTTATAAATACTTATGTACATACATATTTGAGAATACAGAAATTATTTATGGACTTTTCTTGAAAGAAAATAAATTTCTACCATTCTAAAATTTAGTTAAAAATTCATTTTTTGTTTTGCTTTGTTTTTTATTTTTTTGTTTTTGTTTTTATTTTTGGTACAACATAAATAAACTGGTCCCAATTTGAATGTAGCTGATGTCATAAGTGATCTCAGTTATTCAGTCAGTATAAACATTCAACTGTACTAAAATTTAGTTAAAAATACAATTTTTGTTGTTTTTGGTACATCATAAGCAGACTGGTCACAATTTGAATTTAGCTGATGTCATAGGTGATCTCAGTTATTGAGTCAGTATAAACATTCAACTGTTCTAAAATTTAGTTAAAAATACAATTTTTGTTGTTTTTGGTACATCATAAGCAGACTGTCACAATTTGAATTTAGCTGATGTCATAGGTGATCTCAGTTATTGAGTCAGTATAAACATTCAACTGTTCTAAAATTTAGTTAAAAATACAATTTTTGTTGTTTTTGGTACATCATAAGCAGACTGGTCAATTTGAATGTAGCTGATGTCATAGGTGATCTCAGTTATTGAGTCAGTATAAACATTCAACTGTACTAAAATTTAGTTAAAAATACAATTTTTGTTGTTTTTGGTACATCATAAGCAGACTGGTCACAATTTGAATTTAGCTGATGTCATAGGTGATCTCAGTTATTGAGTCAGTATAAACATTCAACTGTACTAAAATTTAGTTAAAAATACAATTTTTGTTGTTTTTGGTACATCATAAGCAGACTGGTCACAATTTGAATTTAGCTGATGTCATAGGTGATCTCAGTTATTCAGTCAGTATAAACATTCAACTGTTCTAAAATTTAGTTAAAAATACAATTTTTGTTGTTTTTGGTACATCATAAGCAGACTGTCACAATTTGAATTTAGCTGATGTCATAGGTGATCTCAGTTATTGAGTCAGTATAAACATTCAACTGTTCTAAAATTTAGTTAAAAATACAATTTTTGTTGTTTTTAGTACATCATAAGCAGACTGTCACAATTTGAATTTAGCTGATGTCATAGGTGATCTCAGTTATTGAGTCAGTATAAACATTCAACTGTACTAAAATTTAGTTAAAAATACAATTTTTGTTGTTTTTGGTACATCATAAGCAGACTGATCACAATTTGAATTTAGCTGATGTCATAGGTGATCTCAGTTATTGAGTCAGTATAAACATTCAACTGTTCTAAAATTTAGTTAAAAATACAATTTTTGTTGTTTTTGGTACATCATAAGCAGACTGGTCACAATTTGAATTTAGCTGATGTCATAGGTGATCTCAGTTATTGAGTCAGTATAAACATTCAACTGTTCTAAAATTTAGTTAAAAATACAATTTTTGTTGTTTTTGGTACATCATAAGCAGACTGTCACAATTTGAATTTAGCTGATGTCATAGGTGATCTCAGTTATTCAGTCAGTATAAACATTCAACTGTTCTAAAATTTAGTTAAAAATACAATTTTTGTTGTTTTTGGTACATCATAAGCAGACTGTCACAATTTGAATTTAGCTGATGTCATAGGTGATCTCAGTTATTTGAGTCAGTATAAACATTCAAATGTTCTAAAATTTAGTTAAAAATACAATTTTTGTTGTTTTTAGTACATCATAAGCAGACTGGTCACAATTTGAATTTAGCTGATGTCATAGGTGATCTCAGTTATTCAGTCAGTATAAACATTCAACTGTTAAAATCTAGTTAAAGCAGTATTAAGGGCAGAAAACATGGGATGACTCTAATACAACAGCACCAAAAATGTTTGCAACTTCCATTTGTGTAGAATTTAGAAGTAAATTTTTATTTGAGACAAATTTTTTAACCAATATACCATTATTTAAAAAATTAATTAAAATCAAAAAAATTATTCCTCACCCAAAAAAAAAAAGATAGATATTATTTTATCAAAAACACTTCATCACTACATTCCCCTTAAGACGATCTCTTTTTAAAAGTACTATATACTGAAAAGTACTAATCAGTTTGCACAGGTGATGTTAGTTTTGCCCTAATTAAGGTGAGACAACTACAGAATAAGACAATCAGAATAGAGGAACTACACATGCAATTAAGGTATTTCTGTTGTACACACACACACACACACACACACACATATATATATACTACTTATTTTTTCTATTAAAACCACTTTTTTTTAAGATTGAAAACAGTTATTTTTCTTTTTATCAAAACCATTTCATTTTTAAAATTAAATTTTTTTAAACCACTTTACTTTTTTTAATCAAAATCTCTTTATTGTATCTTTTTTTTAAAAATCACTTCATTCTAAAAAATTCTTTTTATTAAAACCCACTTCATTGATTTTATTAAAACCACTTTTTTTATGAAAACCACTTCATATTTTTTTTTTAATTAAAACCATTTTCTTTTACTTAAAATTAAAACTACTTTTTTCTTATTAAAACCACTTTATTTAAAAAAAGATAAAACTCATTTTTTTATTGTTTTAATAAAAAAAAAAACTTAATTTTGTTAAACCACTCCTGTTTTTTATTAAAACCATTTCATTTTTTCAAAATTAAAATGACTCCATTTTTTTTTCCTTTTACAACTACTTATAATTTTTATTTTATTTTTTATTTTTTTCATTAAAAAAAACTGCTGTTAGTTTTAATTTGATTTCAAAAATTTAAACTAAATACATCAAATATTATAATTCAGAGATAATTTAAAAAATATTTTTTTAGTATTAGGAACGTTACAATGTTTCAAATTCTTTTTATTTTGTGAAGTTTAAAAAATTTGAGAAAGAAAAAAAAAACTCAACGGAATTTAAAAAAAAATACATCAGCAGATATGTTTGTACAAGGGTAATCCCAAGAGTAAGGTTGAAAGCACTGGGATGCAGGGAAACTGTTCGTGCTGCTATAAGGAACACTGTTGTATTTGTTGCGCATGCACTTGCACCTGCCCCTGCCCTTATCTGTGAGTAATCCCAAAAGTAAGGTCTCCAAAATACTGGGGATGCAGGGAAACTGTTTGTGCTGCTATTAGCAACACTGTTGTGTTTGTTGTGCATACGTTTGCACCTGACCCTTATCCGTGAGTAACCCCAAAGGTAAGGTCTCCAAAGTACTGGGGATGCAGAGAGACTGTTTTTGTGTCTATTGGCAACACTGTTGTATTTGTTGTGCATGCGCTTGCACCTGCCCCTTATCCGTGAGTAATCCCAAATGTAAGGTCTCCAAAGTACGGGATGCAGAGAGACTGTTTTTGTGACTATTGGCAACACTGTTGTGTTTGTTGTGAATGCGCTTGCACCTGCCCCTTATCCGAGAGTAATCCCAAAAGTAAGGTCTCCAAAGTACTGGGGATGCAGAGAGACTGTTTCTGTAACTATTGGCAACACTGTTGCGTTTGTTGTGCATGTGCCTGTCCCTGCCCCTGTGTGCACCTCGATGCCATGCTTAATCTTAGCTTGGCAGTTTCTGATGGAGCTTACCGCCAATTGTGAAGTTTGCGCAGTTATTCAGTTTTTGAACACAAATTCATTTCCAATTAACAGAAGTGTATGGCGAGTTGTGCCTGGATGTCAAAAACATCCACAAGTGGTGTAGGGAGTTTGCAACAATGACAGGTTCAATGCTTCCTCAACAACATGGCAGCGAGTTGATATGACATGAGCATAGAAAAACTGCCGCAGCGTCTACAAAATATATCAACCAAAATGGTAATTATGAAGAAAAATAGATACATGTTCAAACTTTAAAATGTTTTAAACATCATTGACAATAAACATTTCTGTGATTTCTAAATATTTTGAAGACATTACCTTTGGGATTAACCTTGCAATTGTGTGTTTCACCAAAAACATTTTATTCAAAAAGTGGGTGCATATTGCATAAATGCGTCCTAGCCTCCTGCCCTAAAAAATGCTAAGCTGTGCCTCCTGAAAATCCAACCCATACTATTTATGAACTCCCGTTAATGTGATATGAAAGCGATATATTACCCCCCTCCCCAGTCTTTCTCAATAAGTAAATGTAAATATTTGAGCTCTGAAAAAGAATAAGATCATCAAGTCTTGTGTTAACTAGGATGAATTAACTGATACAAAATATCGTTTTGTAAAATAATGAGTGTGGAAGTCAGCGTGTGATGTCAGTGGTGGGTTGACGTGGGACAAATGTGGAAAAATTGAAAGATTTTTACAATGGAAAGAAAACAGAATAAGGATGACATGGAAGTCACTGGCCTTGGTTTCTGATTGGCCAAGCCGTGACAACAGTGCAAAGAGTGAAAGACATGATGTGAAAGTGGGAAGTCTGGCTGAAGTGACATCATTGACAATAAACATTTCTGTGATTTCTAAATATTTTAGAGACCTTACCTTTGGGATTACCCTTGTATTTCTCGTAACAATGATTGTATGAGTGTTCATTGAAGACATTTTTATGGGCATTAGATGAATTTTCATTCTAAAGTGGAAATATTTTTTGTTTTTAATGAATTGTTGCTTTATATATATATATATATATATATATATATATCATATGCCATCATATTTTTGGAAAGAAATTCAGGTAAATGTGGAGAATATACTGTGTTTCCTCAAAAAATAATACCTACCTGCCAAATAAGACCTAGCATGATTTTTCAGGATGATTTTAATATATGACCTCCCTTATTTTAATAAGCCCTAGTTGAGAGCGGCAGACAGATGAAAGAAATGAACATTCTTCACAATCACATCATGCGACACAAACACTTGAGCCCCCCCCCACCAAAAAAAAATAAGCCCTAGTGTTATATTTCGTTGTGAAAATTAATATAAGCCCTGTCTTTAAAAAATTCTGAAATTCTGTTTGGTTTGAAAATATTATTAAAATTAATATAAAGCCTGTCTTATTTTCAGGGAAACACGGTAGGTGTAAATTTTTATGCTGAGTCAATTTTTTTTTTACTAATATCAAAAGTAATTGAAGAAGTAATTTTAAAAGTAATTGAAATTGTTAAAAAGAAATTATTCTTTTTTTTTTGCATTAAAAAAAAAAAAAGCCCTAATTTTATCTAACGAAAAAAAAAAAAAAAAATTCTGTCTGGTTTGAAAATATTATTAAAATTAATCTTATATTAATTTTAATAATATTTTCAAATCAGACAGAATTTTTTTTTTTTTTGGTTTAGATAAAAAAATTTTGTTTAGATAAAATATTATCAGGGAAACATGGTAGGTGTAAATTTTTATACAGAGTCAACTTTTTTTTTACCAATATCATGTTTTTAAAAATTAATTGAAATGTTTAAAAAAAAAATTTTTTTTTTTTTTTTTTTTTTTTTGCATAGTCTTTTATGCAAAAAAATGAATAAGTCCAAATTTTTATCTAAACAAAAAAAAAAAAAAAAAATTTTGTCTGGCTTGAAAATATTATTTTGCTAATAAAAAATAAACGCTGACTTAAATTTGCTTTTAAACACAAATAAGAGCTTTTTGTTTTTTTATAAAAAAAAAAAAAACAAGAAAAAAAAACAACCTTATTTACACATCTTGCACTGTTATCTTCATCTTGATTGTTATATATCAACTATGCTGAGGCCAGTGGTGTAATGGACACAGCAAGATGAGTTCAAATTCTAGATGAGGCTGTTTGCATTTCACATAGCGCTAATAACCTTGGAAGTTCAGTCATTCTCACCTCAGCTATGGGTAAATAGTGGGGCAGACTGGGCTTTTTAATCTTGGTATGACAACTAGTCAAAGAGAAGGAAAACTCTGAATTCAAACCTGTTAAACTCCACTTAAGAAATTAACCTTATGTCACATCCTACCTGTGGAGAGGAGTTAATATATATTGTTATGTTTCTACATACAAATAAATTACAGAGCCCTGAATGAAAATGCAAGATCAGGTTGTTGGAAATTAACAAGGTTTTATTTAACACAAAGTAGAGAATGCTTTTACCGTAAAAGTGACTTAATTAGCTCAACCGTGTTGTACATGTGTCCTGACCACACGAATTCCAATCCAAAAGGGTCATGGTGGAAACTCCACTTCTGGGTTCCCTTCAGACTCCTACTGATCAAGGGGAGTAACTCTAGGTTTCGTTAGGTCTGGGACCTAACATTATATATATATATATATATATATATATATATATAGGCCGGTTTAGCTCAGTCGGTAGAGCATTCGGCTAGGAATCACAAGGTTCCTGGTTCATAGGGATCTGTGCGGTAAAGTGAGGAGCTGATGGTAGGTGTGGCGCTCCAGCTCAGACGCTAAAAATAATCTCCTTGGTCTAGTGCTAATGAAAAGTAGATAGACTCTCTCGCTGTCTGGCTGATACCAACATTGGGCCTCCCTGACGACTTTACTTATATATATTATATATATATATATATATATATATATATATATATATATATATATATATATAGAGAGAGAGAGAGAGAGAGAGAGAGAGAGAGAATTACAACATATATTATATATATATAGATATATATATATATAGATAATTACAACATGAACTCCTGCAGTTAGCTGTAATTAATCAATATCTTGATTAATTCAGTGGCACTACCTGATAGATCTTATGGTGAAACTCGAGGAGGTTATTTCTGTACACACTGTATATAATATATAAAGTAAAAACTTTTGACTGTATATCATAAACCACACGTAATAATTATCCACATTTACTGAAGATCATCTCTAATATTCATGAAACTTGTTTATTTTATTCACTTAATATATCTTTATAATCTTATTTATTATGCTTCTATTAAATTTCTATTTATTGTGTAACTGATTTCATTACTGCATTGTTTTTGTTATAAAATATGAAAAAAAAAAAATAGAGTGAAGAATTTAATGACAATCGACCAGTTTGATTTTTTAAAGATTTTATATAAACAAAATCTGTAAAAATTGTTTTGTGTTTTGGTTTGTGCTTTCAGGCAAGTAACACTTGTCGATATTTTGTTTTTATTTTAATTTTTATTCGGTTATTTCCTAGTTGAGTAACATGATATTACAGGGTAACCCAGAAAAAACAGAACCCAATTTATTTATTTATTTCCCATTAAACTAACCCTAAACCCCAAACCCTAACCCCCTAGTTGAGTAACATAATATTACAGGGTGAT
>CM042173.1:9099693-9149693 GCA_023376005.1 Doryteuthis pealeii
TACCGAAAATCGAAGAGGTGCAGTTCTGTCCCATAATAGTTGTTACATTTGCATATATATTTCATACACCATATGTGACAACAATTTTGGGACGGAGGTAGTATATTATATATTACTACCTCTGTCCCATAATGGTTGGTACATGTTCATACACTAAATGTGACAACAATTTTGGGACAGAGGTAGTATATATTACTACCTCTGTCCTATAATGGTTGGTACATGTTCATATATATTTCATACACTGAATATGACAACAATTTTGGGACAGGGGTAGTAATATTAATGAGAGAAATAATTTTGTTCCTGGCTTTCATTTCTCATATTTGCAGTGTGGACATTTTTTTTTATAGATACAGAGTTATCTCCCCTGATTTTTTTTCCTTCTTTTGTTCCTGAATTCTTTTCTTCTTTCTTTTTTTTTTTCTTCCATTCTTTTTTCTTTTTTTCTTCCTCCAAACAAACGTGTACTAAATTACTCATTTAGTTCCTGAATTGTTTCCAGGTGGCCAAATAGCGGCAAAGAATGGTTCATTTTCGTCATAACAATGTTTATATACAGTAAGGAATTCTCTTTTGTTTGTTTTTTTTTTTTTTTTTGTTTTTTTTTTGTTCTTATATATTTTTTTTGTGGGGTGGGGGGTATTTTTGTTTTTAATGAGTTTCTGTTTTCTTCACAACAAAGCAAGATAAAAATTTGCAGATGAAAATAAATTGAAAAAAAAAAAATAAAAGAAAATGAATGAATAAAATAAATAATTTAAAAATGAAATAAAAATAAGGTGAAAGGAGGGAGTGCTTGTAATACTAAACCTAACTCTGCAAGTTAGGTTTAGTATTGCATGCACAACTAACACAACAGTGTTGCCAATAGCCACACGAACAGTCCCCAGCACTTTTGAGACCTTACTTTTGGGATTATCCTTGTATATTGGGAGAAAGGTGGGAGTGCTGCAGTTTTACAGTATTGCATGCACAACAAACACAACAGTGTTGCCAATAGCCACACAAACAGTCCCTAGCACTTTGGAGACCTTACTTTTGAGATTATCCTTGTATATCAGGAGAAAGGACGGAGTGCCACAGTCTTGCATGCACAACAGACACAAGAGTTTTGGCAAAAGCCACACGAACAGTCCCCAGCACTTTGGACCCCTTATTTTTAGGATTACCCCTGTAGTATGTTAAACACTGGCATCTATGGCAGGCATTTTGTACCGCAGCTAATGAGCTCTATTAGTTGCAAAGAGGGATTGCTGTGGTTATACGGTATTGCATGCACAACAAACACAACAGTGTTGCCAATAGCCACACGAACAGTCCCCAGCACTTTTGAGATTATCCTTGTATATTGGGAGAAAGGAGGGAGTGCTGCAGTTTTACAGTTTTTCATGCACAATAAACACAACAGTGTTGCCAATAGCCACATGAACAGTCCTTATCACTTTGGAGACCTTACCTTTGGGATTATCCTTGTATATTGGGAGAAAGGAGGGATTGCTGCAGTTTTACAGTTTTGCATGCACAACAAACACAACAGTGTTGCCAATAGCCACACGAACAGTCCCTATCACTTTGGAGACCTTACCTTTGGGATTATCCTTGTATATTGGGAGAAAGGAGGGATTGCTGCAGTTTTACAGTTTTGCATGCACAACAAACACAACAGTGTTGCCAATAGCCACACGAACAGTCCCTATCACTTTGGAGACCTTACTTTTGGGATTATCCTTGTATATTGGGAGAAAGGAGGGAGTGCTGCAGTTTTACAGTTTTGCATGCACAACAAACACAACAGTGTTGCCAATAGCCACACGAACAGTCCCTATCACTTTGGAGACCTTACTTTTGGGATTATCCTTGTATATCGGGAGAAAGGACGGAGTGCCACAGTCTTGCATGCACAACAGACACAAGAGTGTTGCCAAAAGCCACTCGAACAGTCCCCAGCACTTTGGACCCCTTACTTTTAGGATTACCCCTGTAGTATGTTAAACACTTACATCTATGGCAGGCATTTTGTACCACAGCTAATGAGCTCTATTTGTTGCAAAGAAGGATTGCTGTGGTTTTACAGTATTGTATGCACAACAAACACAACAGTGTTGCCAATAGCCACACGAACAGTCCCCAGCACTTTTGAGATTATCCTTGTATATTGGGAGAAAGGAGGGAGTGCTGCAGTTTTACAGTATTTCATGCACAACAAACACAACAGTGTTGCCAATAGCCACATGAACAGTCCCCAGCACTTTTGAGACCTTACTTTTGGGATTATCCTTGTATATTGGGAGAAAGGAGGGAGTGCTGCAGTTTTACAGTTTTGCATACACAACAAACACAACAGTGTTGCCAATAGCCCAACACTTTAGACCCCTTACTTTTAGGATTACCCCTGTAGTATGTTAAACACTTGCATCTATGGCAGGCATTTTGTACCGCAGCTAATGAGCTCTATTTGTTGCAAAGAATTCAAAGCTTTGAGTGTTTCCGTGTGGCACTTATTGGGCACTGGGCCAAAGGTTGAGTCTTTTTTTTCTTTTTCAAAAGACGAGTCCACCAACATCTTGTTGGCCATTGTGTGCGTATCTTTTTAGACTACAAAGACTTGGATGATTCTTAAAATAAACATTGCTCTTTATTTCTTTGGTCTTTTGCCAGGGGATCTTTCTTTTCTTTTTTCCCCAACTTTTACACTAAACTCGATCTTAACCGTTTGGATCATTTTTTTACTTTTTTATTGACTACAAGAAAATTGTTTGGATACTTCTTCGCATTAAATGTACTTCTGCATCTGAATTAGGATTAATTTTGGAGCTATCTCTCTTTTTATATCCATTCACATCTATCTAAGTGCATCCACATGTTTCTATCTATAAGTCCATTCCCATCTATATATTTGTTATCTATCTATATCTAAGTCCATTCAAAACGATCTAAGTCTATTCACATCTATCTATCTCTATGTATTAACAGCTATCTATTTATCTAAGTCTACTAACATCTCTCTCTCATATATATATATATAAGTCAATTCATATCTATCTATCTCTCTCTCTCTATATATATATATATATATATACACAAGTCAATTCATATCTATCTATCTCTCTCTCTATATATATATATATGTCAATTCATATCTATCTATCTCTCTCTTTCTTAGATAGATATATATATATCTATATATATCTAAGTCAATTCATATCTAGCTCTCTCTCTCTATATATATATATATATATATCTAAGTCAATTCATATCTATCTATCTCTCTCTCTCTATATATATATATATATCTAAGTCATTCATATCTATCTATCTATCTCTCTCTCTCTATATATATATATATCTAAGTCAATTCATATCTATCTATCTCTCTCTCTCTATATATATATATATCTAAGTCAATTCATATCTATCTATCTCTCTCTCTCTATATATATATATATATATTAAGTCAATTCATATCTATCTATCTATCTCTCTCTCTCTATATATATATATATATCTAAGTCAATTCATATCTATCTATCTATCTCTCTCTCTCTCTCTATATATATATATATATAAGTCAATTCATATCTATCTCTCTCTCTCTCTATATATATATATATATATATATCTAAGTCAATTCATATCTATCTCTCTCTCTCTCTCTATATATATATATATATATAAGTCAATTCATATCTATCTATATAATATATATCTAAGTCCATTCACATCTATCTAGTTATCTATCTATATGTAAGTTCAAATATATCTATGTATATCTAAGTCCATTAACAGCTATCTAAATCTACTCACATCTATCTATATCATCATGTAAATCCATTCATATCTATCAATCTATCAATATCTATGTCCATTCACATCTATCTATGTCTAAGTCTACTCACATCTATCTCTATATATTAACAGCTATCTATCTATCAATCATTAGGCACCTCATATCATGTAATGGTAGGCAAGCTAGATTAGCAAACCATTGTTACTGAGTTCGATTCTCACTGGGTGCCCCATACTTCTGGCCTTGTGCCGCTTCTAAGTTATGCTTAATGAATGAATATATCTAAGTCCATTCATATCAATCTCTATGTATTAACAGCTATCTATATCTAAGTCTACTAACATCTATCATATCTATCTGTCTATATCAAAGTCCATTCACATCTATCTAGTTATCTATCCATCTCTAAGTATCCACAACTATCTACCTATATCTAAGTCCATTCATATCTATCTCTCTCCATTCAAGTTCATTCATATCTCTCTCTCTCTCTCTCCATTAATATCTATATATATCTAAGTCCATTCATATCTCTTTCCATTCATATCTATCTATCTATATCTAAGTCCATTCATATCTATATCTCCATATCCAAGTTCATTCATATCTATCTCTCTCCATTTCTCTCTATCTATATCTAAGTTCATTCATATCTATTTCTCTCTCTCCATTTATATCTATCTATAAGTTCATTCATATCTATCTATCTATCTATCTATCTATATCTAAGTCCATTAACAGCTATCAGTCTATTCACATTTATCTATATCTTATTCTTATGTATGTCCATTCATATCTATCAATCTATCTATATCTATGTCCATTCACACCTATTTATCTATCTCCAAGTCCATTAACAGCTATCTAACTATAGTTTAGCTCAGTAGGTAGAATGTCCGACTGGAAACCACAAGGTTCTGGATTCAATACTGGCATTCACCAACTCAGCATATGAGTAGCACAGGGATCTGTGTGGTAAACTGAGGAGCTGATGGTAGGTGTGGCACTCCACCTCAGACGCTAAAAACAATCTCCTTAGTCTAGCGCTAGTGAAAAGGTGATAGACTCCCTCGCTGTCTGGCCGATACCGATTTTAGGCCACCCTGATGACTTCACTTATTTATATCTATTCACAGTTATCTATATATATCTAAGTCCATTCACATTTATCTATCTCTATGTATTAACAGCTATCTAACTCTACTCACATCTATCTTTATTATTATTATTAATTATTATTATTGTGTAATGGTTAGAGTCATAGGAAATGGACTCATTGACCCAAGTTCAATTCCTGGACGAAGCTGTTTGAATTTCACATAGCACTAATACCCTTGGGAAAGGTATGAATCCAACTATACTCCCTCCAGCTATGGGTAAATAGTAGGCCCGACTGGGATCTTCAACCTTAGTTAGGTAACCAGTCTAGAAGAAGGAAAACTCTGAATTCAAACCTGTTAAACTTTGCTTAAGAAATTGACCTTGTGTCACATCCTGCTCATGCAGAGGGGTTGGCGAATATATATATTATTATATGCCCATTCATATCTATCTAGTTATCTATCTCTAAGTATTCACAACTATCTATATCAAAGTCTATTCCTATCTATCCATCTCTAAGTACTCACAACTATCTATCTATATCAAAGAGATAGTTGTGAATGAACTGATAGATAGATAGATAGATAGTTGTGAATGAACTGATAGATAGATAGATAGATAGTTGTGAATGAACTGATAGATAGATAGTTGTGAATGAACTGATAGATAGATAGATAGATAGATAGTTGTGAAGGAACTGATAGATAGATAGATAGTTAGTTGTGAATCAACTGATAGATAGATAGATAGATAGTTAGTTGTGAATCAACTGATAGATAGTTGTGAATACTTAGGAATATAGATAGGAATAGACTAAGTTCATTCACAACTATCTATCTATATCAACGAGATAGATAGATAGGAATAGACTTAGATATAGATAGATAGATAGATAGATATGAATACTTAGTCTATTCCTATCTATCTATCTATAAGTTCATTCACATCTATCTGTCTTTATATCTATGCCTGTTTATATCTAAATTCATTCATATCTACTTTAGTCGTGTTTTTTTTCTTTCTTTTTTTCTAAATACCCTGTGGGTGTGGTGAATACTCAACTAAGAGGCAGGTTGCAATTTTCTTCTTCCAAGTGAACTAGTAATAATCATTATCTTCTACTTACTTTGAAAGTATAGACCTTTTGAGACGGTATACGCCTACGTTTTATCTTTTAATCTTCAAGGGTAATTGCTACAGCAAAAGCTTACGACACTGAAAATGGTTGGTTTTACGGCATGTCAGCCCTTATTGGGTTATTTAATGCCAACTATCTCTGTTTATAGTGTTTAAACATAAAAAGTAAAAGTAAAGTTGTCGGGGTGGCCTAAAGTTGGTTTCAGCCAATCAGCGAGGGAGTCTATCCCCTTTTCACTAGCACTAGACCAAGGAGATTGTTTTAGAGTCTGAGGTGGAGAGCCACACCTACCATCAGCTCCTTACTTTACCGCACAGATCCCTGAGCTACTCATACGCTGAGTTGGCGAGGGCTGGTATATGAAAGTAGGAATCAAATCCGATAGTATAAAGTATACATAAAGAAAAACAATAGTATATATTGTGCTAACAAGCGCCTGTTTCGACTCTATGATGTTTATAAAATGTAATCTAAATAATTCTTATTATATTTAAACTTTAATATTTCTTATTATATTTCTTATAATAAATTACACAGATTCCTGTGCTACTCATACGCTAAGTTGGCGAGGGCCGGTATCGAACTAGGAACCTTGTGGTTTATAGCCAAACGCTCTACCGACTGAGCTAACCCGGCCCATTTTACTCTGAATGTTGTGATTGGTTGGTTGGTTGGTTTTGTGGCATGTCAGCCCTTGCTGGGTTATTTAATGCCAAAATCAGAGTTAAAACATGGGACTATAAAGTTCCGGGATTTAGGTTTTATTCTGAATGTTTTGGTTGGTTGGCTGGTTTTCTGGCACTTCAACACCTTGCTGGGTTATTTAATGCCAACTAGGGCTGGGTTAGCTCAGTCAATAGAGCGTTCGGCTAGGAATCACAAGGTTCTTGGTTCGATATCGGCTCCTCGCCAACTCAGTGTATGAGTAGCACAGGGATCTGTGCGGTAGTGTAAGGAGCTGATGGTAGGTAAGGTGCTCCACCTCAGACGTTAAAATAATCTCCCTGGTCTAGCACTAGTGAAAAGGGGATAGACTCCCTCGCTGTCTGGCTGATACTGACTTTAGGCCGCCTGATGACTTTACTTGACTTTTTTTTTTTTTAAATCTGTTTATTGTGTTTAAACATAGGACTATAAATTTGGGGGATTTAGGTTTTACTCTTGTGGTTGGTTGGTTTTCTGGGATGTCAGACCTTGTTGGGTTATTTAATGCCAAATGTCATATACCCACTTCATATTGGGTATATAATGGGGAAGAGAGAGTGGAGGAGATGATATTATGTGGTTTTGTTTCGTCATTGGCTATTTTCTTCTGGGTTGATTTCTTCCTCTCCTGGGCTGGATTGTCTGTAATAATGAAGCACATTTTGTGATGAGGACATCATTGGGGAGTGTGATGGAGAACGAGAAAGGGTTGCTTTGAAAATTGCATAGGCGAGAAAAAGTTAAGAGCCGTTGATTTTATGTCTTTGCTACCCTAACTTAGGTGCATGTGCTCTATCAATGATATTGAGCACTCTTAACGCTCTTTGGATGTTACAATATCAGGGTGAAATTGGCTAATAATACAAAAATATTAAAACATTAAAATACTAAACAGAGATTACCTATTCTCGAAGCTCTACACATTAGAATAAAAGTCACAGCATTATTAGAACTAGCAAAATAAAAAGACACCCTCCGGGTGATGTAAAAATAATTTTTCGATGTCATAGAGTGTGTACCATAAGTATTTAAAATCGTCAAATTTATTAAAGGAGTGTAAAAAAAAAAGAAAATTTGAAATGGAAACAGTTCCGATAACTTTAAATATTATAATATTATATATTAGAATAAAACAATCTATATATAAATATATAACACCGGGCATCTATTTATTGAAACAATGAGGATTGTCTTACGTTGCATACTCACATTTTGAGTATATTTATTCTATGTTATGATGTTGGATTATGTGTTGGGTAATGTGACGTAAGCAGTGACATGTTTTGTGATGAGGACATCAGGGGGGAGTGTGATGGAGAACGAGAAAGGAAAAAGAGCAAGACATTGTCTTGCCTGCCAGGATCGAACTCGCGTCCTCCCGCATGCAAAAATAAATGCGCTTTGGGCACTGGACGGACGCGAGGTTCAACTGATGTGCCCGGATGTTTGGCTAATATGCCCATAAAATAACAAGTGAGTCGAGTGCTGGGGAGTCAGCAGCAGCAGCAGTCGACGACGAATCGCTTTTCAGTAAAGAAATGGATTTTAGTCGAACAGAAACAAAACTAAATAGGAAATGTGATTGTGAACTGCTAAAGATTATTTCGACTACGACGACGGATTTTCCAGCTGCTAGACGAAGAATGTGTTGACCAACAGAGGGTCTGGCTTGTGAGAAGACGGAGAACTCACTTGTTTTTGGTTCCCCCTTGGCGGTCTTGAAGGTCTATTTCGCCCCATATATTTTTACATGTTTTTATTAAAGGATGAAGCCCTAAAGGGTTTTATATATATTTACCAACCCTCCTCACGAGCAGGATGTGACACAAGCTCAATTTCTTAAGCGGAGTTTAACAGGTCTGAATTCAGAGTTTTTCCTTCTCCTAGACTGGTTACCTAGCCATGGTTAAAAAGCCCAGTCTGCCCTGCTATTTACCCAGGGAAGGAGAATTGGATTCATACCTTTCCCAATGATATTAGTGCTATTTGAAATGCAAACAGGTTTGTCCAGGAATTGAACTCTGGTCGACGAGTTCACTTCCTATGACTAACCATTAGACCATGTGCCTCCTAAAGGGTTTTATAACCATGCAGTGAGAAGATGGCATCTTGAGAGCAAATGACCCTCAGCCAAAATCTAACTATCAGTCAGTTCCTTCTGATGGATTTTTTCTTTTGCCATTCAGAAATCGGCACCAAGTTCTGTGAAAGGTGAACTGCCTGTCAATCACTTCTACAACAGTCAATGGTAACTTTCCATTTACCATATCGTTATTCAAAATTTAATACACTTACAGACCTAATTTGTAGGCTACCCACAAATTGTATGACGTTAAACTGCACTTAATCGTGAAGTTCCAATTTTGGAGCTCTGGGTAGTGTGGAGCACTCTTTCATCGACATTACTCCCAGGTTCACCTTGACCAAGAGTGGTAGAACCTGTTAGGGTCCCATTTCAATTAGCTAGTCATGTTGTCATTGTTTTTTTATCCGAATTTAATTGCATACCTCATAACTTGAGAAAATATATGGTGCCCAGCAAAAAAAAAAAAAAAAAAAAAAAAAAAAAAAAAAAAAAAATCAAAACTGTTTGGAGCCTATTCCACTACAAATGTGTCATTAAAGAAAAAAAAAAAAAAAAAAGTATAGGTACATGACTAAATACAAGTTATAGTATATACAAAACAACATGTTAACCCCAAAATTTACTAGACATATTGGTTTACCCCCTCTTCACAATATAAGGATATCGAAGTGAACAGACAAGAAATTTCGGTTATTTCGTATAAGTCTAACATAAACAAAGGGGAACCACTCTTGACTAATAAATTATTTATTTCCCCATTAAACTAACCCTAACCCCTAGGAGATCAATACATAAATAATTTATTAGTCAAGAGTGGTTCCCCTATGATTATGTTAGACTTATAGGAAATAACCAAAAATTTCCCTCAATTTTTTTACCCAGAATATTTCATATTGACCCTTCATTAATGTGGTGAGAGAAATCACGCATGTGGTAGCTCAAAGCATGCATGAATATGTCTGGCATGCAAAATGCGATCAGTTGGGAGTGTAGTAGGAGATTAGGGAAATTGAACTTATCCTTCTGATCGTGAGTTGTGACTTGACATCGGACTACCTTGTTGGTGCGCATGTAAATTACTACACTGCACGATTGACCCAGATATGGGATTTTAGTAGGATTATTTAAGACTGGGGGAATTGCATTCCAGTCTTGCTGACGGGGGCACTGACATATGACAAGGAACAAGAGGTGAGTGAGCTTTGGCGAAAGGACTGCGACTGCTAGAAAAGATTGTTGCAGGCGACAAGGACTCGGTCTGGAGAAGCTGCGAGGACATCTTTTTTCAGAGGAGAGATCCGGCTGTCCAACCGGATGGATTTTAAAAAAAGATCATAAAACTGTTTGGAGACTACTCCTCTACAAATGTGTTGTTAAAAAGTATAGCTACATGAGTAAATACAAGTTATAGTATATACAAAACAACATGTTAACCCAAAAACTTACTAGACATATTGGTTTACCCCCTCTTGACATTATGAGGATATCAAAGTGAACAGACACGAATATTCTGGCATGCCAAATGAGATCAAGAAGGAGTGTAGCAGTTGATTAGGGAGATTGAACTCACATCCTCCTGATCGTGAGTCATGTCTTGACATCGGACGACCTCGTTGGTTGCATGTAAATTACTACACTGCGCGAGTGACCCAGATGTGGGATTTTAGTAGGATTATTTAAGGCCTACCTTAACACACCAAGGCAAAGCTATTTGCAATTCCAGTCTTGCTGACGAGGGCACATTTGATGAAGGACTGCTAAAAAAGATTGTGCAGGCAACAAGGACATTGTCAGGAGAAGCTTGGAGAATGTCTTTTTTCCGACGGTCCAGCCAAAGCATTTTCTATTCATTTATTAAAAAAGCATATATTTACCCAACCCCTCTGCAGGGGCAAGATGCAGCACAAGATCAATTTTTATGGTGAGCAAATTTAAAAAATAAAAAAAATTACTAATAATTTTATTCAGTTTTATTTTTTTTTAAATGTACAAGTACCATCGTTTTAAAATACATTTAATTCATGAACAATTTGTGCTAAAATTACTAAAATATTTTTTATTACTTCTCTAATTCAACTAAAATAAGAAAAAGGATTAAACTATTTGGTGTTGTTTCCTAACTATAATTAAAGATAAGGACAATAGTCTTAAATATCAAAACTAATTATTTTGGGTAATCTGAACATTAGCTACATAAATGAGAGTAACCTCCCCTTGTTTTTGTTTTTTTCACTTTGAGGAAGATGTGTGTTTTGTTTTGTAAAAAACACAGTTTTCGACAAATTGGGTATACCTATACTTTTCTAATATACAGGTACTCTCATAAAATACTAACATCTTTTTTAAATTGATTTAAAAATGTTAACACCCTTATAGGAATACCTTTAATATATTTTCAAACAGTCTCCATCCCTGTCAACATATGCTTAGAATCTCTCACAGGTGATTTAAAAAAAAAAAAAAAAAAAAAAAAATTTATATTTCTATGGAGTACCTGTATATTAGAAAAGTATAGATATACCCAATTTGTTGAAAAATGTGTTTTTACAAAAAACACACGACTTCCTCAAAATGAAAGAAACAAGGGGAGGTTACTCTCATTTATGTGGCTAATGTCCAGATTACCTTATTTTGTTCCGTATAAAGATCCATTTTTTTTTTTTTCTAAGGTTGTAAAATAGAAAAATAGGAGAGATGCCCTAGGAGTCATAAACAAATAATATCATTATTTATTTATTTATTTATTCTCATCAAACTCAGCCCTATAGCACCAGAGTGTGTCAAGCACACATTTGGGAAGTTCTGATTTCCAAGCGTGTTGTTTCCGAGTCATTTTCCAGCTCTCTCTTAAAATTTCCTAATAGTCAAAATTCTTACAAGTTAAACCAATTTCTAAAATCAACTAAAACTTATTCTTTAAAAGAAAAAAAAAAATCATTAAAAATTTTCAAAGATTTTCTAACTGAAATTCCCAAATACCAAAATAATGACGAGGGTTCAAAAGGCCTAAGCAGAAATCAGTGATAAACATCCATAAGGGACGTTACAGTCAAAGAAGCATTAAGTTTATCTGCTTTTACATCTTCCCAGGCGAAGAATTTAATTGTTTTCTTCTTTGGAATCATCAGAAAACCATTCTCGGAGAAACGTCCGCTGATATTCTTAGCCTCAAGCCAAACAAAAGGTGCAATGTCGGAGCTGTTTAATAAAATGGAAAAAGTAGAGTTGTCCTTTGGAACTGCAGTGACCTTTAACACCTGTGGAAAGATTAAAAAATGAGAGTTACTCAAAATAGATTTTAGAAGTACAGTGGAACCTCGGTTCTCAAATATAATTTGTCCCAAAATAATGTTCGAGAACAAATTTGTTAGAAAACTGAAACATTTTTTCAGGTCAATTTGAACCAAGTATGTTTGTGAATCTGTGTTACGCCTCAAAGATACGTGGTTCAAAGTTAACTGCCCTGAGAAAATGTAAAAGTTTTCAAATAAAATAACTGGTGCATTATATCTTTTATTCATTAATGTAACAATACTGAAAATTTCATTAAATTCGGTTTATTCCTTGATTTTGTATCAAACGCAAATATATACACACACACATGCTCGCAAATGATTTTTTACTATAAAAATGCATTGGACAATGATTTTTACTATGAAAATACATTGGACAATGATTTTACGGACCTATTGCATGACAATGATTTTTACTATAAAAATGCATTGGACAATGATTTTTACTATAAAAAATGCATTGGACAATGATTTTTACTATAAAAATTGGACAATGATTTTACTATAAAAATGCATTGGACAATGATTTTTACTATAAAAATGCATTGGACAATGATTTTACTATGAAAATACAATGGTGGAATTTATGTCCATTAAATAGGATTTAACCGTCCAGACTTATATTTATCCACGTCACAATTCGTTTAGATATTTACGTTATATTCTCAATTAAATAGTCATTATTTAATCTTAATTAACATCTTATCTATTTACTATATCTCAATTAAAGTCCTTGATTTTTAGTAATTTTGTAAATGAGTAAAACACCCATTCACCTCCATCACCGGTGAGAAAGTTCAGCAACCTCAAGAGATGGTAATGACAAAATCTGAATTCAAACCTGTTAAACTCCAATTGAAAATTGACCACATGTCACATCCTGCTCATGTTTGTGTGGAGGGGTTGGGTAAATGTTTAAATGTAACATCCACCAAGGAACCATAAGGTTTCGGGTTCAATATCTGCCCTCACCAACTCTGCACACAAGTAGCACAGGTTGGATCTGTACAGTAAATTGAGGAGGTAATGGTAGTAGTGTTGATTATGAGTTATCTCCCTTGGACTGTTTCAGTTGAAGGAACTCTTTGGCAAAAGAGTTAGAAAAGTTAGTTGGCAACTGACTGCATATACGATTGTCCACCATTAATCAGCCTATTGAGAGGTATGATACACCATGTCATACACAAAAATAATCTCCCTGGTCTAGCACTAGTGAAAAAGGGGATAGACTCCCTCACAGTCTGACATCTTATCATTGCAAACTACCTTTACCACCTATGGATGTTTTTGACATCCATGCACAACTTGCCATACACTTCCATTAATTAGCAATAAATTTCAATCAGTTTAATGTCTTTTGCATTCAAAAACCAAATAACTGTGCGAACTTCACACTTGGCGGTAATGTCAATCGGGAGCTCCATAAAAAACGACTGCCAAACCAAAACTAAGCGAGGCATGTGTAGGGGCAGGCACAGGTGCATGCACAACAAAAAAGTGTTGCCGCATGAACAGTTTCCCTGCGTGTCCAGCACTTTGAAAACCTTACTTTTGGGATTACCCTAATAGAATTAAGAAAACATAAGTTTCAACATAACAGTGTTGCCAATAGCTGCACGAACAGTTTCCCTGTGTGTCCAGCACTTTGGAAACCTTAATTCTATGAGGGTAAATCCCAACAGTAAGAAAAGATAAGTGGTTATTTCCTAGTTGAGTAACATGAATGACCCAGAAAAAAAAAAAAAAAAAAAAAAAAAAAAACAGAACCCAAACTATATATTTATTTTCCCATTAAACTAACACTAACCCTTGTTGGACTTAAACTTAAAAAAAAAAAAATTTTTTTTTTAAATAAAAAATAAAAATTAACAGTTTTATTATAAAATTTGTGGGTTCTGTTTTTTTCTGGGTCACCCTGTAATATTATGTTACTCAACTAGGGGGGATTAGGGTTAGTTTAATGGGAAAATAAATAATTTGGGTTCTGTTTTTTCTGGGTCACCCTGTAATATTATGTTACTCAACTAGGGGTTTAGGGTTAGTCTAATGGGAAAATAAATAATTTGGTTCTGTTTTCTGGTCACCCTTAATATTATGTTACTCAACTAGGTAAATAATTTGGGTTCTGTTTTTTTATGGGTCACCCTGTAATATTATGTTACTCAACTAGGAAATAACCAGATAAGTTTCAACACAATAGTGTTTCTAATAGTCACACAAACAGTTTCCCTGTGTGTCCAGCATTTTGAAAACCTTACTTTTGGGATTACCCTCAGAATTTAAAAGAGAAGTTTCAATACCTTTATTTTAGCAAATGGAATTCCTGCTCCAGGTTTGAAGCGGTCAAGTGGTAACCAGGATTTTGATTTTGGTCCTGGAGATTTCGTACTGAAGTACAGGAAACATTGGGACTTCCTTGGACATTTGCCCTCCTTCAGGATTGTTTTCAAAGGTAATTGGAACACAACTGCAGAAGTTTTGTTTAACTGAAAGTAAAATTATACACAAGAGAATAAAACAATATTAGAAATCAATAACACCAAGTAATTATTTATCAAACCCGTTTTTGTTCAAACCAGTATATAAATTAATCACGCCATATATTATGTAAACCTTTATTTTTTAGTGATATAAGATACATTGCAGGTTTTTAACTGCACTAATAACATGGGTTGTTTGAGGCACATCTAACTCAAATCTGAGAAAGAGCAATTGGTTTCTCCCTTAGATTCTTTTTTTATACCAGCAAGAATATACACCCTCCATCGGATGTAAGTATTTAAGTTTTAATGTAATGAAATATATTAAATTAGAAAGACTAACAAAATTAAATAAGAATGCATATAAGAAGATTACTTATTTTAATTATATTTTAATTGGTTTCTATATAAAATTATTCATAAGATTGATTTTAATATGTTGGAGAATAAAACAATATTAGAGATCAATAACACCAAGTAATTATTTATTAAACCCGGTATGTAAATTAACCACACCATATATATATATATATATATATATATATTTCTTAGTGGTATATATAAGACACATAGCCGGATTTAAAAAAACAAATACCATTGTTTCATTTGTTCTACTAGCAAAAATTTGTGCCCCCCCAAATATTATATTGAATTAGAAAGACTAATGAAATTAAATAAGAACACAAAAAGATTAAACTTATTTTTACTTTATTCTAACTGATTTCTATATAAAATTATACATAGGATTGCTTTTAATACGTTTGGAGATAAAACAATAATATTAGAAATCTATAACACAAAGTAATTATTTCTTAAACCTGGTTTTGTTAAGTTCAAATTTTGAACAAGTCGGTTTGAATTTAACTTCACACTTATATGACCTTGGGAAAGGCCTGGATCTATTTCTTCTCCATCCTCCAGTTATAAGTAGGTGGTCGGGCTAAATAAGAGTTTTTCAACCCTTTTCATCTCACGGCACAGTGAACTGAGCAATAAATTGATCGAGGTATACCATCAGTATATAAAAATATAATTATTTTATCATTTAAATTTTAAAAGGAAAGGGTAGTGAAAATTTGCTACAAGTGTAGCATAATTAAAACAAAAAATATTAAAGTAACAGAATAAGAAATAAAATAAAAATATAAGAGGATGATCAACCGTCCTCAACACTCTCGGCACACCCACGGAAGCTTCACAGTACACTACTGTGCCGCGGCACACTGGTTGAAAAACTCTGGGCTAAATGAATAATCTTTGCAACTATAAAAAACTGAATTTTCAGTCTAAGGTAGACAACTCATCTACAGAGTTATCTCCCTTATTTATTATGGTAGTTTATTAATTTTTGTGTGAGGCTATGTAATTACAATTCGTATCTTAATTAAAATTTAGTTATCTTCAAGCTAGGGAAAACTGAATTAAAACCTATTCACAACTACTCTTAAAAATTCACCTTGAAAGGATTAAAATAAAATTGAATAAAAAAATTAAAAAATAGAAAACTCCCAGAAGAAAAAATAGAAAACTCAGGAAGAAATCTCTGGGCATGCACAGAGAAAAGGACCTCCTTCCTTGTGCTAAGAAGAACCTTGGACCCGTTACGATTTTATGAGCCATCGTTTAGGCTTCAAGCAAGAGTGCTTGTCCAGTGAAATCCTTGGTAAAGAATCCTTTGGTTGTTCCTTGGTGCTCCTCAGTATTGCAAGTCCTTCGTCAATGATTGCAAATGGAGGTCTCTTAGTATCAATAATTAAGTAGTCAACCAGCCACGCATTCGGGCTGTTGATTGGCTGAGGTTTAAACCACGTGACCTCGCTTAGTCTATAAATTTAAGTGGTGTATTGTAGCACACCTTATATAACAAAATATTCCAACAGGGTCATTCCAACTCAGACCTTGACATGAAATAGCAATGAACCTAGAATAAAAGTAACCTTAAAAAGGTCTTTTTCTCTTCTTTTCTCTTAATTCCTTTTTAGCCTGACAACCCACAAGAAGGAAGAACCACATATAATGGGCTTTAAAAGATTGGTTTGGTTGTATTTTATGGTATGTCAGCCTCAGTGGGTCATTTAATGCCAATAAAGTTTTGAAATAAAGTCATTCTTAATGGATACTCAATTTTTTATAAATACATTTTTCTATTTAACCCATAGATGGGACCCTAACAGGTACTACCACTCCGGGTCAGAGTGAACTAAGGAGCAATGGTGATGAAGGGGTGGTCCACATTGTCCAAACCTCCAGAACTGGAACCTCACCATCAGATAGAGTTTAACGACATTCCCAGGACATGTAGACTCTCAGCCACCGCCTTCTAGCACCCATATGATAAAAAGGGTTGGGGCAATCATATAGGTGCTAGAGCTTGACGTAACCAGTCGATTGATTGGAGGGGGCCTCTCCAACTGCCCGTCTAGCCCAAGAAAGGAGTATTGCAAGTCATGGACTGCTTAACCACCTGGGTTCTATCCTTAAGCATCATGGGTCGCCACCCATAGCAAACAGGTGGCCCCATTGGGGGAGTCTTACCCCTCTGCAGAGGTGCAGACGGTGCATTCTAATGCCCCACTGACATTTAAAAGAAATAACCAGCGAACACACACCAAAAATAACCTAAAAGCCTAATAAAATCATAAAACCCCATAGGGGAAGGGTTAATACATACATTAGTCTTATACTTACTTTGTATGCTTTTGTCCTGACTTTTAATGGTTTTCTGCTTTTAATTGTTTAAAAAATTTTTTTTAATGGTTTCCAGCCAGGTACATTCTGTAGTGCATTACTTAAAATTTTTGTCAGACCTTTGGCAAGAGCAGTGTCAGTGGCCGAAGAATAGAAACTAATGGCCCTGCCAATATTTCCACATCGTCCAGTCTGACTAATTCAATGTACATATTCGTCTGTAGTATATTAAGAAATTTGAAAAAAAAAAAACAGGTTTGAATAGATTGAGAGGTAAGTTATTTAGCCGACACTGCAGTGTTTCAATCTATTAATCAGATCTTCTTTAGGGCATTTGTTGATATAATGAAAGGTAATATAAAATTTTATCACAGAATAACGAGAAAAACTGTGATAGTCCTTGTTTATCAGTGTTCAAAATTTGTAGTTTGAAGAAAGAACGCTGGAAAGGTGGACAGTTTGAAATATGACGTCAAATATTCTTCTTTTATGGTGTGAGTATGAGTGAATATTTGACGTCATATTTCAAAGCGTTCTTTCTTCAAACTTCAAATTCTGAACAGACTGATAAACAAGGTCTATCACAGTTTTTTCGTTATTCTGTGATAAGAATTTTTTATTACCTTTCCTTATATCAACAAATGCCCTGATGAAGATCTGATTAATAGAACGAAACACTGCTGCATCGGCTAATAAACTTACCACAATCTATTTAAACCTGTATTTTTTCAAATTTCATAATATACTACATACCGTCAGATTCACTTCCATCTCTTCACACATATTCGTCTATACAATTGGGCAAGTCAATTCACCACTAAATGTACATTGGGTATATCAAGGCCATGAGCAGCAATTGAAGTTGCTTCAAAATTGGGGTTACTCCATTCTTAAATTAAAATCAATTCTTTTTCAACCCTTAATTACCCAAGCTCCCTAATTATGTAACACTTATACTTACTGTAGTGAGATAGCCAATGGTGTGTTATCTCATTTACATATGTGTATTACAGCAAGAGATATATATATATTACGTAGTGCCTTTTCTTTGACGGTACCAAATAGATATATGTTGCATACTTCTCTTTTACTTCTTATTCTTGTCGTCTATTCTTCTGGCTGGTACATCTTCTAAGGTCTGGTCTTCTTGGGATTCCGAGTCTGGTCTCTGTTGGGGACCACTCCTTATCAGAAGCCTTGTGTCATTGTTAGTTTTTAGTAATAACCACAAGACTTCGATTTACGATGATGTTACTTTATTCGTAGCTCCCCAGTCCAGACAATCATGCAGTGAGACTCACATCTTGCTAGCTTCGCTTCTAAGTTCTAACTCTCACTGCCTGAGTTGCTTACCCCTTAAACCGGAAGGGGGCTTTCTATTGCCTTCTGATTCTCACAATCATCCCCGCAAGGCAAGGTCAGAGTGAGGTCAAGCATTGTCACTCACTCTCAAGGCCATCAGCTGTACTGATCGCCATAATGATTTCTACACTATTGTCATAATCATTAGGTATCTAATGATTATGTAACATCTAGACAGTTTAGAGGACTGGGAGAAATGAGCTATGAGAAGCTAAGACCTGAGCTACGATTACGTTCGAAGAATTACTGCTACTACTACTGCAACAAAGAATATGAAACCACACCTCATAACACTTACTTTGTATGCTTTTGTCCAGACTTTTAGTGGTTTTCTGCTTTTCCATTTATAGAGTTGCACGTACAAAGTACCAGAAAGGGTACGACTCCAAGAACCTTTTCTTTTTGTGTGAGGAACCAATGAGAGAGTGTAGTTCTTCACTGACCTCTTCTCTTTCAGAGGAATTCCATCAACCACAATGGCAACGTTAAGCACATCCTTTTGATCAAGATATGGAGATACCAAGACCGGAGCAAAGAAATCTTGAGAGAAATAATGCAGCATTTTCCAAGTTCCATCATATTCTGTAAAATAGAACAAAAATTATCAAAATTAGTACAAGTATAAAAATATATCTAAGGTAGGTGGGTTGTCTCCCTTTGTCTACATACCCCCTTTTCAAACCAACCAATCACAGGCCTTCAATTTTTGTCGCCAGAAATCAAATATAAGAATCTTTCTCTTCTAAAACCTGTATTTTCATGGAGGTGGATGTGAACTTGTTACTCCCACTATGTCAGTGAGCATGAAAACTTTAAGCTAACCATTTGCTGAGGACTCCGTTAAGTGGACTGGGTGTGTCAAGTGACAACACACTTTCCTTTTCATGAATTAGACAAACAATTTCAATCTAGAAGGAAAAAATAGGGGGAAAAATAAATATTTAACTCAACAGGTCTTTGTTGAGGGGGAGAGGCAAAAAGAAGCGAGTCCAACACCTTCTTGCAAGCTAAAATACTGACTTCGTCATCGTCGACACAATCCTAAGCAGCTAAAGTCGCAACACTCATTACTGCCGTCACCCCACTTCTAGGTGTTGCCTTCTACTTATACACCATTTTACCCTATCATCCGGGCATCTGCACTCACATATGGGACTGTGGCATCTTGACTCCGGTGCCCGCACCAATGTGTCACCCTTTCGCATTCTGAAGGACGCGGGTCCAATTCTAGGTCAATCCTACATGCTAGCCTGCTTCCTTGAAAAATATGGCAAGCCTTCACACCCGCCATTCACCTCATGTTCTCTGTCACATTCAATTCCAGCTCAAGCTGCTGCTCTATTTGTGATATAATGTAACCAATATTCCCTGTCCTGAAATGCTATCAATGTCAATCTGTATCATCCCTTGTCCTTTTGGACAACATCGATGAAGAGAGGAGACTGCTGTTCAACCCAGGACTGCATGCACATAAGGTGCATAAGTCTCCCTCCAAAACTAAACCTGCCTCCAATGTTAGTGAATCAAAATGAATGTCTCCTGCCTTTTCAATTACATCTACAAGACCTTTTACTAAAAAATACCAGTTTCTCTTTTCTTGGGTGTGTCAAGTGACAACACACTTTCCTCTTCATGAATTGGACAAACAATTTCAATTCTAGCTCAAGTGTCGGAAATTCCATAACCAATTATCTCCCCCTGCCATTAGGGGTCGAATGCCAACAGCGTATGTTGGCGCCAAATACCAAAACATCACTTATCAGGGAACCGTTACTAGAGAGAGACGTCAAAAGAAACGCTCTCATCACTTAGCCCCAAAACAGGGCTACTTATCGAAGAACCGTTACTGGAGGAGAGACGTAAAACTAATGTTCTCTCACAGACCAAGCTCTCATTACCAAGCCCCAAAACAGGGTCCATTTATCACAAGAACCTTACAACCAGATTCCGTCTAAGGCATCGTACCAGCATACTACAGAAAGGCCGGTAGGACCGCACACTGACCAAAAGAACAAATACTGAGACGAAGCGTCTTAACTACATTTTCCACCGACGAGAAGAAAACTTATCTCCAGTACTACAAGAAATCCCTCCACAGATAAGTCTGGTAGCAAATACCATTAAATTTGGAACAATTTATGTAATTTTATGTCAATACAGTGTCTGCATTTACTTTTGTGTTGTTCCTTCTTTGTCTGACAATTTGCCTTCAACTACGGAAAAATAAGGGCTCCTTCGAATCTGAAATACTCTTTCAAGCTGCTGCTGCTCTATTTGTGATAGAATGTAACCAATATACCCTTTCCTTTGATGCTCACGGAAGAAGATAGGCATTACCAACTAATTCCTTTTGCGCCCCCTATGAAAGATACATCAGATAAACCACTCATAACAATACCACTAAATGCGGAATTTTTTTATCTGGTTGCAAACTTTAAGCATTTATTGGAACCATAGATGGGTGCCTAGCAAGTGTAAAGAATTCTGAGGTAGGGGTTATCGTCCTTGTCTACAAGCCTCTCTATCGAATCAACCAATCACGAGCCAGCATACTTTGGCGGCAAAGCCAAAGAGACAAATTCTTTCCCCTCTTTCTGATCAACCAGCACCGGAGTCAGACGTCAAAAAGGACCTCTCTTATATCTCCTGGAACTATCAGATGGCCGTAGCAAGGGACTTCGATAACTAACCCTACCTCAGGATTTCAGCTAAGTGGACACATTGTAAACATTTCCCACAGACAAACCAAAAAGTCTGTAACTATTGTTTTATGTCTGTAATACATGTCTTTTACTCCAATTCTAGTTGTTTGGTTTATTCTTTAACTCTTAACCTGTCTGTCAGCTTTCGTCATTTCTTTATACAGGTACTACCACTTCGAATCAGCGAGGACTGTTCTCATTCTGTTAACCATGACCAAGTACAAGTGTTAAGCCGTGTTATGTATTCTATATCATTGCCCTTGGCTAGGATTGAACCTACAATCTAGAGCAGGGATCAACTTTTTTTCATGGTGGGCCAGATGGGCCACACTATTATTGTAACAAGTTTTAACTAGTGAAAATTCGGGATTGCTTAAGTAACAAGTGAAATGCTCGCACACATAAAATTTTGTAACCTACCAACAGTATTTAGTAAGCTTAACTGGATGTGTTCATTCAATTGAACAATTAAATTAGTGTATTAGAAATTCTAAATGAAAGGACTCACCCAGGGATGACCAAGTTGGTCCCTGCCAAATATCATTAAGTTGCCAGTAAAGGGCACCCATAGTCAATCCCAAATCATGGATCAGTTCACTTTGGTGCCGTCGGTAACTTTCTGTCTCAAAGCGGATTGACATTGCTTGGTTTATCTGAAGAAAAAAAACATTTAAAAATTATATACACTAGCAAAAAAAAAAAAAAAATAAATAAAATAAATAAATAAAATAAAAAAAATAAAAAATAAAATAAATAAAACACTCCAGGTGGTGTAAAAATTAATTTTTGAAAGATATTGCCTGAGGGAGGAAGGGTTAAAAATTCAATGTCAGAGTGTTTGTATCATAAGTAAAAATCAAATTTATCAAAAAAAATTTTTAAAATGAAAATTTGAAATGGAAACTTAGTTCTGTCCTCCTCAAAAAAAATTAATTTTTGAAAGATGTTGTCTGAGGAGGGTAGGAGTGAAAAAATTCAGTGGCAGAGAATTTGTATTATAAGTAAAAATCAAATTTATTAAAAGAGTAAAAAAATTAAAAAAAAAACAATTTAAAATGGAAATTTAGTTCTGTCATCCTCAAATAAAATGTTGCGTACATCTATTAATTATAAATCAAATAGTTATTTTTAATATTTCACACATAAATTTTTCGCAAAGTCATAGGTATTTCATTATTTATAAACTTTTAAAGTTATTTCCTATAAGTCTAACATAAACAAAGGGGAACCGCGCTTGACTGATAAATTATTTATTTATTTTTCCCATTAAACTAACCCTAAAACCTAACACCTTCTTTTTTCCTAGTAGATCAATAAATAATAAATCAATCAAGAGTGGTTCCCCTTTGTTTATGTTAGACTTATAGGAAATAACCACTTTTTATCTTCTAGTTACCGAAAAAAAAAGGGGGGGGGGGTGAGATCAAAAATAATTTAAAAATAAAAATGATAAAATATATAATACCAAACTTGTTTTAAAAAAACAAACTGGACCATTTAATGTTGCATACACAAATTCTACATATCAAGGATTTTGAATGTAAATCAAATACTCATTGATAAACTTAAACAATTCCTGGGGGGTTATGACATAGTTTCGGTTACAGACTGAGAGACAATGAATCTCCATTATTAATAGACTAGCAAGAATATGCGCCTTCCAGGTGTAAGTATTTAAGTCTTAATGTAAAAAAAAAAAAAAGAAGTAAAGTTGCCAGAGTGGCCTATTGTTTGGTATCAATCAGACAGCGAGGGAGTCTATCCCCTTTTCACTAGCACTAGACCAGGAAGATAGTTTTTGATTCTGAGGTGGAGCACCACACCTTACTGCACAGATCAGTTTTTAAGCAAAGTAAATAAAGTAACGTTGACGGAGTGACCTATTGTTGGTACCAGTCAGACAGCGAGGGAGTCTATCCCCTTTTTGTTAGCGCTAAACCAGGGAGATTTTTTTGAGGTGGAGCGCCACACATACCATTAGCTTCCCATTTTACTACACAGATCAGATTACCCAATCTGTGCTACTTGTACGCTGAGTTGGCGGGGACTGGTATCACATTCAGAACCTTGTGATTCTAAGGTGGGTGCTCTACCGACTGAGCTAAACCGGCCCCGAATGAAATATTTTAAATTAGACTAACAAAATTAAAATAAAAACGTATATAAAAATGATTACACTTATTTTAATCATATTTTAATTGGTTTCTCTATATAAAGACTAACGGAAATTAATAAGAATGTATATAAAAGGATTACACTTATTTTAATTATATTTTGATTGGTTTCTATATAAAATCAATAAAGATATAATTAAAATAAGTAATTCTTTTATAAGTAATTAATTTTAATTTTGCTAGTCTTTCTAAATTTAAGTGCCGGTTTAGCTTACTTGATAAAAGGTATCGAACCTGGAACCTTGTGTTTCCTAGATGGACGTCTAGGAAACACAAGGTTCCAGGTTCAATACCGTCCCTCGCTAGCTCAGCACGTGAGTAGCACAGGGAGCTGATGGTAAGTATGGTGCTCCACCTCCGATGTAAAAATAATTTCCTTTGTCTAGCGCTAGTGAAAAAAATACTCCCTCAGTGTCTGGCTGATACCGACTTTAAGCCACCTCAATGATGACTTTATAAAATCATTCATAGGTTGATTTTAATGTGTCCACCCTTTATTATGATAAAAACTGAATGATTCATTATTTAGCTGAGGTGGCGACACTCATAAGAAATAAGAATACGGTGATTAAGCAGCACCAGATAATCAGGATTTACATTTTTGTATTTCATCTTGAATGATTTGGATGGTCTCATTTTTAATCAGAGTGTGTTACAAGATGATAACAGTTGTACAATTAAGTAATACGAGTATTAATATATGGAAAGAGATTTGGGAACTCTACATCAACCTTCTAATCAGTGTGTGGGGGGGTCACGGTCAAGTCTGACTCAAGGCTCCAATCGACAGTCCAACCACTCCCAACTGTATCATGCTCCAAAATCCAATTTCACCAAAATCTTACTCTTTGTCCCGCTCGTCTCGACAACAAAATACTACTGCAAGTCGTTCTGCCTGGTCTGTGAGAATAAGTCCTTTAAATACACCCCAATTTCACCACATCCGGGCTTCTCACTCATAATTGTCCGTGCAGCACGTGCGATACTCGCCAGCACGGCGTGACCACCCACATCCGGGACACTATGCCATTTCCTACTTCACCGATCGTCCACAGCTCTCACATTCTGAAGGAAGCGGGTTCGACTCTAGGTCAGTCCTACACGCCAGGCAAAGCCTAGCCCGCTTCCTTCGAGAATACGGCAAGTCTTCACGCCCGTTGCACGAGGCAGGTCTCCTCTCTCACTACAAACCTGTTTGGCCATCTATTGAGGACAGACAAACAAACTCTTTCCAATTAATAATATAGATTTGGTAGCTATACATCAACCCTTTTGACTTATCTATAGAGGACTAACAAACAAACATTTTCCAATTAATAATAATGAAGAATGTGACGTAAATAACTAAAGGAATTGTGACTTTAGTAGTGATATAGTTTTGGTTACAGACAAACACAATATCTCCATTATAATAAGATAGATTTACTGACCTGTGTCAAGTAGACAAGTTTTGGAAATTCTTCCATTTCTTTTTTCTTAAAAAGAGCAGGAATATCAAAATGCTGGAGGATTTCAGCTTCCATTTCAATTTGACCTGAGAGAGAAAAAAAAAGATTTTTACAATAGATTAAATATGCATTAATAAACTGATACAATTCCCAAGGGTATTGTGACGTAAGCAGTGACATAGTTTTGTGCAAGTGAAAAGGGGATAGACTCTCTTGATGTTCGGCTGATATCATAATGAAAATCATATCTACCAGTATATTGTCTAAGTAATAATTCCAATTTTCATATCGAAATCAAAAAAGATTTTTTCAGAAAAGTCCTATTTACCAACAATATGATACCATACTTGGAACAAAAACAAAGAATTGGAATATTAGAATTTTTCCAAAAGTCTTGCATTCTATGTATGAGGAGAGTCAAAAAGTAATGCCATTTCTTTATTTCAGGTGAAGTTTAAAAAACAAAAAAAAATAAGGCCTACATTGAGACCCTAATGAGGCTCAGAGCAAGAATCTGATGAGTAAGACCCAATTTGCCAATCAACAATGTCCTCCTTTTGGCTGTCAATGCCCGACCACACAAGCATCAGAATGAGGGGGGGGGGAGAAAAAAAAAAAAAAAAAAAAAAAAAAAAAAAAAATCGCCTCATTTGGGTGGACAACTTTGTTCATACTCACCAAATTTAGCGGCTTCAGACTATAATCACTTCGGACCCATGAAAGAGGGTTTGAGAGGCAAACATTATTCCAGTGACAAGGAAGTGGAATCTGTAGTGAATAAGTGGCTCAAAGAACAGTCAACAGAATTTTATGGGGCAGGGATACATGCTCTCATTCGAAGGTGGAACATTGCTATTGAGAGAAACGGTGACTATGTGGAGCAGTAGGGATGTGATCCACAGAGGACCAGCTTCATTTTGATGTATGATACATGCTCCTGTGTTGGTAACTATAAGTCGACAGGGTGACCTAGTGTCAGTATCAGCCAATCAGCGAGAGAGTCTATCCCCTTTTCACTAGTGCTAGACGAAGGAGTTTGTTTGTGCGTCTGAGGTGGAGAGCCACACCTACCATCAGTTCCTTTACTGCACAGATCCCTGCGCTACTCATACACTGAGTTGGCGAGGGCCGGTATCGAACTAGGAACCTTGTGGTTTCTAGCCGAATGCTCTAGCTCTAACAACTGAGCTAACCCGGCCCTCTAATTATACCTGTCCTAAACAAAATGGTATTACTTTTTGAAACACCCTTGTATATTTTAATTTCTAATCATCTTTGAATACAAATGAAATTTTCATAGTTTTTGCACTAAAAGCAAGAATCGGTGATATTTAATATTTACCTCCAATATGATGCTGTCTGTGGACTGTAAATTTACTCCAGTAACTCATGTCAGATTTGTTGTAAACACGTTGCAAGGAACTAACGGAAGGCCAAGACTGGATACCATACTCGGAACAAAAACGAGGAATTGGAATATTGGAATCTTTCCAAAGATCTCGGATATAGTCATAGTGATGAACTGAAAAAGAAATGTCATCTTTAAATTTCTCAACAAACATTTATATAACAACTAGAAGCGGCTACTCAGTAGGGTAGGTCGATTTTGGAACTATATCTCCCATGTGGCGAAAAATACAAATTAACATAAAAAAATTACCCCCCCCCAAAAAAAAAAAAAAATTTTTTTCAAAACTATATCTTCATTTGAGGAAATAGATTTCAATCTTTTAAAATGTTTTCAATGTTACAGCTTAATTAATCAGGTAAAAAGCAGTTTATCGGAGGTGTCGGTGATGATGGGGGATATTTTCGATTTTAATTCTAGTTAAATAATAATATTTCTGCAGCTTACAACGGATGCAGGTAGTTTATTCCATGCGTCGGTAATTCTGAGCGTGAAAAATGTTTCCGAAAGTCATGTGAGCTATTAATGTCATCTTCAAATTTCTCAACAAACATCTTATTATAATGGAGATTGTGGGTTTGTTTGTCTGTAACCGAAACTATATTACTATACAAGTCACAATTCCTTTCGTTATTTACATCATATTCTCCATGATTTTATTTAAACCTCAATTATTAATAAAATTGTTTTACATTACTTATACTGTTTACCATATCTACATACTAATAACATGCAATTGTATTTATATATACAACAAAATAGAGGTTTACAGTATGAATGGGAAGGCTAATTTGCATATTGATCTTAAAAAATTGATTTTAATAAATATATGCTTAGTATTATTGATTTCTAATTGTTTGGTTTTATCTTATTGAATATGAGCAAACATCTCTTCAATAAATCTTAAAAGAAATCCCTTAACAAGAAGAAATAACTGTAATATTATTCTTTACTTCCTATTTTAACTAAACAGTTTAATTAGGAAAATTTACCAATGAAAGACGGGAGTAACGGAAAATGATGGAAGAGTTAGTTTCAAAGTTGTTCTATTTTTCAATCATACTCCCTCTGTTCAAAATTTTTTTATCTACATTCTTATTCACTTTCATTAGCCTTTCTAATTTAATATGATATTTTATTATAAAATTTAACTAAAATACTTGCACCCGGAGGGTGCATATATTTGCTAGTTTATATAACAACTAGAAGTGGCTACCCAGTAGGATAGGTCGATTTTGGAACTATATCTCCCATGTGGCGAAAAATACAAATTAACATAAAAAAAATTACCCCCCCACAAATTTTTTTTTTCAAAACTATATCTTTATTTGAGGAAATAGATTGCAATCTTTTAAAATGTTTTCAATGTTACAGCTTAATTAATCAAGTGAAAAACAGCTTATCAGAGGTGTCTGTGATGATGGGGGATATTTTCAATTGTAATTCTAGTTAAATAATAATATTTCGGCAGCCTATATACTTATATAAGACTAGAAGTGGCTACCCAGCATCATCTGTGTAGAGAGAGGGCTAAAAACCCTGGTGTATCAATTTATTTACTTTTGAGATTTACAAATGCTGGACATTTATCAAACTTTTAAAAATTTTTAAAGATTTTTTTAATACTCATCTAACCCATAGATATCACCCTAACAGGTACTACCAATCTGGGTCAGGGTGGACCTGGAAGTAATGGCAATAAAGGGTACTCCACATTCCCCTGAGTTCCATTGGAACTTCACTATGAGATGCAGTTTAGTGACCAGCAAATTGATCAGAGTGGGTCTCTCTGACAGCCTGTCTAATCCGATTAAAAGGCCAAAGTGGAGTTTTGCATGTCATGGACTGCTCAGCCACTAGGATTCCATCCTTAAGCATCATGGGTCACCATCCACACATTTAAAAGAGTTAAAAGTTATATATGCATTAAAAAAGAAAAGAAAAAAAAAAAAAAGAAGAAAATATAAATAAATATTTACTATCTCCAAATCTGAAATCTCCAGGGTTAAAACCAACCCAGCCTTCTTTTTTTGTTTGCATTCCATTTGAAGGACTTGAGGTTACGTACGGTCGGCGTGGGTCCTCTTTCTGAACTATGGGCATAATTGTATTAACATACAATTTCACATAATCAGCTTTGTAACGGGCAAAACGCATTGAAGTTTGGAACCTGAAATAGAAAAATTAGTTTTATTAGATGAATCTATTGAAATGGACAGTTTAATTGTTTTGTTGGGTTTTATGGCATGTCCACCCTTGTTGGACTTGGGAACCTTCTTGTCATAATCGGGAACCTTCACGGAACTTTGAACCCAACCCTTTATTCAATCCACGGGGGTATACTGTTCTCATTTCGCTAACCATAACTGAGGACAAGTTTTAAGCTGTGTTAATTATTATTCAATGTTCTGAATTTGAGAAGGTTCCCCGAGTCCAACAAGATATACCTGAAGAAAGCCAGAGAGCACATCAGCCGAAACATTGTGTAGATAACAATAAAGATGAGGACAACAATCCAAATATGAATTATCAAGCCTCATCTCAAAAATTCAGAGAAATAATTTATTTCATGACAAAGACATTTTTATTTTATTCATTCTTGTTGGCTATTCAATTTTTTTGAAACTCATTTTTTATCTATTTAACCCATAGATTCGGGTCAGGGTGGACCTGGGAGTAATGTTGATAAAGGGTACTCCACACTCCCCAGCAAGGTACTAAGGACCCTATCAGATACTACCACTTTTTTTTAAAATAGTAATTTTTTGGTCTATTTAACCCATAGATGGCATGTCAACACTAGTTGGGTTATTTTATGACAAAGACGTTTTGGTTTTCCTGTTGGGTATTCAATTTTTGTTTTTAAATCTGCAAATGTGGCTGAACAGACCAATTTTTGAATGGCAATCTCTGGTGCAGTGACTGCAAACAAACAGTGATGCTTGCTGGAGTTGCTGTTATCTCTCCTTCCTTTTGGCTCTCTTTTCCGTGGCGGCTCTCTTTTTCACTCCTTTTTATTCCTTGTTTGACGAGGAGGCGCCAGGTTGCACAGTTTTATGCACAAGCCTCCCATGAAATAAATAAGGGAGATAACTCTGTAGATGAGTTGTCTACCTTAGATTGAAAATCCTATGTTTATATTCACAAAGCTCTACCCATAGTTGGGGGAAGAAGAGATGAAGTCATGCCCTTTCCAAGATACCCTTGGAAAGGGCATGACTTCATCTCTTCTTGAAGCGAAATTCGAATCTAGCATTACATATCATGCATGAAAACCTTGGTTTATTGGTTGGTTGTTTGGGTTTTACGGCATGTCAACCCTTGTTGGGTTATTTTATGCCAAAGATGTTTTTGTTTTATTAATACTTGATGCGTACTCAATTTTTGGTTAAATCCTACTTAACGGACATAAATTCCACCATTGTATGTCACCCCGCTGAAAGGAAAAAAAAAAAAAAAGATACTAAAAATCAAGGAATTAAGCGAATTTGATGAAATTTTCAGTGTTGATATATCAATAACAGAAATATATAATGCACCAGTTATTTTATTTGAAAACTCTTACATTTTTTCAGGTCAATTAACTTTGAACCACGTATGTTTGTGAATCCGTGTTACACCTCAAAGATACGTGGTTCAAAGTTAACTGACCTGAAAAAATGTAAAAGATTTTAAATAAAATAACTAGTGCATTATATCTTTTATTCATTAATGTATCAACACTGAAAATTTCATTAAATTCGGTTAATTCCCTGATTTTTGGTATTTTTTTTCTTTCAGCAGGGTGATATATGATGGTGGAATTTAGGTCCGTTAAATAGGATTTAACCCAATTTTTAAAAAAACTCAATATTCTTGCTAGTATATCTAATTATAGATAAATATTTGATATGTATATGACAATCGAAACTTTAAATGTCAATAACATGCAATACTCCACTTTGGCCCTATCTTGGGCTAGACGGACAGTCGGAGAGGCCCACTCCGATCAATCGGCTGGTCACGTCAAGCCCTAGTACCTATATGATTTTCCCAACCCTATTGCCCTTATGGCAAGCCCCAATCCCTTTTTATCATATGGGTGCTAGAAGGCGGTGGCTGCGGGTCTACATGTCCTGGGAATGACGTTAAACTCTATCTGATGGTGAGGTTCCAGTTTTGGAGGTTTGGGGAATGTTAAGCACCCCATTCATCACCATTGCTCCCTGGTCCACTCTGACCAGGAGTGGTAGTACCTGTTAGGGTCCCATCTATGGGTTAAATAGAAAAATGTATTTATAAAAAAATTGTATTATCCATTAAGAATTGATTTATTTCAAAACTTTATTGGCATTAAATGACCCACTGAGGTTGATATGCTGTAAAACAAAACAAACCAAAACCATAAATGTCAATAATACATTTTTCAAATATCAATAAATCATCTTCACGTTTCTTATTTCATTTCATTTTTATTTATTACTTTTCCACATACTGTCGGATTCAATTCCATTTCTTCAACATATTTGTCTATGATAACAACAAGAAAAAGGAGTTCAATTGAAAGAACAATTCTTGGGGTGATAATTATAGAATAATCATAACTTCCGATTACCATCGAATTGGTAAGACAAGGCAACAAGTAGTCATAACTGAATACGAATCTAATCTTGTTGCAATCATCATCACCATCATGTCGCGCAATTTGCACGGATATCCACGACGATCTCTCGCCAACCCTCCCTATCATTCATAGACTCTGGGAGCCTCTCCGTACAGCATCCTTACATAGCTGGTCAATGTAGGTCCTGGTTGGGCGGCCTATGTTAGCATGTCCATGTGTTGGCCTCCTCAGTAGTACGTCCCTCATAACATCATAGAAACCAAGTAGCCAATCAGGAATGGAATCACCCAAATACATGAATGGACTATTCTTGATTTCTATAAATACCAGCTGTCTTGGGCACTGGTTCAGTTGTGCTTAGCCAGTTGCTGATGTCCAAACCAACAGTACACTGACTAACTGACCTCAATAATAATAATTTTGAAAAATTACCAGTTGCTTCTGAGCGCCAATTCATTTTCATTGTTACCTGCCCAAATGACAATTGAGGGATGGTACATCAATCTTCGCACCTGAGAAAGAGAAAGAGAAAAAAAAGGTAAAAAAGGGCAGTTAGATTAAATTTTTCATTGTAAATTTTTTTTTTCCGTTTTTTTTTTTTTTTTTCCAAGTTTTGATCATAATTAATAATAATAATGAAATTTATTGTGTACAGTGCTCAGGTGCACCACAACTCATCAAAGTCTCATGTCAAGTACACAGAATAATGTAGTGTAAGGAACATGAACAGTTTACAGTAGTAATATGCATGTATGTGTGTGTGCGCATATGTATGTGGAGAGTGGCATCAGGTATAGTGTCAGCGGACTACAGGAAGAAACATCTTATTATAATGGAGATTGTGTGCGTGTCCGAAACTACATCCCCACTAACATCACAATTCCCTTAGTTATTTACATTATGTTCTGGTTGTTAAATAATAATTATTTACTATTGAAAAAAGGTTTTCAACTGGAGTCTGTTCAATTAACAACAGTAATTCCTTTTGTTCAGCAAACTTTTCTCACAGTAACTGCGTTCCTCTCACTTCATTCCCAAAACACATTTTTATCATGGCTCAGCTACCCTTTATGCAAATTCCGTCTCGTCCCATCCGGGTCTCTCGTGCATGGCACAAACAATTCTTTGCCACTTACGTTGCAGGTGGGGAGGGGGGAATCGGCCATGCCCATTACAAATATTAATTACCATCTTATTTAATTTAATCACTGTCTCTATTAAGGACTAGCTGAGTTAGATTTGCCTCAAAACAGCCCATATTATTAATGCAGAGCCGGTTTAGCTCAGTCGGTAGAGTCTTTTGGCTAGGAATCACAAGGTTCTTGGTTCGATACCAGCCTCGTCAACTCAGCGTATGAGTAGCACAGGGATATGTGCGGTAAAGTGAGGAGCTGATGGTAGGTGTGGTGCTCCACCTCAGATACTAAAATAATCTCCTTGGTCTAGCGCTAGTGAAAAGGGGATAGACTCCCTCACGGTCTGGCTGATATTAGGCCACCCCAACGATTAATGTAGCATCCCACTTATACAGGTCAGGCACAAGGTCCTATTAATGTGGGACCACCAATGAGCTGAAGCTCATGAGATGACAGGCACAAAAAAATGTGTGTATCCCCTCAGCATTCTCTCTCAAGGGACTGGTCAATAAACCCAGCCCTGCACTTTTAAATCAATAGAACAGGTATTGCCTGAGGGAAACGTATAATGTATAATTTTATACTGAAATCAATTAGAATAAAGTAAAAATAAGTGTAATAGTCTTTTGTGCTCGTATTTAATTTCATTAGTCTTTCTAATTCAATATAATTGTAGTAAAAAGATAACCAGGGTTTCAGACTTTAGCAAAGCTTTATTTTACTTTACTCTGACTACGATCTAACTGATGTGGTCAGAGGGTTGCTTTTATACAGAGATATTTAAGGGGAGGTAATTACGTTGGATTTATTAGTACAATAATTATTATATTAAAACTTAAATACTTGTGCCTGGAGGATGCATTGTTTTGCTAGTAAATAATATCCAAAAGTAATTAACAAGAAAAATTGATTATTATTATTACAACAATAATAATAACAATAATGATAATAAGAACAATAACAATGGCATAGCCATTACCGGATATTGCTGAAGATATTGCCTTCAACATTGTTCTCTCAAGATGTCACTTCTCACTGCGCAGTTTTTGGCTGGGGTTGTTTTAATAAAGAAAATAGAATAAAAACAATAAATCTTTGTTTATTAAGCCACAAGAGATGAGCCAATACCCAGCCCAAACAAGAAGAAATCAACCCACAGAATCAGCCCTGAGGAAAGGAATGATGAAGTAGGTAGAGAAAAGAAAGAACCAAATCTATCATCCCCTCATTTGTCTTTCTCTCGCTGTTTATATACCCAAGATGAATAATTTGTCACTTTAACTCACTTGATACGTAATTTCTTCTTTGACCGATTTCAAAAAATCTTCCGTTGCTGGATAAAGGGCAACTGCAAACATAAAATCGTGCCAAATCAAAATGCCCAATTCATCACAAACGTCGTAGAACATGTCACTTTCATAGACCTGCGGGAAAATAATAAAACAATGTTTAAAATATAAAAAGAGACAAAATTCATCAAAAAGAAATAAAGGGTGTTTCAGAAAATTTTTCATATTGTTTTATAATCTGATAACTCGTTAAAATTATTATTGGAAATTCCCTAGTGAATTATCTCCCCCTGCCGCTAGGGGGCAAATAGCCAACATCGTATGTTGGTGCCAAAACCAAAAACTTTACTTATCGCAAAGCAGTTACTGGAGGAGAGACGTAAAAACTAAAGCTCTCATCACCAAGCCCAAACAGGGCCGACTTATCACGGGGCATCCACTGAGGGTAGTCGCGTAAATAGCGGTCCCTAAACTTCACTCATCACTTAGCCCAAAAAACAGGGTTAACTTATCTACGGACCATTGACCTGGACGGAGGCATTTTTTCACAGCACACTTTCGAAGGCACAAAAGCACACTATAGAAGACTAAAGGGCCCATTCACCGTCATTTAAGGAACTGTTACCAGGGCAAGAAGCTTCTAAAATAGCATCCCCCATTACTTATCACCGAAGCGGTTACCGAGGAAGAACGAGAAACGTCCAAAAAAGTGTACTATCAACATTTCCTACCAACGAACAGAATACCCCTGTTATCACTACCTCCAAGAACATTACTTATCTCGGATTTTAACAGCAGGAGTTGAAACAACTCAAAAATTTGTTGTATAGAGTGTTGATGGGCACCACCACGGCCTACTAATATATACAGACCCATATGTCACATAAGCTGACAGAATTCTAACAGGCCTATTCGTTTTATAGTCAATTTATGTCTGTTTCGAAAAATCTTAAAGCACAAATATTTGGCTAGATGGAACTGTAAGTTCTCCTAGAGAAATACTGTTTCTCTGTAGTATCATTACTATCATTGCCTACCATGACCAAGGAATACATTTTACATTGAAAAGGTTTCATTTTTTTCTGATATCACCTGAAATCATAGATAAATTGTTGGTGTGTTTGTTTTGTAGAACTGTATAATTTTTTAAACTATTTTGTTTGTTTACAATCTTTTATCATTACATTTCTGAAGAAAAAAAGACAAGTTTGTATATTTTTAACATTTTTTTTGAAACAGTCATAAATTGACTATAAAATGAATAGGCCTGTTAGAGTTCTGCCTGTTTATGCGACATATTGGGCCGTACATATTAGTAGGCCGTGGCACCGCTAAATAATTCACATTGAGCCGAGAAATACCATTAAGGGAAATAATTTGTATGGAACCTCGACTTTAAGGAAAAATTTACCGATTATATCATTATCATCATTATCATAAAATATAACAAAAGCAATATTGTCATCATTATTATTTGGAGTGAGAGTGCAGAGATCGAAATCCGGCCGTGTATATTAATTTACTTCTGTGGTTCGATGAAACTGTATATTCTTTCTTTTTTTTTTTCTTAATTAACACTAGGTCGTCTTCTTTGTCTTTTTCTTCTTCGTTTTAGTAAATGGCATTTCTATACATAGAATAAAATAAATATCATTAAACTTAAAATTTTGTATTATTCCTAAACATGCTAAAGATAATACTGTATTATCCTGAAGATAATTTACAATTAAGGAACATATATAAGTTGAAACAGTCTGTATGATCTTCTACACACAGAATAATTCTTTACTGAAATTCACTTGTCATTATTTTCTATAATTAGCGAATTTTATGCGATATACGCATTGTAATTGCCTTCAAGCAAAAATATAAATAATAACTTTATTCAACAATGCTTCTAAAATAAACAAACATCCAAAAATCTTATATATATATATATATATATATATATATATATATATATATAAGTAAAGTTGGTGGAGTGGCCTATTGTCAGTATCAGCCAGACAGCAAGGGAGTCTATCCCCCTTTCACTAAGAAAACATTAAACTTAGAGTTTTGTATTATTTCTAACACATGCTGTATTATCCTGAAGACCCTTTATGTGAAACGAAGGTAGGTAGTGTCCAATTCAATTTAGGTTATTTATATATATATATATATATATATATATATATATATGGGAGTAAATATGGAAATAAATATGACAATATTAAGAAATTTGAAAAAGCAAGTGCTCAAAAAAAATAAGATGAATTTATTGACACTTAAACGTTTCGGTTTCTTTAAACCTTCATCAGGATGTATTATGGGGTGAAGAAATTCATGGATGTTTTATAGATGACAGGAGATAACACTTGTTTTTTCAAATTTCTTATATATATATATTTTGTATGTTAAAAAAAAAATTAATGTAAATTCTCATCGGTTATTCTGTAAAAGCAAAAAAATAAATAAATAAATAGAAAAAAAGACAAAAACAAAAACTCACTCCTCCACCCCAGATACGGATAGAGTTTTGATTGGCATCAACGACTGATTGGAGAAGATTCCGTATCCGTGATTCTGTTACACGTTCCTGAAAACTGTCCGCGGGAATCCAATTGGATCCTTTGAAGAAAACAGGGATCCCATTGACTTTGAAATAAAAGGTTAATCCTAGAGGAAGAAAAAAATAAAAAAATTGGATTGATTAAAATTCCAATTTTGAATTAATTATTCAAAAATTCAGTTAGCAAAATAAAGTTGGCAGGGTGGCCTAGAGTCAGTATCAGCCAGACAACAAAGGATTCTATCCCCTTTTCACTTAGCGCTAGACCAAGGAGGTTGTTCTTACGTCTGAGGTGGAGTGCCACATCTACCATCAGCTCCTCAACTTTACCACACAGACCCCTCTGCTACTCATGTATCGAGTTGGTGAGGACTAGTATCAAACCTGGAACCTTGTAGTTCCTAGGTGGACACTCTACTGACCGAGCTAAATGTGACTCTTGTATGGCCAAAATGTCGGTACAACAGCACCTCCCCCTTTCTTTAAACTTTTATAAAACAATTTAAAATTGTAAATTATCACCCATTTTAATTTTTTCTTAAGGACTTAAAAACCTGCTAGTAAAAAAAAAGATTTCTTGAAGGCATTTGACTCCATACACAGAGAAAAGACGGAACAATATCTTGGCAGTATCATTACACTACTAGCATATCGCACTGAGTTGGCAAGGGCTGGTATTGAACCTGGAACCTTGTGATTCCTAGGCAGATGCTCTACCAACTGAGCTTAATCGGCAGATTAAAATTCTTTGAGAGAGATAAAAAAAAAAAAAAAAAAAAAAAAAAAAAAAACATCTCTAAGAATCAACAGAAAATTATCGGACCATTTGACCTTTAGGCACCCCTTTTGCTTTGCTGATTCATAAGTACATTTTTTTTCATTTACACCGTCAACATCCAGTTGTTTGTTAGGGGTTAGTTTTATAATTTAAAAAAAAACAAAAACAAACAAAAAAAAACTCTAAAAATCAACTGGATGTTCACGGTGTAAATGAAAAAAATGTACTTATGAATCAGCAAAGCAAAAGGGGTGCCTAAAGGTCATATGGTCCAAATTATCAATAATAATAAAGTATTAATCTCCCTTAGGAAATTATATTGACCAGGGTGAGCATGAACATAGTAAAATAATACTTTGCCAACTAGACAGGAATTACCTTATTCTTTAAATTAGAGAATGTTAACACTGTTGCACTAGCAGAAAAAGTATCTAACGATTAACAAATAAAATGGCATATTAACCTTCATGGGTTAATTAATTCCAAAGTCATCCTTGTAGAAGAACAATAGTGGTACTATTTAATCCATAGCTAGAGGGATGAGGGGCACATACCTTTCCCAAGGGTATTAGTCTGAAAGTGAATATAGTTGGGGTGGACATGAAGTCAATGGCACCTGATTACTGACAGTTTCTCGCCTTTGCAATCTTCAGACCAAATTCTGCACTTTCAAATTAGGAAAGTCTATTATAATTTTATTTGTGAGGATTGCTAAGATTAGTGTATTAGTAATTAAAGATGTTTAGTATATTGAATGCTATTTTTCCCATACTATCAACCCAAGCACTTTCGGACGTTTCCTCAGTCTTCATCAGGGGAGTGTATGTTGTATTGCGCTAGTTCTTTTTTTTTTTCCTTTTCTCGTTCTTTTACCTATTTTGTTTTTAAATTAGGAGAGTCTATTATTTTTAGACGGTTGCGAAGATTAGTGTATTAGTAATTAAAGATGTTTAGTGTATTGTTACTTATATTGAATGCTATTTTATTAAATGTTAGGAGTATTGTTTTTTTTATACAAATCACCTCAAGAATTTGTAGGCATCTTTTATGGCTATTTTTATTGAGGATTTTAATATTTTCAGTGAGAATTTTTCTTATGTTGGAGGATGTGTATTTGTCTATATGTTTTGTAAGTAATATAGGTAACAGTCCCTATCATATATATATATATATATATATATACACACACACACACACACACACACACACATATATGATTTTTTTTTATTTTTCTTATTTTTACTCTTAATTTTTTAAAACTTATTTTTCATTATTATTATTATTTATTCTTTATTCTATTTTTTACCTCATTTTTTATTTTTCTTATTTGTGTTTCTTTATTTTTTTACTCATTTTAATATAGTTGTGTTTTTTAAATTTTTTTTTTACTCATTTTAATATAGGTTCCATATATTAAAATTAAGAGTAAAAGTACCTATCATTATATATATATATGTTTTTTTAATTTTTATTCTTTTATTTTTACTCTTAATTTTTAAAAATTTATTTTTCATTATTCATTATTTATTTTTATTCTTTTTTTCAATTTTTTACCCCCATATTTGTTTTTTCTTTATTATTATTTGTGTTTTTTATTTTTATTTTTACTCATTTTGTATGTACACATTTATAACTAATTTCCCAAGAAATTATTTCCCTATTTAAAACACACCCCATCCACAGCATAAGTCCTCCCCTCTAATTCACTAAATACACTAGCCCCACCCATATTACCATCTCAAACTAAGACACCTGCCCCCTCCCCAAATTGATAGATTTAAAAACACTTACTTTGGGAAATTCTCAGTAAGATTAATGTTCTTGCCATTACCGAAAGATGCTGCAGTAATGCAGTTGAAATCTATTAATAAATGGAGATTCGCTTCCAGTTTTTGTCTGTAACAAAAACTATGTCACTGCTTATGTCATACTACCTAAAATCGTCATAACATTGAATAAATACACTCAAAATTTGAACATGCAATGTTAGACAGTCCTCATTGGTTTTTTAAACAAGTTTTAATAAATACATACCTGGTATTATCTATCTATTTATAGTTTGTTTTATTTTAATATAGATTTAAAGTTATCAGAACTAAGTTTCCATTTCAATTTTTTAAATATTTTTAACTCCTTTGATAAATTTATTTTATTTTTTTACTCCTTTAATAAATTTGATGATTTTACTTTACTTATGATACAAACTCTCCGATATTAAATTTTCAACTCCCATCCCCTCAGGCAATATTTATTTTACGTCGCCCAGAGGGCATTTTTTTATTTTGCTAGTAATTGTAATGAAGCAAATTTAAAGTTTTTTCCTTCATTTATTGAATATCTTACTCTGTCTGTCCACTCACTGGCACTAGGCACATTACGGTTTACCTGCATCAGCTTGGTTAAACCACACATGAAAAGATCCTAACTACAAGAAAAAATATATATATATATATCTCAAATTAATTGCTAAGTGTAGACATATCAACATATTGCTTACCATCGTTGTCTTTGGCAGTGATTTGTTTTTGTACCAATTTCACCGTACGGAAACCAATACGGACTTGTTTTGCCGACAGTTCTTGTCCATCAGCTGAGGTGAAGATCAAATCCAGACGATATAGATTAGGTTTTCCATAACCCTTGGGCCACCATTGTTTTACATCCACACCCTGAAAGAAATAATAAAGCATAAGCATATATATATATATATATATATATATATATTATATATATATATATAGGTAATTTTCACCTTTAGTTGGCTAAATTCCTAGCATAAAATTGTGCGTGCATATTATCTGAAATGAACTTAATTGTTATTAAGAACACATTTTATGATATTTTTGTGTTAAAGCATGCAGTTGTATTGTTTTCAAAAAAGTTTCTAAGATTTGTATATTTCACATGGAGACTTTTGAAATGGCTACCGGCTTGTTTCAAAGTGAAAGTCAAGGGAGATTACTCTAATTGCCTTATTTGCTTGGAATTTAGCCAACTAAAAGGTGAAAATTACCCATATTTACCTATTGGGAGTAAGATATGTAAATAAATCTGACAATATATAGAAGTTGGAAAAAAAAGTGTTCCAAAAAAGATGAATTTATCATGATGTTTATGTTGACACTTAAACGTTTTGGTTTATGTAAAACCTTCTTCAGGACAGTATGATAGAAAAGAAAAAGATTTTTTATGTTGTTTGAATGGTAATGATGTTTTTAAATCATCCATCACCGTTTGAACAACAAGTATGCAAATAAACCACACCATATATTATGTAAACTTCTATTTCTTAACTAGCAGTGGGTACCCGCGTTGCCTGGGTATAAGGGAGGCAGGCAAAAAAGTTAGTCTCGCAGATCCATTATTACTGAATGACCCTCGTAGGGTGTCCCATTAAAATCCCTATGTAAAAAAAAAAAAAAAAAAAATAAAGACTATACGTTGATCCGGCCAGCAGAAAAAAAGTACACAAGGCACTCTGAAAAAAGTAAATGTCTCCTATTTAAAATATGTATATTCTGAAAGCTTTTATTTTGTGAGAATGGTTAAACACGTGTTTAAAACTAACCACTTTAAAACTAACCATTCTCACAAAATAAAATCTTTTAGAATATACACATTGAAGTGAATATTAAAATAAAGAAAATATATTTAGTATTGTAAAATAACGGGTGCAAGAAAAATAAAACATTTATTGCAAAAACACGGACATAAAATGAGGGTTCAGTTTATTTTATGGTAGGAATTTACGAGGAAAAGTTAAGGATTACCCAAATATGAATCTTATTATAATGGAGATTGTGGGTTTTTATGTCTGTAACCGAAACTATTTTACTATACAAGTCACAATTCCCTTAGTTATTTACGTCACATTCTACATGATTTTATTTTTTATTTAAACCTCAATTATTAATAAAATTGTTTGACATTACTTACACTGTTGACCATATCTACATACTAATAACATGCAATTGTATTTATATATACAACAAAATAGAGGTTTACAGTGTGAATGGGAAGGCTAATTTGCATATTGATCTTAAAAAATTGATTTTAATAAATATATGCTTAGTATTATTGATTTCTAACTGTTTGGTTTTATTTTAATGAATATAAACAAAAATCTCTTCAATAAATCTTAAAAGAAATTCCTTAACAAGAAGAAATAACTGTAATATTATTCTTTACTTCCTATTTTAACTAAACAGTTTAATTAGGAAAATTTACCAATGAAAGACGGGAGTAAGAGAAAATGATGGAAGAGTTAGTTTCAAAGTTGTTCTATTTTTCAATCATACCCCCTCTGTTCAAAATCTTTTTATCTACATTCTTATTCAGTTTCATTAGCCTTTCTAATTTAATATGATATTTTATTATAAAATTTAACTAAAATACTTGCACCCGGCGGAGGGTGCATATATTTGCTAGTATATATAAATAAATGAAATGGTCAAATCAACATAAGATAGAAATGTGTGAAGATCTACAAATGCAATGAAACAGCTGGGTGAGCAATATATTTCCCATTAATGTTTTAGATACAAAAGTTTTATTGAAGAAAATAATAGATATTAAAAGGCTCCAAGTTCAGTCATGAGTATTTAATTTATAGACAAAATCATTAATACATAGAATAAATCTTAGTTATTAACAATTATTTATATTTGTGTCTCTTTACCAGTTTTCACTAAAGTCCGAGTTTTCCTCAGCTCTCGAGGACTCTTCTAAAGATCTCAGTAGTTCTCAAATATGGATGATCTGAAGTTCCTCCAGTCTTATTTCCATTACAAAAATCCGAGTTAGATTTGCCTCAAAACAGCCCATGCTATTAATGCATTTAAAGTCCTGCAATGTGTCTGAAGTGCCACACCTACCATCAGCTCCTTACTTTACCGCACAGATCCCTGTGCTACTCATACGCTGAGTTCCTCCAGTCTTATTTCCATTACAAAAATCCGAGTTAGATTTGCCTCAAAACAGCCCATGCTATTAATGCATTTAAAGTCCTGCAATGTGTCTGAAGTGCCACACCTACCATCAGCGCCTTACTTTACCGCACAGATCCCTGTGCTACTCATACGCTGAGTTGGCGAGGGCCGGTATCGAACTAAGAACCTTGTGGTTTTTAGCTGAACGCTCTACCGACTGAGCTAACAAACCAGGCGGTTATTTCCTATAAGTCTAACATAAACAAAGGGGAACCACTCTTGAATGATAAATTATTTATTTATTTATTAATGAGAAGTAAATACACAAGCGATGTGTTTATGATATGGCTTTTTTTAGCCGACAATTTTTGGGAGAATATGTGCTTAATTGAAGTCGTACCTAATTTTGAAAGTTAATTAATTAATTAGGCGGGCATACCTATTTAAATGTAAGGCTAAACAAATCGAGAAAAATCAATCTCTGTATGTACATTTCGGCCTATTAGGCCTCATCATCAGAGCTATAGATAGGAAGACCGCCTTTATTAATGTACTAGGAAAAATGAAGATGGCGTTAGAGTTAGGGTTAATTTAATGGGAAAATAAATAATTTATCAGTCAAGAGTGGTTTCCCTTTGTTTATGATAGACTTATAAGAAATAACCAACCAGGCTTTGTTGGTCTTACACGTCTGACTGATCTTAGAGTCTTTTAATATCTTTTCTTTTCTTCTTCTGGTGACAGCCGAGTTTCATCAGGCATGGACTGGTTGAATTGGCAATAAAACCTTCATATCTAAAATATTAATCGGAAATATATTGCTCATCCAGCTGTTTCATTGCGATCACAGCTTATGTTCATTTGACCAGTCCATTCAACATATCTATATCTCTTTTTCAGTTTTTCACACCAGTATACAAAAAGTATACATCTTATTATAATGGAGATTGTGTGTTTTTCTGTCTGTAACCGAAACTATATTACTACTCAACTCATAACTGCATGTAGTTATTTATGTCACATTCTCCATGATTTTATTTTTATTTAAACTTCAGTTATTAATAAAATTGTTTTATATTATTAATACTGTTGACTATACTTACATATCAATAACACATAATTGTATTTATATATACAACAAAATAGCGGTTTACAGTGTGAATGGGAAGGCTAATTTGCATATTGATATTTAAAATTTTGATTTTAATAAATATGTGCTTAGTATTATTGATTTCTAATTGTTTGGTTTTATCTTAATAAATATGAGTAAAAATCTCGGGGATAAATCTTAAAAGAAACCCAATAATAAGAAGAAATAACTGTCATTTTATTCTTTACTTCCTATTTCAACTAAATAGTTAAATTAGAAAAATTTAGTAATGAAAGATAGGAACTGTTCTATTTTTCGATTATATCCCCCCTCTGTTTCAAATCTTTTTATCTGCATTCTTATTTAGTTTCATTAGTCTTTCTAATTTAATATGATATTTTATTGCATCAAAACTTTAATACTAGCACCCGGAGGGTGCATATATTTGCTAGTATCCATAATATATATTTAGTGTGTGGGATACTTTTGGATCACTATTACACTTTATGTATATTTAAGTGTAAGTATATAAGTTTTAATATAACAAATTATATTAAATTAGAAAGACTAATGAAATTAAATAAGAACGCATATAAAAAGATTACACTTACATTAATTATATCATATTTCTGATTGATCTAAGAGCCTTCTTTTCTTTTTTTTTTTCTCTCTTTACTAATTTTTCCCACCCGTGAGAACTAGTAGTTTCCACTGAAGTCTGGGGACAACAAGTCTCCTCCATTCTCCAAGACTCTTCTAAGGATTCTAACCAATATTAGCAGTGCTCTTATCTGGATGGTCTCGATTCTTCCTCGGATCTGCAATTCTTCAGTCTTTTTAGCAATTTTTCCTACCAGTGGGAACTGGTAGTTTCCACTGAAGTCTGGGAGACAACAAGTCTTCTCCACTCTCCAAGACTCTTCTAAGGATTCTAGCCAATGTCAGCAGTACTCAAGTATGGACAGTCTGAATTCTTCTTCGGATCTGCAATTCTTCAGTCTTTTTTCCATATTCATTAGGAATAATAAAAAATTTTCTTCAGCTCTTCAAAGGATTCTAGCCAATGCCAGCAGTCCTCTAGATCTTAGAGCCTTTTAATATTTTTCTCTTTTCTTCCTCTGCTGGTGACAAACAGTTTCATCACGTATGCATTGGTTGAATTGTCAATAAAACCATCATATCTAAAATATTAATTGGAAATATATTGCTCACCCAGAAGGCACCTCACAATATCAACCAAGCTTTGTTGTTTTTACACTTCCGACCGCCTTTAGATGACTTCTGACTACCTGGTCTGAGGTGGCAATAAAACCTTCATATCTAAAACATTAATCGGAAATATATTGCTCATCCAGCTGTTTCATTGCGATCACAGCTTATGTTCATTTGACCGGTTCATTTAGCATATCTATATCTCTTTTTCAGTTTTTCACACCAGTATGCCAAAAGCATACATCTTATTATAATGGAGATTGTGGGTTTGTCTGTCTGTAACCGAAAACTACACAAGTCACAATTCCCTTTGTTATTTACACACATTCTCCATGATTTTATTTTTTATTTAAACCTCAATTATTAGTAAAATTGTTTTACATCATTAAGACTTAACAATATCTACATACTAATAACATGCATTTATATTTATATATTCAATGAAATAGCGGTTTACAGTGTGAATGGGAAGGCTAATTTGCATATTGATCTTAAAAAAATTGATTTTAATAAATATATGCTTAGTACTATTGATTTCTAATTGTTTGGTTTTATCTTAATGAATATGAGCAAAAATCTCGGGGATAAATCTTAACAGAAATCTATTAACATAAAGAAATAACTGTAATTTTATTCTTTTCTTCCTATTTTAACTAAATAGTTAAATTGGAGAAATTTACCACTGAAAGACGGGAGTAAGGGAAAATGGTGGAACAGTTAGTTTCAAAGTTGTTCTATTTTCCGATTATACCCCCTCTGTTCCAAATATTTTTATCTGAATTCTTATTCAGTTTCATTAGCCTTTCTAATTTAACATGATATTTTATTATATTAAAACTTAAATACTTGCACCCGTATCTATGCTAGTATCCATAATATATATTTAGTGTGTGGGATATTTTTGGATCACTATTATATAAATTCATACACTTACTACCATTAGAGGTACCGCCAGATGATGACCCTAAAATCACTTGGAGGGCCAAAGCATTATTATCACTAGCCCAGGGAACCCCAGGAGTACCTCACAATATCAACAAGGGTTTTACACTTCTAACTTATCTTAGAACCTTTTGATATTTTTCCTTTTCTTCCTCTGCTGGTGACAAACAGAGTTTAACCAGGTATGCATTAGTTGAATTGGCAATAAAACCATCATATCTAAAATATTAATCGGAAATATATTGCTCACCCAGCTGTTTCATTGCATTTGTAGATCTTCACACATTTCTAGATGATGTTGATTTGACCAGTTCATATATTTCATTTATTTATATCTCTTTAGCAGTTTTTCACACCAGTATGTATAAAGCATATATATATATATATATATATATATATATATATATATATATATATATATATATATGAAAAATGAAAAAAAAAAACAAACACAGGTTTAAATGGGTTAAGTGGTGAGTCTATTGGCCCAAAAACTCACCATTTAACCCATTTAAACCTGTGTTTTTTTTCATTTTACCTAATATACTACAGTCGGATTCACTTCCTTTCTTCACACATTATATATATATATATATATATATATATATATATGCTTAATTGACAGTCGGGTTTTGAATCACGCACAAGGCGGTCTTCCTATCTCTAGCTCTGCTGATGAGGTCTAGTAGGCCGAAATGTACATACAGAGATTGATTTTTCTCGATTTGTTTAGCCATACATTTAAATAGGTACACCCACCTAATTAATTAATAATTAATTTTCATAATTAGGTACGACTTCAATTAAGCACATATTCTCCCAAAAATTGTCGGCTAAAAAAAAGCCATATCATAAACACATCGCTTGTGTATTTACTTTATATATATATATATATTATAGTGTGCGTGTGTGTATGTGTTTAATACTTCTAGATTACTATTACATACATTCATAGAATTGCTACCAGTAGAGTTATCACCAGATGATGACCCCTAGAATTTTTTGGGGGGTGGGGGGTGGGAGAAAGCATCATTACCACTAGCCTAAGGGGCCCCAGAAGCACCTCACAATATCAACCAAGCTTTGTTGTTGTTTTTACACTTCTGACTGCCTTTAGATGACTTCTGACTACCTGGTCTGTGGTGGCAATAAAACCTTCATATCTAAAACATTAATCGGAAATATATTGCTCATCCAGCTGTTTCATTGCGATCACAGCTTATGTTCATTTGACCAGTCCATTCAACATATCTATATCTCTTTTTCGGTTTTTCACACCAGTATACAAAAAGTATACATATCCATAATATATATTTAGTGTGTGGGATATTTCTGGATCACTATTATATAAATTCATACACTTGCTACCATTAGAGGTACCGCCAGATGATGACCCTAAAATCACTTGGAGGGCCAAAGCATCATTATCACTAGCCCAGGGAACTCCAGGAGTACCTCACAATATCAACAAGGGTTTTACACTTCTAACTGATCTTAGAGCCTTTTAATATTTTTCCTTTTCTTCCTCTGCTGGTGACAAACAGAGTTTAACCAGGTATGCATTGGTTGGATTGGCAATAAAACCATCGTATCTAAAATATTAATCGGAAATATATTGTTCACCCAGCTGTTTCATTGCATTTGTAGATCTTCGCACCATTATAGCTTATGTTGATTTGACCAGTTCATATATTTCATTTATTTATATTTGTTTCTATTTAGCAGTTTTTCACACCAGTATGTATAAAGCATATTATATATACTAGCAAAATTAAAAGACACCCTCCAGGCGATGTAAAAATAATTTTTAAAAAGATATTGCCTGAGGGGATGGGAGCTCAAAATTCAAAGTCATAGAGTGTGTACCATAAGTATGTAAAATCATCAAATTTATTAAAAGGAGTTAAAAAAAAAAAAAAAAAAAAAAAAAAAAAAAAAAAAGAAAAAAAAAAGAAAGACAATTTGAAATGGAAACAGTTCCGATAACTTTAAATATAATATTAGAATAAAACAATCTATTTATAAATATATAACAGCAGGCATCTATTTATTGAAACAATGAGGATTGTCTAACGTTGCATGCTCACATTTTGAGTATATCTATTCTATGTTATGACGTTGGATTATGTGTTGGGTAATGTGACGTAAGCAGTGACACAGTTTTTGATACAGACAAAAACCGGAAGCGAATTTACATTATTAATATATATATATATATATATATATATATATATATATATATATATATATATAAGGAATGAAAGAACAAAACACAGACCAAAAATGTGTTTCTGCTGAAGTCCATGTTTCTAACACACATGGGTATGCCTACAAAGTCAGAAAACAGCATAGCTCACATGACTTTCAGAAACATTTTTGTTCTTTCATTCCTTATTCTACCTCATTCTGTCAGATTCATTCCAATCCCCTTTTCCTCATATATATATATATATATATATATATATATATATATATCAAATATTATGGATTCATCTTGTTACTATTAGTTTCATGCTTACTGCAATCATCAGATGAGACGGTCAAATGTTAAGATTTAAAAAAATGGTTTGTTTAGCATTTATATAAACATGAAGCATGTTAGAATCCCCGCCTGTCAGTCAGGGTTCGAATCACACACAGAGCAGTCTCCTGTCTATAACTCTGCTGATGAGGCATAATATGCCGAAATGTACATACAGAGATCAACTTTTTCTTCGATTTGTTTACACCTTTATATTTAAACAGATATGCTCGCCTAATTTATTAATTATCAACTAATTAATTTTCAATTAGGTATGACTTTAATTAAGCACTTATTCTCCATATATATATATATATATATATATAAAAATATCTAAAATATTATCGGAAATATATTGCTCACGCTGTTTCATTGCATTTGTAGATCTTCACACATTTCTAGATGATGTTGATTTGACCAGTTCATATATTTCATTTATTTATATCTCTTTAGCAGTTTTTCACACCAGTATGTATAAAGCATATAAATAGCAGTTTTACAATGTGAATGGGAAAAGGCTAATTTGCATATTGATCATTAAAAGTTGAATTTAAATAAATATGGTGCTCTATATTTATTGGATTTCTTAATTGTTTGGGTTTATCTTATAAATTATGAGCAAAAAATCTCGGCGGGATAACATGCTTAAAGAAACCAATAAATAAGAAGAAATAACTTGTCATTTTATTCTTTACTTCCCTATTTTCGAACTAAATATGTTCAAAAATTAGAAAAATTTAAGTAAATGAAAGATAGGAACTTGTTCTAATGTTGTTTTCGAATTATATCCCCTCTGTTTCAGATCTTTTTTATTCTGCCATTCTTATGTTAGTTTCATTAGTCTTTCTAATTTAGATAAATGATAATTTTAGTTGCAACAAAAACTTTAATACTAGCACCCGGAGGGTGCGATATATGTGCTAGTAACATAATATAATATTTAGTGTGTGGATAAACTTTTTGGATCACTATTACACTTTTGTATATTTAAAAAGTGTAAGTATATAAGTTTTAAAATAAATATGAATTATATTAATTAGAAAAGACTAATGAAATTAATAAGAAACGGCATTAAAAAGATTAAAACACCTTAACATTAATTTATATTACATTTCTGATTGAATCTAAGAGCCTTCTTTTTTTTTTTTTTTTTATCTAATTAACCAATTTTTCCACCAGTGGAGAACTACTAGTTTTCCACGAAAGTCTGAGGGACAACAAAGTCTCCCTCCATTCTCCAAGACTCTACACCCGATTCTCGCCAAATGCTTAGCAGTGCTCTTATCTGGACGGTCCTCGAATTCTTTCCTCGAATCTGAAATTTCAGTCTTTTTTGGCAATTTTTCCTAACCAGTGGGAACCTGGTAGTTTCCACTGAAGTCTTGGGGACAACAAGTCTTCTCCACTCTCCAAGACTCTTCAAGGAATTCTAGCAACTGTCCAGGCGGTACTCAAAGTATGGACAAGTGCTCAAATTCTTCTTCGGATCTGCAATTTCTTTCAAGTCTTTTTTCCATATCATTAGGAATAATAAAATTTTCTTCAAGCTCTTCAAAGGATCTAGCCAATTCCAGCAGTCCTCCTAGATCTTAGAGCCTTTAATATTTTTCCCTTTTCTTCCTCTGCTGGGACAAAGCAGTTTCATTCACGTATGCATTGGTTGAATTCGCAATAAAACCATCATTATCTAAAATATTATCGGAAAATATATTCTCCACATGACCCAGAAGGCACCTCACAAATCAACAAGCTTTGTTGTTTTTACACTTCCGACCGCCTTTAGATGAACTTCTGACTACCTGTGGCTGCGGTGGCAAAAAAAATCCTTCATATCTAAAAAGCATTAATACGGAAAATATATTGCTCATGCCAGCTGTTTTCATTGCATCACAGCTTTATGTTCAATCTTGACCCAGTTTCATTAAACATTATCGTATATCTCTTTTTCTAAAGTTTTTTCACACCAAGTAAATGCCCAAAACATACATTTATTAAAATGGAAGATTGTGGTGGTTTGTCTGTCTGTAACCAAAACTTACAACCTCACAATTCCCTTTTGTTATTATACACACATTCTCCATGATTTTATTTTTTATTTAAACCTCAATTATTAGTAAATAATTGTTTCCCAATCATTAAGACTGTTAATAATATCTTACATACCTAATAACAATGCATTTATATTATATATTCAGACAAAATAGCGGTTTACAGTGGTGAATGGGAAGACTTAATTTGCATATTTGATACTTAAAAAAAATTTGATTTAAATAATATATACTGCTTAGTACTTTGATATTCCTAATTGTTTTGGTTTTATCCTTAATGAATAGAAGCAAAAATCTCGGGGATAAATCTTAACAGAAATCGTAATAAATAAAAGAAATAACTGTAATTTATTCTTTTCTTCCCACGATATTTTAACTTAAATAGTAAATTGGGGGAAAAAATTTAACCACTGAAAGACGGGAGTAAGGGATGGTGGAACAGTTAGTTTCAAAGTTGTTCCTATTATATCCGGATTAATCCCCCTCTGTTCCCAAATAATTTTTATCTGAATTCTTATTCAGTTTTT
>CM042173.1:9154693-9222623 GCA_023376005.1 Doryteuthis pealeii
TCCTGACACTAATACTTTATTCAATGTACTAGATATGAGACTTTGATGAGTTGTGGTGCACCTGAGCACTGTACACAATAAATTTCATTATTATTAAAAGTTTGAGTGACAATAAGTTTCCTCAAAATCTCCAGGACTCTTCTAAGGATTCTAGCCAATGTCAGCAGTACTCTAGTCTGGATGGTCTCAACTCCTTTTAGGGTCTGTAGTTTTTCCAGTCTTTTTCCGTAGCTCTCCTGGACTCTTCTAAGGATTCTAGCCAATCTGAGCAGTACTCTAGTCTGGATGGTCTCAACTCCTTTTAGAGTCTGTAGTTTTTCCAGTCTTTTTCCTTAGCTCTCCTGGACTCTGCTAAGGATTCTAGCCAATGTCAGCAGTACTCTAGTCTGGATGGTCTTAATTCTTCCTCGGATCTGCAGTTCCTCCAGTCTCTTTTCCTGATTCTTTAGGGTTGACAAGTTTGCTTTGATTTCCAGGACTTTTCTAAGTATTCTAGCCAATCCCAGCAGTGCTCAAGTATGGACTGTCTCAATTCCTCCTGGGGTGTATAGTCCCTCCAGTTTTGCCTACCCTCCTACCATTTTCTTTGTTTTCTCTTTCCTCCTCCTTTCTTCATTGCCTCTTTCCCCCGACGTGCACCACCACCAACCAGCCAGTGTTTCTTTTTGGTCTATTTAATATATAGATTGGACCCTAATATATATTAGTACTCTTGGTCAGAGTTAACCTGGAAGTAATAGTGATGAAGGGATACTCCAAACTCCACAGATCTCCAGAATTGAAACTTAGGATTCTAGCCAATGTCAGCAGTGCTATAGATCTTAGAGTCTTTTAATATATTTCCTATTTTTTCTTCTGGTGACAAGCAGAGTTCCACCAGGTATGCATTCGTTGGATTGGCAATAAAACTTTCGTATCTAAAATATTAATGGGAAATATATTGCTCACCCAGCTGTTTCATTGTGTTCGCAGATTGTCATAATTTTCCAGCTTATGCTCATTTGAACAGTTCATTTGTTTTATCTACCGTATTTGACAGCATATAAGACGCACCCCCATTTCAGCAGGTCAGATTTAGTGTATTTAAGCATATATTGTTGAAAACAGTCTAGCTGTGCATTACACAAGCAGAAACATAGCTGTATATGACGGAGAACGAAAAAGAGCAAGACATTGTCTTGCCTGCCGGGATCGAACCCCCGTCCTCCCACATGCGAAAGCAGATGCAATTTAGGCACTGGACGGATGCGAAGTGCCAGGATGTTTCGGTAAATACGTACATAAATGGCATGCGAGTCAAGCGCTGGGCAATAAGGAGTCAGCAGTGGCAGGTTGACTGACGCGAACGACCGAGTAAAGAAATGTGATTTTGAACTGCTAGAGATTATTTTCGACTACGGTGACGGATTTTACAGCTGCTAGGCGAGGACGAGGAACGTGTTGACCAGGGGAAGGTTTGGCTTGCTGGAAGACTATGGATTCTCTTGTTTTTGGCCCCCCCTCTCGGCAGGAGCTTGTTGATACGAACATCTATTCCCCCCCATATATTTCGCCCCCTTCTATAAGCAATTTGGCAGTACAGGCAAGCAATAAGCATAAACAAGGCATCTCAATAGCAAATAATAATAATAATAATAATAATAAAACTGCAAACTTCATCTACGATGTATAAGATGCAGGGCAATTTTTTGAGCCAAAATTTGAGAAAAAAAATGTGTGTCTCCTATATGCCGTCAAAAACGGTATTTATATTTGTATCTCTTTACCAATTTTTCCCACCAGTTGTAACTGGTAGTTTTCATTGAAATCCAAAGACAAATAATTATATACTTACTTTAGGCACTTTGGTTGTAACCTTCTTTTGGTAGACACCTTTGGGCAAGTTCAGATCAACAGTCAACATGATTTTCAGGACTGAAAGGTGAATGGCTAATTTACCTGTGATAGGTAACTCTGAACCAGGATAGAAAAATACTTCCACTTCTAAAATCCAGGTACCACTTTTAGCTAGGAATAAAAAAATTTAAAAAATGTTTAATTTAAAGAAAAGTTTGGTTGGTTTTGTTTTACGGCATATCAACCTTGGTGGGTCATTTAATGCCGACAAAGTTGTGAAATAAATTCATTCTTAATGCATAATACAATTTTGTTTATCAACTCATATTTTTCTATTTAACCCATAGATGGGACTTTAAAGAAAAGGAAATATTAATGCTTTTATTCTGAAGTAATCTCCTCACAACAATGGACCATGGAATACAGGGGGAAAAAAAAAAAATTAAAAACTTTTCTCATGTTGAAATGATACAGATCACGGTTCACTCAGTCTGTTGAGCGTTCGGCTAGAAACCATAGGGTTCCTAGTTCGATACCCACCCTCATCAATTCAGTGTATGAGTAGCACAGGGATCTGTGCGGTAAAGTAAGGAGCTGACAGTAGGTGTGACGCTCTGCCTCAGACACCAAAAACAATCACCTTGGTCTAGTGTTATTGAAAAGGGGATAGACTCCCTCGCTGAATGGCTGATACCGACTTAAAGCCGACGTCAATCCCCTTTTCACTAAAACTAGACCAAGGAGATTGTTTTTCAAAGGTGGAGCATCACACCTACCATCCGCTCCTCACTTTACCGCACAGATCTCTGTCCTACTCACATGCTGAGTGGTTCCTAGTCAGACACTCTACCGACTGAGCTAAACCTCCAATGTAATTGACGCATTATGACCCCAGGGTCGTTTGATTAGGTTTCACCAATTGGTGTTTAGTGTAGTTAGTTTGAAATGGTTATGAAAGTGTTTACTTTTATGATATTTTTAACAGTCTCCTCTCATTTCCAACCCACAACTTCATGCATTGTTTGTTAAGACAGCATCTCATGTGATAATCGCTAGTGTTTTCACATATATTTGTGCTGGTATTATTTGTATTATTCGGACTATTGTCCTCATCTTCATTGTTATCTGTACAACGTTTCGGCCAATGTGCCCTCCAGCCTTCTTCAGGTGTTTCTTGTTGGACTCTGGAACCTTCTTATTGTAATTGGGGGCCATCATAGAACTTTGAACCTAACTTTTTATTCAGTCTAATTCCGCTAACCATAGCTGGGGTACAGGTGTTAAGCTGTGTTAATTATTATTCTATGTTACTGCTGCCCCTGACCAGGATTAAACCTGCAGTCTAGAGATAACTGTCACTTAGAACTGTCTTAACCTAACTCCTTTATCCACTAGGCTATGTGTCCAATTGGACAATCCTGTGTGAATTTGAGAACTTATAAATTTAATGTCTTGTTTTGTCTAGAATATCTACCTATTCACTTAAGTATGATTTTTTTATCTAGACTCATATTGGGTGGGCTCTTTTGTGATTTTTAAAATTTAAATTTTTTTTTTTTTTTACAAATAATACTAATTATCAGGCCTCATATAAAAAATTCAGAGAAATAGAATTTGTGCTGGGGCTTTTAAAAAATTATCACTGAACATTTTGCAATCCAAACATCCCCCTGGAACAAATTAAATTCAGATTCTGGGGGTGTTGAAATTCACTTTCATCAGGACTTGATAAAACTCCCAGACAGTAATTATTTTTGGGTCAGAGTTATCTGCCCCGAATCCCATTTTCATGTATAGAGGTCAGTTATCTGCCCCTTAGCTTTTTCAGTTAATCCCTGTTAAATAAATCGAACACCTTGTGTGTCATGAAAAGTCGTCATGTTTTGCCTTATTAATTGAGTTTAAAGTATCCCATGCACAATATATGAAGATGAGTACCTGCGCTTACTGGAAACAAAAAGGTATGTGTCTTTATGTGTAATTAGGTTTGTAAATTCCCAACAGGGGGCGCCTCTGTACATGCAAATATTTAACATAATCATACCTCTACACTAAAAAAAGATAGAAAAAAGAAGTCGTTTTTTGTTGTTACCTTTCAAAGTGTTTACTTTCACATTTTCAATGATTGTGCTGTTGAAAGATTCAATCTTAATATCTCTCCTGTAAATAAACAAGCAAGAAGAAACATTGTTAGAATTTCAAAAAGGAAATAAATAATCTGATTTTGTAAGCATATCAAAATATGGTGTCATGGGGAAAATATTCAGTTATCTGCCCTTGGCAAAGGGTTTGTCACCATTGGACAAAAGAAAGTAAGTTCCAAAAGAAAAAAAAAGAAGAAAAAATATGGACAAAGAAAGAGATAGATACCGAGTTTGAAAGAGAAAGAAAAGAAGAGAAAGAGATAGATACCGAGTTTGAAAGAGAAAGAGAAAGAAGAGAAAGAGATAGATACCGAGTTTGAAAGAGAAAGAGAAAGAAGAAAAAGAGATAGATACCGAGTTTGAAAGAGAAGAGAAAGAAGAAAAAGAGATAGATACCGAGTTTGAAAGAGAAAGAGAAAGAAGAAAAAGAGATAGATACCGAGTTTGAAAGAGAAAGAGAAAGAAGAAAAGAGATAGATACCGAGTTTGAAAGAGAAAGAGAAGAAGAAAAAGAGATAGATACCGAGTTTGAAAGAGAAAGAGAAAGAAGAAAAAGAGATAGATACCGAGTTTGAAAGAGAAAGAGAAAGAAGAAAGAGATAGATACCGAGTTTGAAAGAGAAAGAGAAAGAAGAAAAGAGATAGATACCGAGTTTGAAAGAGAAAGAGAAAGAAGAAAAAGAGATAGATACCGAGTTTGAAAGAGAAAGAGAAAGAAAGAGATAGATACCGAGTTTGAAAGAGAAAGAGAAAGAAGAGAAAGAGATAGATACCGAGTTTGAAAGAGAAAGAAAAGAAGAGAAGAGATAGATACCGAGTTTGAAAGAGAAAGAGAAAGAGATAGATACTGAGTTTTAAAGAGAAAGAGAAAGAAGAGAAAGAGATAGATACCGAGTTAGAAAGAGAAAGAAGAGAAAGAGATAGATACCGAGTTTGAAAGAGAAAGAAGAGAAAGAGATAGATACCGAGTTTGAAAAGAGAAAGAAGAGAAAGAGATAGATACCGAGTTTTAAAGAGAAAGAGAAAGAAGAGAAAGAGATAGATACCGAGTTTTAAAGAGAAAGAGAAAGAAGAGAAAGAGATAGATACCGAGTTTGAAAGAGAAAGAGAAAGAAGAGAAAGAGATAGATACCGAGTTTGAAAGAGAAAGAGAAAGAGAGAAAGAGAAAGAGAAAGAGATAGATACGAGTTTGAAAGAGAAGAAGAGAAAGAGATAGATACCGAGTTTTAAAGAGAAGAGAAAGAAGAGAAAGAGATAGATACCGAGTTTTAAAGAGAAAGAGAAAGAAGAGAAAGAGATAGATACAGAGTTTTAAAGAGAAAGAGAAAGAAAAGAAAGAGATAGATACAGAGTTTTAAAGAGAAAGAGAAAGAAAAGAAAGAGATAGATACCGAGTTTTAAAGAGAAAGAGAAAGAAAAGAAAGAGATAGATACCGAGTTTTAAAGAGAAAGAGAAAGAAAAGAAGAGATAGATACCGAGTTTTAAAGAGAAGAAAAGAAAGAGATAGATACCGAGTTTTAAAGAGAAAGAGAAAGAAAAGAAAGAGATAGATACCGATTTTAAAGAGAAAGAGACCGAGTTTTAAGAGAAAGAAAGAAAGAGATAGATACCGAGTTTTAAAGAGAAAGAAAAGAAAGAGATAGATACCGAGTTTTAAAGAGAAAGAAAAGAAAGAGATAGATACTGAGTTTTAAAAAGAAAGAAAGAAACATACCGAGTTTTAAAAAGAAAGAAAGAAACATACCGAGTTTTTAAAAAGAAAGAAAGAAACATACCGAGTTTTAAAAAGAAAGATAGATACTGGGTTTTAAAAAGAAAGATAGATACTGGGTTTTAAAAAGAAAAAAAAAGGTGAAGAGAAAGAAAGAATGATACAGAGTTCAAAAATAAAGAACCAGAGAAGAAAAGAGAAAGCCAAGAAAAAGGAAAGAGTTACAGAAAAGAGTAAAGATAAAAAAAAAGAAACATGAATTCTTACCAAATTCCTTGATCAGGAAATGCTGGTCCCCAATCCCAACTGAACGAGGCCTGCATCTTGCGTAACATATTGACATGACATTCTCCATTTTGTTTGAAGGGAGGACATTTAGGGGGAACCTCATAAGGGAGTTGGTTATATAAAGTCTTGGCGGCATTTACGGCGGACGTAAAAGCAACTTCCAACTCGTTGATCCCAACCTAAATGATGGAGAAGAGCAGGGAGAAAAAAAAAGAAAAAGAAAAATATATATTTTACATATTTTTTTTTAACTGCCTAATTTTCATATTGAGATTATGTTGGAATTTAAAATAATAAATGCATACACCTACATATACATGCATACCCATCCACACACACCTACATACCCATCCACGCACGCATAAGCTATTTTTTTAAATTATAAAAATAAAAGATAAAATAGAACATTAAAAACCATTAAAAATAAAATATTAAAAAAACTGTAGAATAATATAAAAGATATTAAAAAAACTATAAGAATTTTAACAAAATCTATAAAACAAATATAAAAAAAAATCTATGGATAAAATAATGAAAAGATAAAATATAAAAAAAAAAAAAAACTATAAATAGAATAAAATATCAAAAAAACTATGAAAATAAAATAAAATAAAATGAACAAAATTAAAAAACTATGTATAGAATAAAATATTTAAAAAACTATAAATAAAGTAAAATATCAAAAGATTTTAAATAAAATAATTAAACACGAATTATTATACATCACCATGGCCACCAAACACAAATACGCTCTTTAATACGCATATACATATGCATGTGCAATCCCACGCTAGGATACAGTCATAACGTCACAACCAACACGCATTTTCATGACAACAAGTACAAAAAAAACGCTTTCATGTAGACATACAACACGAGAATACAGTTATATAAAAATACCATCATTTTCAAAAGAAAATAAAAAGAAAAAAAAAATTCATTTAAAAAGAAATCTAACTAGACTGCTTCAGTTCCAGTGATCTTTTGAAAAAGAGATATTATCTCGAAAATTCAAGAATTAAATACAGGTTAACACACAACATCATTGTTACTGTATTATTTTTTTTTTCTTTACACCTGCATTGTGATAGCCTTCTAAATCAACCCGCCTAATTTTTTAGGGCAAGAGATGCTGGTTGGTTGGCTGGCAAAACTGGACAAGATTAATACTGGTAAAAATATACAAACATCTTATTATAATGGAGATTGTGGGTTTGTCTGTCTGTAACCGAAACTATAATACTATACAAGTCACAATTCCTTTCGTTATTTACATCATATTCTCCATAATTTTATTTTTATTTAAACCTCAATTATTAATAAAATTGTTTTACATTACTTACACTGTTGACCAGATCTACATACTAATAACATGCAATTGTATTTATATATACAACAAAATAGAGGTTTACAGTGTGAATGGGAAGGCTAATATGCATATTGATCTTAAAAAATTGATTTTAATAAATATATGCTTAGTATTATTGATTTCTAATTGTTTGGTTTTATCTTATTGAATATGAGCAAAAATCTCAGGAATAAATCTTAAAAGAAATCCCTTAACAAGAAGAAATAACTGTAATATTATTCTTTACTTCCTATTTTAACTAAACAGTTTTATTAGGAAAATTTACCAATGAAAGACGGGAGTAACGGAAAATGATGGAAGAGTTAGTTTCGCAGTTGTTCTATTTTTCAATCATACCCCCTCTGTTCAAAATCTTTTTATCTACATTCTTATTCAGTTTCATTAGCCTTTCTAATTTAATATGATATTTTATTATAAAATTTAACTAAAATACTTGCACCCGGAGGGTGCATATATTTGCTAGTATAAATAAAATCATAAAGTTGAAAAAGATTGTATAATACACAAGAAGAATCTTACCTTTACATATTTCTTAATGTCAAAATCATAACGGACAAACATGTTGGATGTATTGCCGATCAGCTGACCATTCAATGATATTTTGGCAATAGTATCAAGACCATCACAAACCAATATAAGATGTTGTTTATCAAACATTTGGGTTGTGACTGAAAAACAAAATTGAAGAAGTTATTTTCATATAGACAAATGTGTGTGTGTATATATATATATATATATATATATATATGTGTGTGTGTGTAAAGAGAAAAATGAAAGTGAATCCGATGGTATGTAATATAGTGAAAAATTTGAAAAAACACAGGTTCAAATAAAATGAGTCATATTTATTCAATCTGTTTAGTAGATCTTCTTCGGGGCTTTTGTTGATATAAGGAAAAGTAAAATTTATCACAGAATAATAAGGAGACTGTGATAGTTTCTGTTGATCAGTTTGTTTAAAAATGTTTTGAATGGAAAATTAGCGCTCCTAAAATAGTTCGAAATTTATGAAATGCTGGGATAAACAGTTTTGAAGGATGACATCGGACATTCTCTTATGAGAAGAGAGAGAGAGAGAGAGAGAGAGAGAGAGAGAGAGAGAGAGAGAGAATGAATGAGAGAGAGAGAATGAATGAGAGAGAGAGTGAGTGAGTGAGTTTTTATTGGATGTATTGCCGATCAGCTGACCATTCAATGATATTTTGGCTATAGTATCAAGACCATTGCAAACCAATATAAGATGTTGTTTATCAAACATTTGGTTTGTGACTGAAAAACAAAATTGAAGAAGTTATTTTTTTCTTCCCTCACCATTTCAAGCTAACTGTAAATACATTTCAATAGTTAATTTGAAACGAATTACACAAGATAGGAGTTAGACAGCTTTAGTTGGGACCCATAAATTTTCCCTGGACTTTATGTGCATTCCAGGATGCACTAAATCAAAAAGCTATCAGCATCACTGATCTGTAAACACTCTTCCCATATCTATCTACCTATTGTTTAAATTTATCTGTCTGTTCATTTCTCCCTATCACAGTCTGTTCACATCCCTATATATGACCATCCTTTATCAAGACAGGCAGTGGATATAGATGCAATATCATTGCTACCAAGGTCACAGACTGCTCAACTACCAGGATCCCATCCTCAGACACTACAGGTAACTACCTACGGCCAACAGGGGGCCCCATTTTTTGTTTTGTTTTACGGCATATCAACCTCAGTGGGTCATTAAATGACGATAAAGTTTTGAAATAAATCAATTCTTAATGAATAATACAATTTTTTATAAATTTACTAGCAGGACCTGTGGATATGCCACAGTATGATAATTTAATTATTACAACGTTTGATATGTTTACTTAAGAGCTATTGCTAAATAGTTCAATATGTAAAAAGTATAATAATCTTGACTAGAAGGACCTGTGGATATGCCACAGTATGATAATTTAATTATTACAACGTTTGATATGTTTACTTAAGAGCTATTGCTAAATAGTTCAATATGTAAAAAGTATAATAATCTTGATTTAACTCTCTTTTTCTTTCAATCCTTTCATTATGTTCAATTAAAATAGATTAGTGCTATTGATTCTGTGCACCCATCCCCTCTCTCTGTCTTCCCCCTACTCTTTCTTTCTTCTTATATTTTTTCTGTGTAGTATGTTTTGTTTTGTTTTATGGCATATCAACCTCGGTGGGTCATTAAATGCCGATAAAGTTTTGAAATAAATTCTTAATGAATAATACAATTTTTTATAAATACATTTTTCTATTTAACCCATAGATGGGACCCTAACAGGTACTACCACTCCAGGAATGAGTGGACCAGGGAGCAATGGTGATTAAAGGGTGCTCCACATTCCCCAAACCTCCAAAACTGGAGCCTCACCATCAGATAGAGTTTAACGTCATTCCCAGGACATGTAGACCCTCAGCCATCGCCTTCTAGCACCCATATGATAAAAAGTGGTGGGGGCTTGCTGTAAGAGCAATAGGGTTGTGGCAATCATATAGGCGCTAGGGCTTGACGTGACCAGCTGATTGATTGGAGGGGGCCTCTCCAACTGCCCGTCTAGTCTAAGGTTCCAAGTGGAGTGTTGTAGATCATGGACTGCCCATCCACCAGGCATATCAACTCTTGTTGGGTTATTTAATGCCAAAGTGTATTTTTATAAAAAATTACATAGTTGATTGGTTTTTATGGCATGTCAACTCTTGTTGGGTTATCTGATGTCGAAGGATTGTTCCCAATTATATACAGTACTAAAAATGTATCTTCACAGTAATTTTAAACAGGTAAGCAATCCATAGATGGGACCCAAACAAGTACTACCCTGTCAGTTCGAGCTTTGGAATATACCAACTGCACCTCTGCAGAGAGGTAAGACCTTCTCCAATGGGGCAACCTGTTGGCCATGGGTAGTGACCCATCATATTAAGTCCATAGGTACTGACAGCCAAGTGGTTAAGAAGCTTGACTGATGATAAAGCAATTGGGTTTCCCTCCTGGCTGGAGGTAGCTTGCGAATGTATAAATATATTAATTTATATAAGTGGTAAGACAATAGATTAAACTTGCAATACAGCTAAATACTGATCATCTAATACAAACATTATATAGTCGATAAATATATGAGTATTATATTGGTGGGTTGGGCATTTTGGAGGGGATTTTCATGTTCTCTATATGGATGGAGCACTCTTTGGCGGCCTTTACAGATATATATATATATGTATGTATATATAAGTTAAGACAAAGGACATGAATCCAATGGTATAAGTATAGATAAAAGGATATGAAAACACAATATGCTGTTAAAGTGAAAACATTTTATATCATATTCATAGCTAATATTGAACAATATTTCGATTTATAAAAATCATCTTCAGAGCTTGTTTTTACTCCGGACTCATCGAGAGAGGAGCTGAAAATAATTTGAATTCAAAACTGATCCTGTTTGAAAAAGAGAATTTGACTATTGCTGAATTTGAAATATGTCTTCTTTTTTCAAAAACTGTTACACTAAGATATACATGATTGTCGCTGACCGAGAAACGCATGGCGGATTTTGTAACAGATTTTGAAAAAAGAAGACATATTTCAAATATGAGTGACCTCGAGTTTGAGTTCTACGTCGACACATACATACCAAACTTCCTCATATATATATATATATGTAAACAACTTTTAGCTATTTTCAGCCGACAGTATATTTGGGAGAATATGTGCTTTTTTAATTTTAGTCAGACCTAATTTTTGAAAGTTAATTCATTTTATGTTTAATTAGGCGGGATTTAAACTACTTAAATGTGAGGCTAAACAAATCGAGAAAAATCAATCTCTGAATATATATTTCGACCTATTAGGTCTCATCAGCAGAGTTATAGATACGAGGACCGCCTAGCGTGTGACTTGAACCCTTTGTGCCGAAACGGCACGCCGGTATCTTACCATCACGTTTCGGCACAAAGGGTTCAAGTCACACGCTAGGCGGTCCTCGTATCTATAACTCTGCTGATGAGACCTAATAGGTCGAAATATATATTCAGAGATTGATTTTTCTCGATTTGTTTAGCCTCACATTTAAGTAGTTTAAATCCTGCCTAATTAAACATAAAATGAATTAACTTTCAAAAATTAGGTCTGACTAAAATTAAAAAAGCACATATTCTCCCAAATATATATATATATATATATACACACACACACACACATACATACATACATTTGGTTATAACATTTTTTTTTTTAAATATTTGTCATAGATCTATGTCCTCCCATATTAATGGGCTTCATCAGAACACTACTTAATTTGTATATAATTCCTAAATTATTGTACATTGAGCAGACCAACTTTAACAGTCAGTTGTTAAAAAAAGTCCAGCCTAGAATAATTCTTAACACCAACTAACCTGTTGATATAAATATTTATGTAACAAATATAAGGAAAGGTGAATAACAAACACAGAAATAGATTCAATTAATATTTTGTCTTAACAATTGTTTAAGATTATTATTATTATTATTATTATTATTATTATTATTATTATTATTATTATTATTATTATTATTATTATTATTATTATTATTATTATTATTATTATTATTATTATTATTATTATTATTATTATTATTATTATTATTATTATTATTATTATTATTATTATTATTATTATTATTATTATTATTATTATTATTATTATTATTATTATTATTATTATTATTATTATTATTATTATTATTATTATTATTATTATTATTATTATTATTATTATTATTATTATTATTATTATTATTATTATTATTATTATTATTATTATTATTATTATTATTATTATTATTATTATTATTATTATTATTATTATTATTATTATTATTATTATTATTATTATTATTATTATTATTATTATTATTATTATTATTATTATTATTATTATTATTATTATTATTATTATTATTATTATTATTATTATTATTATTATTATTATTATTATTATTATTATTATTATTATTATTATTATTATTATTATTATTATTATTAGTTGATATTATGATTTCACACTCATAACTTCAAGTTTCTTGGTAGTCCAATCATCAGATGAGAAGTGGTTGAGATGTCAAAAACCAGTCGTGAAATGGTAAAAATCAAATTGTTTTTGATATATATTATATATATATATATATATTAAAATCATTCATTACCAAGATTTGTACATATTTAATAAGTTTTGGATTTAAAAGCAATTTATTTTGAGTGAATGTGGGAAGAGGAATAAAAAAATTAAAGAATTACAAGACAAAAAAAAATATATATATAATTTTTTTTTTAAATTTATTTTTTGTCTTGTAAAGTTTAAGCTGGCTATAAATATATATATATATATATATATATATGTGTGTGTGTATATATATATATATATCCTGGGTAAAAATAAATCTGCCTTTTCTTTTTACATTCCAATTCAGATGGTTAACTCCCAAGCTTAACAAAGTCATTAGCTTTAACTTTAAAATATGTAAGGAATTTTTAAAATTCTAAATAGTTTGTTTTTAAATGAATATATATATATATATATATATATATATATATATAACCACATGATGTAATGTTTGTTGTTGTAGGAAATAGATTCAGTTCAAAGTTATTATTTAGGATTTTTGTTGGTGAGGGTATAGGTAAATACACTTTTACTTACTGTTTATATCCTTCCTAAATGTCCAGTTTTTCCTTGAGACCCATCTATATTTGATATCATTAAAACCAGCATAAGGATCTGCAATGACTTTGTTCTCAAACAAAGCCATGTAGACCCCACCGGGGACAGTGGCAGGATAGGTTTCATCTAAAAAAGATAAGAAAAAAAATTAGAAAAAAAAAGAAAGAAAATAATTTTATAAAATAAAGAAAAAAGAATAGATAAATAAAACTCTTAAAAGCATTAAAATCTCAATATTGGCTTCCATTAAATGAAGAAAAATGTCTTTATTTACTATAAATGAAATACAAAATTTAAATATTTATTACATAAGTTTAAAGTTAGTTGCATGTCTGCATTTGAATATGATTTCATTTCTTTTGTTTAAAAAAAAAATATAAATTGAAACAAATCATAAAATAAATAACACAAAATTAACCAATTGACAAAACTAAAAACCAAATAAATTGAACAATACATCCACACAAATATAGACTAGAAATGAAACTAAAAAAATTACAAAGATTAGATATATGTGTAACAGTATGTGCATATGTATGAATGTGTTTATATGCTTATGTACATAAATTTGACAACCCACGTCTACTTATGTATAAAGCTTATTGAATATATAACTAGCAAAATATGCACTCTCTGGGAATAAATATTTAAGTCTTAATGTAATGATATATGTTAAATATATAAAATAACATGCAATTTCAATTTGATTTGACATTGGGCATTTAAGCAACAGAAGACCACTTGGAATGTTTCATTTTTAGAAATGGGATAGATAAGAAATCTGTGATTAAATCTGGATTTACATTTTTCCCTTGCATCTTGGACGATTTTGATGGTCTCATTTTTAACCAGAGATTGTCGCAGGATGATAACAAACAGAAGATTTAAGAACAAGCATACTTTATATATACTAGCAAATATATTCACCCTCCGGGTGCTAGTATTTAAGTTTTAATATAATAAAATATATCAAATTAGAAAGGCTGATGAAACTGAATAAGAATGCAGATAAAAAAGATTTTGAACAGAGGGGGTATGATTGAAAAATAGAACAACTTTGAAACTAACTCTTCCATCATTTTACATTACTCCCGTCTGTTAAATTTTCCAAATTGAACTATTTAGTTAAAATAGAAAGTAAAGAATGATATTACAGTTATTTCTTCTTGTAAATGGATTTCTTTTAAGATTTATTCCTGAGATTTTTGCTCATATTCAATAAGATAAAACCAAACAATTAGAAATCAATAATACTAAGCATATATTTATTAAAATCAAATTTTTAAGATCAATATGCAAATTAGCCTTCCCATTCACACTGTAAACCTCTATTTTGTTGTATATATAAATACAATTGCATGTTATTAGTATGTAGATATGGTCAACAGTCTTAATGATGTAAAACAATTTTATTAATAATTGGGTTTTAAATAAAAAATAAAATCATGGAGAATGTGATGTAAATAACAAAGGGAATTGTGATTTGTATAGTAATATAGTTTCGGTTACAGACAGAAAAACTCACAATCTCCATTATAATAAGACATATATACATTTAATATATAAAATATATAATATAAAATTAATATATATAATATAAAAATGGTTGGGTTGGCAGCCTTCTGTCTTCGAGAGATGATGGAGCAGTGACAAAGTTTTTTTTTTGTTTTTTTTTCTTTGAACTGCATAGCCTGGGTGGGTTTGCATGGAGGATAAGTTGTTGCCCACGCAGCAACCCCCCCCACTCTTCACACTGCTGCTGTGATCCAAAGGAAAGGTAAGGTACCAATATGGTTTGGCAACAATAGTGTTGCAGGAGTTGATTGGGCATCTAAGCAACGCAAGACTATTTGGAATGTTTCATTTTTAAAATTGGGGGAAATAAAATTGGACAGATAAGAAATCCATGATTAAGGGACACCAGATAATCTGGATTTATATTTTTCCATTGCATCTTTGAAGATTTTTAATATATAATTAATATATTTCTCTGAATGTTGTCCATTTGGACACATGGCCTAGTGGATAAGGTAGTTAGGTCAAGTGACAGTTATCTCTGGATTCCAGGTTCAATCCTGACAGGCGGCAGTTACATAGAAAAATAATTAACACAGCTCCTACCCTAGCTATGGTTAGCGAAATCAGAACAGGATACCCCCGTGGACTGAATAAAGGGTTAGGTTAAAAAAAAAGAAGGTTCCCGAGTCCGAAAAGAAATACCTGAAGAAGGCCGGAGAGCATATCAGCTGAAACGTTGTACAGATAACAATGAAGATGAGGACAATAGTCCAAATAACGCAAATAATAATTATATATATATATATATATATATATAAGATTTATTTTCATTGGGTCAATAACCTGTCTTATAGAATGACTGTTATATACATTTCCTATGCCTATGTTGATGCTGCTATAAACATGTTATTGCGCATGAAGAAATCTGATCTCCGAGATAAAAATAAAATAGCAATTTCCTAGCTATAGGCATTGCAATATCATTTTTTTTTTTAAATATGCTTTCTAGCAAAAGTATACCCTCTGGGCACAAGTATTTAACTTTTAATATAATGAAATATACTGAAAGACTAATGAAATTAAATAAGAACCCAAAAATAGATTACTTATTTTTACTTTATCATAATTGATTTCAGTATAAAATCATACATAAGATAGCTTTAAATACATTTGATAAAAAAACAATAATATTAGAGATCAATAACACTAATTTATTAAACACGGTTTTGTTAAAACCAGTATGCAAATTAACCCCACCATATATTATGCAAACCTTTATTTCTTAGTGATATATAAGACACCTTGCAGGGCACCTCACATGGTGTGATGGTTAGCAAGCTAGATTTGCAAACCATTGTTAGTGAGTTCAGTTCTCATTGGGTGCCCCCATACTACTGGCCTTGTGCCGCATCTAAGCAAAGCTTTGTAAATAACTATATAAGACACATTGCAGGATTTTAAATGCACTAATAACATGGGCTGTTTTGAGGCAAATCTAACTCAGGTTTTCATAGAGACATTGCTAATAAATAAGATTTATTCCATGTAATAATGATTTTGACTATAAATTAAATGGTCATTGCTAAACTTATGCAATTCCTGAGGGTATTGTGAAGTAGGAAGTGACAGTTTTGGTTATAGACAGACACTGAATCTCCATTATAATAAGATTTTCTAAAAATATATACAATTACCCAGTTTTATGTATTTGATAAAAATCGTTGGTTGGCAGCCTTCTGTCTCCGAGAGATGACGGAGTAGTATCAAAGTTTTTATTTAGTTGTTTTTTTAGTTTTTTTAATTAAACTACATAGCCTGGGCAGGTTCATATGGAGGATAAACTGTTGCCCATGCAGCAAATCCCCCTTTCCACACTGCCGCTGTGATCCAAAAAGGTAAGGTAAGATCCCAATACAGTTTGGCCACAGGAGTTGATGGGTAATACTGGATATCAGTATCACCCCACCTTAGGGACTCCGGCACCTGATTTGTTTTCGGGATTTACTCCCCTAGCCTTTCCTTGAAGGCAGAGGTTTGATAAAGACGTTTATTCTTTTATTATTTGGAGAAAGAAGAAAATTTGGCAGTTGTGGGCCGGGTTAGCTCAGTCGGTAGAGCGTTCAGCTAGAAACCACAAGGTTCCTAGTTCGATACCGGTCTTCGCCAACTCAGCGTATGAGTAGCACAGGGATCTGTGCGGTAAAGTAAGGAGCTGACGGTAGGTGTGGCGCTCCACCTAAGACGCTAAAATAATCTTTGGTCTAGCGCAAGTGAAAAGGGGATAGACTCCCTCGCTGATTGGCTGATACCGACTTTAGGCTGCCCCGACGACTACTTTACTTATATGACTACAAATTTTAACAAGGAGAAAATCCCCTGCTAAAATTAGGGATCCATTGGATCCTTAAAGAGTTTTAAGAAGATAAATAGTGCTCTCAGTCAGTAGAGCACTTTACTAGGAATCGCAAGGTCACTGGTTCAATACTGGCCCTCATCAACTCACCGTATTGAAGAATAATTAAATTTCCAATTACCGTCGAACTGGGAAGACAAGGCAACAAACTGTTGTAACTTAAATACAAACCCGAATGTCACATTTACTACTGCTTGGTGATGTTCCCTCTTTGTACGGCACACTGTTGAAAAATGGTTTGGTTTTGTACAAAGAAGGAACATCACCAAGTAGTAGTAAATGTGACATTCGGCTTTGTATTTAAGTTACAATCGTTTGTTGCCTTGTCTTCCCAGATCAATGGTAATTGGAACTTTATTCTTCACATATGAATAGCACAGTGATCTCTGTGGTAAATTGAGGAGCTAGTGGTAGGTTTGGCACTGCACCTCAGACGCCAAAATAATCGCCTCAGTCTAGCACTAGTGAAAAGGGGATAGACTCCCTCGCTGTCTGGCTGATACTGACATCAGGCCACCCCAACGACTTTACTTACTTTACTTATGGTTGTATCGATTTCTTAGAGTTGTTTGGTTACTTGATTTGATTTTACGGCATGTCAACCCTTGCTGGGTTATTTCATACCGAAGACATTGTTTTATTTATTCTTGTTGGGTATTCAAAAATATTTTTTAAAGCACATTTGTTTAAGACCCGTTTTTTAAATTTTTTATTTAACCTATAGATGGGACCCTAACAGGTACTACCACTCTGGATCAGAGTGGACCTGAGAGTAATGGCGATGCAGAGGTACTCCACACCCTTCAGAGCTTCAAAATTGGAACTTCACCATTAGATTCAGTTTACAATTTCTTGTAGATTATCTTTAATGTTTGGCAAACAGTTTGTTGAAGAAATTAAGCAACAGGTGTGTGAAAGAAAAAAGAAAAAAAAAGAAAACTGAATCACCTTAAAATGGAAATGAAATATTGAAAACTAGCAGAGCTACTTGGCATTGCCCGGGATTTAAAAAAAAAAAAAAAAAAAAAAAAAAAAAAAAAAAATTTATAAGATTTTTGGATGTTTGTTTTTAGAAGCATTGTTGAATAAAATATATCTTATTTATATTTTTGCTTGAAGGCAATTACAATGCATATATAGCATTAAATTCAATAATTATAGAAGATAATAATGACAAGTGAATTTCGGTAAAGAATTATTCGGTGTGTAGAACATCATACAGACTGTTTCAACTTTATTAAGTCTCATCAGCGATGTATACTAACGATTTCCCTCTGACAGAAATCAAAACTGGTACTTCCGCAGGATAGTCAGAAACCATATTGCCTCGGCCACGATACAGCACGGGACAATCCTTGCAAAATTAACCTGTTAGTATACATTGCTGATGAGACTTAATAAAGTTGAAACAGTCTGTATGATGTTCTACACACCGAATAATTCTTTACCGAAATTCACTTGTCATTATTATCTTCTATAATTATTGAATTTAATGTGTGTAGAACATCATACAGACTGTTTCCACTTTATTAAGTCTCATCAGCAATGTATACTAACAGGTTAATTTTGCAAGGATTGTCCCGTGCTGTATCGTGGCCGAGGCAATATGGTTTCTGACTATCCTGCGGAAGTACCAGTTTTGATTTCTGTCAGAGGGAAATCGTTAGTATACATCGCTGATGAGACTTAATAAAGTTGAAACAGTCTGTATGATGTTCTACACACCGAATAATTCTTTACCGAAATTCACTTATTATCTTCTATAATTATCGAATTTTATGTGATATATGCATTGTAATTGCCTTCAAACAAAAATATAAATAATTATAATATATATATATATATATCTTATTATAATGGAGTTTGTGTGTTTTTCTGTCTGTAACCGAAACTATATTCCTACTCAAGTCACAATTCTCTTAGTTATTGAGATCACATTCTCCAGGATTTTATTTTTATCTAAACCTCAATTATTAATAAAATTGTCTTACATTATTAATACTGTTAACTATGTCTACATACTGACAACATGCAATTATATTTATATATACAACAAAATAGCGGTTTACAGTGTGAACGGGAAGGCTAATTTGCATATTAATATTAAAAAATCGAATTTAATAAATATGTGCTTAGTATTATTGATTTCTAACTGTTTGGTCTTATTTTAATGAATATAAGCAAAAATCTCTTCAATGAATCTTAAATGAAATCCATTAACAAGATAAAATAACTGTCATTTTATTCTTTACTTCCTCTTATAACTAAATACTTAAATTAGAAAAAATAACAATGAAAGAGATATATATATATATATATATATATATATATATATATATATATATATTACATTAAAACTTAAATACTTGCACCCGGAGGGTGCATATATTTGCTAGTATATATATATATTTTTTTTTTTTTTTCTTTCCTGGCCTCCAACAACTATTATGGGATAGAAAAGGGGTGGGTTTAGCTCAGTCGGTAGAGCACCCACCTAGAAATTGTAAGGTTCCATGTTTGATACCAGTCCCCACCAACTCAGCGCATTAGTAACACAGCTTGGATCTGTGCAGTAAAGCTGATGGTAAGTGTAGTGCTCCACCTCAGAAAAAAAAATCTCCCTGGTCTAGTGCAAGTGAAAAGGGGATAGACTCTTGTAGCTGATACTCCACCAACATTACTTTTTATTGGAATAGAGGGATTAACATTTTTGGTACTCATTCAGAATACCCCACTGAGGTAATGTACAAAAAATATTATGCACTAGCCAGATCTGTGGATATACCACAGTATGATAATTTAATTATTATGTTTGATATGTTTACTCAAGAGCTATTGCTGAATAGTTCGATATGTAAAAAGTATAATAATCTTGATTTAACTCTTTCTTTTTAAAAATTTTTTCATTATGTTTAATTCAAACTGATTAGTGTTATCACTTCCACACACTTACCTACCTTCACCCCCTCGGGGGGGGGGGTCCAGTGAGCTTTGGTCGCTGGATCAGGTTAAGTAATAAATAATAGCGTCAATCCCAGGGCGCCATCCCCCAGGTAATACCTACCCCCTTGGGGGCAGGGCTGGGTTTATTGCCCAGCACCTGAGGCGCCCCCCTTGAGGGGGAAAGCCGAGGGGATCGACGCAATTTTTGTTCTTTCCCACCCATGAGCTTCGGCTTGTGGGTGGGCCCACATTAAAACGATGCCTTGTGCCCAGCCCATACAAGTGGGGTATGAGGCAAATACCCTTACCTCCTGTCCACTGCTCTCTTTCTTATATTTTTTTTCCTCTCTTTCTTTCTAATAAAAACGCTAATCTGTTTCAATTGAACATAAAAGAAGGAAGGAAAGAAAGAAAGAAAAGAAGGAGAGAGAGTTAAATTAAGATTATTATATTTTTTACATACTGAACTATTTTGATATTCCTGGATAATGTATCCAGGAATACAATTTGTCTTACATAATGTTATCCAGGGCAAAAAAGCAAAATTTGAAGGGAATAATGGCTATTTTTCTATACTTTTACAATATAAGCAATTCACAAATAACACATACCTAATATCCAATTCACAAATAACACATACCTAATATCCAATTCACAAATAACACATACCTAATATCCAATTCACAAATAACACATACCTAATATCCAATTCACAAATAACACATACCTAATATCCAATTCACAAATAACACATACCTAATATCTAGCAACAAAATTTGTCTTACATCCGGGGCAGAAAAGTTTGAAGGGAATAATGGCTATAAAAATAAAATAAAATGAAAAAATTAGTGAAATAGATCACTAATCAAGACTGAGCCTATTCTAGTAGTGAGCACCCCAAGCAGAGTTTAACAGGTTTGAATTCAGAATTTTCCTTCACCTAGTCAAAGTTAAAGAGCCCAGTTTGCCCTACTATTTACCCATAGCTGGAGGGAGAGTAGTTGGATTCATACCTTTCCCAAGGGTACTAGCACTATGTGAATTGTAGCTTCGTCCAGGATTTGAACTCGGGTTAACGAGTCCATTTCCTATGACTTTATCCATTACGCCACACACCTATTTTCTATACTTTTACAAGATAAGTAATTAAGAAATAACATATACGATCCAGCAACAAAATTTGTCTTACATAATGTTATCCAGGTCAAATAAGCAAAGTTTGAAGAGAATATCTTCTATGCTTTTACAACATAAACAATTAAGAAATAACACATACTCGCCGGGGAAAAAAAAAATATATGTTATATAGTGGCATTACTTGTATGAAATGGGTTTTCAAATTGATTTTTCGAAAATTGCTTACTTAAATATTTGACAAAAGACTGGCATCATTATCTTATGTTTACTTAAGACTAGTACAGGCATTTTCCGATAAGTACAAACACTTAGAGCGAGGAAGGGGAAAAAAAACCCCATCTTGATGACCTAATTTCATATATATAACTATGGATTTGATCAATATGCACAATGATCAGACAAGTAAAAAATATCTATCTTTTTTTTTTATTTATTGTTTAGTCAGACGGGGGCTCTTGTCTAGGGCAAGGTCATAAAATCCTTATTACATGAACAGATAACCTGACCTAATCTTTGTTGGACCAACCATCTAGATGGATATCCTGGACAAGGCTATTTGCATTTCACATCTTATTATAATGGTGATTTGGTGTTAAACTCCATTAAGGACTTGACCTAGTGCCATGTCCTACTCATGCAAAGGCATTGGTGTATATATATATATATATATATTAGTTTAAAAATAGACAATTTAGAATTTAAAAAATTCTTTACATATTTTAAAATTAACACTAATACTATTTACCCAATATCTGAGGCAACCCTTCTAGGAGAAGGAAACTTGATTTCAAACCTGTTAAACTTTGCTTAAGAAATTGACTTTATGTCACATCCTGGATGACAAATAAAAACTATGTAAGTTTTTTTGTTTAGTAAGACGGGGCTATTTGCCAGGACAATAACAAAGTCCTTATTTCAGGAAGGCATTGACTAGCGTCCAGTCACCAGACAAAAAAACTGTAACCGAATACACTCTGTAGCAACTAACAAGTGTTCAGTATATATATGGATAAAAATATCCACACAAACCACCAGCCAATCAGGTCCTGGAAATAGAGTTGACCATTGCTACATAGTGGAATAGCCCAACCTGCTATTTAAACCACCGACCAAGTCTGGATTTTCAGAAGCAGATTTAACTTTGCAACCCAAATCTCTACAATAAAAAATTTAGATCAATATCTTTTTTTAAATGAATGATATTTTTCTTTAGCAGAATAAATTTGGAAACTTAAATTTTTTTAGTGAACTTATTAATTTCATTAAAATTGGACAATTCCCTGATTTTTGGTAATTGTTTTAAAACTAAAAAAATAATTTTTTTTATTACATCCCTTGGTACAAAATGCCCATACCCAATATATACAGTGGTAAAAAAAAAGTAAAGTCGTTGAGGTGGCCTAAAGTTGGTATCAGCCTATCAGCGAGGGAGTCTATCCCCTTTTCACTAGTGCTAGAACAAGGAGATTGTTTTTACATCTGAGGTAGAGTGCCACACCTACCATCAGCTCCTTACTTTACTGCACAGATCCATGTGCTACTCATACAATGAGTTGGTGAGGGCCGGTATAAGTTTAATTTGTTTCACTTGTAACTCAATTTTGTAGAGATTTGTTTAGACTGATCAGTATTCAACTGTGTTGCAAGTTGAATCTGCTTTAGTTGGCACAAATCACTATGTGGTGCTGTGAACAGGATGTGATACAGTTTAGAAGCCTCCAGATAACACCTTCTGGTTACTGCACCACATCCTGTTTGTAGCACCATGTATATGGTTACGCTCTGTCTTTTTTTTTCTGGTGACTGGACGATAGTCACAGCCTTCCTGTGAAGGCGAGTATGATGTTTATTCTACAAATCTATCAAATCAATTTTCTCAATTAAAATAAACTAAGCCCTAGCACCTATATGATTTTCCCAACCCTATTGCCCTTATGGCAAGCCCCAACCCCTTTTTATCATATGGATGCTAGAAGGCGGTGGCTGCGGGTCTACATGTCCTGGGAATGACATTAAACTATCTGATGGTGAGGTTCCAGTTTTGGAGGTTTGGAGAATGTGGAGCACCCCTTCATCACCATTGCTCCCTGGTCCACTCTGACCCGGAGTGGTAGTACCTGTTAGGGTCCCATCTATGGGTTAAATAGAAAAATGTATTTATAAAAAAAATTGTATTATCCAAGAATTGATTTATTTCAAAACTTTATCGGCATTAAATGACCCACTGAGGTTGATATGCCGTAAAACAAAACAAACCAAACTAAAATAAACTGAAATGCTATTAAACTGTTCAAGATCTACCCTGCCAAAAAAATACACTAATTTTTTTGTTATATTTTTTTGAATGAGAAAAATTGCACTGTATTGTATAAAAACGATAAAATAGAATTTTCGAAGGGGTGCAAAAATTCAAGGTAATATCAATCCTTTGAAAGTCTCTCCAGCAAACGAAATGCAATTCCTTTCCCAACTAAACATGCCACTCTCACATCAAATAGCAGTCGTCAGATTTCTTTCCGTCCAAACACTTTCTTCCTCACTTGCCCTGTCAGCGACAGTCCATTTTTATTTCTGCTCGTTCGAATGCGCTTATGCAAATTCGGATATACTTTATTTGGGTCTCTACTAACAATACCTCAGCTACGAGGAGGTAGCGAGTTCGAGTATTCGTAGCCGCTCGCCACAGGCCAAACATATCCTGACGCGCTTTGTTTGTGGGGGCTGGGAATCCGCTTGTTCATGGGGCTGCCTTTCAGTCTCGTCACAAGAATGTAATTAATTACGTGTTGTAATATGTTTTAATGTTTATTTTTTTTTTCATAGATACTATTTTTCTTTGGCATAATACATTTGGAAACATAAATGGGTTTTTGTTTGTTTGTTTGTTTTACGGTATATCAACCTCAGTGGGTCATTTAATGCAGATAAAGTTTTGAAATAAATCAATTCTTAATGGATTATACAATTTTTTTTATAAATACATTTTTATATTTAACCCATAGATGGGACCCTAACAGGTACCACCACTCTGGGTCAGAGTGGACCAGGGAGCAATGGTGATGAATAGGGTGCTCCACATTCCCCAAACCTTCAAAACTGGAACCTCACCATCAGATAGAGTTTAACGTCATTCCCAGGACATGTAGACCCGCAGCCACCGCCTTCTAGCATCCATATGATAAAAAGGGGTGGGGCTTGCCATAAGGGCAAAATGGGTTTTTGTGAACTTATTAATATAAGTGTATCTGAGGGTTGCTTACATGTCAAATTTTAGCTCTCAACAGACAAAATAAGAAAAAAGACTTAGTAACTGCTTGTAACAATTTTTCCATAATATATTTTCACATTATATCCTGGACAAGGCTATTTGCATTTCATATAGTTCTAATACCCTTGGGAAAGGTTCAACTATTCTCCCTCCAGCTATGGGTAAAATAGTAGGATAGACTGAATTTTAAACATGGTATGGCAACCGATCTAGGAGAGGGAAAACTATGAATTCAAACTCATTAAACACTGCTTAAAAATTGACCTTGTGTTATAACCTGCTCATATGGATATATATATACACACACACACATAAATATACACACACACACATATATATATATATATATACATACATACATACATACATACATACATACACACTAGCAGCGACTACCCATTATTATTGAATCATCAGTTGAATCCTCGTTGGATGCCCCATTTAAATCCTTATGTAAAAAAAATAGACCTTGCATTGATCCAGCTACTCTGAAAAGAAATGTTAATGTCTACTATCTAAAATATTAAATGAAAAAACATCCATGCTGAAATGAAAAAAAAAAAAAATGAAAAAATAAAAAAAATAAAAATAAAAAAAAATATCCATGCTGTTATTTAAATTTTATTTTTTAATTATCTTCATGGATATAAATCAAATCTATTATTTTTGTTCAAAAACCAAGCCCTGGTATTTAATTTGTATATATATTTACTTTGTCATTAATTTTTTTTCTTTCCGAAGTTTCCTCAGGACATACATATACACAGAACTGCCCTTTATATATACTAGCAGATATATGCACCCTCCAGGTGCAAGTATTTAAGTTTTAATGCAATAAAATATCATACTAAATTAGAAAAAGTAATGAAATTAAATAAGAAGGCAGATAAAAAGATTTGAAACAGAGGTGGGGGTGTATAATCGAAAAATAGAACAACTTTGAGACTTACTCTTCCATCACTCCCGTCTTTCATTGCTAAATTTTCCTAATTTAACAATTTAGTTAAAATAGGAAGTAAAGCATAAAATTACACTTATTTTTTCTTGTTAATGGATTTCTTTTAAGATTTATTCCCGAGACTTTTGTTAATATTCATTAAGATAAAACCAAACAATTAGAAATCAAAAATACTAAGCACATATTTATTAAAATCAAATTTTTAATATCAATATGCAAATTAGCCTTTCTGTTCAAACTGTAAACTGCTAATTTGTTGTATATAAATACAATTGCAGGTTATTAATATGTAGATATAGTTAACAGCATTAATAATGTAAAACAATTTTATTAATAATTGAGATTTAAATAAAAATAAAATCATTGAGATTGTGATGTCAATAACATAACATATATATATATATAAAAATAAAATCTGCTGTCACAGCAGTCACAGTCAACAGGTGACAACTTCAAAAGTCTATATAAAAAAAAGTTATAATTACTATTGCATTCGGTTCCCACAGATACATACACGTACATTTTTATCATCCAATGAACACATTAATCTTATAGGGCTATTTTACTTTCTTTTTGTACTCGAGAAGACAGACAGTCATTCTGTCTAAAAAGAGACAATTATTTCCTGTAAATTACTAGTTATTTGTGTTCATGTCACAACAAAACCTGTGACAAAATACTAATAATTATACTCTTATAAGGGTATCTTTTCTAAAGATCTTTTAATCTTAGTTTAATTATCATTTTAAAATTTGTCTATATTAATAATTTGAAGGCAATTACAATGCCTATAAAAAAATAAAAACAAAAAGATGTTATTTTTTGTCTTATCAATTTCAAAGAAAACTTTATCTTCAGAGACGAAAATCAGAAATGAACGTGCTTAAGTTTTTTTGCATGGTTATACTTTTTTTTTTCCTCTTTTTTCTTTCTCCTCCCTTCCCCCTTCTTTATGTTATGAATGAAATGGGCGAATAACTGTAATTTCTTTTTTTTTTTGAATATATATCTTATAATGGAAATTATGTGTCTGTAATCATTTAATCCAAGTTTAATTATTATTTTAAAATTTGTCTATATTAGATATTATATATCTTATTATAATGGAAATTATGTGTCCGTAACCATTTAATCCAAGTTTAATTATTATTTTAAAATTTGTCTATATTAGATATTATATATCTTATTATAATGGAAATTATGTGTCTGTAACCATTTAATCCAAGTTTAATTATTATTTTAAAATTTGTCTATATTAGATATTATATATCTTATTATAATGGAAATTATGTGTCCGTAACCATTTAATCCAAGTTTAATTATTATTTTAAAATTTGTCTATATTAGATATTGTTGGTATCCTTACGTCTGCAAAAGATGATGGAGTAGTGTCCCAAATTTTTTTTTTCATTTCCTTTTTTGAACTACATAACTTTCATGTTGATATGGAGGATGTGCTGTAGCCCACGCAGTAGATCCCCCCTCTCCACACTGCCGCTGTGGTCCAAAGGAAAGGCTTACCTTTCTTTTGGACCACAGACCAATGCAGTTTGGCAATGGCATTGTCGCAGGAGTTGCTGTGTCGCACTGAAGTTCACCGTCACGCCATCTTAGGGACTCTGGCTCCAGATTTGTTTTTAGGGTTTACTAGATAATATATATCTTATTATAATGGAAATTATGTGTCTGTAACCCTTTAATACTAGTTTAATTATCACTTTAAAATTTGTCAATATTGTAGAAACAATGATACTCACCATCGCAGTGGGGTTCTAACTACCGTAGAGTTAGCAGATGAGAACAACAGGCAAGCTGTAACTTAATACAGTCCTTGCATGCTGCTGGCATAATGCAAAGTGGTGGCTGAAGAGTGGGTACTTATCCCTGTTCTTACTAACCCAAGGAAATGAACTTGCCTGAGTTCATAATGGAACAATCCAAAGCTCCATATAAGCCACCTACCAAACTCTAGTTTTAGTCTTGCATTCATCTTGTAACAGAGTTGAATACTTTACATAAAATCCAACAAATATTAGATAATATATATCTTATAAGGAAGATTATGTGTGTGTGTGTCTGTAACCAAAACCCTGTCACCTCCAATGTCACAATTCTCTTAGTTATTTTTTTATATTCTCAATAGTTATGAAATAGTCATTATTTAATCTTAATTAGCATCTTATCTATTAACGATGTCTCTATAAATGTCTAACTGAGATAGATATTCCTCAAAAAAGCCTCTGCCCTGTCGGCTGCAGCGTTAAAATGCATTGACTGCACCTCTGCAGAGGGGTAAGACTCACCCAATGGGGCTACCTGTTGGCCATGGGTGGCGACCTGTGATGCTTAAGGATAGAACCCAGGTGAATGAGTATTTCATGAGTTGCAATACTCCACTTTGGCCCTATCTTGGGCTAGACGGGCGGTCGGAGAGGCCCCCTCTGATCAATCAGCTGGTCATGTCAAGCCCTAGCACCTATATGATTTTCCCAACCCTATTGCCCTTATGGCAAGCCCCGACCCCTTTTTATCATATGGGTGCTAGATGCGGTGAGTGAGGGTATACATGTCCTGGGAATGATGTTAAACTATCTGATGGTGAGGTTCCAGTTCCGGATGTTTGGGGAATGTGGAGCACCCGTTCATCACCATTGCTCCCTGGTCCACTCTGACCTGGAGTGGTAGTACCTGTTAAGGTCCCATCTATGGGTTAAATAGAAAAACATGAGTTGATAAACAAAATTTGTTATCCATTAAGAATGAATTTATTTCAAAACTTTGTCGGCATTAAATGACCCACCGAGGTTGATATGCCGTAAAACAAAAACTAATCAAAAAAGCCTATGTCATTCATGTGTTTAAAATCCTGTAATATGTGTTATGTATCATTAAGAAATAAATGTTTACACAATATATGGTGGGAATAATTTGCATGCCAGTTTTAACAGCAGAAGTGAATTCACTTCTGCGATTGTCCTTAATTAATCAATTATTTAACCCTGATGATCCATTTTTGGTGAAACTTAAGTAGATTATCTATCTATACCTTTCTACTAAATCCACTCTACTAATGTATTGAGCACTTTTATATTCTTTATAACCCCGACTTATCCGGTTAATAATTGTATCAACAGTCAAAGTTGCGATTAACTCAATATTCTATTCCCCAGTAAGTCATCTTCTTTATCTTTATCATTATACATATATAAAAGGCAGTTGTGTGTATGTATGTCCAGAGGAAACTTCGAAAATAAAACAATTAATGACAAAGTAAATAAATAAATAAATAAAATATTATTATTATTATTATTATGGACTCTTTCATCGATTTTCAATGCATGAGGGTTCACACACATGATAAACACCCACACTGATTTGTTTATAGTGGTGAAGGCTTGTGTTGGACCATCCACACTTTTTGGCACAGTTGATAGGAAAGAATTGGTGCATCAAGGGTTGCCACAAACCCAATCAACGACCGACCTCAGGAATTTTGAATTCAGAGTTATCCCTCTCCTAGACTGGTTACCTACCCAAGGCTAAAGAGCCCAGTCTGCCCTGCTATTTAACCCATAGCTGGAGGGAGAATATATGGATTCATACCTTTCCCAAGGATATTAGCGCTATGTGAAATGCCAACAACTTCGTCTAGGAATTGAACTCGAATCGACGAGTCCATTTTCCACGACTAACTACTAGCCATATATATATATATATATATATATATATATATATATATATGTGGTAAGACAATAGATTCAACTTTTAGCTGAATACTGATCACCTAATACAAACATTTTACAGATGATAAATATAAATATGACTTTAGAAGACAAACTCATTCTCAAAACTCAAATTACATTGAATTGATCCAACACTTCAAATATTTAAATTTTAAAAAATCCATATGTAATATTTGTAACTTGAACTTATAATCCATTTTAAGCTTTTTTCCTTTATAGATTTTTTACTTGTGCAATCATATTTCCATGACTCTCTCTCACAACCTGTCCCTATCAGTCATCACTTCTGTAAATCCTCCTCAAGGCATCCAGTATCTGCACAAAGCTGTGTTGAATCGAGTGAATTAGTGCACTGTTGAATTGAACAACCAACAACAGCTAAGTATAACTGAATTTGTACATATAAGACAAGATATATATATATATATATATATATATATATATATATATATATATATATAAGAGAGTTTTATAATTTGCTTGAAGCATTGTGTATATATTGGTTAGGAGGTTGATTTAGAAGGCTATCACAATGCAGGTGTAAAGAAAAAAATAATAATACGGTAACAATGGTGTTGTGTGTTAACCTGTATTTAATTCTTGAATTTGAGATAATATGTCTTTTTCAAAAGATCACTGGAACTGAAACAGTCTAGTTATGGCATTTCTTTTTTTTTTTAAAATTTTAAAATTTTAAAAAAGAAATGCCATAACTAGAATGTTTCAGGTTAACACACAACACCATTGTTACCGTATTATTATTATGTGTTGAATCGAGTGAGTTAGTGCACTGTTGAATTGAACAACCAACAACAGCTAAGTATAACTGAATTTGTACATATAAGACAACACGATATATATATATATATATATATATATATAAATTCACCGTTCTGGCATCTAGCTAACCCTCGCTTTGTTTACAAATGTTTGAGGACTCTAGTGAATTCATTTCCGCTTAGAAATGTAGCGATTAAATATTCTCCTATATTTGACAGCTGCCTCTGGCCGTACGGGTTAAAGGCTTGCCGAACGAAAGTTCATTCGGGTCTCAAACCCGGCCAGGGGTAGCTGTTACAGTATAGCCACACTGATGAAAGGGGAAACCTCGAAACACATGTCTGTGGATTACTTACTTATATATATATATATATATATATATATATATATATATATAGTAAAGTAGTCGGGGCGGCCTAATGTCGGTATCAGCCAGAGAGCAAAGGAGTCTATCCGCTTTTCACGAGCGCTAGACCAAGGAGATTATTTTGGCATCTGAGGTGGAGCGCCACACCTACCACCGGCTCTTCACTTTACCTCACATATCCCTGTGCTACTCATATAATGAGCTGGCGAGGGCTGGTATCAAATCAGTATGTGTGTGTGTACACTTATGTTTATTTATTTATTTGTTTGTTCTTATTTTAAGTATATGTATAGACACCAAAGTGGTAAGACAATAGATTAAACTTCTAATCATCTAATACAAATATTCTACAGTCGATAAATATATGATATATCGTATTGGTGAGTTTGGGCATTTTGGAGGGGATTTTCACGTTCTCTATATGGATGGAGCACTCTTTGGCGACCTTTACAGATAATATATATATATATATATAATATATATATATATATATATTACACACAAGGTTAGATGAAAGAGGTTGTCTGAACTTCATACGTCAAATCGACGGAAGAGTCCATCATCATATATATATATATATATATATGAGGAAAAATGAGTAAAGAAAAGAAATGTAGATGGATAAAATGAATTTAATCGATATCACTTACACATGTGTTTCGGTCAGTTTATGTGTGTGAAAATATTTTTTTTCCCCAACAAATTTTTTCATTCAAAATAAATGTTCACTCTGATGAAGGTCGATTCTTCTGTGTGCGAAATATTTTCACACATATAAACTGACCGAAACACATGTGTAAGTGATATCGTTTAATGTGATATCGATTAAATTCATTTTATCCATCTACATTTCTTTTCTTTACTCATTTTTCCTCATATTGTCGGATTCAATTCCTTTTCCATTTTCACACACACACTATATATATATATATATATATATATATATATATATATATATATATATATATATATATATATACATACACACCAAAGTGGTAAGACAATAGATTAAACTTTCAATACATCTGAATACTGATCATATAATACAAACATTCTACAGTGGATCAATATACAATTTTTTCATATCGTAAAAACGACTTTAGAAGACAAATTCATTGTGAAAACTCAAATTACATTGTATTGATACAACACCTGAAATATTCAAATATTAAAGCAATCCATATGCATCATCTGTAACTGGAACCTATAATCCATTTTAAGCAATTTTTCTTTTTTATAGATTTCTTTTATGGGTGCAATCATCATCATCCTCAGGTTGCACTGAGAGGATGGTTTACTGCGACTCTCTCCAGCAATCCGTCCCTACTATTATAGCTATAATTTTTTTCTCTCTGACCACTAATTAACATTCTGTTTAGATAAATTAAAAGCAGAAATACATTTTAATTAGAATTCAGTGGCTACCCGGCGTTGCCTGGGTCGAGGGGGATTTTTTAAAGTTAGTCCCGCAGATCCATTATTACTGAATCAGGAGTTGAATCCTCATGAGATGCCCCATTTAAATCTCTATGTAAAAAAAAAAAAAAAAAAAATAGACCTTGCATTGATCCAGCTACTCTGAAAATAAATGTTAATGTCTATTATCTAAAATATTAAATGAAAAAACATCCATGCTGTTATCATTTAAATTTTATTCTTTAATCATCTTTATGAATATAAATCAAATCTCTATTATTTTTGCTCAAAAACCAAGCCCTGGTGATATTTAATGTGTATATATATTTACTTTGTCGTTGATGGTTTTATTTTCGAAGTTTCCTCCGAACATACACATACACACAACTGCCCTTTATATATGTATAGATTAGGTACTGACAAACTGGGCCTAAAATGCGTTTTTGATGAAATGACTTTAGCCCCCCCCCCCGAAAATAATTTACCAAAATTCATGGAAATATTGGATTTTAATGAAATTTTCAGTGTTTATTCATCAATGAATGATCTTTATAATGCATTATTTATTTTATTTCAAATATTTCTCATTTTTTTTAGGTCACTTATTTTTGACCCCCCCCTCTTATATTAGGGGCATAACTTTTTTTTCAAGTTGGTCTTATAGTTTTCTAATTACAGTATAAATAATGAGATAAAAGACCGAACTTATGAATAGAAACAAAAAAAAAAAAATTTTTACGGTAGCTTTTCTATGAGAAAATAAGTACCGAAAATTGAAAAATAAAATGTAAAAAAAAAAAAAAAAAAAAATAGTAAATAATTAATTTTTTGGAGATTTCTTTTTTACTCATTTCGATAATTATTTAATTGGCTATTATCTTATAAAAGAAAAAATTATACATTGATATTTTTTCTGCTTAAAAAGGGGGGGGTACATTTTCAAAGAGTTTTTCTTCAAAACTTATTACTTTATGTGTCTAAAATAAGGTTTGCATTAAATAGATATTTATTTCTAGAATCTAAAAATATAACATTTTAAAATTAACATCAGGCTTTTCACATTTTAAATGAATTTTATATATAAATTTTTCATAGCAAAAATACTAAATTAAAGTTTTGAAATAAAATAACTAATGCATTATAAAATTCATTAATTGATAAATCAATACTGAAAATTTCATTAAAATCGGATAATTACCTGATGTTTGGTAAATTTTTTTGCAATCGCGAATGTTACATAAAAATTGTAAACAAGCGCGTAAAACCATTGAAAAATAGACAGAATGGCGGATCATGTCGAAATTGACCAAAAGAAATAGTTTTAAATCTATTAAAAATAAACTGCATATGTAATGATATTTTTCTTTTTTTAATGATGTTTATTATGTTACTACTTATCGATTTAGACAAAGTTTGACCTTAAATAATAGATTAATCATTTTTAATTAGCTTTTACAATTCGTAGCAGACGACAAAATGCCAGTCCCTAGTATAGATTAATTCTAATTTAATGATAGTTTAATTAGGGAAAGAGAAGAAGAAAAGAAAAGACAAAAAGTAAAAATGAGGAGAAAGAAAAGGAGGAACAAATAAAAAGGAGAAAAAAAGTGTTATTTTTGTTTTATTTGAACATGTGTTAAAGAGTGTTGATTATTATTGCCTCAAATGGTATATATATATATATATATATATATATATATATATGGATCTTAAACTTTTCATATTCCTCTATCTATCAATGAATAGTATATATTCTGTCTCAATATTAGTCTTAATTTTATATCAATCTATCTATCCCAAACTTTTCATATCTATCTATCTATATCACTCTCTAATATATATATATATATATATATATATATATATATACACACATACATACAGGGTGTCCAGGAGAAATTTGACAGTTTCATAAGGAAAAAGAAAAAGTGCTTGGTAACTACAAAATTTAATGGATTGTAAAGAAATTACATAGGCACGGAAATTACACTACTGTCAACAAGTTTCACTCAAAATAACCACCATTAGCATTGATCACAGCCTCAATCCTCTCCAGAACATGGAGCAAGCTGATGTTACAATTTCCCTAGGAAGGGTCTCAAAAACTACCTTAATTCTGTCGATTAACTAGGCTTTTGTAGTACTGGCACGGCAATTTGTGTCTTTCTCAACAGCGCCACATCCATAATAATCCATGGGACTGGTGTAGTTGTAAAAATTTTCCGACAATCATTTTCCCAGAGGTGTGGCAGGGGGCCATATCCTACTGCCATACATATGGCCTACCATTGGCTACCCTTGTTATCCAGGTCTTGACTACTGGGTTTAGCAACTCGACATAGGCATCTTAATTCAACCTGAAATACCCTTTCTGCAGATTTTTGGGAAATTCTACTGTACGAACGCAATCAGATTGTCTGTTATGTTGCTTTCTTCTAGCCATAGCCTCATAGTCGCCCATTGCAATTCTCCAGTTCATGCCTGATTGTTTTTACAGTGTTTAGGGAGCATCGGGCAGCAACCATAATCTTATTTTGATGGCTGGCGCAGATCATCATGATACAAGTTATTCTCTTCCATGATTCAGGTGGGTTCCAGTCATCCATTCTATCTGTCATCACGTATATGAATGAAGAAGAGTCCAAGTTTTTAAATGATTGAAGAATAATCCATAATAATAAAGTTCCAATTACCGTCGAACTGGGAAGACAAGGCAACAAACGGTTGTAACTGAAATACAAACCCGAATGCTACAAAGTCCACTGCAAAATGACAAAGTATATATAAGACTCCACAATGTCATTCAGCCAATCAGAACTCAAGGAATGGAATCACCCAGATTAATGGATGGATCATTCTTGATTCCTATTTATACCAACTGTCTTGGACACTGCTTGAGTTCTACTTAGTAAGCTGCTGTTATTAAAACCAACAGTAGACTAACTGACTTCAATAATGATGTGTAGTGTGCATAAATACCTCCAACCTATGGAGAAAAATAACCAAATATAGATATGTCAAATTTCTCCTAAACACCTGCATAGATAGAACAAATCCTTTACTTAATTTTCCCAATCCTCAGGCAATATCTTCCAAAAATTTAATTTTATACCGCCCGGGGTGCATTTTTTTTTTTTTGCTAATTAATATAATGCCCTTTTATTTAGAAGTAGACAGTTTCCTTTTTTTAGTTACTAAGAATAAATTCTATTCAAGGACAGTGAATGGATGAAGAGGCAAAAAGTAGTGCATCTTCAGAGGTTTTATTTTGTTTCATTTAACTGAAGAGTTCTCATCCTGTTTATCTTATTTTATTTGAGAACTAGAGTCCTTTTGTCTTGAAAAGTTAAAGAGACGGACGTAGGCATTACACATAAAATGCGTCGTTTGTTTTCCGCAAGTCAAAAAATAACTTGAACAATTCCCTACTTAACCCATGTCAAACAAACAAACCACTGTATATATGAATTTCAAAATGGTGGCTCTGTCAGAAATATTGACTTGAAAACATAAGGTTCAAATATCAAAATGCAAATTATTAGGTAAACTTGAGGTTGTTTGCATAAATGAGGAATGTGATCTAGGGTTGGATTTGATAGTACTTTTAAAACTGAAAATCATATTTTATCTATTTGTGGGGACTAAAATTAGAATTAAAAACAAAATTAAAAAAAAAAAAAAAATTAAAAAAAAAAAAAAAAAAAAAATTAGAATTAAAAAAAAAAAAAAAAAAACTCATTACCAGAAGAACCCTCTGCACATGTATGAGAAAAAGGACCCACTTCCAACTTCCAAAAAGGATCTCTAGGCCATTCGAGTTTAGGCCTTAACTGTGTGTAGTCGCTATCATGGCCAGGAGGATAGCCCCTTACTGCAGGCGACTATGCCCGGTGAATAAAGCCTAAGTCATAAAATCACTTTCTGCCTTTGTCTCTTTTTCATTCCTTGAATTCCTTCCTTTTCAGCGTGACAACTAAATGAAATGGAGTTAAAAGCAAAACCCGAAGAAACACACAAGAATATCCAGCTAACTTTAAACCTTAAAACATCAAAACCTCTTGTAACCCCATATATTATAGGGTGATTGTAAAGTAACTCCCTGTTTTAAAAATCTTATAATTTATTTATGAATCATATTTACAAATCATGAATATGAGAAGATCATGGGAGTTTTATTCAAAATTCTATATGAGCACTAGCATTGCCTCCAGTTTCTCAAGCCACTCGAGAAACACAACTGATCTTCCTATGAACTCTTGTGGAATGGCAGAAATAAATTCTTGTATTCGTCCTTCAAGTCATTGGTTTTGTAGAGTAGACTTGCTCCTTTAACAAACCCCAAAGAATATATATATATATATATATATATATATATATATATATATATATATATATATATATATATATATATGATATATATGATATATACAATGGAGAATAGAAAATATGAAAAGTCTTTGCATATAAAAGTGCTCAATGCTAAGTTAGCAGAGCAGATTAAAATCTCAAATAAAATATTATGGTATTAATTTACCATTACTAAAGTTTCATGAGTATTAGGCAATCCTCAGATGGTTAAATATTGAAAAAGTGGATTTCCCAGCGTTTGAAACAAGACTTATTTAAAAATATTAACAATGTATGTATGTATTATAAAGAAAAGAACGCTAGCGGCAGTACTCCAAGGTTTGTGTATGGAGTTAACCGCGAATGTGGCAGACAGGTTAAGAGTCTAAGAAGTAAAACGAACGACGGAATGTGAATAAAAGACTTGTATTACATATAAAGAACTTGCAAACTTTAGTTTCGTTTGCACAAATAATATATTTGTCACTTAACTGGTTTATCCTGGGTTAGGGTATTATCGAAGCCCTTGCTACGGCCTTCTGTTCCGTTCGGATATGATGGACTTCTGCTTGCGTCCGACTCCGATTCTGTGTGTTGAAGAATAGTAGGAGCGACCTTTTGTTCGATCTGTCTCCGGTGAGTGTTGATTCAGAAGAGCCATGAGTTTGCTTATTTGGCTTTGCCGCCAAAGTATGCTGGCTCATGATTGGTTGGTTTGAAACAGAGGCTCGCAGACAAAGGATGATAACCCCATACCCCAGAATTCTTAATAGTAGGTATGTATGTATGTAGGTGCAGACAAGATGTCTAGCCCAAGAAAGGGCCAGGCGTGGACTATGCAAGTCATGGACTGATCAACCGCTGGGTTCTATCCTTAAGCATCACGGTTGCACACATGACACAAGGTGGCCTCATTGGGGGTGTCTTACCCCTCTGCAGAGGTGCAATCGGTGTATTCTAACACCCCACCCAATTGTAACATAATACGTGAGTAGCCTACAAATTATGTATGTAAGTGTAGCCAATTTTTGAATTGAAGTTTGTTGATTCAAATAACGGGGATAAATGGAAGGTTACCATTAGCAGTTATAGTTTATTGACAGACAGTTAACCTTTACTTTACTCCCACCTCTACTTCTGCCAATGGAAAGGCATGTGAAAAGAAAATTAAAGCAGATTTCGGCTGTTAGTCAGGAGGAGCAGATGTTAGGGTCTTTGCTCCTAAGATGCCGACTTTCTCACTGCGAGGTTAAAACCTTTTGAGCGTGGGCTTGACTTCTCGCTGTGTGATTAGAAACCTTTTGGGTTGCTTGATTATGATATTGTTGACAGACAGAATTCTAATGTACGATTTGGTTTGGGTTTGTTTTATGGCATATCAACCTCAGTGGGTCATTTAATGCCGTTAAAGTCATTCTTAATGGATACTCAGTTTTTTATAAATACATTTTTATATTTAATCATAGATGGAATCCAACAGGTACTAACACTCTGGGTCAGAGTGGTCTTGGGAGCAATGGGGATGAAGGAGTGCTCCACACTCCAAACTGGAACCTCACCATCAGATAGAGTTTAACGTCATTCCCAGGACATGTAGACCCACAGCCACCGCCTTATAGCACTATATATGATAAAAAATTGGGGCTTGCCATAAAGGCAATAGGGTTGGGCAATCTAATAGGTGCTAGGGCTTGACGTGACAAGCCGATTGATCTGTGGGGGCCTCTCTAGCCCAGAGAAGGCCAAAGTGGAGTATTGCAAGTCATGAACTGCTCATCCACTGGGCTCTATCCTTAAGTATCATGGGTCACCACCCACAACAAACAGGTGGCTCCATTGGGGAGTCTTACCCTCTGCAGAGGTGCAGTTGATGCATTCTAATGCCCCAGCTGACAAAGCGATCTAACATATGAATGTAATTTATTGTATGACTTGATAAACAAAAACCACAACAGTCGATATTTATATTGTTCTCAATTTTTTCAAATATCAATAAGATATCCTCACATTTCCTATTTGTCACTTATCTATTACTTTACCACATTATATGTACCGTATTTGACGGCATATAAGAGGCACACCCATTTCAGCAGGTCAGATTCAGGAAAAAAGTTTTTAGTGTATTTAAGCATATATTGTTGAAAACAGTCTAGCTGTGCATTACACAAGGAGAAACATAGCTGTATAAAAGCAATTTGGCAGTACAGGCAAGCAATAAGCATACAAAAGACATCTCAATAGGCAGGAAATAATAATAAAATAATAATAAATAATCCCAAACTTCACCTACGATTATCAGATGTGGGGCAATTTTTTGAGCCAAAATTTTGGAAAAAAAGTGTGTCCTATATGCCGTCAAATACAGTATGTGTATATCTGTGCATTTATTTGTTTGTTTCATTTGTTTTGTTTACGGCATATCAACCAGGGTGGGTCATTTAATGCCAGCAAAGTTTTGAAAGATTCGTAGCGATAGTTTGGAAGACATTTTTTAAAACTCAATTTTTTTTTTTTTTTTTTGTAAACAAATTTTTTTTTTAACCCATAGATGGAAACCCTAAGAGATATTACCACTGCGAGTCAGAGTGGACCTGNAAGAGATATGTATTATGTGGTGTCCAGATAAAATAAAATTAATAGAGGGGCATAAAATATGAATTAATTAGGTTCAGGTAGTAAGTGGAAATAAGGGTTACATTTTAGTGTGTGTGTGAGATTATATATATATATGAGAATATGTGCTTAATTGAAGTCGTACCTAATTTTTGAAAGTTAATTAATAATTGTTAATTAATTAGCTTTGAAAGGGATACAAAAATTAGGTAAGACTTCAATTAAGCACATATTCTCCCAAAAAAATTGTCGGCTAAAAAAAGCCATTATCATAAACACATCGCTAATTATGTATATATATAATATATTATATATATATATATATATATATATACCACACACACACACACACACACACACCACACACATACATTAAACTAACTTCATTTATATTCTTTCCTACCACCAGAATTTTATGCCACTAAATATGTATAATTAAAGTGAATAAAAGTCTCAAAGTTATTTGTATAATAAATCCTACTGGTGATATTGTGACATAGATAAACAGCTAGTTTACTAAAATATAAATATGTATCTTTCTATGTGCATAAAGAAATTCAAATAGAAAAATTAACTAGAAAGGAAAATGCAATTTCATAACCAGGCCCAATGATTAATTTGCTCATATTGACCTCAAATCAATACTAACTATATCTTATTATAATGGAGATTGTGTGTTTTTTTGTCTGTAACCGAAACTATATTACTACTCAAGTCACAATTCCTTATTATTTACGTCCAAATTCTCCATGATTTCATTCTTTAAATCTCCAGTTATTAATAAAATTGTTTTACATTATTAAACTGCTGACCATATCTACGTACTAATAACATGCAATTGTATTTATATATACAACAAAATAGCAGTTTACAGTTGAACGAGAAGGCTAATTTGCATATTGATATTTAAAATTTATTTTAATAAATATATGCTTGGTATTATTGATTTCTAATTGTTTGGTTTATCTTAAAAATATAAACAAAAATCTCGTGATAAATCTTAAAAGAATTTATTTACAAGAAGAAATAACTGTAATATTTATCCTTTACTTCCTATTTTAACTAAATAGTTAAATTAGGAAAATTTACCAATGAAAGAGGCAAGTAATGGAAAATGGATGGAATAGTTAGTTTCAAAGTTGTTCTATTTTTCAATCATACCCCCTCTGTTCCAAATCATCTGCATTCTTATTCAGTTTCATTAGCCTTTCTAATTTAATATGATAATTTATTATATTAAAACTTAATACTTGCACCCGGAGAGTGCATATATTTGCTAGTTTTATAATGGAGATTGTGTGTTTCTGTTCTGTAACCGAAACTATATTACTACTCAAGTCATAATTTCCTTTTTGTTATTGACATCACATTCTCATTATTTTATTTTTTATTTAAACCTCAATTATTAATAAATTGTTTACATTATTAATACATTGACCATATCTACATACTAACAACATGCAATTATTTTATATATACATAAAATAGCGGTTTACAGTGTGAACGGGAAGGCTAATTTGCTATAGATATTAAAAATGTGATTTTAATAAATATGTGCTTAGTATTATGGTTCTAACTGTTTGGTTTATTTTAATGAATATAAGCAAAAATCCTTTAATGAATCTTAAATGAAAATCATTAACAAGAAAAATAACTGTCATTTTATTCTTTACTTCCTTATAACTAAATACTTAAATTAGAAAAAATAACAATAAAAGACGAGAGTGATGGAAGAGTAAGTTTCAGTTGTTCTATTTTTTCGATTATACACACTTTCTGTTTCAAATTTTTTTATCTGCATTCTTATTTAGTTTTTTTAGCCTTACTAATATAATATTTTATTACATTAAAACTTAAATACTTGCACCGGAGGTGCATATATTTGCTAGTTTTTATAACTGATTAAAAAGGAATTTTACTTGCTCTCTATCTTTCTCCTCCTTTATTTCTCCACCTCCTCCTCCTTGTGTGTATGTAGGTGGGGAAAGAGATATGTATATGTATGTAGTATGTGTATGTATGAGAGGGATATGATTGAAGCCTACAAATATACGCATGGTTTTTATTCACGAACTCTCTCCTGCCTAAACATTGCTCAAAATACCAACCTAATACAGGATAATTAAAACTCCTTAAAAAATCTTGTAAACAAACGCAAGACAAAATTATTTTAGCTACAGAGTGGTGATTCTCTTCTCTTGCGGACCTGGAGCAATCGGTGATGAAGGGTGCTCCACATTCCCAGACCTCCAGAACTAGAGGTAAACATCATACCCAGGATATGAACACCCTCAACCACTGCCTTCTAGCACCCATATGTTAAAAGGGTTGGGAAAATTTAAGGGTCCCAACTAAAGATTCTTAATGAATTGTAGGGTTTTTATTTATGATCTGGGGAAACAACTAAAACCGTCTAACCCCTACCTGTAACCTATCTGTGTAATTCATTTCTAAGAAACTATTGAAATGTATTTACAGTTAGCTTGAAATGGTGAGGGAAGAAAAGAGAAAAACACTGGGACACATGGATAGAATTTTAATGTATCCTTTTAGATTTTTATGCAGGACGCATACTTATCAGCATCTGTGTGTGTGTGTGTGTGTGTGTGTGTGTATATACACACACATATACACACACACACAATGACAAGTACCTGGAATGATAATCAGACTGTTGAACAGACACATAAACACACACATGCAGGGAATTTTGAAGATATAAGACACAAAACCAAATGGACAGTCACTAGCAACAGCTTCAGAAATCTTCTGTAGAAGAGATTTTTATCTCAAAATATTAAGAATAAATGACAGATTAACAAAAAACACCAAAGTTACCTTATTTTTCTTTACACTTGTATTGTGATAGCCTTCAAAACCAACCACCAAACCAATATAAACACAATGCTTCAAGCAAATTAAAAACTATAATATATATGGAAACTTTTCAACTCTCTGAAGATGGACCTTGGCGAAAATATTAAGAGTAAAAAAAAAAAAAAAAAAAAAAAAAAAAAAAAAAAAAAAGGAAAAAAATTAAATAAATGTTTTTCAACATAAATTTGCATTATTTTGCCTTAAAAAATCTTATTACATTTTTTGATTAATGCTTCAAACACACTATAAAAATAAAAATCTTTATTATATATACAAGCAAATATATGCACCCTCCGGGTGCAAGTATTTCAGTTTTAATATAATAAAATATCATATTAAATTAGAAAGGCTAATGAAACTGAATAAGAATGCAGATAAAAAGATTTGGAACAGAGGGGGTATAATCGAAAGATAGAACAACTTTGAAACTAACTCTTCCATCATTTTCCCTTACTCCCGTCTTTCATTGGTAAATTTTCCTAATTTAACTATTTAGTTAAAATAGGAAGTAAAGAATAAAATTACAGTTATTTCTTATTGTTAATGGATTTCTTTCAAGATTTATCCCCGAGATTGTAGCTCATATTCAATAAGAAAAAAAAAACCAAACAATTTGAAATCCATAATACTAAGCATATATTTTTTAAAATCAAATTTTTAAAATCAATATGCAAATTAGCCTTCCCATTCATACTGTAAACCGCTCTTTTGTTGTACATATAAATACACTTGCATGTTATTAGTATGTAGATATGGTCAACAGTATTAATAATGTAAAACAATTTTATTGATAATCGAGATTTAAATAAAAATAAAATTATGGAGAATGTGACGTAAATAACAAAAGGAATTGTGATTTGTATAGTAATATAGTTTCGGTTACAGACAGACAAACTCACAATCTCCATTATAATAAGATATATATATATATACACACACATACACACACACACATACATACATACACAATAACTTAAGTCTTGATAACTTTTTCCTGGGCAATACCAGTTACCCTTGCTAATGCTTGTCTATTCTTTTCTCTCTCTCTTTGCTTAATTATTAACTTCTGTGGATTAAACCAAATTATCTAACAAAAGGCTAATGTTGATCTTAGAAGTTGCCTTGACCTCACTATTGTTTGATCAAGAAATAGGAATTACTTTTTGTACTTTCTTGTCAATGAAAACAATCCTTTGTTAAACATTAGTTTCGTGGTGTTTAACCCTATGTCCCCCGTTGGCTTCGATATTGCAGATTAAGCACTTCTTTCTCTGAATCTTTGAGATGAGGCTTGATAATTTGTATTATGCCGACTATTGTCCTCATCTTTATTGTTATTTGTACAACATTTCAGCTGTAGGTATTTCTTGTCGGACTCGAGGAACTTCTTGTCGTAATCCCAAGTTCAAAAAGAAGGTTCCCGAGTCCGACAAGAAACACCTGAAGAAGGCCAGAGTGCACATCGGTCGAAACATTGTACGTATAACAATAAAGATGAGGAAAATAGTCAGAATAATCCAAATGATATAAGCATTTCTTTACTATAGACCGATACTATCTTGATTATTTCGGCTGTATTCAGCAAAGGCTGGTTTAGCTCAGTTGGTAGAGCATCCGAATTGGAACAAGGTTCCAGGTTCGATACCAGCCCTTGCCAACTCAGTGTATGAGTAGCACATGGATGTGTGGTAAAGTTAAGAGCAGATGTAAGTGTAGTGCTCCTCCTCAGATGCCAAAAACAATCTCCTTGGTTTAGCACTAGTGAAAAGGAGATAGACTTCCTCCTTGATACCAACTTTAGACCACTTTACTTACCAAGGCAGAAATTAACAATGAATGAAAGTTAATTTTCTTCAAAATAGTCCCCTTGGCATTCACTTATTGCACATATTGTTCCATAAAGTAGTATTTGTAACAAGCAGTATGTGCAAGGGGTACAAAGTAGAAAAGGGCTTAGTTAAATAACTATGTATCGTTATTGTTTTTTGGTAGGGTCAGAGACAGTGTCTATACAGTTATTAAACATTAGTTGGAGTTTACTCAAAAAAAAGCATCATCTATATATATATATATATATATATATATATATATTTTAAGCCCTAAATCCAGCCCCAAGTGCATGTACCGTATTTAATGGCATATAAGATGCACCCCCATTTCAGCAGGTCAGATTCAGGAAAAAAAAAGTGTATTTAAGCATATATTGTTGAAAAACGCTCCTGTTACTTGATTATAACAATACCAGCAATAAAATAAGGATACATGGAGTTTAGGTTAGGTAAAAGTACTGAGCGTAAGCTGGGTTAGTGAGCATCATAGAGAAGATTAGCCTAGGCCTACGGGAGGTCTCAAACTTCACCTACAATGTATAAGACGTAGGGCAATTTTTTGAGCCAAAATTTTGGGGAAAAAAAAGTGCGTCTATATGCTGTCAAGTATGGTATATATAAATGGTTCTGAATATATGTGAGAGAGAGAGAGAGAGAGAGAGAGAGAGAGAGAGAGAGAGAGAGAGAGAGAGAGAGAGAGAGAGAGAGAGAAGATACTTCTGGAACCAGGAACTCCAACAACACCACCACTGTAATTTTTAGGAGGTGTGTTGTGTAATGGTTATCGCTGTAGAAAATGGACTTGGCGAGCCAAGTTCAAATCCTAGACAAGTTTGCTTGCATTTCATGTTGCACAGGATTTAAAAAGTTAAAAATAAATCTCTTATGTATATTTATATCTATTAATAATGGAGATTTACTGTCTGTCAGTTACCGAAACTACATCACTGCTTACTTTACAATACCCAAAATCATTAATACATAGAATAAAGAACAACATTGATATGATGCTTTTTAAGTAAAAAATTAATTTTAAAAAATTAATCTTTTTTGAATATTAAATATTGATAAAATGAATAAAATCTGTTCCTTATAATTCAACATTTGAATCCTTTCCATTGTAAAATGGAAATTTAGATAAATAGACTATAAAATTAATTAAAACATTGTATTATTACTTTAAAATGGAAAATATTATTTGCTAAATTTGTAATCTTATTATAATGGAGATTGTGTGCTTTTCTGTCTGTAACCGAAACTATATTCCTACTCAAGTCACAATTCTCTTAGTTATTGACATCACATTCTCCATGATTTTATTTTTATCTAAACCTCAATTATTAATAAAATTGTATTACATTATTAATACTGTTAACTATGTCTACATACTGACAACATGCAATTATACTTATATATACAACAAAATAGCGCTTTACAATGTGAATGGGAAGGCTAATTTGCATATGAATATTAAAAAATCGAATTTAATAAATAGGTGCTTAGTATTATTGATTTCTAACTGTTTGGTTTTATTTTAATGAATATAAGCAAAAATCTCTTCAATGAATCTTAAATGAAATCCATTAACAGATAAAATAACTGTCATTTTATTCTTCACTTCCTCTTTTAACTAAATACTTAAATTCGAAAAAATAACAATGAAAGACGAGAGTGATGGAAGAGTAAGTTTCAGTTGTTCAATTTTTATTATACTCCCTCTGTTTCAAATCTTTTATATACTCCTCTGTTTCAAATCTTTTATCTGTATTCTTATTTAGTTTCTTTAGCCTTTCTAATTTAATACAATATTTTATTACATTAAAATTTAAATACTTGCACCCGGAGGGTGCATATATTTGCTAGTCAATTTAAAAAATTTTTTTTTTTTTTTTTTTTTTTTTACTCGCCCTTTTTCAGTAACAAGAACTTAACTAAAGATTTACAAATAAATAAATAAGATTTTGTGTAAAATATTCAAAATAATTATTTGATTAATAATTAATAGATGCATGCAACATTTTATTTGAGGGCACAGAACTAAGTTTTCATTTCAAATTGTTTTTTTTTTTTTTTTTTTTTTTTTTTTTTTACTCCTTTAAGAAATTTGATGATTTTACTTATGATACAAGTCTTCTGACATTGAAATTTTAACTCCCACCTCATCAGACAATATCTTTCCAAAATTAACTTTTACACTACCCGGAGGGTGTTTTTTTTAATTATTTTTTGCGAGTATAGATTAAAAAACTTTTTTATTATTATCTTATATATTCTTTATATATTCTTGTTTTAAGTTGTTTATTTTTAATATTATTCTTCTTGTTTGTATTTTTGTATTTTTTTTTATTTGCTTTTTATTATATTTTATCCTTTATTAATTTGTTTTATCTTTTAATCATTTTTTTAAGTTAATTCTTAAATATATCATTGATTTATAGCTTTATTATCTTTTCATTTGGCCTTTCTTATGGAAAACATGGGATAAAAAATTTTTTTAATCCCTCTTGCGGACAAAAATAGGGCGTGAATTTTATTGAACTTTCATCTTTGCAGATATCTACCAATTTTCATTTATACAAGGATTTTTTTCTTTCATTATAACCAGATCAAATAGTTAACATTTGTGAGACTTTTGTTTTAATTTCATAGAATTAAATAATCAAAAAGACAAAGGTCCATAAAATTCAGACAAGATAATTAAGTTTATTAAAAAAAAAAAAAAAAAAAAAAATGGTTTCAGGTTTGTTTATGATTCAGCATGTCAAATTTCAAAAGGGCACATTTTCTATTATATGTTTTTAGTAAACTAGAAATTTCTTTCTCATATTTCAAATAAACAATGACTAAAGGTGGTTATTGTTAAAGAAGAAGGGTTACCATACTGAACATATCTATATCAATTAGTTCATACCTATCTCGGTCTGTGCATATCTATCCATCTAGATATCTCAGTCTGTGTGTACCTACCTGTCTATCTATCTTGGTCTGTGCATGCATGCATACCTACCTATCCCTATATGTTCATAGCCCTATCTATCCCAGTCTGTGTGTTCATAGCCCAGTCCATGTGTTCATAGCCCTATCTATCCAGTAGCCCAGTCTAGCCCAGTCCGTGTGTTCATAGCCCAGTCGTGTGTTCATAGCCCCTAGCCCAGTCCGTGTGTTCATAGCCCTCTCTGTATGTATGTTCATATCTATCTCTCTCTATGTTCAGAGAGAGAGAGAGAGAGAGAGAGAGAGAGAGAGAGATGAACATACAGATATATACATATATATCTGTATGTTCATATCTCTCTCTCTTTGTATCCATCTATCTCACTCTTCATGCTCCATCTACTTCAGTCTGTTCACATTGATCTATCTCAGATTCTTCACATCTATCTCGGGTTATTCATGTCCATTACAAATTGTTTAATAAATATATTCTTCATATAATAATGATAATGAAATTTATTGTGTACAGTGCTCAGGTGCACCACAACTCATCAAAGTCTCATGTCTAGTTCACAGGATAATTTATTAGTGTCAGGAACATGAACAGCGTACAGTAATAATGTATGTGTGTGTGTGTGTGTGTGCATATATATGTGGATTTGAGTATCAGGTATAGTGTTGTTGGATTACAGGAAGCATGGAGGTTTTGAAAGATGTGGTATTTCGGCAGCCCACAACAGATGCAGGCAGTTTATTCCATGCCTCTGCAACTGAGCGTGAAAAAATGTTTCCGAAAGTCATGTGAGCTATGCTGTTTACTGACTTTGTAGGCATGCCCATGTGTGTTAGAAACACGGAGATCCAAAAAGGGCTCAAAGTTGCTGTTGTTAAGATGATTAATGACCTATCCATGTCATTCTATCTATAGAATAAAACCAACACAAGTCCTATGAATTGATAACATCTCATTCTGTTCATATCTATCTCATCTACTGAAACCGATCTCAACATATGCATCGGTAAGGCATGGTCTACTATTGACATGTTTACATACCTTGGTAGCAATATCTCATCTACTGAAAGTGATGTCAACATACGCATCGGTAAGGCATGGTCTACTATTGACATGTTAACATACCTTGGTATCAATATCTCATCTACTGAAAGCGATGTCAACATATGCATCGGTAAGGCATGGTCTACTATTGACATGTTTACATACCTTGGTAGCAATATCTCATCTACTGAAAGTGATGTCAACATAAGCATTGGTAAGGCATGGTCTACTATTGACATGTTAACATACCTTGGTAGCAATATCTCATCTACTGAAAGTGATGTCAACATACGCATTGGTAAGGCATGGTCTACTATTGACATGTTAACATACCTTGGTAGCAATATCTCATCTACTGAAAGCGATGTCAACATAGGCAAAGGATGGTCTGCTATTGACAGGTTATCAACCATTTGGAAATCTGATTCCTAATAAAATGGGACCAAGTCACCTTTAAGCACCCCAGGGGCGACCTGGATTCAGAAGGACATGTTTTTCATTTACACCATCAAAATCAGTTTTTGTTTTTTTACCAGATGATTTTGTTTATTTCAATAATTTTTTATTTTTATTTTTTTTTTTTTTTTTTTAAATAAGAATAGTTTTTTTTATTTACAAAAACTTTAAAAAAAAACAAATTTACACAGGAATAGTTAACAGTTTTATGGGACAATCCTAAATCACGCTCAAATGTCGCTCTGGCACCAAAGCATTAATTCTAATAAATCAGAAGTTTTGCTTATTATTTAGAAGTTGATGAATATTTTTCAACACTAACAATATTCTTTTTTTAAATAAGGAAAAAATATGGATTTTAAATTCTTAATCTGATAAAATAGTTTTTGATTTTAAAAAAATTAGCTATTTTAAGTAAAACTTAAAACGAAAGACATGTTTATTTATTTTCCATGTGCCTCTATGGATAGTTAATATTAAAAAGTGTTTATTTAAAAATAGATTTTGCTAAGGTTAGGAGTTGGGTTAGGGCTAGCTGTTAGTTTTATAAAAAAAAAATTTTTTTTTTTAAAATGCGTCTAAAGATCGTCTAAACAACCGGATGTTGACAGTGCAAACATGTCCTTCTGAATCCAGGTCGCCCCTGGGGTGCTTAAAGGTTACTTGGTCCATAAAAGGAAACAAGAATTCTTCAAAGCTGTAGTTATGTCAGTACCACTGTATGTGATGTACACTTGGACTAACTAAATGTTTAGAGAAAAAACAAGAATGGAGTCTGTTACCTCGGAGATCTTAAGAGTCGTTGGCTGGCTGGCTGGGTTTTCCATCATGTCAACCCATTGGGTCATTTTATGCCAAAGACATTTTTGCTTTATTCATTCTTGATGGAACTCAATTTTTCTATTTAACCCATAGATGGAACCCTAAGAGTACTACCACTCTGAGTCAGAGTGGACCTGGGAGTAATGAGCACTCCACATTCCCCAGACCTCTAGAACTGGAACTTCACCATCACGTCATACTGAGGACAATATGACCATCAGCCACTGCGTTCTAGCACTTATATGATAAAAAGGGAAGTATGTGGTGAAATGGTTAAAGTCATGGGAAATGGACTCGTCGCCCTGAATTCAAATCCTGGATATGGTAATTGTATTTCACTTAGCGCTAATACCCTTGGAAAAGGTATGAATCCTACTCTCCCTCCAGCTATGGGTAAATAGTAGGGCAGACTGGGCTCTTTAACCTTGGTTAAGCAACCGGTCTAGGAGAAGGAAAACTCTGAATTCAAACCTGTTGAACTCCGCTTAAGAAATTGACCTTGTGTCACATCCCGCTCGTGCGGAGGGGTGGGTAAATATCTATATGATAAAAAGGGTTGGGGCTTGCGATCAGGGCAATAGGATTGGGACAGTCATATAGGTGCTAAGGCTTGATATGACCAGCCGATTGATCAGAGGGGGCCTCTCCGACTGCCTGTCTAGCCTAAGTAAGAGCCAAAGAGGAGTGTTGCATATCATGGACTACTCAGCCACCAGGATTCCATCCTTAAGCATCATTGGTCCCCCCCCGGCCAATAGCCTCATTGGGGCGGGGGGTCTTACCCCTCTGCAGAAGTATATTCTAAAGCCCCAGCCAACAGCTGATTATGAGAAATAACATCTTGTTATCTTTATTTACCAATGAAAGGAGGACATTGTTGAAATTTTAGCATTGATGGAAAAAAAAAAAAAAAAAAAAAAAAAAAAAACTATTTGTCTGAATTTTTTTAGATGAGCCTGATCTATCTAGGGTTATTCATATCTACCTCTCTACCTACCTCCTTCGAGTCTCTTCACGTCTATCTCTCTACCTACCTCCTTCGAGTCTCTTCGCGTCTATCTCTCTACCTACCTCCTTCGAGTCTCTTCGCATCTATCTCTCTAGAGTTATCAAAATTATAGAATACTAAGTCCAATTACCGTCGAATTGGCAAGACAAGACGGCAAACAGTCGTAACCAATACGATTCTGAGATGCCGTAAAGACCACTGAAAAGTGGCAGGATTTATGGAGCCTCAGAGGGCCCTACAAACTAAGCAGCCAATCAGGACTCAGGGAATGGATTCACCCAAATGCATGAGTGGACTGTTCTGAATTCCATAAATACCAGTTGTCTTGACACTGGTACAGTTGAGCTTGGCCAGTCACATTGCTCAAACGAATTGTTGACTGTCTAACTGACTTACTTCAATAAAAATGTTATTTTTATTTTTTGGACTGCCGTCTTAATCTTTATTATGGTATGTAAAACTATTCAAAATGATTTCCCAGGCTGGTTCATTACTATGCTTGGATAGAAAGAGGATACTTGAAAGCTAGAGGATACGTTGAGCTTTTATATATCACATTGAAAATGAGGACAACTGTCCAAAAAAATAAAATTAAAAAAAGACTTTATAAATTAATAAACTTTAATTCTTTAGATCCAGTATCATTCCTAGTAAACTTTCTTTGATTTTTTTTGATAATTTGTATTGTTTAGATTTTTGGGGTTGTGGTCCTCATCTTTATAGTTATACGAGACAAAATGTGACCCATTAGGTCACCCCATTGAGCTCTGGGTAAATAATTGGGATTAGACGAAAGAGAGTTTGCAAGTCATGGACTGCTCAACCACCTGGGTTCTATCCTTAAATATCACGGGTCTCCACCCTCCCATTGGGGGAGTCTTACCCCTCTGCAGATGTACAGTTGGTGCATTCTAACGCCCCAACCAACAGGGCAAGAGTAAAAAATAATTTTAAAAATTGACTACAAGTTTCGCAAATAAGTTTTTCCATTTAAGTAATACAATTTTTTAATTAATTTCATAGTTTATTCATTTAAATAATATATAGTTAACTTTGATATATGCTTCTACATTTGGGGCACTGGTAAGTGTCGTCAGTGATATAGTATGCATGGGTCACTGGGAAGTTTCGGGTCTTTCAACATCATACTTCCCTCGCCATGCTGACCCTATCAGAGATGATCAAAACTCTGATCCACCCACCAACTTAAGATGCTAGACTTTTTATTGTTTTTGGACGTGCACAAAATTCTTTACCACACATCTGATTGGCTGGCACTAACAACCAGTCTAATGCATGGCACAGTCTATTGAAGTGGTGTACGCAGACAATAACACTTTTTTTCAAAACGGATTACAATCTTTAGAGGGGAAAAGGTAAGTTAACACTTCATTATTACAGACGCGAGTGGACTATTTTTTTCAATTTTAAAGTTTTGTTTTAATTTCCAATTTTTTTTATATATATTATCTTATTCAATTTTATTTTTATTTATGTATTTGCCCCCCCCCCCTTTTTTATTTATTTTGAAAGGAGTCAAACTTTGAATTATAAGGAACAGTTTTTATTTATTTTATTGTTATTTATTCTATTTATTACAGATGTTGGTAATCAGTGATGTAGTTTTGGCTACAGACAAATAGAGACCGAATCTCCATTATTAATTTAGATATATAGAAAGAATTTTTATTAGATAAGAGATTTACCTTAAACTTTAAATCCCAGGCAACACTGGGTAGCTCTGGTAGTAGAATATAAGTATTACATCTATATATTAATACTCGCGTTCCTTAATTGTACAGCCATTATCATCTTGCAACACCCTCTGGTTAAAAATGAGACCATCCAAATTGTCAAAGATAAAAATGCAAAAATGTAAATCCTGATTATCTGGTGTTGCTTATCCACTGAATTCTTATTTCTAATGAGTGTCATCCCCTCAGCTAAATAATATTTTATTATAAAGAAATAAAGGGAAGAAAAACGACAAGCTACACAGAAAAAATATAATAAGAAATAAATAAATAAAGAGACTAGCGGAAAGGTAAAGAGAGGGGTGAGCACACTGAAGAGATAATGCTAATCTGTTTCAATCGATTATTATGAGAAAATTAAAAGAAGGCTAGAAAGAGAAAAAAAAGAGAGAGTTAAATCAAGATCATCAAATAGAGCGTCCGCCCGAGAACCCCAAGGTTCCTGGTTCAATACCCGCCCTCGTCAACTCAGCATATGAATAGCACAGGGATCGGTGCGGTAAAGTAAGGTAAGTGTGGCGCTCCACCTCACATGCTAAAAAACAATCTCCTTTGTCTTGCACTAGGAAAAAGGGGATGACTCCTTTGCTGATACTGACTTTAGGCCACCCCGATGACTTTACTTACACATTGAACTATTTGCAATAGCTCTTAAGTATACATATCAAATGTAATAATTAAATTATCATATTGTGGTATATCACAGGTCCTGCTAGTTTGTATATAATATTTTTGTACTTTACCTCATCGGAGTATTCTGGTCTAGTACTAAAAATGTTATTCCCTCTGTCCCATAAGAGTTGTTGCATTTATTTACACATTTCATATCCTAAATGTTTTTTCAGGTGTCTGTAATATAACACCCATGACTCACTTCCATATAAGAGTATGGATAGGCATACAGCTTTATATACAGAGATCTTGGTATTGATGATGAGATCTCTCTTCATGAATACTCTGTGAGATAGCCTACCAAAAGAGGCTGAAGCCAGGCCAATCCACCTTTGCACAGATGGCACACAGAGGACAGGAGCGGTTCAAAGACCATATTAAGACAACGCTGAAGAAATGTAACATCACACCTTCAAGCGGGGGAAGATTTGGATTCCAACAGACAATGTTGGTGAGATGCCTGTCATTCAGGAGCTAAGCAGCTCAATAATGAGATAAACAGGACTGCAGAGCGGCGACGTCATCATGAACAACCAAATGTAGATGGGAATTTCCCCTGCAATGTGTGTGAACACATCTGCAAGTCCAGAATTGGACTAATTAGCCACTACTGATGATATGGAGTGACATCATCGTCATCTGCGATGGACTTCCAAAAGAAAGAATCCTAAATGTAGCCATTATGTGACAGAAGTAGTATTATTTACTGGGCTTTCATGCCCCCATCTACGATAGGCTCCCCTCTCTACTACATATCAATATTCATAAAGTAGGCAGAGTGGCCTATTGTCAGTATCAGCCGGACAGCGTAGAAGTCCATCCCCTTTTCACTAGTGCTAGACTACTTCCATTTCATAAAATTATATATACTAGCAAATATATGCACCCTCCGGGTGCAAGTATTTAAGTTTTAATGTTATAAAATATTATATTAAATTAGAAAGTCTAACGGAACTAAATAAGAATACAGATAAAAAGATTTGAAACAGAGGGAGTATAATAAAAAATGGAACAGCTGAAACTTACTCTTCCATCACTCTCGTCTTTCATTGTTATTTTTTCTAATTTAAGTATTTAGTTATAAGAGGAAGTAAAGAATACAATGACAGTTATTTTATCTTGTTAATGGATTTCATTTAAGATTCATTGAAGAGATTTTTGCTTATATTCATTAAAATAAAACCAAACAGTTAGAAATCAATAATACTAAGCACCTATTTATTAAATTCAATTTTTTAATATTAATATGCAAATTAGCCTTCCTGTTCACACTGTAAACTGCTATTTTGTTGTATATATAAATATAATTGCATGTTGTCAGTATGTAGACATAGTTAACAGTATTAATAATGTAAGACAATTTTATTAATAATTGAGGTTTAGATAAAAATAAAATCATGGAGAATGTGATGTAAATAACTAAGGGAATTGTGACTTGAGTAGGAATATAGTTTCGGTTACAGACAGAAAAACACACAATCTCCATTATAATAAGATATATTTTTCCATTTTGTTTCCACAGTCAATGTTCAGAAATCCATATAGTCAGGTCAGGATAGAACAGATCTTTACTACCTGCTACATGGTCGACTTGACTGGTGAGTTGGGTGCGTGGACACCCAGCCTCATCAAAAACAAAAGATGTAAAAAAAAGGGCGGATGAGCTCCAGGGGGAACCAACGGCTATCCACACTGATAGTAGTACTACTCACATAAATCCCTGTAAAAAAATTGAGTAGATGGGGCTCCTCAGCCTGGGTTGGCAATCCATCTAGGACAAGGAAACGTCTATTATGAAACCGCCTCAGCCTTGGTTGACTGTCCATCTAGGACAAGGAAAAGTCTATTATGAAACCGCCTCAGCCTTGGTTGACTGTCCATCTAGGACAAGGAAAAGTCTATTATGAAACCGCCTCAGCCTTGGTTGACTGTCCATCTAGGACAAGGAAAAGTCTATTATGAAACCGCCTCAGCCTTGGTTGGCAATCCATCTAGGACAAAGAAAAGTCTATTATGAAACCGCCTCAGCCTAGTGGCTTTACCTCATACCAAGGATAGGCTAGGGGAGTAAACTCCGAAATCAAATCTGGAGTCCATCAAGTGGTGTGATGCGGAACTCCGCGCTATCCAGCATCACTATTGTTGCCAAACTGCATAGGTTTCTTTACTTTTCCTTTGGACCACAGTGGCAATGTGGAGAGGGAGGACCTGCTACTTGGGCAACAGCTCATCCTCCATATAAACCCGCCCAGGCTACGTAGCTCCTACGTAGACTAGGGAGATTTTTGGGGGGGGTCTGAGGTTGAGCACCACATCTATTCAGCTGTGCTTCTCATGCACCAAGTTGGTGAGGGCCGGTATCAAACCCAGAACCTTGTGGTTCTGGGGGTGGATATTCTGTCAATAAAATACAGCAAACCCGCTCTTCCAGGACCCTCAAGAAGGTTCAAGTATCTGGTTCAGTGGTAATAGGTGCTGACCATGACGGGGGGGGGGCACTTCACGGGTATAATGGTTAGCCAGCTGGACTAGCAGACCATTGTTAGGGAGTTTGATTCTCACCGAGTGCCCAGTAGTTCCGGCCTTGTGCCACAATTAAACTAAGCTTTGTGAATAATAATAATATTAACACTCTTGTTCCTTAATTGTACAACCATTATCATCTTGCAACAACCTTGTGTTAAAAATGAGACCATCCAAGATGAAATCCAAAAAATGTAAATCCTGATTATCTGGTCTTGCTTATCTGTCGAATTCTTATTTCTTATGAAATCGCCTCAGCTAAATAATATACCATTCCATTTTTATTATAAAGAAAGGAAAGAAAAAGGACATGCTACACATAAAAAATATAAAAAGGAAAAATAAAGAGACTAGGGGGATAAAGAGGGGGTGAGCGCACAGAAGCGATTACACTGTTTTAATCAAACATTATGAGAAAATGAAAGAAGGAAAGAAAGGGAAAAAAAGTGAGAGTTAAATAAAGATTATTATTCTTTTTACATATTGAACATTTTGTCAATAGCTCTTTAAGTAAAGTAAGTAAAGTCGACCAAGGAGATTGTTTTGCGTCCGAGATGGAGCACCTACACCTACCATCAGCTCCTCACTTTACCGCACAGATCTGTGGTACTCATACCGAGTTGATAAGGGACGATATTGAAGCAGGAACTTTGCGATTCCTAAGCAAGTGCTCTACCGACTAAGATAAACCCAAATAAACATATCAAACGTTGTAATAATTAAATTATATTGTGGTATATTCACAGGTCCTACTAGTTAGTATTATTTCCTGGTTTTAATCTAGCATTCATTTTTTTAATGTGCAGTTTAAACTTCCTAATCATTTTTTTTTCTAATTCTATTTACACAAACCTTAATTCTAACTTAACTCTTACGCTAATCCTAGCGTCTCAAAGGTTTCGGGTATTTCCTTGAAATATAATGCTTTTTATATGCAATCTAATGATATTATTTCTTGCGCGCTATTCTGCATTAGTACCAGGATTATAAAAGTGTTATGTTATTATATTTAGAATAAAATAAGAATAAGTTACTTAACTGGTTTTATATTTTATTTTTCAAAAACAAATTTTCGGCATTTTAAGACGAATTTTTTTTAAGCGTCTGCTTTATTTGTTATGCTTTTAACTCAATGTCCACAGGTTGTTGTTGTTGTATATCAAAACAAGACTGGTATACCCTTTATAAAGGGTATACCTTCTTCATGAGAAGTGTACCTTTAACCCCGAAACCGTGTTAGAGAGATAAACATTTTTCAACAACTATAAATGGTCTCTATATATTTTATGAAATATGTTGAGCAATTTTGGGATTAACTACTAATGCTACTACAGCGAAAACGTGGGAGCAGCATTTGAAGAAATATATTATTAAACCTATGTGGAAACATTATTTAATTATATGATTTTTGAATGGTTATAAAAGTTAAAAAATTAATTTGGGTTGGGCAAGAACGAGAAGGAACTTATTTTTGTTTGTACCATCGACAAATTTTACAAGAGAAGGGAGTAGTATAGTCATTTAACATTTAAGCAAGCTTGTTTGGATTTTACGGCATTTAAAACCCTTATTGGGTTATTTCATGCCGAAGACAGTTTGTTTTATTCAGGTCTTGAAGGGTACTAAATTTTCTTTTCAAACTCATTAGGATTATGTTTGGCACAAGGCCTTAAATATGAGGCACCAGTAAGAATCGAACTTAACAACAACACAACAACGTGCTCGCAGGTCCATTACTTACTGCTGAATAACGAGTTCGATCCTCGCTAGATGCCCTCATTAAAAAAAAAAAAAAAAAAAAAAAAATCTGCAAAATGCAAAAAAAACCTAGTGTTAATTCGGCCTGGTGGGAGGCCAGGAAAAATATTTTATTATATTTTTCTACGAAGAAAAAAAAAAAAAAAAAAAAAAAAGGTCACGCCCTAACCATATTTACATCTCTGAAATCTTTTAAGGCAAAGTTGGATGAATTGTGGAAAGAAATATTTAGTGGAAATAAGATAAATGTTTTAAATATAAAGGAACAGCTGACAGGTGTCAGACCCAATATATCTAGCTGAAAAATATTAATTTATTATAAACATGTGTAGAGAAATCATTTTCATGTTTTCGACTCCTGAAATATTATCTGAATGTTTTTATATCATTTTATTTTTAAAAGCGTATTTAATCATTTAATAATCTTACAAACTTAAAACAATGGCCTGAAAAAAAAAAGGTGTACTTTGAACACCGAAGCGGTAGAGAAAAACACATTTTTGTTTTTTTACATACAACTATTAAATAGTCTATATTTTACGAAATATATTGAGCACTACTAATGCTACTATAGCAAAAACGATTGAGCAGCAGTCGAACAATAAAAAAAATAAAAAGTAATTTAAAATGATTTTAAATCACCCCCCCTCCAAAAAAACCCACACACACACAAATAAAATTACCAAAAATAAAATAAAATTACCAACAACATAAAACACAAATAAAATTACCAACAAAAAAAAATATTTAATAACAAAAGCAACAACAACAAAAACATGTTCGACAAGTTTTTTTAGTTTCGATAAAAAATAAATAAATAAACAACTTACTTTCTCCTTCAGCTTGTATAGTCCAGTCCCCGTTTAATTTCGTATGTACTTGTCCATTAACTGGGTTCCAGAGGGTTAAAAACACCACAAGAAAAAAACTTAAAGAAAGGATAATTTTTCCACCCTGTCGACATTTTACTCGCATCATTGCAATTAAAAAAAAAAGAGAAACTGTGACAAGTGCCGAGATAGGCAACTAGTCGATACTAAACTCAGTGACTACAAAAAACTTTTCTTTTTTTATTGGGGGGACTCAAGGAAGTATTCTCTTGGCTTACTCCTGCTGACAACATGTGATTAGTATTTTGGACTTTATCACATGGACTTTGGAATCGTTCGACGTACACTACAATTCATAATGGAATAGACTATATATATATTTATTCATAAATATATATATATTAAGAAAAGTCCCCTATAGAACACAGTAGTTTTTTTGTTTTTGTTTTAACTTTAGAACGATTACGTTTTTGTTATCGCATAGATACACTCAACGATAAAAAAAAAGAAGAAAAGAACACTTGTCGCTTGTTACACACAGTGCTTCATTGATTAGACAAAAACATCCACTGCTGACTAGCATGACCAGAAGACGTCAGTCACTTTTTTTTTAAGTAGTTTTATTGAATTGAACTAATTTCAGTGTCTCCCTGATATTTAATTTTTATTTATTTTTTTTATTTTTTAAAATAATACTAAAGATTACCTAAATAACATTATTAGATAAAACTTGCAAATCATACTCAAAATCCCATGACCCAGAAAAAACAGAACCCACAAATTTTGTAATAAAACTGTTAATTTTAACCAGGGGAGTTAGGGTTAGGGTTGAGGTTTAATGGGAAGATAAATAAATAATTTGGGTTCTGTTTTTTCTGGATCACCCTGTATACAAGGTGACCCAGAAAAAACAGAACCCACAAATTTTGTAATAAAACTGTTAATTTTAACAAGGGGGGTTGGGGTTGGGGTCTAGGGTTAGTTTAATGACAAAATAAATAAATAATTTGGGTTCTGTTTTTTCTGGGTCACCCTGTAATATCGGGATTTTGAGTATGATTTGCAAGTTTTACTCATTATTATTATTATATTATTACTAGCAAAACAAATTTTTAAAACCTCCGGGCAGTGTAAAAATTAATTTTTGAAAAATATTGCCTGAGGGGGTGGGAGTTAAAAATTCAGAGAGTTTATACCATAAAAAAAGTAAAGCCTAATGTCAGTGTCAGCCAGACAGCGAGGGAGTCTATCCCCTTCTCACTAGCGCTAGACCAAGGAGATTATTTTAGTGCCTGAGGTGGAGCGACATACCTACCATCAGCTCCTCACTTTACTGCACAGATGTCTGTGCTACTCATACGCTGAGTTGGCGAGGGCTGGTATTGAACCAGGAACCTTGTGATTCCTAGCCGAACACTCTACCGACTGAGTTAAACCGGCCCACTAAAGGAAGTAAAATCATCAAATTCATTAAAGGAATAAAAAAATTTAAACAATTTGAAATGGAAAATTAGTTCTGATAACTTAAAATATATCTATCTATCTATACATATATAAAGGGCAGTTATGTGTATACGTATGTCCGGAGGAAACTTTGAAAATAAAACAATTAATGACAAAGTAAATAGATATACACATTAAATATCACCAGGGCTTGGTTTTTGAGCAAAAATAATAGAGATTTGATTTATATTTGTGAAGATAATTAAAAAATAATATTTAAATGATAACAGCATGGATTTTTTTTTCATTTAATATTTTAAATAGTAGACATTAACATTTCTTTTCAGAGTAGCTGGATCAATGTAAGGTCTATTTTTTTTTACATAGGGATTTAAATGGGGCATCCCATGAGGATTCAACTCACGATTCAATAATAATGGATCTACGGGACTAACTTAAAAAATCCCCCTCTACCCAGGCGACGCCGGGTAGCCGCTGCTAGTATTAAAATAAAACAAACTCTATATAAATATATAATACCGGGCATGTATTTTAATATTTTTTTATGTAGTAATGAAATTGACTATAAATTAAATACTCATTGATAAACTTAATCAATTTCTGAAATGACTGTGACGTAAAGCAGTGACATTGTTTCAGTTACAGACAAATAGAAACCGAATCTCTATTATTAATAGACTAGCAAAAAACGCCCTCTGGTCAGTGTAAAAATTAATTTTTGAAAGATATCACTGATGTGACTTTCGGAAACATTTTTTCACGCTCAGAATTGCGGAGACATGGAATAAACTGCCTGCATCTGTTGTAGGCTGCCGGAGCACTGAATCTTTCAAAGCCTCCATGCTTCCTGTAGTCCGCCAACACTATACCTGATGCCACTCTCCACATACACATGCACACACATACATGCATATTACTACTGTGAACTGTTCATGTTCCTGACACAACATTATTCTGTGTACTTGACATGAGACTTTGATGAGTTGTGGTGCACCTGAGCACTGTACACAATAAATTTCATTATTATTATTATATTGCCTGAGGGTGTGGAGTTAGAAATTCAATGCCAGAGATTTTGTACAATGAGTAAGTAAAATCATCAAATTTATTAAAGGAGTAAAAAAAATAAAACAATTCTAAATGGAATCTTAGTTCAGATAACTTTAAATACACTAGCAAATATATGCACCCTCCGGGTGCAAGTATTTAAGTTTTAATGTAATGAAATATCGTATTAGATTAGAAACGCTAATGAAACTAAATAAGAATGCAGATAAAAAGATTTGAAACAGAGGCGGGTATAATCAAAAAATAGAACAACTGAAATTTACTCTTCCATCACTTTCGTCTTTCATTGTTATTTTTTCTAATTTAAGTATTTAGTTAAAATAGGAAGTAAAGAATAAAATGACACTTATCTTTTCTTGTTAATGGATTTTATTTAAGATTAATTGAAGAGATTTTTGCTTATATTCATTAAAATAAAACCAAACAGTTAGAATCCAATAATACTAAACATATATTTATTAAAATCAAAATTTTAAGATCAATATGTAAATTAGCCTTCCCGTTCACACTGTAAATCGCGATTTTGTTGTATATATAAATACAATTGCATGTTATTAGTATGTAGATATGGTCAACAGCCTTAATGATGTAAAACAATTTTATTAATAATTGAAGTTTAAATTAAAAATAAAATCATGGAGAATGTGATGTAAATAACTAAAGGGAATTGTGACTTATATAGTAATATAGTTTCGGTTACAGGCAGAAAAACCCACAATCTCCATTATAATAAGATTATATTGCCTGAGGGTGTGGGAGTTAAAAATTCAATGCCAGAGATTTTGTACAATGAGTAAGTAAAATCATCAAATTTATTAAAGGAGTAAAAAAAATAAAACAATTCTAAATGGAATCTTAGTTCAGATAACTTTAAATATATATCTTATTATAATGGAGATTGTGGGTTTGTCTGTCTGTAACCGAAACTATATTACTATACACAAGTAACAATTCCCTTTGTTATTTACATCACATTTACCATGATTTTATTTTTATTTATACCTCAATCATTAATAAAATTGTTTTACATTACTTATACTGTTGACCATATCAACATACTGTATTTACCGCGTACCCCACTTGTACGGGTCAGGCACAAAGTCCTTATTAACGTGGGACCACCCACAAGCCGAAGCTCATGGAGTGGCAGGTGAAAAAATTGCGTCAATCCCGTCGGCATTCCCCCTCAAGGGGGGCGCCTCAGGCGCTGGGCAATAAACCCAGCCCTGCCCCTTTAAATCGAGGGGGCAGGTGTTGCCTGGGGGGATGGCTCCCTGGGATCGACGCCGTTAATTATATCAATGGTCCAGAGGCCGAAGCCACTGTTGACCATATCAACATACTAATAACATGCAATTGTATTTATATATACAACAAAATAGCGGTTTACAGTATGAATGGGAAGGCTAATTTGCATATTGATCTTAAAAATGTAATTTTAATAAATACATGCTTAGTATTATTGATTTCTAACTGTTTGGTTTTATCTTAATGAATATCAGCAAAAATGTCTTCAATAAATCTAAAGAAATCCCTTAACAAGAAGAAATAACTAATATTATTCTTTACTTCCTATTTTAACAGTTAAATTAGGAAAAATTACCAATAAAAGACGGGAGTAACGGAAAATGATGGAAGAGTTGGTTTCAAAGTTGTTCTACTTTTCAATCATACCCCCTCTGTTCCAAATCTTTTTATCTACATTCTTATTCAGTTTCATTAGCCTTTCTAATTTAATATGATACTTTATTATATTAAAACTTAAATACTTGCACCCGGAGGGTGCATATATTTGCTAGTTAAAATAAAGCAAACTATATATAAATATATTCTACTGACATGTATTTATTAAAACTTGTTTTAAAACCCACAATCTCCATTATAATAAGATATTAAAATAAAGCAAACTATATATAATATATTCTACTGACATGTATTTATTAAAACTTGTTTTAAAACCCACAATCTCCATTATAATAAGATATTAAAATAAAGCAAACTATATATAAATATATTCTACTGACATGTATTTATTAAAACTTGTTTTAAAACCCACAATCTCCATTATAATAAGATATTAAAATAAAGCAAACTATATATAAATATATTCTACTGACAAGTATTTATTAAAACTTGTTTTAAAAAACAATGGGGACCATCTAAGGTTGCAACCAACCAACCAGCCACTGCAAATAAGTGTTCAACCAGTGTGGAAGCTAGTATTTAAGCTTAGCTCAGTTGTCACATGAGATCAGAAGTATGGGGCACTCAGTGAGGAGCGAGCTCATCAACAATGTTCTGTTAGCCTAACTATGCGAGGTGCACAAAACATGGCCACTAATATGGGGCACCTAGTGAGGATCAAACTCACTACTATAGTAATGGATTTTGAGAGACTAGCTTGAATGCTATTATTATACCTTTGGCTGTGGGAGATTAACTGTAATGCTTAAGGACGGAATCTTGCTGACAGAATCCTGGTGGATTTAGCACAGTTGTCAAACAGAGACTCTGTTTGATGAATGCACTAAAGTATGAAACCCAGATTTACAGAAATTTTTGTAAAATTTTTCTGATTAAAGAGCAAAGTGCAAAATTTTTCTGATTAAAGAGGAAAGAGCAAAATTTTCTTGATTTAAGAGCAAAAAGCAAAGTTTTTCTGATCATAGAGCAAAGAGCAAAATTTTCTTGATTTAAGAGCAAAGAGCAAAATTTTTCTGATGAAAGAACAAAAAGCAAAATTTTCTTGATTTAAGAGCAAAAGCAAAATTTTGCTGATTAAATAGCAAAAAGCAAAAGTTTTTCTGATTAAAGAGCAAAAAGCAAAACTTTTTCTGATCATAGAGCAAAAAGCAAAACTTTTTTTCTGATGAAAGAGCAAAAAACAAAATTTTCTTGATTTAAGAGCAAAAGCAAAATTTTTCTGATGAAAGAGCAAAAATCAAAGTTTTTCTGATTAAAGAGCAAAAAGCAAAATTTTTCTGATTAAAGAGCAAAAAGTAAAATTTTTCTGATTAAAGAGCAAAAAGCAAAATTTTGATTAAAGAGCAAAATTTTTCTAATTTAAAAGCAAAAAGTAAAATTTTTCTGATTAAAGAGCAAAAAGCAAAATTTTTCTGATTAAAGAGCAAAGAGCAAAATTTTTCTTATTTAAAAGCAAAAAGTAAAATTTTTCTGATTAAAGAGCAAAAAGCAAAATTTTTCTGATTAAAGAGCAAAGAGCAAAGAGCAAAATTTTTCTTATTTAAAAGCAAAAAGTAAAATTTTTCTGATTAAAGAGCAAAGAGCAAGCTTTTTCTGATTAAAGAGCAAAAATCAATGTTTTTCTGATTAAAGAGCAAAAAGCAAAATTTTTCTGATTAAAGAGCAAAAAGCAAAATTTTCTGATTAAAGAGCAAAAAGTAAAATTTTTCTGATTAAAGAGCAAAAAGCAAAATTTTTCTGATGAAAGAGCAAAAAGCAAAACTTTTTCTGATTTAAGAACAAAAAGAAAATTTTTCTGAATAAATAGAAAAAAATCAAAATTTTTCTAATCAAAGACCAAAAAGCAAAATCTTTCTGATTAAAAAGCAAAAATCAAAGTTTTTCTGATCATAGAGCAAAAAGCAAAACTTTTTTCTGATGAAAGAGTAAAAAGCAAGATTCAAGACTGGGTTGAATTTGTTAGGATTTGTGTTTGTTTTAATTTAAAAAAAAAAAGATTCATATTTCAAAACAAAAAAAGTGTCCTATTTCAAAATATATTTTCCTTTATGCCCCAGCTCATGTTTCAAACTTGTATGATTATACTTTAGTCTCGTGAAAATAAAATTCATCTATTGTGACTTACTTGAGAAGAAATAGGTCTTTTAAAACATTTTGAAATTATCTAAAAAGTACCTTAAAAGTATTTAAACTACAAAAATATTTGAAATTATTTAAAAAGTACTTTAATAGTATTTAAACTACAAAAATATTTGAAATTATTTAAAAAGTACCTAAAAAGTATTTAATGTACAAAAAGTATGTAAAATTATTTAAATAGTATTTAACTCTTTGCCTACTTTAAACTGCTCACAGTGGCTCTCCTACCACACCCAATCAAAGTGTAAAAAACTGATGGTTAGTTCATTATAATTTAGAAGAAGGACTCAGATTACAATATTAATAGGATTTTCTTTGAATAGAATGGGTTCTGAGGTGAATAGATAGTGAACTTTGAAATATCCTATCAAACAATAATAATAGGATTTTCTTTGAATAGAATGAGTTCTGAGGTGAATAGATAGTGAACTTTAAAATATCCTATCATACAATAATAATAGGATTTTCTTTGAATAGAATGGGTACATATCGTCGTGTAATAAAAGTCACTAGAACTGGAATATTAACCTACTCTAAACAAATCATAAAATCTAAGAAGTCCGTTTAGTGTAGAGGTTATGGGATCGGCCTGTCAGCTTGGCAGTCCGGTTTCAAATCACGCACAGGGCGGTCTTCCGATCTATAGCTCTGCTGATGAGGCCTAATAGGCCGAAATGTACATACAGAGATTGATTTTTCTCGATTTGTTTAGCCATACATTTAATAGGTATTCCCGCCTAATTCATTATTAATTAATTAATTTTCAAAAATTAGGTACGACTCCAATTAAGCACTTATATATATATATATATAAAATAATAAAATAAAGTCGTCGGGGTGGCCTAAAGTCGGTATCAGCTAATCAGCGAGGGAGTCTATCCCCTATTTTACTAGCGCTAGACCAAGGAGATTATTTTAGTGTCTGAGATGGAGCAGCACACCTACCATCAGCTCCTTATTTTACCGCACAGATCCCTGTGCTACTCATACGCTGAGTTGGTGAGGGCCGGTATTGAACTAGAAACCACAAGTATGATCTGAACGGAAGTTGGTTACATTCTTTCTTGAGATGCTTTTATTTTTACTATTTCTCTGAATTTTTGAGATGAGGTTTGATAATTTGGATTATTTGGATTATTCGGACTATTGTCCTCATCTTTATTGTTATCTACACTATTTCTCTGAATTTTTGAGATGAGGTTTGATAATTTGGATTATTTGGATTATTCGGACTATTGTCCTCATCTTTATTGTTATCTGTACAATGTTTTTGCCAATATACTCTCTGGCCTTCTTCAGGTATTTCTTGTCGGGCTCGGGAACCTTCTCAAACTCTGGAACTTTCCCTTTGAACTTGGGAGCCTTCTTGTCATAATCGGAAGCCTTCACAGAACTTTGAACCTAACCCTTTTTTCAATCCATCGGGGTATACAGTTTTCATTCCATTAACCAACACTGGATACAAGTGTTAAGCTGTGTTAATTATTATTCCATGTTACTGTCACCCTTGACCAGGATTGAACCTGCAGCCTAGAAATAACTGTCACTTAGAACTGCCTATATCCATTAACCAATACTGGGTACAAATTTGAAGCTGTGTTAATTATTATTCCATGTTACTGTCACTCTTGACCAGGATTGAACCTGCAGCCTAGAGATAACTGCCACTTAGAACTGTATTAATGCCTATATCCACTAACCAACACTGGATACAAGTGTTAAGCTGTGTTAATTATTATTCCATGTTACTGTCACCCTTGATCAGGATTGAACCTGCAGCCTAGAGATAACTGCCACTTAGAACTGCCTATATCACTAACCAACACTGGATACAAGTGTTAAGCTGTGTTAATTATTATTCCATGTTACTGTCACTCTTGACCAGGATTGAACCTGCAGCCTAGAAATAACTGTCACTTAGAACTGCCTATATCCATTAACCAATACTGGTACAAATTTGAAGCTGTGTTAATTATTATTCCATGTTACTGTCACTCTTGACCAGGATTGAACCTGCAGCCTAGAGATAACTGTCACTTAGAACTGCCTATATCCATTAACCAATACTGGGTACAAATTTGAAGCTGTGTTAATTATTATTCCATGTTACTGTCACTCTTGACCAGGATTGAACCTGCAGCCTAGAGATAACTGCCACTTAGAACTGCCTATATCCACTAACCAACACTGGGTACAAGTTTGAAGCTGTGTTAATTTATATTCCATGTTACTGTCACCCTTGACCAGGATTGAACCTGCAGCCTAGAGATAACTGTCACTTAGAACTGTATTAATGCTTATATCCAATACTCCATATGTCTCAATTGGCTGGTCATATCAAACCTTTTACTTTTATTTTTATCTATAGGAACGTTTAGCAGATGCTGTACTCTTTTTTCTTTCTTTTCCAATCTTATCTTTCAACTTTCACTTTTACTTAACTCTTAATGTCCTATACCGCCTCATTTCACCCGGCCAGAAGTCACTTTCATTTTCCTAATCCGCCCCAAATGATAACCTTTGTTTAAATGTAATATTAAACATATAAATAACAGGTAACTTTAAATGAAATACAAGTAAATAAAGCAAACAAGATATTAGGATTAATACGGAGGTCATATGAATACATGGATAAAGAAATGCTGAAAAATTTATTCACTGCGTTGGTAAGACCTTATTTGGAGTTTGCTAATGTGGTTTGGAGCCCGAGACTCATCAAGGACACAAAACTCATTGAGGGAGTTCAGAGAAGAGCTACTAAATTAGTGAATAATCTAAAATCCTTTTCGTATGAAGAAAGACTTAGGAACATTGACTTATCAAGTCTGGTTTATTGACATATAAGAGGGGGATTGAAGCCTACAAATGTACACATGGTTTTTATTCAACGAACTCTGACCTATTAAACATTGATCAAAATATCAATACCAGAAATTAAAATTTTTTAAAAATTTTGTAAAGCAAATGCAAGACAAAATTATTTTAGTACCAGAGTGGTGAATACATGGAATAAACTACCTTCATCAGTAGTGAATGCCCTATCTCTAAACTCCTTCAAGGCAATGTTAGATAATCTGTGGAAAGATTATAAATATTCTGTGGAATTAAAATGAATGTTTACAAGGAACAGCTGACAGGTCTCAGACCTAAAATACTAGCTGAAAGGATATTATCATTATAAATGAAAAGGCCATTTTAGCCATTTTTTTTTTATAAATCCTTATAAGAACTAGCAAATATATGCACACTCCGGGTGCAAGTATTTAAGTTTTAATATGATAAAATATCATATTAAATTAGAAAGGCTAATGAAACTGAATAAGAATGCAGATAGAAAGATTTGGAACAGAGGGGGTATGATTGAAAAATAGAACAACTTTGAAACTAACTCTTCCATCATCTTCCATTACTCCTGTCTTTCATTGGTAAATTTTCCTAATTTAACTATTTAGTTAAAATAGGAAGTAAAGGATAATATTACAGTTATTTCTTCTTATTAATTGTATTCATTTAAGATTCATCCCCGAGATTTTTGCTCATATTCATTAAGATAAAACCAAACAATTAGAAATCAATAATACTAAGAACATATTTATTAAAATCAAATTTTAAAGATCAATATGCAAATTAGCCTTTCCATTCGCACTGTAAACCGCTATTTTGTTGTATATATAAATACAATTACCTGTTATTAGTATGTAGATATGGTAAATAGTATTAATGATGTATAACAATTTTATTAATAATAGAAGTTTAGATAAAAATAAAATCATGTAGAATGTGATGTAAATAACTAAGGGAATTGTGACTTGAGTAGTGATATAGTTTCGGTTACAGACAGAAAAACACACTATCTCCATTATAATAAGATGAGGCTCTGGACTTAGAAAATTCTCAACAGGATGTTAAGAGTTAAATTCCCAAACAAACATTAAAAAGGAAACAAGAGATTTTGTTGAAAGACACAACTCTTAAAATTCTCATTATATTTGCATTGAAACAATAACCAAAATATCTATTTAACTATCTTTTTAATTCTCATGGTGTTTGTTGTCCTTGTTTGTTGATTGATTTTAACGGCATATCAACCCGTCTGGGGATTATGTCATGCCTAACGGTTAGGAAGTAATATATGTTGTGTATTTATATTTATACTTTTTTAGTAATTGGTTTTAAACAATGTGTTTGCACCATTGGGGATCATGTTGTATGTTATTGATTAAGTTCATGTCTATATTCTATGGTATAATTTTATTTCCCTTTATTAATGGCATATCAACCTGTTTGGGGTTATGTCATGCCTAACAGTTAGGAAGTAATATATGTTGTGTATTTATATTTATACTTTTTTAGTACTTGGTTTTAAGAATGTGTTAGCACCATTGGGGATCATGTTGTATGGTATTGATTAAGTTCATGTCTATATTCTATGGTATAATTCTTTATATCTCTCTCTT
>CM042173.1:9222723-9235223 GCA_023376005.1 Doryteuthis pealeii
GATCTGGAATTAAAAAAAAAAAAAATTCATATTAAAGATATTTGTAGCCGCATCGGAGGGGGTGGGGTCAGTGTATTCTAAAGCCCCAGCTAACAGGGCTTTCATATTAAAGATTTTTTTTAAAAATCTTTAAATAAAAATAAAAGATTTTTTCTTAAAATTTCCCATAAAACTTACAATAAGTTTATTATAAGTGAGTTCGATTCTCACTGGGTGCCCCTTATTTCTGGTCTTGTGCCACATACATACTTGTTTCCATGAACATTGTATCTTTGTCGATGTCTAAAAACATTCTCACCAATGCTTTCTTAAAACTTGATTAAAAATTAGCCTTCCCGTTCACAATGTAAACCACTATTGTTGTATATATAAATACAATTGTATGTTATAAGTATGTAGATATGGTCAACAGTATCAATAATGTAGGACAATTTTAATAATTGAGGTTAAAAAAAAAAAATTAAAAAAAAAAAAAAAAAAAAAAAATCATATTAAAAGATATTTGTTCGTTTGTTTTACGGCATATCAACCTTGGTGGGTCATTTAATGCCGACAAAGTTTTGAAATAGATTAATGGATATTCGTGACCTGGTACGAGTGGGGTACTGGGAAAATAAAACCTTTATGTATGAATCCAACTATTCTCCCTCCAGCTATGGGTAAATAGTAGGGAATACCAAGTTCTTGAACCTTGGTTAGGCAACCAGTCTAGAAGAAGGAAAACTGAATTCAAACTTGTTAAACTGCTTTAAAAAAAAAAAAAAAAAAATAAATAAATAAATAAATACTTAAAAAAAAAAAAAAAAAAAAAAAAAATTTTCTCTGAATGTTGAGATGAGGCTTGAAGATTAGTATTATCTGCATTATTCGGACTATTGTCCCCATCTTCATTGTTATTTGTACAACGTTTCGTCCGATATGCCCACTGGCCTTCTTCAGGTATTTCTTGTCGGACTCGGGAACCTTCTTTTCGAACTCTGGAACTTTCTTGTAATTGGGAGCCATCACGGAACTTTGAACCTAACCCTTTATTCAGTCCTGTTCTCATTCCGCTAACCATAGCTGGGGTAGGAGTTGTGTTAATTATTTTTCTAACTGCCTTCACTCAGGATTGAACTCAAGTTCCAGAGATAACTGTCACTTAGAAATGTCTTAAACCTAAATACCTTATCCACTAGGCCATGTGTCCAATTGGACAATTGAGTGTGAATTTTGGGAACTTATAAACCTAATGTCTTGATTTGGCTAGAATATCTACCTATTTACTTATGTATGATTTTTTACCTAGACTCATATTGTGTTTTGTTTTTTTTTGTTGTTTTATTTTCTTCTTCAATCTGATCTAGCCTTCTTAAAAAATAAAAAATGACCTTGTGTCACATCCTGCTTGTGCGGACTATTTGATAAATACATACAGCCAAAAACATTCTGGCTATAATAACTAAAATGATTGTTTTATCTTTTATAGCTATATGAACCTTTTTTAAGTAATTTAATACCAAATCAAATCATTCTGATAAGCAACAACAACCCGAGTCATTTGTTTAAGTGGTCACCCAATTAAGTACTGAACAGGCTCAATTAAAAAATATTTTCTGCTCCAGTGCTGATAATATCAGCCAAAAAATATTTAACTACCAAAATTATATGAAAATTTAGCGAATGAGAAAGAATAGCCTCCCTTGTAAAAAGGTCTGTTAAGAATTTTAGAGTTATCTCCCTCTCATTTAAAATATCGGTATTTCACTCTTTTTACTCGTATTTTATTTTATTTTATTTTATTTTATTTTTTTTTTTGGCATAATGATAAACCAATTGGGATCAGTAGGTAAGAGGTTACGAAGAGACCCCCCCCCAAAAAAAAACAACGTTTCCCCCACCTTACATGTCATTTTTTTTTAATGGCGTAATCAAAAATGTATTGTACTGTTGCGAACGTATATTTCACATCTTGCCTTGAAAAACTTGTGTGATTAGAAGTCATTTAAAAGATATACAAAAAAATATATGAATTTAAATCAAGAAATGATAAGAAAATTATCAATAACTAGCAGGACCTGTGTATATATATTACACTATCAGAATTTGATTATTAAGATGTTTGATATGTTTATTTAAGAGCTATTAAAAATACTTCAATATGTAAATAGTATAATAATTAGATTAATTAACATAAAATTCATTTAGAGTGGTTCCCCTTTTTTAGGTTGGAGTTATAGGAAATAACCTAGATTTTTGTCATGGTTTGCCAAAGTCATGATATCTAGTTGATTCTTACCGGAAGTGGAGGCTTTTGAAGACACAGAAAAATTTGGTTGGCTGCATGGCAACGTGATAAAAGTTGAAACCGTATCCAACAACATGAAAAGCTAAAAAAAAAAAATCAATAAAAAAATGAAAAAAAATCAGAATTATAGAAAATTATATTTTATAGGTTTTTAAAGAAGTTGTAAAAAGTCAATAATCAGTTGGAGAGTAGGGTAGGTCGATTTTTTTTACTTAAAAATCGAAAAAAAAAAAAAAAAAAAAAAAAAAAAAAAAAAAAAAAAAAATCAAATTCTCTCAAACAGCAAAAGTTGTGTGTTGCTATAATAAATACTGATACCAAAAATGAGATCTCTTACTTGCACCATTGTTTGAGGAAATAGCATCAAAGATCATCTAAAATGCACCAAAAATCCTTGTTTTCACAAAATTTAGCCTAGAAATTTTAGAGTTATCTCCCCTTCCGTTTAAAATATCGGTATTTCATTCTTTTACTCGTATTTAGCAATTTCAGTATTTAAAACAGAAAAGGTTGTCATTTTAAACGAAACGAATAAAATATTCTAACTAGAATTCAAGTTGAAAATATGTCCTTCATCACCACCGATATCTCCAATATGCTGCTTTTTACCGAATAATTAAGTGGTAACATTTTAAAAGACTGAAATCTATTTCCTCAAACCAAAGCAAAGTTTTGAAGAAAAATATTGTGTAGTAATCCTTATGTAAATTTGCAGCTTTTGCCACATGGGAGACTTTACAGTTTCAAAATCAACCTACCCTATTGGACAGTGTCTGAGGATCCAAGTAGCAAAAAAATCTCATTTTTGAAGTGGTCTCAACCAATGTTATAAATACGTTTTAACATTTACGAATTTAGAAAAAGTATCTTTTTAAGAGATACAACACAAAGTGATTCTGAGAATTAAGTCTTACAAATTGGAAGATAAATAATTGTTTACTCACCAGTAAAAGAAATAAAAGAAATAAAGAAAGAAGCAATAATAAATTAAAAAAATTTTAATTTAAAAACATAAGAAAGAAAGAAAAAAGAAAAGAAAGCAAGAAAGTACTTGAATAGAAAGAGTACATGAGTATAAAAAGAACAAGAAAGAAAGAAAGAAAGAAAAAAAAGGATGGAAAGAAATCAATAAGGAAAGTAAAAGAAGAAATAAAGAAAGAAGCAAAAACTAAGTGTATGAAGAAAGAAAAAAAAAGAAAGTAAAGAAAGTAAAAAAGTTTTTTAAAAGTCTTTAAAATTAGGCACGGAAAAAAAAAAAAAAAAAAAAAAAAAAAAAAAAAGGAAAGAAAAAGTAAAAGAAATAAAGGAAGAAGATGAAAACTAGGAATATGAAAAAGAAAAAAAGAAAAAGGCTTGTAAGAAAGAATAAGAGAAGGAAAGTAAAAGAAGAAATAAAAGAAAGAAAAAATAGAAAAAGAAAGAAAAAAGAATGAAGGAAAGTTTTAAAAACTAGGCATGAGAAGAAAGAAACAAAGAAAGAAAGAAGAAAAGTAAAAGAAAATAAAGAAGCCAAGAAGAAAAAAAAAAAAAAAAAAGAAAAAAAAGCCAAGAAAAAAAAAAAAAAAAAAAAGGCCGGAAAGAAAAAAAGAAAAGGAAAGTAAAAGAAATAAAGAAAGAATAAAAAAAATAAGCATATGAAGAAAGAAAAAAAAACCCCGAAGTAGTAAGAAGGAAAGAAAGAAATTAAAGAAAAAATAAAGAAATGTAAAAATGAATCCCAATTATTTACTCACCAGTAAGTGTAAGTGCTGTCCAAGCAACAATTTTATGAAATGCAATATGTGAATCAAAAGGAATATAAAGATTGAGGAAAGTTCCCCTTAAAAATGTTATGAAATTCCGACACATTGTAACAAGGAGAAGGGTATAAGTGAAAGACATTCCAGCTGCGGCCCCTCGAGTTAAACTCAAGCCATAACTCATTATTTGACGAAGTCCACTCTTTTCACGTTCAACTGTATAATCTGAAAAAATAAAAAATAAAAATAAAATAAATAAATTAGTAATGATAGAAATAATCTAAGATAGTTGTGTATGATATGGGGGTAAGTTAAGGTTGTGTGTGTTGGTATCTTGTCCCCAATTAAAGCTGGTTCTTTGTTCTTTAATAAATTGGTAGAATTAAACTAAGTTTTAATTCATTTATTTGTTGCTGTCAGTCTTAGACTTAAATGCTATACTAACACTAATGAAGTGCATCTTGGGAGACTAATTTGGCATATGTTGATTTTGGCTCCTCCTGCTAGTCTATAAAAGAGTGGATTACAGAGGGAAGAAGGTTTTGTGTGCTCTGACCATGACTTCGTCACATCAATACTAACTGATTGTATTAAGAGAGAAAAGTATATGAAGGCTTTTCTTGTTCAATTGTGTAATCTGAGAAAAAAAAAAAAAAAAAAAAAAAAAAAATCCCTGAAAAGAAGACCTACCCACAAAATAAGACCTAATGTGATTTTTCAGGATTTTGAAATAAGCCCACCCCCCTTAGAATAAGTCCTAGTTGGATGTGGCAGACACAAAAGAAATAAGCACTTCTCATTCAATGAGAGTTCTATTGCTAGACAATAGGGGAGAATAGGGACAAAAAATTCTGCAGGATATTGAGTCATACGAAAATTCCACAGGAATTTTGGAATCCAGTGACTTGCAAAACAAAAACGTTCCTGAAGATGAGGATATGATTATGTTTGAATGAATTGTTAATGAGTTTTTGAATAAAAGAACATGTTAATGGTAACTGAATGTAAATAGTGTTTGTAATTTCCGTTTTAGAAATTCCATAATTTTTTTTTTTACTTCATAATGTCTGGGTTTTTTTTTTTTTTTTTAAATAAGATAAGCTATTTATTATACAATTAAGTCATTAATTAAGTTCTGAAAATTTCATTAAAATAGGACAATTCCATGTTTTTTGGTAATTGTTTTAAAAATAAAATTGAATTTTTTTTTTATCATCTCCCTGAACTGAACATACCTACTATAAATTATTGAATAAAAGAAGTGAGCATTTATTCAGATACAGAAAAAAAAAAAAAAAAAAAAAACACACAAAACAAAAAACAAAGTCTTTACTTACAATAAAACCGTTCAGCGAAAAGGCCACATGTTATTGCGTAGAAGAGGATGATGAAAAAAAATATGCTGTTTGTTGTTCTCTAAGAAATGACGCAGGTGTTTCAGCTTCGATCTGAATGGGGAATATTTCTCAAAGGCGGTAAAATTTGTATAAAGTTTATTTTCAGTGCAAGAATCTTTTTTAACAACATCACCTTTAAATTCTGACCTGAAAAAGAAAGAAATAGATTAGAAGTGTCGTGTGGCAATGCTACAAAGATATATTTGAAACTATATACTTGTCAGGCTTTTACTTGGGATAGTCATGGTAACAAGAAAAAACGAATATATCACTTATTTTTTCTATTGTTCTCTCTCAATAATTTGCAAATACACTTTAAATTAGATATTAAAATACTTTATTAGAATTTTTAAAAGTTTAAAGCAAATAAAAAAAAAAATTTTTTAAATTAAAAAACTTACAATTTCCTTTTTGCTGGAAAACAGGCTTTGGGAGCTGAAATAAAATAAAAATAGAATTTTAAAAGAATTTTACAATAAAAAATAGAGTTAAGAATTTTGAGTGAAAAAATTAAATTTTCATGACAAGAAAAACAATTATAAAAACATCTAAATAAAACACATACTAAAATTTTCACATACACACTTTTAAAAAACTTCCTCACATATATAAGAAAATTTCAAGCGAATTTAACTAAAAGCTGTTTTTCACTGAACAGATGGACTCTCCACTTCTAATACATTACTCTGCCCGGATTATTGTGGCTTGTCAAACACTTAGAAAGTTTTAAAAAGTTTTCTAAGAACAATTTCTTTCACAAGAAATTTTCTCCTGACGATGACCTAAGGTTGAAACTAATTGAGAACAATCAAAAAATAAATAACAAAAGAAATATTCTGTTTGTCTTATCACTTTTTGTTATATAATATATAATAAAAATATAATATTGATAATAACCCAGAAACTGAACTAGCCCCCCCCCCCCAACCATGACTCCGGTGTTTGACCCTTCCCATGATGCACCAAACAACAGCATATAATACATTAGTTCATGGAGGCACGTGGTGTAATGGTTAAAGTTGTGAGAAATGAACTCGTCAACCTGAGTTCAATTCCTGGATGGAGCTGTTTGCATTTCACATAGCACTAATACTTTTAGAAAAGGTACAAATCCAATTCTCCCTCCAGCTATGAGTAAATAGCAGGGCAGACTGAGCTCTTTAAATATGGCTAGGTAACCAGTCTAGGAGAAAGAAAACTGAATTCAAGCCTGTTAAACTGCATAAGAAATTGACCTGGTGTTGCATCCTGCTTATGCGGAGGGGTTATAATATATATATATATATATATATATATATATATATTATATATATATATATATATATATATATATATATATATATAACATTGAAGCAAGAATTCAATCCACATCCTGAAGAAGGTCTAACAGACCGAAACATTACAACATCGACATTATTACAATAAAGATCAAATGTTTGTCTACCTCTCTCTCTCTCTCATTATATATATGACAATGCCCCACAAACTGAACTAGCCCTGCTACCATGACTCAGGTGTTTGACTACACATGATATACCAAACAATAGCATATAATACATTAGTTTGAACTAAAGATATAACTTACTTTCGGTCAATTAATTTTTTTTTATTCTTGTGTATAATACGCACACCTTACCCTTATTGTTTTGTTGAGTTATCTTCCCTTGCTGCAATGTTCGTTGATAGGTGGCGTTAGTTTTTGGCCAAAAGCCAGGAATTGTGAATTCCTATCTCTTTCCTCCCAGGCCAGCAATGAGTTAACATGGGTTAGGCACCCGACACCTCTGCCCCGTAGATGGGGGGAACTTTGCCCCCTAACCAGCTACCAGTAAGTGACATTCCCTACGACAAGTCATATGCCTATTTCCTCATAATACATTTATGTATCTGTTTTGTATATCTTTGTCTTAAATGTATCTATCGCTTACGGAATAAATATTGTTATCTTTCTACACCTTTGTCGGAATGTTTTTATGTACACTCATGTGTCTCATGCTGAAAGGTTACTTTAAGCCTTTCAACTTTAATATAACTTCCTCAAATGTTATATCTTTATAGCCAAATAATTATGGTGAATAGATTACCTTTCCAATCAATTGTACAGTTCAATAATTTGTCCATTTGTGGAGAAAAAATTTGGCAAAAATCTTCAAATTGGAATTCCGTTTTTCCTTCCAATCCCGTCTGCTTAATCATGGAATCCATCAAAGCATTCAATTCCGTTTCATTTAATTTACTTTGACTCATATCGAGAAGAGACCTTAAAAAAAAAAAAAAAAAAAAAAAAATTTATTATTTTAAATGAATAAAATAAAATAAAATGAAAATAAAAAATAGAAATTGTTCACATATAGGAAATAACTGAATTTTATAAAACTCCAACATAAAAAAGAGGAATCCCTGATTGACTGATAAATTATTTATTTATTGATCTACTAGGAAAAAGAAGACGGGTTAGGGTTTAGGGTTAGTTTAATGGGTAGATTAATTAACAGATAAAATTCATTCATAGTGGTTCCCCTTTTATGTTGGAGTTATAGGAAATAACCTAAAATTCCATGTGTATCTACAGGGAATTCAGCTTAATATTGTTATATCATATACTCATTTTGCGGGTATATAAACAATAGTGTTCTTATGATAGAGAGAGTAGAGACATTAGAGAGAGACAGATAGATTTGTGACTTGTTATTCTTCCTTCTATCTTTGTTGAGTCGCCATGTTGGATCTTTTCTTCTTTCTACTTCGTCTGGTCTTCTACTTGTTGCTGCTTCATCTTCTAACTAAGGGCTTCTTTTCAAGGGCATCTTTTAAGTCATGAATAATTAATCAACAAGACTTAGTGTTACTTTGATCAAAGCTTTATTTTACATTACCCGTTTTCTAACTCATTTCGCCGTGCAGGAGTCCAGCCTTGCAGTCATACGTCTGCACTGTGTCACATTTTGACTAGAACTAACTTAACCAAGTCTCAAGTGACTTGCAAGTTTCTAACCATCTGGTAGTTTTCCATTCCCTAATCTGAAAACCCCGGCCCCTTAGAATTCTCGCTACAGGGTGTTATCAAACCCTATGCCACCATACAATTATGCAACAATATGACTGACCACACTGGTTAATATGGCTTCATTGGTTATTTTGACCACATTGGTTAATTTGGCCACACTGATATTACCATACTGGTTAATATTATTGCATACATTAATATAACCGAGCTGGTTAATATGACCACACACCATATCAGAAGAAAATTTTGGATCATATGACCTTAAGGCACCCCTTCTGCAATCTTGACTCGTGGGGACACTTCTCATTTACACTGTAAAAATCCGGTTGTTTGTTAGGGGTTAGTGTTATAATTGAAAAAAAAAAAAAAAAAAAAAAAAAAAAACCTCTAGAAATCGTCTGTAAACAATTAACCGGATTTTGACAGTGTAAATTGACAAAATGTCCCCCATGAATCGAAATTGCAAAAAAGGTGCCTTAAGGTCATATGGTCTGAAAATTTAAGCATTTATATTAAAAAAAAAAAACTAAGAAAAAAAAAAAAAAAAACCTCACCGGAACATTGTTGTTAACTGGAATTTATTTAACGATCCAGTTGAATCCATATCGTACATCCGAAAGAACATTCTAAGTTTGTCCTGACAAGTTCCTGAAAATAGAAAAATTATTTCAAAGTGTTGCTGGACTCAATGTCTCTAAATTCTAACTACTTTCCCAGTGTCACTTGGTTATGTGACCCTCTAAGCCAATGATAGTTATTATTAGCTAAGTGGTGGTAAATAGATATTTCTCTCAACTGCTGCTTTGGTGGTGGTAGCAGGGGGTCTAATAATTGCTAGCAGTCAGCTATGGCTTTGGAGTAGTAACAATTAAAGAGAGTGGGTCCATCTTCCTCTTGACTTATTTTTTTTTTTTACACTCACAGAACTACTAAATTAATAAGGAGTAAAAAAAAATTAATGAGCTAACCAAATGTTCCATAATAAGCGTTACATTTGTTTATAAAATTTCATGTAGTAATTGTAACAATCATTATGGGACAATAGCAGAAGTCAAAATTTATCTAAGAAAAAAAAAATGATTTGGCATTAAATAGCCCACAAGGGTTGATATGTTTTTACCAACTAACCATTTGTTCCAAAATAGGTGTTACATCTGCATATAAATTTCATGTAATAATTGTAACAACCATTATGGGACAGAAGTATTAAACAATAACATGCTCACCAGCTGTTCCATAATAGGTGTTACATTTGCATATAAATTTCATGTAATAATTGTAACAATCATTATGGGACAGAAGTATTTAAAATATCTTAAAAATGATTTGATATCAAATAGCTCACAAGGGTTTATATGTTATTACTAACTTCTCCATAATAGGTGTTACACTTGCATATAAATTTCATGTAGTAATTGTAACAATCATTATGGGACAGAAGTATTAAAAATGTCTTAAAAATGATTTGATATCAAGTAGCTCACAAGGGTTTAGAATTCGATTGGATAAAAGCTAATCACGAGTGGTGTTTACCCATATTTTGTTTATATTTCTCAATTTACAGGTTGTCTTTATTGGTTAAATAAATACTATTTTGTATCAGACAAGACTTTCATTCCAATCCTATATATCATTCTACACTACTTGCTAGAAATGATAGTCTATGCCTATTCATTATGTGGCATTTGCATATAAATTTCATGTAATTGTAACAACCATTATAGGATAGAAGTAGTATTAAAAAATATATTTGGCATTAGATAGAGTTGATATGCCATTAAACAATAACATGCTCACCAGCTGTTCCATAATAGGTGTTACATTTGCATATAAATTTCATGTAATAATTGTAACAACCATTATGGGACAGAAGTATTTAAAATGTCTTTAAAAATGATCTGGCATTAAATAGCCCACAAGGTTTGATATGCCATTAAAAGCAAAGAGTGGTTATTAAACAGGTCAAATGCACAAAGTTTAACAAATCAAGTGTAAAAAAAAAAAAAAAAAAAAAAAAAAAAAATAGATTTGGTATTAAATAACCCACAAGGGTTGATATGTCATAACCAACTAACCATTTGTTCCATAATAAGTGTTCCATTTGTTTATAAAATTTCATCTAGTAATTGTAACAATCATTATGGGACAGAAGTATTAAAAAAGTTCTTAAAAATGATTTGATATCAAATAGCTCACAAGGGTTTATATGTTATTACCAACTAACCAACTTCTCCATAATAGGTGTTACACTTGCATATAAATTTCATGTAGTAATTGTAACAACTATTATGGGACAGAAGTAGTATTAAAAAATTATCTTTAAAAAAAGATTTGGCATTAAATAGCCCACAAGGATTGATATGCCATTATAGGATAACATCCTATATTTTATATCCAAATAAGGAAAAACAAAAGTCATGCCAAACACGATTTTTTTCCCGAACTTAAGGAAAATAGATTAAAAAAATAATTATACAACTGTTAGAATTCGATTGGATAAAAGCTAATCACGAGTGGTGTTTACCCATATTTTGTTTATATTTCTCAATTTACAGGTTGTCTTTATTGGTTAATTAACTCTTAACATCCTGTTGAGAATTTTCTAAGTCCAGAGCATTCCTATATGGATATATCAAAAAATGGCTAAAAATGACCTTTGCATCTAAAGTTACCTGTTATTTCCCTTAAATCAAAGACTTGTAAATATGTTTAATATTACATTTAAACAAAGGCTATCATTTGGGCAGATTAAGAAAATGAATGAAATTTCTGGCCGGGTGGAATGAGGTGGTATAGGACTTTAAGAGTTAAATAAATACTATTTTGTATCAGACAAGACTTTCATTCCAATCCTATATATCATTCTACACTACTTGCTAGAAATGATAGGCTGTGCCTATTCATTATGTGGCATTTGCATATAAATTTCATGTAGTAATTGTAACAACCATTATGGGATAGAAGTAGTATTAAAAAAATATTTGGCATTAGATAGAGTTGATATGCCATTAAACAATAACAAGCTCACTAGCTGTTCCATAATAGGTGTTACATTTGCATATAAATTTCATGTAGTAATTGTAACAACCATTATGGGACAGAAGTATTAAAAATGTCTTAAAAAATGATTTGGCATTAAATAGCCTACAAGGTTTGATATGCCATTAAAAGCAAAGAGTGGTTATTAAACAGGTTAAATGCACAAAGTTTAACAAATCAAGTGTAAAAAAAAAAAAAAAAAGACTTAGCATTAAATAACCCACAAGGGTTGATATGTTATTACCACCTAATCAACTGTTCCATAATAGGTGTAACATCTGCATATAAATTTCATGTAGTAATTGTAACAACCATTATGGGACAGAAGTAGTATTACAAATTTATCTAAAAAAGACAAAAAGGCAAAAAAAAAGTTAACCAACCTTTGGTAAAGAGAACCACAATGTTAAGAAATTCTCTAATGGAAATGTAATTATTCTTATCCTTATCTGCAAGGGTGAACATTCTTTCAACAAAATCAGAATCAATCTTTAGAGCCAAGGATTCAGCAAACTCGGCCTGAAAATGAATAAATGGAGAGATTGCATAAAACATGTGAAGTTTTTGAATATAACAAAACTGAACTATATGTACGAGGGTGAGTCAAGAAGAAATACCATTTTGTTTAGGACAGGTATAATTACCAACACAGAAACATGTATGATACATTAAAATGAAGCTGGTCCTCTGTGGATCACATCCTTACTCCTCCAAATAGTCACCGTTTCCCTCAATAGCAATGTTCTAACTTTGAATGAGAGCATGTATCCCTGCCCAGTAAAATTCTGTTGACTGTTTTTTGAGCCCACTTCTTCATTACAGATTTCACTTCCTCATCACTGGAATAATGTTTGCCTCTCAAACCCTCTTTCATGAGGCCAAAAAGAGAGGTAAACAGTATTCCAGTGATGAGGAAGTGAAATCTGTAGCGAAGAAATGGGCTCAAAGAACAGTCAACAGAATTTTACATATATATAATTTTACAATAAATAAATAAATAAATAAATAAATAAAAATAAAATATATATATA
>CM042173.1:9239488-9263492 GCA_023376005.1 Doryteuthis pealeii
CTACTTACACTAACTTCCACTCTACCTCACAATTGCTTCAAAAATTTTATTAGTGTTGTCCATATCTACATGATATTTTCCACGTACCCCACTTGTACGGGTCAGGCCAAGGCCCTATTAATGGGACCACCCACAAGCCGAGATCATGGGGTGGCGGTGAAAAATTGTCGATCCCGTCGGCATTCCCCCTCAAGGGGGGCGCCTCAGGCATGGGCAATAAACCCAGCCCTGCCCTTTAAATCGAAGGGGCAGGTGTTGAAATGGGATGGCCCCCTGGGATCGACGCCGTTAATTATATAATGGTCCAGAGGCCGAAGCCACTGTTGCACGCATATCACATACTAATAACATGCTATTGTATTTATATATACAAAAAATAGCGGTTTACAGTGTGAACGGGAAGGCCAATTTGATATGTAAAAATGTGATTTTACTAAATATTGGCCTTAGTATTATTGATTTCTAACTGTTTGGTTTTATTTTAATGAATATAAGCAAAAATCTCTCCAATGAATCTTAAATGAAATCCATTAACAAGAAAAATAAGTGTAATTTATTCTTTATTTCCAAATTTAACTAAATAGTTAAATAAGTAAAATTCAGCAATGAAAGACGGGAGTGATGAAGAGTAAGTTTCATTTCTATTTTTCTATATTCGCCACTCTGTTACATATCTTTTTATCTGCTTTCTAATTTAATACGATATTTCATTACATTAAAACTTAAAATACTTGCACCCGGAGGGTGCATATATCTGCTAGTATATTATAATATAGATTATATAAATATAGATTAATAATACAAATATATAATATAGATTCAATAATACAAATAACTGTAAATTCTCTAGTATAGTCCGCACTTGAGTATAATACGCAGGGGATTTTTTAGGGGGTTGTGCCTCTGAAAACATTTTTTTTTTTTTTTTTTTTTTTTTTTTTTAAATGCGTCTGAATAAACATTGCCGGACAGCAAATAGAGACTCATACATTGCTTAGGAAATTTTTTCATTTTTAACCTTGTATATAGTCGCACTAGGGATTTTGACCTTTAAATTTTGGGGGAAAAAGTGCGGATTATACTCGAGGATTTACGGTATATTAAAATCAAATTAATACTAACGCCAGTATTTAGTGGGATCAGGATATCGTAATTGTTGGCGAAGGAAAAATTTCAATTGGAAGTCGGAATTTATTCTCGGCCGGGAACATGTATAATTGGTCACTGCTTCTGAGTTTACCGGTGTCCCACTCTCGTAACGTATTGGCCCCACTATACTGTTACCATATACAACACTTGCATCAATTATACTAGTACCATATTCACCTGAAATAAAAATATTTATTATTCACCTTTGAGTAAAAACAATTTTTTTTTTACATGAATTCAGATAATGAAGTACAAGGGTAATCCCAAAAGTAAAACTTGCGAGTTGTATATGAATACCGATACCAAAAACTAGATCTTGCACCATTGTTTGAGGAAATAGCATCAAAATCGTCGTTAAAATATTTTTCAAATGGTTCTCTTTTGAAAGGGGTCCAAAAATTCAAGGTAATATCAATCCTTTGAAAGTCTCTCCCAACAAACGAAATGCAACTCCTTTCCCAACTGAACACGCCACTCACATCAAATAGCAGTCGTCTGGTTTCTTGCCGTCCAAACACTTTCTTCCCCACTCGCCCTGTCAGCGACAGTCCGTCTTTATTTCTGCTCGTTCGAATGCGCTTATGCAAATTCGGATATACTTTATTTGGGTGTCTACTAACAATACCTCAGCTACGAGGAGGTAGCGAGTTCGAGTATCCGTAGCCGCTCGCCACATGCCAAACATATCCTGACGCGCTTTGTTTGTGGGTGCTGAGTATCCGCTTGTTCATAGGGCTGCCTTTCAGTCTCGTCACAGGTTCTCATGACAACCCCCACCTTTTATCATAAGTGCTAGAAGGCTTGATATGCCGTTAAATACCAACCAGCCAACCAGCTATATCTCAATTCCCAAAAGCTTGAAAATATTTGTCAAATTTGTTTTACTCTGAATTGTCCAATTGGACACATGGCGTAGTGGGTATAGACGCCGAGTTAAAACAGTTCTAAGTGACAGTTATATCTTGGCTGCAGGTTCAATCCTGGTCATGGGTAACATCAACATAGAATGACAATCAACACAACTTAACACTTGTACCAAGTCATGGTTAGCGGAATGAGAACAGTATATCCCCGTCGATTGAATAAAGGGTTGGGTTCAAAGTTCCGTGATGGTTCCCGATTACGACAAGAAGGTTCCAGAGTCAGACAAGAAATACCTGAAGAAGGATGGAGGACACATCGGCCGAAACGTTGTACAGATAACAAAGATGAGGACACTAGTTCAAATAATCCAAACAATACACATTATCAAACCAAATATTCAGAGAATTTTTTTAAATTGTTCATATGGCAAACATCCAGCCCTTTTTATCATATGTACTAGAAGGGTTAATATACCTTTCAAAATCAACCAACCATGTCTCAGTTTACAAAAACCTGAGAATACTTTTCAAATTGCTTGTATAGCAAACACTCAATCTTTTATTATACAAGTGCTAGAAGGGTTGGTTTGTTTTGTTTTACGGCATATCAACCTCAGTGGGTCATTTAATGCCGACAAAGTTGTGAAATAAATTCATTCTTAATGCATAATACAATTTTGTTTATAAACTGTTTTTCTATTCAACCCATAGATGGGACCCTAATAGGTACTACCATTCTGGGTCAGAGTGGACCAGGGAGCAATGGTGATGAAGGGGGTGCTCCACATTCCCCAAACCTCTAGAACTGGAACCTCGCCATCAGATAGAGTTTAACGTCATTCCCAGGACATGTAGACCCTCAGCCACCGCCCTTCTAGCACCCATGTGATAAGAACGATTGGGGGGTTGCCATAAGGGCAATAGGGTTGGGGCAATCATATAGGTGCCAGGGCTTAACATGACCAGCCGATTGATCGGAGGGGGCCTCTCCGACCGCCTGTGTAGCCTAAGTAAGGTTCTAAGTGGAGTGTTGCAGGTCATGGACTGCTCATCCACCAACACTTCGTCCTTAAGCATCACGGGTTGCCACCCACGGCCAACAGGTGGCCCCATTTGGGGGAGTCTTACCCCTGCAAGGTGCAGTCGGTGCATTCTAACGCCGCAGCGACAGGGCGGCTAGAAGGCGTTGATATGCCCGTTAAAACCAACCAGCCCTATAATAAACATATATTAATATATAATGGAGATAGACTGCATTTTTGTCTGAAGCCGAAACTATATTACTACTCAAGTCACAATTCCTTTAATTATTTACGTCAAATTCTCCATGATTTCATTCTTTTAAACCTTCAGTATAATAAAAATTGTTTTACATTATTAATACTGTTGATCATATCTACGTACTAATAACATGCAATTGTATTATATATACAACAAATAGCGATTTACAGTTTGAACGAGAAGGCTAATTTGCATATTGATATTTAAAATTTTATTTTAATAAATATGTGCTTGGTATTATTGATTTCTAATTGTTTGGTTTTATCTTAAGAAATATAAACAAAAATCTCGTAGATAAATCTTAAAAGAAATTTATTTACAAGAAGAAATAACTGTAATATTATCCTTTACTTCCTATTTTAACTAAATAGTTAAATTAGGAAAATTTACCAATGAAACAGGGGAGTAAGGGAAAATGATGGAATAGTTAGTTTCAAAGTTGTTCTATTTTTCGATTATACCCCCTCTGTTGCAGATCTTTTTATCTGCATTCTTAGTCAGTTTCATTAGCCTTTCTAATTTAATATGATATTTTATTATATAAAAACTTAAATACTTGCACCCGGAGGGTGCATATATTTGCTAGTAATAATAATGGAGATATGTCTGTAACCGAAACTATACTACTACTCAAGACACAATTCCCTTAGTTATTTACGTCACGTTCTCCATGATTTTATTTTATGCAAACCTCAATCATTAATAAAATTGTATTACATTATTAATACTGTTGACCATATCCACATACAAAAACATGCAATTGTATTAATATATACAACAAAATAGTGGTTTACAGAGCAAATGGGAATGCTAATTTGCATATTGATATTGCAAATTTAATTTTGATAAATATGTGCTTAGTATTATTGATTTCTAATTGTTCGGTTTTATCTTAATGAATATGAGCAAAAACCCCGGGGATTAAAAGAAATACATTAACAAGAAGAAATAACTGTAATTTTATTCTTAATTCCTATTTTAACTCGATAGTTAAATTAGGAAAATTTAGCAATGAAAGACGGAAGTGAAGAAAGACTAAGTTTCAGTTGTTTGATTTTTCGATTATACCCCCCTGTGTTTCAACTCTTTTTTTATCTGCATTCTTATTTAGTTTCATTAGTCTTTCTAATTTAATATAATATTCTATTACATTAAAATTTAAATACTTGCACCCGGAGGGTGCATATATTTGCTAGTATATAATAATAAAACCTAAAAAGTAGCTCGATTGCTTTTTAAGTTCTCATGCTAATAAAATCTATTTTTATAAACTCGTTTAAAACCTGATTTATTAAATTCTTTCTCGAGACTTTCAATATTGACAAAACTGTTGACGTTTTACAATTGGACGTCCAAGAAAGAACATATTTGACTTGCACGTTTCAAGCTTTGATGTCTGCTAGTAAAACATACCCCTACCCATAGCTCGGCCATAGATCAAGTAACTCTAACCCACAATATCTGTCACCAGTTATTGGTACATAATGGTTATTAACAAGAAGCCTATAGGGAAGTACGAAGATTATCACCGAATAGTAAGTTTAGTACTTATAACACCTAGGAAGAGCGTGGTGTAATGGTTAAAGTCATGGGAAATGGACTCGTCGCCCGGAGTTCAAATCCTGGAACTCGCTGTCTACATTTCAGATAGCGCTAATACCCTTGGGAAAGGTATGAATCCTACTCTCCCTCCAACTATGGGTAAATAGTAGGGAGGACTTGGCTCTTCAGCCTTGGTTAGGCAACCTGTCTAGAAGGAAAACCGAATTCAAACCTGTTAAACTCCGCTTAATAAAATGACCTTGTGTCGCATTCTACTCGTGTGGAGGGGTTGGTAAATATATATAACACCTTGGACAAAAATACAAGGTGTAAGACAGATTCAAAGTTATATATACTTGAATACAAGACTCCGACGAAGGTTGACAGACAAAACATTTAATATGGTACAGCACATAGATATAACAAGATACATAATATATAGGTAAAACAAAGTTACATGTAGAAAGATAAATACACATTCATGAATGGTACAAGATATACATAAAAGCCACAGACATGAGACTAAGAATAATCCATGCTGTATAATTCACTTACAGGATTGTAAGGGGGGCGAAGCCCCAACGGGAAGGTGTAGACCAAAATCTACCCCATGTGCCTCGTGGTTACTGGAACAGGAAAAGAGAGAGAAGGGTTTGAACCCGGCGCTTAAATACTATAGCCCCTAGCGGGCACCAGCAAACTAAACCGGGCAGACAACTCTCCTAGGCAAATACGAAACTAACGCTACAAAGGTATCTCTAAATGAATTGACGGTTTCAAAAATCTATTTTTTTAAATGTTTAAGCCCGGCCTAATATATACGGCCCCATATGTCACATAAGCCGGCGGAATTCTAACAGGCCTATTCGTTTTATAGTCAATTTATGTCTGTTTTGAAAAATCTTAAAGCACAAACATTTTGGCTTGATGGAACCGTAAGTTCTCCTCGAGAAATACTGTTTCTCTGTAGTATCATTACTATCATTGCCGACCATGACCAGGGAATACATTTCACATTGAAAAGGTTTCGTTTTTTTTCTGATATAACTTGAAATCATAAATTGTTGGTGTTGTGGCGTTACTTTCATATTTTGCCTGGAGAGTTGTCTGCCCGTTTAGTTTGCTGGTTCCCGCTAGGGGACGGTTATATTTAAGCGGCTGGTTTGAACGTCTCTTTCTCTTTTCCGGTTGCTCGACCCACGAGGCATCACTATGGGTTAGACTCTGGTCTACCCCCCCTCTTCTTGGGGCTTTGGCCCTCCTTACATTACTGTAAGTGATTCACACAGCATGGACTATTCCTAGTCTCATGTCTGTGGCTTTTATGTTTATCTTTTTACCATTCGTGAATGTGTCTTTATCTCTACTTTTGTATGTATGTTTATGTACACCTTATACTTTATGTACCCTGTTTATCCATGTGCTGTACCATATTAAATGTTTTGTCTATCAACCTTTGTCGGAGTTTTACCTTCAAATATATCACCTTAAATCTTACAGTGTGTTTGTTTTGTATAACTACATATTTTTAAAAAACATTGTTTACAACCTTTTATTATTACATTTCTTAAGAAAAAAGACAAGTTTGTATATTTTAACATTTTTTTCGAAACAACTATTAAATGAATAGGAGTGTTAGAATTCTGCCTGCTTATGCGACATATGGGGCCGTATATATTAGTGGACCGTGGTTTAAGATATTAGCATTCTCTATTTCATGGTGAGGTTCCAGTTCTGGAGCTCTGGGGAATACCCCTTCATCTTCATTTACTCCTAGGGCTAGTTTTTGAACAGGTCTCGTAATTGGTAAAAAAAAAAAAAAAAAAAAACCGTCAAAATATTAAGTTTTTAGCTTACCTCAACAAGGTAAACAAACAAAGGTTAATTGATTTACTCACACACACACACACACAACACACACACAAGACAAACACAGAGAGAATATGGAGTGGGGCAGAGGAGTTGCGAGGGATAGAGAATGATAGGGGTTGTGATGGTGAGAGAAGTGGAGGAGTTGTTAGAGTGGTATAGCGAGAAAGAGACAGAATGATTTTGGATTGGCAACTTATCTCTCTAAGGACACTCATTTCACCTCGTGACATTTTTTATTAACAATTGTTATTGGCTGGGCCTCAAGAATTTAATGGAAAACACGTTTATAATTAGCTAGGAACTAGTAAACCAATTGAACACATGGCCTAGTGGATAAAGTAGTTAGGTTAAGACAGTTCTAAGTGACAGTTATCTCTAGATTGCAGGATCAAGGGCAGCAGTAACATCGAATAATAACGCCTCTACCCCAGCTATGGTTAGCGGAATGAGAACAGGATACCCCCATGGTTCAAAGTTCCGCGATGGCTCAAGATTACGACAAGAAAGTTCACGATTACGACAAGAAAGTTCCCGAAGAAGGCTGGAGGGCATATCGGCCGAAAAGTTGTACAGATAACAATAAAGATGAGGACAATAGTCCGAATAACGCAGATAATAGTAATCATCAAGCCTCATCTCAAACATTCAAAGAAATAGAATTAGTAAACATTCGTATTTTTAAAAAGTTTTTTTTTCATTAATTCTTAGATTTCAACTCTACACAATCACAAAGGGGTGACAATATATGGGGTTACAAAGGTTTAGTTACCAATTTTCCCTGTGAAATTTTACCCCCCCCCCATATTTAACACTATGAGACTTCATAAATGTTAATAGTATCTTGAACATTTTTGTTCATTCGAAAGAAGAAACATTAAACAAACTCCTGATGATTTTTTTTTTAAATTTCAGTTCACGGAAATAATGAAAATTATAAACGAAAAAAATAATGTTGATATTTTTGCACCGTTAAATCAATTGAAATTTAACGTAGCCAAAAACAAGTTATGACTAGGTTTTTTTTTAAATTCTATGAAAAATCAATCAATGGTCCGATTTTCACGAAAATTTCCAGAATTACTTACCTTTTGATGAAAAGGTGTCTGCATTAGTTTTAAAAATATTGGGGGATTTTTTTTTTTACGAGGTCTACCCCCCTCCCATTTTATTTTATGAAATATGAAAAAATAAACCGAGAAAAAACGATTTTTACTTTGTTTCTATAAAGATAAGAGTCTGAATAATTATATCAGAAGATTTTTATAAGTTTCAATGCGAGATCTTTTTAGTAAAAGAACCATGAATACAGAATTCTGCTAAAAAAATATCAATAAAGAAACTGACCGTGTTGTAAATAAACGGACTGTTTTACATATTTTTCAAGATAAAGATGAGTAATTATTCCCCAATCGGATAATTTGATCTTTGAATTAGCAGTTTTTGTTTGTAACAACTTTTTAAGTAGTTTTTCTTTTTTTGCGAATTAAAAAAAAAAAAAAAAAAAAAAAAAGTTAATATTTACGTTTCTCCCTTCAATATGGCCTAAACTGATCACGTGACCTATTTTGGTGGTACCTACAAGGTTTTATCAAAACAATAATTGCTTATAGAAAAGGATGGTTTTCATGCAGAAGGCAGCGTGACAATAATAAGGATATGGTATGAGGGCCGGTTTAGCTCAGTTGATAGAGCGTTCGCCTAGGAATCACAAGGTTCCTGGTTCGATACCAGCTCTCGCCAACTCCGCGTATTAGTAACACAGGGATCTTCGCGGTAGAGTGGGAAGCTTATGGTAGATGGGGTGCTCGACCTCAGACGCTAAAATATTCTCTTTGGTCTAGCGCTAATGAAAAGGGGATAGACTCCCTCGCTGATTGGCTGATACCGACTTTATGCCACCTCGACGACTTTACTTATGGTGCGGATAATTTTTGACTTCTTCGTAATTTCTACCTGTTAGCAATGATTTTCTTAGATTAAGATTCGAATTTATTGGAAACACTAGGAACGATCCATAGGGTGAGGTCTTTAACATAAAAGACTAATTGCTTATAGAAAAAGGATGGTTCTCATTGTCTTTAACAATAATCAGTGGGAAGCCATGTTGCTGCAAGATGGAAACAATTTTATCTAATTCAAAATACTTTGCATACATTACCTCATACATTACCCATTCATACCTCCCCAAAAAAGAAGCAGCCCCATATTGCATACCATGCCAAAAACCCTACACAATCAGACACATTTTAACAGAATGTAGCAACCTAAAACAAATACGAAAAAAATACTACCAAACAACAAATCTAAAACAGATATTCTACCAAATAAACCCAGAAAAACTACTCGGATACATAAAAGAGGCACACATCTACCACAAAATCTAAAAATCTTCCCCAAAAAAATGAAGACTCAAAAATATATGTTAAAAAGAATCATCTAAAAGTTCCATTTGTTACATAATCATTAGATACCTAATGATTAGGACAATAGTGTAGAAATCATATTAGTGAAGCTGATGGCCTTGAGAGTGAGTAACAGCGTTTGACCTCACTCTGACCTTGCGTTCTGGGGATGATCGTGAGAATCGGAAGCCGATAGAAGCCCCTTCCGGTTTAAGGTGTAAGCAACTCAGTTAGTTAGAACTTAGAAGCGAAGCTAGCAAGATGTGAGTCTCACTGCGGGATTGTCTGGTCTGGGGTTCTACGAATAAAGTAACATCATCGTAAATCGAAGTCTTGTGGTTATTACTAAAAGCTAACAATGACACAAGGCTTCTGATAACAAGAGATCCCTAGCAACAGAAACCAGACCCGGAATCCTCAATAGAAGACCAGACGAGATCTTAGAAGATATACCAGACCAAGATAGATGATAGACGATCATAAGCAAAGACGGCCGGGAGAATAGACCAGAGTAAGAGAAGTATATAACATATCTATTTGGTACCGTCAAAGAAAAGGCACTACGTAATACATTCACAAAAAATATGTCAAAAACAAAAAAAATCTTTAGAAAATTAAACATTATCACCAATTAATTTCAAAAACGTAGTCGGCATTAAATGACCCATTGAGGTTGATATGCCGTAAAACAAGAACAAAATCAAAAATCAAAATACTTTAAAATCCTTTTAAATGTACTAATTGGGCACCATATATTTTTCCCACACTAACTGGTAGGCAATTCAATTCGGATGAAGACTCAAACTGTCGGTGTGGTGTTAGAATGCACCGATTGCACCTCTGCAGAGGGGTAAGATTCCCCCAATGGGGCCACCTGTGGCGACCCGTGATGCTTAAGGATAGAACCCAGGTGGCTGGGCAGTGCATGACTTGCAATATTCCACTTTAGGCTTTTCTTGGACTAGACGGGCGGTCGGAGAGGCCCCCTCGGATAAATCGGCTGGCCACGTCAATCCCTAGCACCTATATGATTGCCCCAACCCTATTGCCCTTATGGCAACCCCAACCCTTCTTACATGGGTACTAGAAGGCGGTGGCTGAAGGTCTATATGTCCTGGGAATGACGTTAAACTATCCGATGGCGTGGTTCTAGTTTTGGAGGTTTGGGGAATGTGGAGTACCTCTTGATCACCATTGCTTCCTGGTCCACTCTGATCCAGAGTGGTAGTACCTGTTAGGGTCCCATATATGGGTTGAATAAAAAAAAAACATGAGTTTATAAACAAAATTGTATTATGCATTAAGAATGAATTTATTTCACAACTTTGTCGGCATTAAGTGACCCACCGAGGTTGATATGCCGTAAAACAAAACAAACCAAAGAATATGATTTGCAAACTGAGTGGCTTTGTTACCAGACTTATTTGCTGAATTCCATTTAGTTCTAGGAAAGACTTTATTTAGAAGTCTTGCTGCCGTGATCCTCAACACTACAAGTGAGGTAAATGAAAAGATAAGACAAGACAAAATATATTCCAACAAATTTGATTATATATATATATATATATAATATAATATATATATATATAACAAGAAAGGGAAAGATAGATTAGAGTGGTAGTTTTTGCAAATTTGTTGTTATTTGCAGAGAACTTAACTCAGAGTCCGGTTAACAAAACGTTTTGGTTTAGCGTTTATGGTCTTTTTTGCTGGGTACAATATATTTTTTCCACATTAACAGGTAGGCAATTAAATTCGGATGAAAAACATTCATAAGAATCTTAATCTAATAAAATCATTGCTAACAGGTGGAAATCACGAAAAAGTAAAAAATTATCCGCACTTGCACCATAAGTAAAGTCGTCGGGTGGAATAAAGTTGGTATCAGCCAATCAGCGAGGGAGTCTATCCCTTTTCATTAGCGCTAGACCAAAGAGAATATTTTAGCGTCTGAGGTCGAGCGCCCCATCTACCATTTGCAAACTGAATGGCTTTGCGACCAGACTTATTTACTGAGTTCCATTTAGTCCATGGGGAGATTGGATTTAGAAGTTTTACTGACGGGATCCCCAGCACTACAAGTGAGACTAGACAGGAAATCAATTTCGACACCAATCTACGGTATTGGCTGATTCACCCCCTGGTGCTAAGGGCAGATAATTAATCCCTATCTTTTCCAATAATGTCTAACCGTTCAACATTTAGATGGGTGACCATTTAAGTAACATCAGGTACTGAAAGCGATCAGATATCAAAATTATTCGATTTGGCATTAAATGACCCGAAAAGGTTTGATATGCCGTAAAACAAAAACAACCAATAACCGTTTCTTGTAGACATAATAAATCTTACCTGTTTTCGAGGATTGTTTGGTGAGAGTCCTGTGCGCATATCATATGCAACTCTTTCGTAGGGAATATATTCATCTCCCGTTTTATTGGCATCAAAATCTGGGTCTCCAATAGGAACTGGAACTCGAAGTATCTCCGTTGGACAGGCAGAGTCATAAGTGTGGGAAACTTCCATGCTGATGAAATTGCCTATGTATTAGAATATAATAGTAATACAAATAAAATAAAAAGTTATCCAGAGGTGTAGGATGAAGCATTTTTATAATTCTTCACACACACACACACACACACACACACACACACACACACACAATTGAATTATTCCTCAATATAACTTCGCAGAGGTAAGACACATTTTATCTTTTCCAATATTTTATATAACAATTCAATGCTTCAATAGAGTCCTGTGGATGTGAGAAAGGCTTTTCTTAAAAATTATCTTTTAGGAGAGGTCCTTTTGAAAAGATCTTTTTCATTTATTTCATTCATTATTCTATTCATTAATTCATTTTTACATTAATTCTTAACTCTCATATGTTTGAAGATAGGAAGGTTGGAGTAAAATCCGACTATGAGGTGAGGTAAAAAGAAAAGTGAACAAAAATAATGACTCAAGCAAGTCCAATTCTCTCCTACTTGGACTTGTTTGAGTCATTATTTTTGTTCACTTTTCCTTTTACCTCATATATATAATAAAATAAAAACAAATCATTCATAGTAGGAACAAATAAGCCTTGTATTAAAACAAAGTTACAGTAATAAGAGCAGCCAAAATGTTCTCTTCAATGTTTAGCAGAATATAATTTTTTGTAAACTTCAGGAGAGAGAGGCCGAGGCCAAGAGAGCGAGAGAATTCCTTCTATATCAGCAGTGAAGTAAATTTTAGAGAGGGAAAGATAGAAAATGCGTGACTTAAGCAGCAGGCAAATAGTTTGAATTCCAATGACGTGGATTCGTCAAGTAGTGGTGTATTCTCTGTATCTACTCGAAAATTTCCAATTTATAATCTCGCCATAGGCTCCAAATTCAATCTTTGAAAACTTCTTGTTTAAGCGCGAAAGCCTCTGATTGGTCCAAAATTATCATTTTTACTTTATACCTGCGCTGATCCTATGCCCAGAATGCCTATTTTATCATTATTTTTGCTTTTGATGCGTTAACTTACAATTTCCTTATACATATATCACACAAAAAAAAAATTGCATAGCTGTCCTGAACGGATAGAGCACTCCTAACGGCTGTAACGTAGTGATATATCGATATATTCACGGTACCAAAACGGATATATGTTGTATAGCGGGTCTTGTCAACGTGCCTCCAAATTCACGACACTAAAAAGGTGTTCGGCACGTGGCGGTCATCTTGTCGATAAAAAAGTACAACGCGAGAAATATATCGTCACAAGCTGCTTAGCTTTTATTTCCAGGGCTCGTCTCGTGGGTTGTGTCGGAGAGGAAAGGCAGAGAGAGAAAGAGAGAGGACACTGTTAAATTACTGTAATCCCACACTAGGGACCAGAGGCCCGTCCGTAGCCTACGCTGTCGGAAAGCAAAAAGAGGCCGGTATTTTTCTTCGTCGTTCCACGTCACCACGTGACTTCCGGTTCCGATCAACACCCGAAACTTTCGGTTGCCTTTCAATTCTCCATTCGGGGGGTCACGCCCCGGTCAAATTCACGACAAACCGTTTTATGTTCATAACTTTAAAAAAACAACCTTTACTCCCTCTTATTTCTTCCTCCTTTTCTAATAGTAGTCCTCGCAAAACTCAGGACCTTCACCATCTCGCTACACGGCCTTATATTTATATCAGTAAATTCCCTTTCTTAAAAGTTGGTTGTGTCGATTCTGAAGCACCCTACCTTGTCTTGCCGCACTGATGGGCTGTGAATCGGCGGAACAGGACTGTATGTGACGTCGAATATATGTGTGTGTGTGTTTACCCCTCCCGCCAAATGTATGTACATAAATATAGCTCTTACACCTATAATCAAGCACTTTATTTTCATTTCTCCAATACATGATTACCACACACACCACACACACACACACACACACACAAAGTATAGAATACAAACCAAAGTGGCGAATAGAGCAGTCCAATTATTTTGTGAGTGAGGTCCGTTTTGACTGCGGAATAATTCATTGCTAAGAATTCTGGGATTCGGACGTTCTGATCCGGAAGGCATATAAGTAATATCCTCGTAAGCTGTTGGCAGGGGGAAAAGCATTTGGAGCACCTACAAAAAAAAAAAAAAAAAAAAAAAAAAATTGTGTAATAAAGTTGTGTTTGAAAAAAAAAATCCCTCAATGAACAAAAGCTGATAGAACATTAGGAGTGCCACATAATGAATTACAGTTAAAAGATGATATGACGAATTTTTGTTTGTAAATAATATTTTCGTTAAATTCTATACGTTAGATAACTTTAAATATATATTAAAAGAAAACAAACTATATATAAATTAATAATACCAGGCATGTGTTTATTGAAACCTGCTTTAAAAAGAGCTATGGACTATCTAAGGTTACCTTCCATATATATATATATATATTATATATATATAATATATATATGTTGAAAGGAAAAATAAATAAAGGAGTTTATTTATTATTTTAAATATAAAATAGAATAGAATAGAAAATTTTATATTCTATATTTGAAATAATGATAAATAGAATACATGGCCGAAACACGTGTTAGTAAAATAAACCTATTTTCATTCCTTTATTTTTCCTTTCAACATACCGTCGGATTCGCTTCCATTTTCAACTTTATATATATAATATATATATATATATATATATATATATATAATGCAGCGTTAATGTTTTATAAAGTAATGTTAATGACTAAATCAAATATTCATTGATTAACTTATTTAATTCTTGAAATGACTGACATAAGCAGTGACGTAGTTTCAGTTACAGACAAATATATATATTTCATTCAAATTCGGCCTCGCAGAGGTGTAGTTTGCTTGTGATTATTTCAATTATAATTAACAAATTCTCTATGTATATGTTGTCGATGCAGCTATACACTATACGCATTGTAATTGCCTTTAAAATATAAATAAAGATAAAGATAAAAATAAATAAAACAACAAACCTGCTCGTGCCAATCCAGGATTCTCAGGATTATTGAACCATCCATCAAAACGTTGGCGCGCATTTCCTAAGGAATTAAAAAAAAAAAAAATAAATAAAATTCCCATAAATGTTTATTTTGTGTTTTAACATGTCAAAATTGATTGGTTAGTTGGATTTTACGGCACATCAACACTTGTTGGGTTATTTTATTCCGAAAACGTTTTATTCATTCTTGATGGGTATTCAAAAAAAAATTTTAACTCAATTTTTAAAGATATTTTTTAAACTCATTTTTTTTCTATTTAACCCATAGATGGTATCCTAAAAAGGTACTATTATTCCGGGTGAGAGTGAGCCTGTAAGTAAAGGTAATGAAGGGTGGGTACTCCACACTCCCCAGAGTTCCAGCATTGGAACTTCATTAGATGCAGTTTAATGTCATACCTAGGACACTAAGACCCTCAGTCACCGTCTTCTAGCTCATATATGATGAAAAGGGTCGGAAGCTGCCATACGGGCAATAGGTTCGGGACAATTATATAGGTCCTAGAGCTTGACGTGACCAGCCGATTGATCAAAAGTGGCCCCTCTGAAAGCTCGTTAAGCCTAACGGCCAAAATGGAGTGTTGCATGTCATGGATTGCGCAGAATTCTTAAGCATCACGGGAAGCCACCCACTTCCAAGAGGTGCCTATGTTCGAGGAGGGGGGGGGTCTTCTCGGCAGAGTTTCAGTCAGCGTTTTCTACAACCCCATCCAACAGTGCGGAATTTTCTAAGGGAGATAATTTTTTTATTTGGCGAGTTTCGTGTGTGGCGTGCCGGTGGCCTAGAGGTAGTCCGACTGCATTCTGGGTTCTCCGGTTCGATCTCTGTCGGGGGAGATCGTAGGTATACACTGCTGATGAGACCTAATAAGGTCGAAACAGTTGTACAATGTTCCACACGTCGCACGCGGTATTCGTCGAGTTTGCTTGTCATGATTATTTCAATTATAATTAAGAAATTATAAGAGCCAAAGTGGAGTGTTGCATGTCATGGTTAGCCACCCACTTCCAACAGTTGTCCACATTCGAGAAGGGGGGGGGGTCTTCTCTGCAGAGTTTTAGTCAGCGTTTTTTACAACCCCAGCCAACAGTGCGAAATTTTCTAAGGGAGATAATTTTTTTATTGCATCCCTACATTGTAGTGGGCGACGTAAAATAAGTCAGCTCAGCCCCAGAGGGCCTTCAACATTCATAGTGTTGGGATCATTCTACAAGGATGGCTGGGTCATAGTTGTTAAGTTATTTTATGCCAAAGACATTTAGTTTTATTCATTCTTGAAGGGTATTTGATGTAATAAATATGCATACACCTGGGTCCCCCTCACAGTAATACGATTGGCTAGTGTCAGCCATAAATACAGGGCAATGTAGAGGTACAATGCCTACGACTACGACATCGCACCAGTACTATTACTTACCTGCTCGATTGTACCACTGTTACCGTGGCCCTACCACTCTGCTACTTCTAAATATTCTATATACTTCCCGGGACATATCAGTATTCAATTTTTTTAACTCAATTTTAAAACATTTTTTAAAACTAATTTTTTCTATGTACCCTAACAAGTACTACCACACCAGGTCAGAGTGGACCTGGGAGTAATGGTGATGAAAGGGTAATCCACACTCCCCAGAGCTTTATAATTTGAACTTCAACATTAGATGCAGTTTAGCGTCATACCCAGGACAAACAAGCGCTGGGGAATCAGGCCAAAACTAAGGACCGGACCAGTTATGATTTTGAAGCCCAGCCCTCTAGAGCAGGACTTCCCAACCTCACAAAGTTGGACTCAGCAGGGTTTTTACGTCAACTGGTCGGATAAGGCAATAACGGTAAGAGTTTCTATTTCTTTGAGGATTTTTCACATTTCTTTAAAAGTATTTGCTGTTATCCGTCATTAAATGTTATTTGTTTTTCCTTGTACAGTTTCACGGTGGTTATTAAATAAACTTAATGACATCAGTAAAGGAGCGTCATGCCATCTCTTCTTTCGAGACCAGTAGGCAGTAAAAAGTGTTACATGTCATGGACTGTACAGCCATCAGGATGCAGTTGAGCCTCATACCCAGGACAAACAAGTGCTGGGGAATCAGGCCAGTTATGATTTTGAAGCCCAACCCTCTAGAGCAGGAGTTCCAACCTTAACAGCCAATTTATTAATGAAACATCTGATTAGTATTATCTGCGTTATTCGGACTATTGTCCTCATCTTCATTTTATCTGTACAACGTTTCGGCCGATATGCCCTCCGGCCTTCAGGTATTTCTTGTCGGATCGGGAACCTAACCGATTACGAAAAGAAGGTTCCCCCGATTACGAAAAGAAGGTTCCCCGATTACGAAAAGAAGGTTCCCCCGATTACGAAAAGAAGTACCTGAAGAAGGCCGGAGGGCATATCGTCCGAAACGTTTACAAATAACAATGAAAGATGAGGACAATAGTCCGAATAACGCAGATAATACTAATCATCAGGCCTCATCTCAAACATTGAGAAATAGAAACATCTGATGTTGTTCCTAATGATAAAAAGATGTATTATCAGGGATAAATGATCGTTGTTTTGTTTATAGTACATCAATACTTTTGGGGTCATTTAATGCCAAATCAATTCATTGTCCCATAATAGTTTGTACATTTAGAATATAGAATTTATGTGCGAGTGTAACAACTATTGTGGGACAGAGACATGCTACTTTGGTACATGGCTACCCCCGTCCCATAATGTTTGTTACATTTAGTGTATTAAATTTACATGCAAATGTAACAACTATTATGGAGCAAAGGGCGAGGTTCATGGCTATCTGTCCCATAATAGTTGTGACATTTGATCTATGAAATTTATATACAAATGTAACAACTATTATGGAACAGAGGTAGTAATATATAATATACTTTTGTCCCATAATAGTTGTTACATCTAGTGTATAAACTTTATATGCAACTGTAACAACTATTATGGGACAGAAGCAGTGGTTCATGGCTATCTCCGTCCCATAATAGTTGTTACATTTAATCTATTAAATTTATATACAAATGTAACAGTTATTATGGGACAGAGGCAATGCAATTATGTTGCCAGACATTGACATAAGACTTGATACTTCATAGCATTCCTGTTCTATTTAACATCTTAATACTCTTAAAAGATTGAAACTAAAAGGGGGCATGACATGCCCGGAGCAATTTTTCAGAGAAAAATAATACACCCCCGCACAAAAAAAAAAAAAAAAAAAAAAAAAAAAAAAAAACACAAATGAAGATCATTCTATTCAAGTACTTATTAGATAGACACAAAAGATCCCAGCCACATCTTTTGTACAATGTTAGCGAAATCTTAGAAGTGTCTTTGATCTTATTCAGCTCGAACGATAGAGCATCCGCCTAGATACCAGGTTCGATACCGGCCCTCGCCAACACAGCGCATGAGAAGAAAAAATTAGATTTGTGCGGTAAAGTGGAGAGCTGATCGTAGGCGTGGTGTTCCACCCAACTCAGCGTATGAGCAGTACAGATTTGTGCGGTAAAGTGAGGAGCTGGTGGTAGGTGTGGCGCCCCACCTCAGACGACATAATATCCTTGGTCTAGCGCTAGGGAAAGGGTGATAGACTCCCACGCTGTCTGGCTGATACCGACTTTAGGCCGTCCCGACGGCTTTGGCATTAAATTTGAAAGCACAACAAGAATAAAACAAAAATGTCTTTGGCATAACATTACCCAATAGTTGAAGTGTCGTAAAATCCAACCGAAAAACCAACTACGCACACTTCTTCCATCAGTGTTGCAGTGCTTGTATCTGGTTAGTCCAAAAAAGTAATCTATACATATATAAAGGGCAATTGTGTGAATCTGTATGTCCGGAGGAAACTTCGAAAATAAAACAATTAACGACAATGTAAATATATATACACATTAAATATCACCAGGGCTCGGTTTTTGAGCCAAAATAATAGCAATTTGATTTATATTCGTGAAGATAATTAAAAATGTTTTTAATGATAACAGCATGTTTTTTTTTTCATTTAATATTTTAGATAGTAGACATTAACATTTCTTTTCAGAGTAGCTGGATCAATGCAAGGTCTATTTTCTTTTACATAGGGATTTAAATGGGGCATCCCACGAGGATTCAACTCACAATTCAGTAATAATGGATCTACGGGACTAACTTAAAAAAATCCCCCTCTACCCAGGCGATGCCGGGTAGCCACTGCTAGTACATATATAAAGGGCAGTTGTGTATATGTGTATGTCCGGAGGCAACTTCGAAAATAAAACAATGACAAAGTAATATATGTATACACACACTATCACCAGGGCTTGGTTTTTGAGCAAAAATAATGAAGATTTTATTTATATTTGGGAAGATATTTAAAAATTAAAATTTGTATAGTAACAGAAGGTATGATGAAATATGATGTTGATTGAATTAATCGCCTCATTTATATTGTATTTTTTTTTAAATTGTAAATTTTGAATTAAAATTTCTTACTATATGGTTATATATTTACGTGGGGATTTTATGGGGCATCCAGTGAGGATCTATCTTGTGATAAGTAATAATGGATCTGTGAGACTAACTTTAAAAAAAAAAAATCCCCCCTCTACCCAAGCGACGCCGGTTAACCACTTCTAGTCAACAATACATGTGACGTTATCATATGTACTTTTCGTCCCAACCTCAAAAATGAATTTATACAAAAGAAACATTGAAATTGTTGGGTCAGTAAAATGGTTATTCCTGTATATAGAGTGAGTGAGGGAGAGGCTCTGTGATTGGATATACCAATCACGTGATAGCCCAGAGTTTTGGCGCAATATCCAAAAAGTGGTCAGACAGATTCCACCCGTGGTACCACGAGGCAACGAATTCAGGGGTTCAAGGAAACCACCCTAAGATATCTTCTCCAACGCGCCGGTAATTCCCTTAAACTCAACTTTATATACAGGAAGTACCTTATATTGTTGTTGTTTTATGTCTAGCCAATAAATAGTTTGAATTAAAAGGAAATATTAATTCCTTTCTTGTTAGTCTTAGAACTGAATGTTATACTAACACAATAAAATCAATTTAAAAAGATTTTCTTTTGTTGTTTTCTTTTGTGACAAAGAAAAAGGTCGATCTTTGTTCGAAAACCACAAGTTAGTACTCGTGTGAAAATCTTTTATTAATTATTTGAATCATTTGTTGGTTACTTTTCAAAAGGCATTGTGCGCTATTTAATACCAAATCTTGGAAATTATTGTAGAAGAACGATAGTGTTAGGGAGAGTTATCTCCCCCTAACGATTCTAGACCGGTTATACTCATTGACAAGCAGGGAGACACAAAAAGAAAAAGACTGACAAGCAGAGCGTCAGATAGACAAGGACTTGGCCCCATGTGATGAACAACACATGATACAGTTGAATTCTATCCAAAACCATCCCACTGTATTCCCGGTCAGTGAGAATAAATAAAACAAATAGTTATGTTAAACATATTTCACCGTTTTTAATATTATTTGTTATTCCTACACCTCGGGATATAACAGCTCGAATTATAAATAATAGCATAAAAAGTAGTTAGTTAAAATTTAACTAATTCTATCTTAAGATTTTAATATTACTAATTTATAGTGGTTCACTGTTATATTTCAGTATCTCACCTATTCAAAATTAATAACTATTCAAAAAAAATATCTAATGTATTTAGTTAAAATTTAATAGTATAATTCTAATAATATTTTAGTGACCGGCCCATCCTATGTCTACAATTACCTATTGATTCAATTCTATTATTCAAAAGATTTTTCTTGGAATCTAATTTTAACTAATTTCTCGCGTAGACATGGGTAACATGGATAATTTAGAGCTCAGCACACGTTTGATTTTTGTAAGATATTTCACTCAATAATTGGTGTTATGTTTTTATCCTTTAAATCCCAAATATACCTAGATAAGATTATGGCGTTTCTAGCAACTATATCTCATTACAAGGAAAGGCTGGGGGGGGGGTAAACCTGCAATCAGATCCATTAGCTGGAGTCCCAAAAGGTTGTGTGATGCTGAACTTCAATATTATCCAGCAACTCTTGCGACACTAATTGCTAAACTGCATGTTTTTTTCCCCTTTGGAATCATCATGGCAGCATAGAGATGGGAGACCTGCTGCTTGGTTGACAGCTCATCCTTCATATCAACCCACCCAGGCTATGTGGTTTCTACGTGTTTTTTTTTTTTTTTTGGACACTACACCATTGTCTAGTAGACAGGTCTTCATAAAGTCACACGTTGCAGGCAGTGTCATCAGACTGGTACGGGTAGCCGGCACTCTCTCCGCGGCAAACAGTCATTTTTGGTATCTCCCAAGACCTCCCACCAGGTTAGGATGTGACGCACAAACCGAAGCTCTGCGTGGATCCCATCAGCATTGCCTAGGAAATGGCCCCAGTGGGATCATGTTAATAAGGCCACAGTCGACTGAATTCTGCTGAAAACAGTCATTCTTGGATTTAGAAAGACCTCCCACCAGGTTAGGAAGTGACAAGGTATTTTTAACATGGGAAGCAACGCACAAACTGAAGCTCATGTGTGGATAGTCAAAAAATTTGTGGATCCCACTATTAATTTGACCTGGGCCGACTGAAAGAAAAAAAAAAGCGTTGATCCCATCGGACCATGCTGTTATTTTGGCCTGGGCCGACTGAAAACAGTCATTCTGGTATTTACCAAAAACCCCCACCAGGTTTGGATGTGACACAAGGCCTTTTTTAATGTAGAGAGCCATGTACAAACCAAAGCTTATGCGTGGTCAGTCAAAAAAATGCGTGGGTCCCACCGGATCACGTTGTTACTCTGAATTGACCTATCTGTAACGGGTGACTACAAACTATTTTTCATCCTAACTCTAGTTATGAAAATCTAATCCATCTATACGTATATAAAGGACAGTTTGTGTGTATGTATGTCCGGGGGTAACTATGAAAGTAAAACAATTAATGACAAAGTAAATATATATACACATTCACAATCACCAGATCTTAGTTTTTGAACAAAAATAACGAAGATTTGATTTATATTCGTGAAAATGATTAAAACATAAAATTTAAATAACAGTATGGATTTTCTTTTCTTTTTTTTTTTTGCAATTAGTATTGAATAGTAGACAATTTTATTTTCAGAGTGTCTGGATCTACGAAAGATTTTTTTTTTTTTTTTTTTTACATTTTAATGGGGCATCCTGCTAGGACCCAACTCGCGATTAAACAATAATGGATCTGCGAGACTACATTGTCTCTTAACCCCTATTGAAATTTTATATTACTACTACGGACTTATGCCAGCGCCTTCTATGATATCTTAGAGGGCCTTGCTCATGCCCCTAGGGGACTGTCAGCAGCAGCCATCATCATCACCGTCAGGGGTGATCTCTATAAATAGCCCTGACCATTAGTAATTCTTCCTCTTTCTAGTTGTAACCCTTCTGAGGGTCAGTTCGGGGACCGGCACTCACGCGTCCCTCTCTCCCCTTGGTGAATCCTTCTGACTACTACAGGTAAGAGCTTTGCTCTATCTCTCCTTACGAACTAGGTTACTGATAGTAAAACCCATGACGGACTTACTACCATGTTACTAAAACCGGCTTCTGAAGAGAGATTGCTGTCTTTTGGGACCCATGACGGCTGACAGCCAATTAGCAATATCACCAGGATAACAACTGAGGGAGCCGACGAACTAATTTGCAACAACGGACAAGCTTCACACTTTGATACCTTTGCAGTCAATAGGCTGCTAGCAGAATAAACTTTTGCACCCTTAAACACCTTAAAATACCCTAAACAAACCCATAACATTACGGCTTATACCTAAACGAGGAGGTGCCGCTAGCTTCTAAAAGAAGTTATTAAACCTCGCGAAGCTTGTTCGAACTAAACCTGAACACTTTCTTCTTCTCTTGTTGTACCTTTTTATGTGCATTTATATATTAAACCTGTTGCATTTTCATTTCGTTGTATTCTCGTCCCTTAATGTCATATCCGCCTTTCTCTTCTGCTCACCCCACCTTGTTATCACTTAATTTAGGGGGCCCTAAGAGGAAATATTTAAGTTTTAATCTAATATATTAAATTAGAAAGACTAACGAAAATAAAAATATTACGCTTATTTTAATGTTATTTCTTTCTATATATATATATAATATATATATATATATATATATATATATATGATTGCTTTTAATACGTTTGAACGAATAATAATGTGAACAAGTGATAAGACAAACAGGAATATTTTCTTTTATTGTTCTCAACAAGTTTCGACTTTAGCTAATCGTCAGGAGAAAGAAAGTTTTTAAAAGGTTTTAAGTGTCTGACAAGAAAACCAATATATATATATATATATATATATATATATATATATTACACACGCGTCCTGGGTATAAATAAAAAATATGGTGAGACTCCAGTTCTGAAGAAGTACCTCTTCGTTGCAACTATTGCCAGGTTCACTCTGACCCGGAGTGGTAGTATCTATGGGTCTAATAGATTGTCTAAAAATAATTCGTATAAAAAAAAAACTTTAAAAAAACTCAAGAAACAACTACACACACAAAAAAAAAAAAAAAAATGTAAATATGATCATACAATGAATGCGATTCCCTAACCTATAGGCATGTGAGCGAGTGAGTGAGATTTTTTTCTTTCTTTTCATCATGTTCGATTAAAACAGACTAGGGTTATCACTTATGCGCGCTCACCCTCTCTATCTTCCTCTACTCTTTCTTCCCTTTATAATAAAATCTCATTTTTAACCATAGGGTGTTGCAAGATGATAACGGTCGGAAGATTGAGGAACAAGAGTATTAATATATAGAAGATTTGAAACTGAAGGAGGATAAAGTTTTTTTTAAATATCTAAAAAAAAATTTAAAAAAAAAAAAAACAAAAAACTCTTGTCTCCCACCGCTGGTATAACGCAAGGTCTTTTTTACGCGTGGATTCTTTTATGGGGCATCCAGTGAGGATCGAACTCACTATTCAGTAGTAATGGATCTGCGAGACTAGCTTGCCAACCATAACACCACGACGGGAAGCGGTAATTTCCTGATCTCTCACCAGACCGGCATCTAAATTTAACCAGCGGGTGGGGTTTGACACAAGATCGGGTGTCCATCGAGGATCGAACTTGCTATTTCAATAATAATGGATCTGCGAGACTAGCTTGCCAACCCATTTACACCACGACGGGAAAAAGCTTCGGTGAAGAAAAAAATACAGGGTGATTGTAAAGTAACTTCCTTCCCTATTTTAAAAATTATTTCTGAATCATTATTTTACAGAAAATGAATACGAAAACACGTATAACGGAGTTTTATTTGGAAATCTATATAAGCACCAGCATTCGCCTCCAGCCTCTCAAAATCGCATCAA
>CM042173.1:9263592-9278942 GCA_023376005.1 Doryteuthis pealeii
TGTACCAGTATCACCAAATAAATAAGTACACAAAAATAAAATGAAGTACATGTCTCACTGTGTACATGTATCACCAATAAATAAGTACATCACCTTGAAGAAATAAGGTACACTCTTTGTACAAGTTCACGCAATAAAACTTTGTACACCACTAGAATAAAAAATTAAGACAGCTCTTTGTACAGTAAATCACCAATAAATAAGTCTTGTCAACACACAACATCAAAATTAAGTAACTAGACTCTACTACTATACTCTTTGTACGTATTCACCAAAATAAGTTACACACTAGATAAAAACACGTAGCACTCTTGTACAGTAATCAATGCCAAATAAACTAAGTCACAATCACAAAAATATTAAGTAACTCTTTTCGTACAGCTATCACCAATAAATTAAGTACATTGCACAAAAATAAAGAATTAGTTATATCATTACTCTTTGTAGCAGTTATACCAAACAATAATAAGTACACACCTAGATATAACATAGTACATCTCTTGTGTACAGTTAATCAACCAATAAATAAGTACCACACAAAATAAAATAAGCTAACATATCACTTTGTTACAGTAATTCCCAATAAATAAGTACAAAGCACAAAATAAAATAGAGTTGACAGCTCTTTGTTACAGTATACACCATAAATATAGTACACACTAGATATAAGTACACTTTTTGGTACAGTATCACTCAATAATATAGTACAATTGAACGACAACAAATAAATAAATTATCATCTCTTATGTAAAGTATCACCAAATAAAATTATAGAGTACAGAGACACTACGCTAAAATAAGTTAACACTCTTTGTAAACAGCTCATACACCAATAATAGTACGTTAAACTAACAAATAAATAGAGTACGCTCCTTATGTAACAGTATCATCAATGAAAATATAATACATGTTAGTAATGAAATAACAGATTATAAAACACCCACTAGATAAATATAAGTACACTCTTTGTACAGTATACAATAATAAGTACAAACACAAAATAAAATAAGTAACACTCTTTGTACAGTATAGCCAAAATAAAATAAGTACACCCAAAATAAAAATAGTACACTCTTTGTACGTATACGCAAATAAAATAAGCTACAGACACTAGATATGAAATACAGTACACTCTTTGTAACAGTATCACCGATAAATAAGTACAAACACAAAATAAAATAAAGTAAACTCTTTTGTACAGTATCACCAAATAAATAAGTACATCACTTTGTACAGTATCACCAAATAAATAATTACACCCACTAGAGAATAAATAATATACAACTCTTTAATAAGTATCCACTTAATAATAAGTATACTACCACTAGATCAATAAGACACTCTTTGTAGCAGTATCACCATATAGTACATCACAAAATAATAATGATACACTCCCTTTGTACAGTATCACCAAAATAATGTAGCAGCATCAAAGATTAAAATAAGTACATCTCTTTTGTACAGTATCACCTGTATTAAAATAAGTAACAACCAAAATAAAATAAGTACAATCTCTTTGTACAGTATCACCAATAAATAGTACCACAAAATAAAATAAGTCACAAGTCTCTTTGTAGCAACGCTAATCACCAATAGAATAAGGTACAATCACAAATAAAAATAAGTACAGACTCTCGTTTGTAACAGTATCAACCATATATAAATAGTACATCGACAAAGAATAAAATAAATACAAATACTTTTGTACACGCTATCGACACAATAAAATTAAGTACACACTAAGATAATAAATAAGTACATTACATACCTTGTACGTATCACCATAAAAATAAGTACAATCAACACATAGATAAAATTATAGTACACTTCTATTATTATCAGTAATCAACCAAAATAAATAGAGTAACAAACAGCACTAAGTTATTAAACTAAATAACACTCTCTTGAGGTGCAGTAATCATATCCAAAAAAAATAAGTACACCCAACTGGATATTAGTACACTCTTTGTACAGTTATTCACCATAAATATAGTACACACTAGATAAAAATATAGTATACACTCTTTTGTACAGTATTGGTACACCTAAATAAATAAGTACACACTAGACATTAAAATAATATTAGTACAGTAAGCAAGAGTAATCACCCAAAAGTAAATAAGTACACACTAGATAAAAGATAAGTACAACTCTTTTTGTACAGTATCACCAATAAAATAAGTAACACTAATATAGACATTAATAATTATAAGTACAATACATCTATGTACAAGTATCACCAATAAATAAGTAACACATAAATAAAATAAGTACACTCTTTGTACAGTATCACAATAAATAAGTACACACATACAAATAAAATAAGTACACTCTATGGTACAGTATCACAATAATTCAGTACACACTGATAAAATTAGTAACTCTTTGTACAGTATCACCAATAATAGTACACACTAGATAAACTAGTACACTCTTTGTACAGTATCACAAAAAATAAGTACACACTAGATAAAATAAGTACACTTTTTGTACAGTATCACAATAAATATAATACACACTAGATAAAATAAATACACTCTTTTACAGTATCACCAATAAATAAGTACACACTAGATAAAATAAGTACACTCTTTGTACAGTAATCACCAATAAATAAGTACACACTAGATAAAATAAGTACACTCTTTGTACAGTATCACCAATAAATAAGTACACACTAGATAAAATATGTACACTCTTTGTACAGTATCACAAATAATATAGTACACACAAAATAATAAGTACACTCCTTGTACAGTATCACCAATAAATAAGTACACACTAGATAAAATAAGTACACTCTTTGTACAGTATCACCAATAAATAAGTACACACAAAATAAAATAAGTACACACTTTGTACAGTATCACCAATAAATAAGTACACACAAATAAAATAAGTACACTCTTTGTACAGTATCACCAATAAATAAGTACACACAAAATAAAATAAATATAATCTTTGTACAGTATCACCAATAAATAAGTACACACTAGATAAAATAAGTACACACTTTGTACAGTATCACCAATAAATAAGTACACACAAAATAAAACAAGTACACTCTTTGTACAGTATCACCAATAAATAAGTACACACAAAATAAAATAAATATAATCTTTGTACAGTATCACCAATAAATAAGTACACACTAGATAAAATAAGTACACTCTTTGTACAGTATCACCAATAAATAAGTACACACAAAATAAAATAAGTACACTCTTTGTACAGTATCACCAATAAATAAGTACACACTAGATAAAATAAGTACACTCTCTGTACAGTATCACCAATAAATAAGTACACACTAGATAAAATAAGTACACTCTTTGTACAGTATCACCAATAAATAAGCACACACTAGATAAAATAAGTACACTCTTTGTACAGTATCACCAATAAATAAGTACACACTAGATAAAATAAGTACACTCTTTTGTAAGTATCACCAATAAATAAGTACACACTAGATAAAATAAGTACAATCTTTGTACAGTATCACCAATAAATAAGTACACACTAGATAAAATAAGTACACTCTTTGTACAGTATCACCATAAATAAGTACACACTAGATAAGATAAGTACACTCTTTGTACAGTATCACCAATAAATAAGTACACACAAAATAAAATAAGTACACTATTTGTACAGTATCACCAATAAATAAGTACACACTAGATAAAATAAGTACACACTTTGTAGTATCACAATAAAGTACACACAAAGTACACTATTTGTACAGTATCACCAATAATAAGTACACACAAAATAAAATAAGTACACTCTTTGTACAGTATCACCAATAAATAAGTACACACAAAATAAAATAAGTACACTCTTTATACAGTATCACCAATAAATAAGTACACACTAGATAAGATAAGTACACCCTATATATAGTATCAGCCATAGATGAGTATACACAAAATAGATCAAGTACACACTATATACAGTATCACCCATGAATAAGTACACCCTACAAAAAAAATAAGTACACCCTAAAAAAATAAATAAATAAATAAGTACACTCTAAAAAAAAAATAAGTACACAATACAAAAAAAATAAGTACACACATGGCCTACTTATTATTATATTATAATAATAAGTAGGCTGTGGTACACACTATATACAGTATCACCCGTAAATGAGTACACACTAAAAAAATAAGTACACACTATATACAGTATTACCCCAAAATAAGTACATCCTATGTATAGCATCACCCATAAATGAGTATACACAAAATAAATCAAGTACACACTATATACAGTATCACCCATAAATAAGTACACCCTACAAAAAAAAGTACACACTACAAAAAAATAAGTACACACATGGCCTACTTATTATTATAATATAATAATAAGTAGGCCGTGGTACACACATATACAGTATCACCCATGAATGAGTACACACTAAATAAAATAAGTACACACTATATACAGTATTACCCCAAAATAAGTACACCCTATGTATAGCATCACCCATAAATGAGTATACACAAAATAAATCAAGTACACACTATATACCGTATCACCCATAAATAAGTACACCCCACAAAAAAAAAAAAGAAAAAAAAGTACACCCTAAAAAAAAAGTACACACTACAAAAAAATAAGTACATACTATATACAGTATCACCCATGAATGAGTATGCACAAAATATAATAAGTACACCCTATATACAGTATCACCCATGAATAAGTACACCCTACAAAAAAAAATAAGTACACCCTAAAAAAAATAGGTACACCCTACAAAAAAAGTACACACTACAAAAAAATAAGTACATACTATATACAGTATCATCCATAAATGAGTATACACTAAATAAAATAACTATGCACTGTCTGCAGTATCACCCATAAATAAGTACACCCTACAAAAAAAAAGAAAAAAGTACACACTACAAAAAAATAAGTACACACACGGCCTACTCATTATTATATTATAATAATAAGTAGGCTGTGGTACACACTATATACAGTATCACCCATAAATGAGTACACACGAAATAAAATAAGTACACCCTTTGTACAGTATCACCAATAAATAAGTACACCCTATATATAGTATCATCCATGAATGAGTATACACAAAATAAATTAAGTATTCACTATATACAGTATCACCCTTAAATAAGTACACCCTACAAAAAAAAAAAAATAAGTACGCTTTATATACAGTATCACCCCTAAATGAGTACACACTAAATAAATTAAGTACACACTATATACAGTATAACCCATAAATAAGTACACCCTACAAAAAAAATGAGTACACACTATATACATTATCATCCATAAATAAATACACACAACAAAAAAAAAAATAGGTACACCCTTTGTACAGTATCACCCATAAATAAGTACACACTAAATAAAATAAGTACACACTATATACAGTATCACCCATAAATGAGTACACACTAAATAAAATAAGTACTCACAATATACAGTATTACCCCAAATAAGTACACAATATCCGGTTGTTTGTTAGGGGTTAGGGTTAGGGGTTAGTTTTATGATAAAAAAAAAATCTAAAAATCATCTGTTAAAACAACCGGATATTGACGGTGTAAATGAAAAACATGTCCTTTCTTAATCGAGATCAAAAAGGGGTGCCTAAAGGTCATATGGTCCAATATCTGTGATAGAGCAATTATTTATACTTATATTTATATTCAAATTCTTTTAAAAAACCTCATTTTTTAATCACATTTTTTTAAAAACTGACTTTGATCTATTTAACCCATATATGTATATATATTTACCAAACCCCTCCGCACGAGCAGGATGCAACACAAAGTCAGTTTTTTATGCGGAGTTTAACAGTTTTGAATTCAGAGTTTTCCTTCTCCTAGATTGGTTACCAAGGATAAAGAGCCCAGTGTGCCCTACTATTTACCCATAGCTGGTGGGAGAATATATGGATTCATACCTTTCCCAAGGGTATTAGTGCTATGTGAAATTCAAACAGCCTCGTCCAGGATTTGAACTCAGGTCGATGAATCCATATCCTACAACTCTAACCATTACACCATGTACCTCCATTTAACCCATATATGGTTGGTTGGTTGGTTGGTTGGATTTTACAGTCAGAGTGGTAGTACCTGTTAGGGTCCCATCTATGGGTTAAATAGAAAAAATCAGTTTAAAAATATTTTTTTTTTTAAATTGAGTTTAAAAAAAAATGTTGAATACCCATCAAGAATGAATAAAACAAAACATCTTTGGCATAAAATAACCCAACAAGAGTTGACATGCCATAATACTGAACCAATCAACCCATCTATGGATTAAATAGAAAAAAAAATGAGTTTGAAAAAATGTTGAATACCCATCAAGAATGAATAAAACAAAACATCTTTGGCATAAAATAACCCAACAAGAGTTGACATGCCATAATACTGAACCAATCAACCCATCTATGGATTAAATAGAAAAAAAAATGAGTTTGAAAAAATGTTGAATACCGATCAAGAATGAATAAAACAAAACATCTTTGGCATAAAATAACCCAACAAGAGTTGACATGCCATAATACTGAACCAATCAACCCATCTATGGATTAAATAGAAAAAAAAATTAGTTTGAAAAAATGTTGAATACCCATCAAGAATGAATAAAACAAAATGTCTTCAGCATGAAATAATATTGAGAATTCTGGGGTATGGGGGTTATGGTCCTTGTCTGCAAGCCTCTGTTTCGAACCAACCAATCACGAGCCAGCATACTTTGGCTGCAAAGCCAAATAAGCAAACTCGTCCTCTCTTCTGATCCAGCTTCCAAAGGGAACAGACCTAAAACAGGGTCGCTCCATCTCTTCTCAACAACCAGAATCGGAGTCGGACATCAAACAGAACGTCTATCATATCCGAACTATCAGAAGGCCGTAGCAAGGGCTCCGATGATACCCTACCTCAGGAGTCAGATAAGTTTACAAATTATATACATATGTGCAGACGAACTAAAGTTTGCAATCCTATTGTTATTCTGTAATACAGGTCTTTTATTCCTATTTCTAGTTGTTTGGTTATTTCTTTAACTCTCAACATGTCTGCCACACTCGTGGTAAACTCCATACTTCAAACCTTGGAGTACTGTCGTTCGTGTCTAGTTTCTTTATAATAACCCAACTAGGGTGCCCGCCCTGTCGGCTGGGGCGTTAGAATGTACCGACTGCACCTCTGCAGAGGGGTAAGACTCCCCCAATGGGGCCACCTGCTGACCGTGGGTGGCGACCCGTGATGCTTAAGGATAGAATCCAGGTGGATGAGCAGTTCATGACTTGCAATACTCCACTTTGGCCCTATCTTGGGCTAGACAGGCGGTTGGAGAGGCCCCCTCCGATCAATCAGCTGGTCACGTCAAGCCCTATCATCTATATGATTTTCCCAACCCTATTGCCCTTATGGCAAGCCCCAACCCTTTTTATCATATGGGTGCTAGAAGGCGGTGGCTGCGGGTCTACATGTCCTGGGAATGACGTTAAACTCTATCTGATAGTGAGGTTCCAGTTCTGGAGGTTTGAGGAATGTGGAACACCCCTTCATCACCATTACAACCCGGTCCATTTTGACTTGGAGTGGTAGTACCTGTTAGGATCCCATCTATGGGTTAAATAGAAATTTTTTTATTTTGATGTCTGACTCCAGTACTGGTCAATCAGAAAGAGCGGGAAAGAATTTGTCTCTTTGGCTTTGCTGCCAAAGTATGCTGGCTCGTGATTGGTTGGTTCAATAGAGAGGCTCGTAGTCAAGGACGATAACCCCTACCCCAGAATTCTTAATAGTAGTGATGTGGGTAGAAAGCCTGGTAGTTCAAGTCTGGATGCTGGTGTGATAGTGATGAGGATAGAATGCGTAGTATTTCGAGTCCTTGTAAGAAGAAGATAAGAAGGGAAGGCCGTGGTCAATGGTTGTCATGATGGAGGAGGGTAAGAAGGTGATGAGTGATGTCTGCTGTGTTGGTATGGTGAGTGTAGTGTTCAGAAAGGAACTCACACCCTATTAATCTTGAGAAATATGTTTGCTTCAGTCTTTGCAATTATTGAAAAATCTCTCCGACCAGTTCTTTGTTGATGCCAGGTCATATCTTGCGTTACAATCAGTTACATCCATTCCTCCAAATATCAAAATGGTGTAACTTTTCTGTGCATCTTTTTTTCTTTCTTTTTTTCTTTCTTTTTTTCTTTTAATTTCCTTACTTTCCTTCTCTTTTCTTTTCTACTCCCTCCTTTTTTTCTGTTCATCTTTTTTGTTGTCTTTCATTCTGGTTCAGAGTGTCAAATCACTCTAATGAGTGATATGACAATCAGAAGCAAGATTGTCCAGTCCGAAGTTATTGAACATACTAATTGTTTGTTGAATTCTGATTAGACAATTTCTCCAATAGTCACTTTGTAATTAAGAAACATCAACACGGCACAGATATGAATAAATGAACCTTGTTTGACAGATATTATTTTATTCTCTTCATGAATATTTGATGAAGTTAATGTGAATCTATTCAGCATGTTTACTTCTATTGCATTATCTCTTAATAAATTTTCTTTTCTTTACTGCACATCATCATTGCTTTTCTTTCCTAAATCAGTCTTCTTCTTCTTCTTCTTCGTTTTTATGCCCTCTCTTATCCATGTAGTGTTACAATTTTCACTTTGCCCGCCACATTTTCTTGACGTGTCTATTTTTTCTGTCATTTCCTTTTCTTTGCATCTTTGCAGTGTAGGGGATTATCTTCCCTTTGCCTGGAAGAGTTATCTTCTCGCTGTGTTGCCGTTTGTTCCCACTAATTATTTAAGCGCCTTATTTGAACTTGTCTTCCTCTTTTAGCTGGATCTTCTCAACGAACTGATATGGGCTAGAGTCTATCTACCCCCTTCTCAGTGGGGATTTCCCTCCCCCTTACATTACTGTAAGTCCTTTATACAGCATAGACTATGTTTTAGTTCCATGTCTGTAACATTTATATTTTACGTACATTTGGGTATCTCGTTTATACCTAAATATTGTATCTTGTATTTACCATTCATGAATGTGTCCTTTTTACCCTACTCTTGTATCTTATGTATCTATGTATCTTATAGTTACCATGTGCTGTACACCTATCAAATGTTTTGTCTCACAACGTGTCGGAATTGTACGTTCATTAATTAACTTTGAATCTTACAGCAGCATCCAGCATGTTCGGTTCTATCACATTCTCTCTTAATAATTTTTCTTTTCTTTACTGCTCATCATCATCGCTTTTCTCTTCTAAATCAGTTTGTCTTCTTCTTCTTCTTCACTAACGTTGTGTTTTTACTTCCCTGTCATTTTTATGCACCCTCCTGTGATGGTGAACTCGCTTGTTTTTGGTCCCCATCTCAGCAGGAACTTCTTGATTCGAATATCTATTTCCCCCCCATATATTTTCCCCCCTTCTATAAGCTATTTCGGCTTTGGATAATATTCACTACCACTGGCCACCCCCACCCTGCACGTTTTGTGATGAGGACATCAGGGGGGAGTGTGACGGTGAACTCGCTTGTTTTTGGTCCCCCCTCAGCAGGAACTTCTTGATTCGAATATCTATTTCCCCCCCTATATTTTCCCCCCTTCTATACCTCCTTTCCTCGCTTACCCTGGTCATTGAGGATCGAGCCATTTATATCTATCAAGCGGATGAAAACCTGGATCAAGTTTATGACCTTCTTCATTTTAAACTGGATCCCTTTGCCTAATCCATTGGGATTGGGTAATTAATGAGGAAGTGCGTCCCGGTCTCCTGACTCAGAAATTGCTACTCGGTGACTATTAAAATAACGTCCCCAGCTATGCCGTCTCGGTGGTGTTACTTGAAAGAAAACAACCAACTTAGGGCGTTAAATGTATTTTAGAGGGGGGGGGGCTTCTCTTTTTTGTTGTAATTCTTATCTATTTATCGTAATTTGTTTAGAAATTTATTTATAGAAATTGTAGTAATTCTTGTTTATTTATAGAAATTTGTCGTAATTCTTGTTTAGATATGAAGATGGATATCTATCTACCTCAATTTGTTCATTTTTTACTTTTTTTTATATATCTATCCATCCATCTCCATTTGTTCATATCAAAAAAGAGAAGCCCCCCCCCCCCTAAAATACATTTAACACCCTAAGTTGGTTGTTTTCTTTCAAGTAACACCGCCGAGACGACATATCTGGGATGTTATTTTAATAGTCACCGGGTAGCAATTTCTGAGGTAGGAGACCGGGATGCACTTCCTCATAAATTACCTGGGGTTGTTCTCATTCCATTAACCATGACTGAGTACAAGTATCAAGCTATGTTAAGTATTTTTCACCTGTAGTTAGGATTGAACCTGCAACCACAAGATGATTGTCACTTATAACTGTATCCAGGTGTCGGTTATTTTCTTTAAGTCTAACATGATCAAAAGGGAACCACTCTTAACTGATAAGTTATTTATTTATTTTCCCCATTAAACTAACCCTAAACCGTCTTTCTTCCTAGTAGATCAATAAATAAATAATTTATCATTCAAGAGTGGTTCCCCTTTGATCATGTTAGACTTCTAGGAAATAACCATGTTATGGTTAGTTGGTTTGTCGGGTCACTCATTCATTTCCATTTGTTTATTGATTTTAACGGCATATCAACCCATCTGGGGTTATGTCATGCCTAACGGTTAGGAAGTTATACATATCGTGTATTTATATTTATACTTTTTAGTAATTGATTTTTAAAAATGTGTTAGCATTATTGGAGATTATGTTGTATGGTATTGATTTGTTTCATGTCTATATTCTATGGTATAATTTTATTTCCCTCAAAAAGATAAAAAAATAAATAAATAAAAATAAAAAAATAAAAAATAAAAAATATAGAATATCCTCCATGTTGATATTTCAAACAGATCTTTCATATTGTTTGCTTAAAAAAAAAAAAAAAAAAGTTTACATTTATTTCTGTTATATAAAATAAGCAATATATAAACTTCCAAGCTCTTCACATATATCTTATCTCTGTGGTTATAGTAAAGTAAATATACACAGTTCTGTAAATAACCATAAAGTAAAAAGTTAAATAAACATTGTTGTTATCATCAAAAAGAAATCTTGAACTCTCTTTTGAGGTTTTGCGTGACAAGAGTGAAAATTTACATATGTACACCAAAAATAAAGATAAGCAAACATATTTTTCATATGATACACAAAGCTAAGAAAAGATTTATTAGGTTGGCTGTAACAATATTTTCATGTTTTAATCAACTGAAACTTCAGGGGGAAAACTTTAAGAGATTCTCTATGTATTTTGAAGTACTGTATAAGCTCTTCATATTTTTAAGGCAAGGCTTTAAAAAGAATATAAATATTCAGTGGAAATAAGATAAATGTTTTAAATATAAGGAACAGCTGACAGGTCTCAAACCTAATTATATATACTAGCAAATATATGCACCCTCCGGGTGCAAGTATTTAGGTTTTAATGTAATGAAATATCGTATTAAATTAGAAAGTCTAATAAGAAGGCAGATAAAAAGATATGTAACAGAGTGGGGGTATAATAGAAAAATAGAAATGAAACTTACTCTTCCATCACTCCCGTCTTTCATTGCTGAATTTTACGTATTTAACAATTTAGTTAAATTAGGAAATAAAGAATAAAATGACAGTTATTTTTTCTTAATGGATTTCATTTAAGATTCATTGAAGAGATTTTTGCTTATATTCATTAAAATAAAACCAAACAATTAGAAATCAATAATACTAAGCACACATTTAATAAAATCACATTTTTAATATCAATATGCAAATTAGCCTTCCCATTCACACTGCAAACCGCTATTTTTTGTATATATAAATACAATTGCATGTTGTTTGTATGTAGATATGGACAACACTAATAAAAAGGTGAAGAAATTTTATTAATAATTCAGGTTTAAATATAAATAAAATCATGGAGAATGTGATGTAAATAACTACGTTAATTGTGACTCGATTAGTAATATAGTTTTGGTTACAGACATAAAAAACACACAATCTCCAATAAGATATATATATATATATATATATATATATAAATAAAAAAAAAAAAAAAAAAGTTATACATTCTACATCTTTTAAAGCACTATATAAGCTCTCTTCATATTTCTACACATCTTTTAAAGCACTATATAAGCTCTTCATATTTCTACACATCTTTTAAAGCACTATATAAGCTCTTCATATTTCTACACATCTTTTAAAGCACTATATAAGCTCTTCATATTTCTACACATCTTTTAAAGCACTATATAAGCTCTTCATATCCATACAGATATTTTAGTTGAGATTAACAGTTTTTCTTCTACACCAGTTGCTATATCATACTAAAAAAAAGAGCCCAGTATACCTTACTATTTACCCATAACTGGAGGGGAGAATAGTTGGATTTATACCTTTCCCAGGGGTATTAGTGTTGTAGCGATTGTCTGCCCCTGTTTGGGCTGAAAGAGTTTTGACCCCTAGGCACCCCTGACTATTTAATCAGGAAAGCACCAATTTAGAACCCTCTTTAGTTTCCAGGATAGCAACCAATACACATGGGTTAGACGGCTACACCCTTTAGCTTGCCTAAGTAAAGGACATTACTTTATGGACTTTAAATAATGAAATAATGAAATTTATTGTGTACAGTGCTCAGGTGCACCACAACTCATCAAAGTTTCATGTCAAGTACACAGAATAATGTAGTGTCAGGAACATGAACAGTTTACAGTAGTAATATGCATGTATGTGAGCGTGTGTGTGCATACGTATGTGGAGAGGGGCATCAGGTATAGTGTCGGCGGACTACAGGAAGCATGGAGGCTTTGAAAGATTCAGTGCTTCGGCAGCCTACAACAGATGCGGGCAGTTTATTCCATGTCTCCGCAATTCTGAGCATGAAAAAAATGTTTCTGAAAGTCATGTGAGCAATGCTGTTTTCTAACTTTGTAGGCATGCCCACGTGTGTTAGAAAGATGGAGATCAAAAAGGTGCTCAAGGTTGCTGCTGTTGATGATTAATGACCTTATCAGCATTTACCAGGTCAGTTGCCAGGGTTTCAACAAATCCATTCCCAGGGCAGCCACACTACAGAATATAGCAGATGCCTGATGGAGGATAATCGTTTGGTTGCATGTCTCTGTACAGTCTCTAGGAGGTTAATGTTCTGAGCGAGATAGGGGTTCCAGACTGGATGGGGGTATCAGGTATAGTGTTGGCGGATTACAGGAAGCATGGAGGCTTTGAAAGATGCAGGGTTTCGGCAGCCTACAACAGATGCAGGCAGGGTGCTGTTATTAAGATGATTCTTTCCATAACTACTTTATAGTACATTCATATACCCGTTGTACACTGTTCCTGATGTTTTCTTTACTATATCTTTTTTGTAAGTCTTCTACTACCAGTAATACCTTTTTTCTTTTGAAAGGGTCCAAAAATTCAAGGTAATATCAATCCTTTGAAAGTCTCTCCAGCAAACGAAATGCAATTCCTTTCCCAACTGAACACGCCACTCTCACATCAAATAGCAATCGTCAGATTTCACTTGCCATCCAAACACTTTCTTCCTCACTCGCCCTGTCAGCAACAGTGTCTATTTCTGCTTGTTCGAATGCACTTAGGCAAATTCGGACATACTTTATTTGGGTCTCTACTAACAATACTTCAGCTACGAGGAGGTAGCGAGTTCAAGTATCCGTAGCCGCTCGCCAAACATATCCTGATGCGCTTTGTTTGTGGGGGCTGGGAATCCGCTTGTTCATAGGGCTGCCTTTCAGTCTCATCACATTTTTAAATCCAACAGTGTGATGTGAAATGCAAACAGTCACATCCAGGATCCATTTTTTTTAATTGAAGTGTTTGTGTGATAGGGAGTAGGTCCTTTTGTGGGTGTTGTTTCCATGGTTTGTTTAAGATTGCACACAACATTCATGTGTGGGGTGTTAAGGATTTTAATGTTGGTTTAAGGTTGCTGTTTTTTTTTTTCATGTACATTCACTGGTTTTCCTTTTAACCCCATTATATTTGGTTGTCAAGCTGAAAAGGAAGAGACAAAAACAAAAAGGTAGTTTTAGGATTCAGGCTTTATTTGTGGGTCATAGCTACCTTGTGGAGAGGAAATTTCTTTCCGTTCAGTAATAGTGTCTGATCCCAGTTGAGGCCCAAGTCCGAATGGCCGAGGGAATCTCTTGGTAGTAGGAAGTGGGTCCTTTTTTCTGCACATGCCCAGAGGGCACTTCCCTCTGAGGGCTCATGGGAGATTGTTATTTTTTTGTTTTTTTTTTATTTTAATCCCCACACACGTCCAGGATTTGAACTCATTTTGCTGTGTTCATTTCCTCTGACAGTAACCACTACACTACCCATGCCCCTCCTCTATTTTATATATAAAAAACTCTTAAGACAAAAATAATAATAGAATAATTTATTAAAAAAAATGGATACCATCTTCCTGTGACAAATAAAATATATATATATATACAATATTACAAAATCAATTTCTTTTATTATTTTTTTTTAAAATGTCTTTTATTTTAAAAATATATATCTTTTAGTTATTTGTTTATCTTTTTTTTTTTTCTTTTTTTCTTTCTTTAAAATGAAAGAGTTCTTTTAGAGTTTTTCAAAAATAAAAGATAATTTAGTTCGAAGTTCCATTAAGGCTTTTGAGTTCAACAAGTTCAATAGCTGAAAAACATTGCCTGAAATGTGTAGTTAACAAAGATAAGGACAATAGTCTAAATAATTCAAATAATCCAAATTATCAAGCCTCATCTTAGATAAAAAAAAAAAAAAAAAAAAATTTCAAAGAAATTTGGTTCAATTTTGTTGAACATCTTTTCATCTGAACAGTTTCCTCTTTTTAAATTAAAGAGTTCTTTTAGAGTATTTCAAAGAATAAAAGAAAATTTGGTTCAGTTTTTTTGAACATCTTTTCATCAGTACATCAATTCCATCCTTTTAAATTGAAGAGTTCCAATTTTGTTGAACATGGTAGTTGGTTTAGAAATTTTCAAAATGGTGTTTAAAACAGAGCTCTTGTTGATTTGCTGGCTTCATTGCAGGCTGCTTCCACACTTTTTGTCACCCCTGGAGGTCCACAGCTAAAGACACCAACTGTTCGAACCTAGAGAGAGAAGAAATAAAAGAGAAGATATAATATACATGTGGAAAATAATATTACCTTATGCAAATAATGGATATCATAAGCAAAAAATGATAACAGTGACCCTCCCTTTGACCATAAACTGATGAGAAACTTCATGCAATTGGCTAAGGGCCTTTGTCAGCGACCAATCAGAGCACACATTACGAGGCTCAGTTTAGCTGC
>CM042173.1:9279042-9291085 GCA_023376005.1 Doryteuthis pealeii
AAGAGAGATAGGTAGTTGGCCAGGGTTTCAACAAATCCATTCCCAGGGCAGCCACACTACAGAATATAGCAGATGCCTGATGGAGGATAATCGTTGGTTGCATGTCTCTGTACAGTCTCTAGGAGGTTAATGTTCTGAGCGAGATAGGGGGAAAGACTGGATGGGGGTATCAGGTATAGTGTTGGCGGATTACAGGAAGCATGGAGGCTTTGAAAGATGCAGGGTTTCGGCATCCTTCAACAGATGCAGGCAGGGTGCTGTTGTTAAGATGATTCTTTCCATAACTACTTTATAGTACATTCATATACCTGTTGCACACTGTGTACCTTCTGTTCCTGATGTTTTCTTTACTATATCTTTTTTGTAAGTCTTCTACTACCAGTAATACCTTTTTTCTTTTGAAAGGGTCCAAAAATTCAAGGTAATATCAATCCTTTGAAAGTCTCTCCAGCAAACGAAATGCAATTCCTTTCCCAACTGAACACGCCACTCTCACATCAAATAGTCGTCAGATTTCACTTGCCATCCAAACACTTTCTTCCTCACTCGCCCTGTCAGCGACAGTGTCTTTATTTCTGCTTGTTTGAATGCGCTTAGGCAAATTCGGATATACTTTATTTGGGTCTCTACCAACAATACTTCAGCTACGAGGAGGTAGTGAGTTCAAGTATCCGTAGCCGCTCGCCACAGGCCAAACATATCCTGACGCGCTTTGTTTGTGGGGGCTGCTGTTCATAGGGCTGCCTTTCAGTTTCATCACATTTTTAAATCCAACAGTGTGATGTGAAATGCAAACAGTCACGTCAGGATCCATTTTTTTTTTAATTGAAGTGTTTGTGGTGATAGGGGGTAGGTCCTTTTGTGGGGTATTGTTTCCATGGTTTGTTTAAGATTGCACACAACATTCATGTGTGGGGTGTTAAGGATTTTAATGTTGGTTTAAGGTTGCTGTTTTTTTTTTTTCATGTACATTCACTGGTTTTCCTTTTAACCCCATTATATTTGGTTGTCAAGCTGAAAAGGAAGAGACAAAAACAAAAAGGTAGTTTTAGGATTCAGGCTTTATTTGTGGGTCATAGCTACCTTGTGGGAGAGGAAATTTTTTCCGTTCAGTAATATAGTGTCTGATCCCAGTTGAGGCCCAAGTCCGAATGGCCGAGGGAATCTCTTGGTAGTAGGAAGTGGGTCCTTTTTTTCTGCACATGCCCAGAGGGCACTTCCTCTGAGGGCTCATGGGAGATTGTTATTTTTTTGTTTTTATTTTATTTAATCCCCACACACGTCCAGGATTTGAACTCATTTTGCTGTGTTCATTTCCTCTGACAGTAACCACTACACTACCCATGCCCTCCTCTATTTTATATATAAAAAACTCTTAAGACAAAAATAATAATAGAATAATTTATTAAAAAAAATGGATACCATCTTCCTGTGACAAATAAAATATATATATATACAATATTACAAAAATTTCTTTTATTATTTTTTTTTTAAAAATGTCTTTTATTTTAAAAAATATATATCTTTTAGTTATTTGTTTATCTTTTTTTTTTTTCTTTTTTTTCTTTCTTTAAAATGAAAGAGTTCTTTTAGAGTTTTTCAAAAATAAAGATAATTTAGTTCGAAGTTCCATTAAGGCTTTTGAGTTCAACAAGTTCAATAGCTGAAAAACATTGCCTGAAATGTGTAGTTAACAAAGATAAGGACAATAGTCTAAATAATTCAAATAATCCAAATTATCAAGCCTCATCTTAGATAAAAAAAAAAAAAAAAAAAAAATTTCAAAGAAATTTGGTTCATTTTGTTGAACATCTTTTCATCTGAACAGTTTCCTCTTTTTAAATTAAAGAGTTCTTTTAGAGTATTTCAAAGAATAAAAGAAAATTTGGTTCAGTTTTTTTGAACATCTTTTCATCAGTACATCAATTCCATCCTTTTAAATTGAAGAGTTCCAATTTTGTTGAACATGGTAGTTGGTTTAGAAATTTTCAAAATGGTGTTTAAACAGAGCTCTTGTTGATTTGCTGGCTTCATTGCAGGCTGCTTCCACACTTTTTGTCACCCCTGGAGGTCCACAGCTAAAGACACCAACTGTTCGAACCTAGAGAGAAGAAATAAAAGAGAAGATATAATATACATGTGGAAAATAATATTACCTTATGCAAATAATGATATTCATAAGCAAAAAACGATAACAGTGACCTCCCTTTGACCATAAACTGATGAGAAACTTCATGCAATTGGCTAAGGGCCTTTGTCAGCGACCAATCAGAGCACACATTACGAGGCTCAGTTTAGCTGCCAATTTTGAGGCCGATACCTTAAAATCACTCTTCCGTTGGGACTCTCGTCGGAGCACGACGTACGTTTTTTACACAGCATAGGTGTTGGGAACGATGGAGTCTTTTGAACAGCATGGAATTGCCGCCGCCGTGTAAAATCAAACAAACAAACTAGCAAGACATTCTACCTGGACTCAGATAAGTCACACGGGGCATTATCTCGCAATTCACAAATTCATACATTCCTATTTGTGACTTTGCAACAACCGTACTTTTACATACATTTTCTATTGTAATACATTGTAAAACTTACACACATTTGTACCACAAGTTACTCTTTGTATTTGTATTGTATCTTATGTCTTGCTATGATAAATGCTTTTTGTATTTGTATTGTATTGTTTGTCTTTCGTCCGAATAATTGCCTAATACTGGGAGAACAAGACCGTAATTTCTCTTAAAGTATATGAATAAATTGATTGTAGTCGAAATAGGATGTTTAAAAGTTTATTGGTGAAATTTATTTTCGTCAAAAGGATAATTTTCATCTAATTAATATAACTCATTTAATAAAATAATAAGAATTTATCTTGGGAAATGAAAGACACAAAATGGTCCTCCCAGTCTCAGCTAGAAGACTGGAACTTCTCATAGTAAAGAATGAGAAGTCAGATAATGGATTTTGCTGTTCTACGATACAAACTATAATTTCCCAATTGTCTGTGAGATTATTTGATTACTAAATCTGTAATTTCTGATTGAATCATTTTTTATTTGGAATTATTTATAATTTACTTTCTTCAAAGAAACGTGATTTGGAATTAAACTAAAAGAAAGCCTCAGATGTCATTTTTAGCTAGAGTTTAAAATGCAAAGAATTTTTCTGATAACACTTTAGTTTTGTATTGTTCAGTAAAAGTGACTGAATAAGCTTTTCTGTTTTTTTTTTAAACTTAGGTTTATAAAATTGTTTTATTTATAAAAAATATGATTATCTATAATAATAATTTGGCAGAGTTTGTCTATAAAGGGTTTTGATGTACAGTTACCAAACTTGATATGAATATTTGTTGGACTTTGAAAAAGGTTTTAATATAAAACAATAATTTATTCCTCATGAGGGGATCTCTAACAATAAATAATAATTGGCAAAAAGCCATGTTGCTGCAATATGTAAGTAATCATACAGAATTTAAATATTTGAATTTACAGATTTTAAAAAAAAAAGAAATCTTAAACATAGGAATTTATTGGCTGGAGACGCAAAATAAACAGATAGCATTATTACATAATTAAGATTAACAGTTAGGTTGAAATTCAACTTCAGTACCAAAATATCAACTTAAAATTCATCATCAGATTAAACTTACAGGAAAAAGGAGTTAAATTATAAAATTTTTAAAATCCTAACAAGCAAATTTACTTGCAATATTGCAATGTGTCTTATATATCACTATGAAATAAAGGTTTACATAATATACGATGTAGCTAATTTGCATATTGTTTTAACAATTAATTTGCATATTGGTTTTAATAGATAAAATGAGAGGAAGGCCCCCGAAACGGTGCACATTCTCTCCTGATGACCCCAAAATACATAACAAATCAATAACAACATGGAATTAATTTTCTTGTCGGTTTTGCTATTGAAACAAGGAGCATTCTACAGTCCGCTTGCTTTCTGGTGAATTTCTGTTACTTATCAAGTAATTTTCTTCTTCATTTAACAAAACCAGATTTAATAAATAATTACTTGGTGTTATTGATCTAATATTGTTTTATTTTCCAACGTATCAAAATCAATCCTATGAATGATTTTATATAGAAACCAATTAAAATCTAATTAAAATAAGTGTAATCTTTTTATATGTGTTCTTATTTAATTTCGTTAGTCTTTCTAATTTAATATATTTCATTACATTAATTTGACTAATATAAATTAAATAAATACTCAGTGATAAACTTAAGAAATTCCTGAGGGTATTACGATGTAAGCAGTGACTGAGTTCGAATTTTATTGGGCGCCCTATACTTCTAGCCTTGTGCCACATCTAAGCTAAGCTTCGTAAATAACTATAAAACACATTGCAGGATCTTAAATGCATTAATAACATGAGCCATTTTGAGGCAAATCTAACTCAGATTTTCATAGAGACAGCATTAATAAGATTAATTCTTTGTATTAATGATTTTGATAATATAAATTAGATAATACTCATTGATAAAAACTTAGGTAATTCCTGAGGGTATCATGACATAAGCAGTGACATAGTTTCGGTTACAAACAGAATCTGAATCCCCATTTTAATAAGATAAAAAAAAACAAAACAAACTTACAGCTGGATTTTGATTATGTATAGATTGTAGCATTGCACCAAGTTGTGGACGTCCAAAATGTGTTTTTGCTTTTAAACCAGTGAATATACTCCGACCATTAAATTGATTTTGGAAGTATTCTTCACAGATATACTAAAAAAGAAATAAAAAGAAAGTGCGTTGATTTGATGTTGGCTGGTTGGATTTTACGATGGTCAAAACTTTCCTGTATTTTTGAGATGAGGCTTGATAATTTGTATTATTTGAATTATTCAGACTATTGACCTTATCTTTGTTTTCCTTACAACGCTTCGGCCAATGTGCCCTCTAGCCTTCTTCAGGTATTTCTTGTCAGACTCGGGAGCCTTCTTGAACTGTGGAACTTTCTTTTTGAACTCAGGAACCTTGTCATAATTGGGTGCCATCACAGAACTTTGAACTGAACCCTTTATTCAATCCATGGTTCCCAAGTTCGAGAAAGCTCCCAAGTCCAATAAGAAATAACTGAAGAAGGCCAGAGGGCACATCGGCTGAAATGTTGTACAAATATCAATAGAGATGAGGACAATAGTCCGAATAATTCAAATAATACATGTTAACCCTTGTTGAGTTATTTCATGCTGAAGATGTTTTGTTTTATTCGTACATGATGGATACTCAATTTAAAAAAAGAAATTTTGGACCATATTACCTTTAGGCAGCCCTTTTTGATCTCGATTAAGAAAGGACATGTTTTTCATTTACACCGTCAATATCCGGTTGTTTATTAGGGGTTAGTTTTATAATTTAAAAAAAATAAATCTAAAAATCGTCTGTTAAACCGGATATTGATGGTGTAGATGAAAAACATGTCCTTTCTTAATCGAGATCAAAAAGGGGTGCCTAAAGGTCATATGGTCCAAAATTTTAACCAGAGGGTTTTACAAGATGATAATGGACATACAATTAATTAATATAAGTATTAATATATAGATGGCTTTGTTGTTTTTTTGTTTTGTTTGATACTGTAGCAATGGGAAACATTTAAGATCAATTAACTTTATTGACTTCAAACTAAAGAGTTCTTACCAACATGGCCGTCCGTAAATCATAATTTTGAAAAAACTTTGTAATAAAAATGTCAATGGAGACAATTCCTTTTGTGTCGATTTGTTCCACTTCTCGAAGAATATCAATTAACCATTCAAAATGTCTGTGACTCCCAGTGACCCAAATAAAATGCACCTGGAAAGAAACAAAAAGATAGAAAATTAATTTGGAAATTACTACACTGTCTTTTTATATTCTTACCCACAAATGCTTAATTCTGTTTTTGGCAGGAAAAAAGAAAAAAAAAAAAAAAAAAAAAAAATATGTATGACATGAATTTTAATGTCAGGATGCCAAATGTCTATGAAGAGAATTTGGAAAATATCTCACCAAAACAAGATATTATAAACAAAGTTAATAAGATAATAATTAAAAACATTTCATTATCCGAATAATTCTTCTTCAGTCCAAAAAGAAGAAAGAAACAAACAAACAAACAAGGAGGCGAAGAACAAGACATGAACCAAAATAAAAAGAAAGAAAGAAAGAAAGAAAAAAGAAAGACGGAAAGAAAGAGAAAGAACAAAAGGATAGAAAAAGAAAGAACGAAAACAAAAAAGAAGAAAGAAACATTAAATAAAATCCTTGCTATTTTCTAAGCTTAATTTGAGACTAAAGAAGCTTGAAGTAACGGAATTTGATGAATTGATTCGAATAAAATAAAGTGACTTTTTTTTCAAACTGAAAAATTGTTTATCTTGAATTGCTTTGGCATCAAATAAACCACAAAGGTTGATACTCCTGTAACGCTTGTCTGCCCTTGTCTGGATGGACAATAGGATTATCTTCCCTTGCTGCAGGTTTTCGCCCATAGGTGGCGGCTGTATTTAAACAGCAGCCCGGCAGAAAATTTCTCTCGATCAAGCAACCTCTACACATGGGCTAGGCACTTGGTGCCTCTGCTCCTTAAGTGGGGGACTTTGCCCTCCCCCCAGCAAACTATCAGTAAGTGACTTATTTCTACATGTAACTGTATCACTTTGTTAGGACTTAGTCCTACATTCTTTATGTTTATGTTCTGTATATCTATCTTGTACCTTGTCATGAGTATATGTATACCTGTTGAAGAATAATTAATGTTCCAATTACCGTCGAACTGGGAAGACAAGGCAGCAAACAGTTGTAACTGAAATACAAACCCGAATGCCACAAAGTCCACTGCAAAACGACAAAGTATATATAAGCCTCCACAATGTCATTCAAATCAAGCAGTCAATCAGAACTCAAGGAATGGAATCACCCAAGTCACCCAGATTCATGGATGGATCATTCTTGAGTCCTATTTATACCAGCTGTCTTGGACGCTGCTTGAGTTGTACTTAGCTGCTGTTATTAAAACCAACAGTAGACTAACTGACTTCAATACCTGTCATGTATGCATTTCTCCACATTCTCACTAAATAAAGTCTATGTTTGTTATCATATATAACTTCTTTGTCGGATGAATTCATGAACATATATGTACCCATGTTGGAAGGTTACTTTGAACTTTCTAACATAAAAACATTTATCTTATATCCCAAATAAAATACACCTTGAAAGAAACAAAAGGAAAGGAGAGGAAAGGAGAAGAGAAGTCAGTCTGGACTGAGCTGTTGAAGGTAACAAACACAAGATGAGTGTCTGTTCCTCAAGCCACCCAATGATCAAAATGCCACCCCCCCCCCCCCGAAAAGGCCAGAGATTGTCTGCCCTTACAAAATAATTTAGAGTTAAAAAAGGAGAAATGAATACATTCAATTGTAAAGGGTCAACAATATGATACTAGCTTGTCAACCAATTTATTGCAGATGGCAGTGCAGAGATGCTGATAGCTTTTTAATTTAATGAGTCCTGGGACACACATATTTGCTTTCAATGAGTCCTGGGAAAATTTATGAGTCCCAACTAAAGTTTAGGACGGGTTAGCTCAGTCGGTAGAGTGTTCGGCTAGAAACCACAAGGTTCCTAGTTCGATACCGGCCCTCGCCAACTCAGCGATCTGTGTGGTAAAGAAAACTTCAGACACAAAACAATCTTGGTCTAGCACTAGTGAAAAGAGGATAGACTCCCTTGCTGATTGGCTGATACCGACTTTAGGTCACCCCGACGACTATTTATGAACTGGGGAAACAACTAAAGCTGTCTAACCCCTACCTTCTACCCCATACCGTGTAAATAATTTCTAGGAAACTATTGAAATGTACTTACAGTTAGCTTGAAATGGGGGAGGTAAGAAAAAAGAACACTGGGATGCATGGATATTTTACTGTGTCCTGTTAGATTTTTATGTGTCAGGGATGCAGGACACGTACCTACAGCATCACTGGCAGTGGTAGATAAAGTGTTAAAAAAAGTAACAAATAAGAACAATTTTCAAAGAAAAAAAAAAAAAAAAAAAAATAAAAAAGGATTTTATAATTTGCTTGAAGCATTGTGTTTATATTGGTTTGGTGGTTGGTTTTTGAAGGCTTTCCCAATGCAGGTCTAAAGAAAAATAAGGTAACTATGGTGTTGTCTGTTAACCTTTAATTTTTTTATTTTTAAAAATTCTTAATATTTGAGATAAAAATCTCTGATCATATGACCTTTAGGCACCCCTTTTTCAATCTAGTTTCATCAGGACATTTTTTTTCATTTACACCGTCAAAATCCGGTTGTTTGTTAACAGATGATTTTTAGAGGTTTTTTTTTTAAAATTATAAAACTAACCCCTAACCCTAACAAACAACCAGATTTTGATGGTGTAAATAAAAAAAAATGTCCTGATGAAACCAGATTGAAAAAGGGGTGCCTAAAGGTCATATGGTCTAAAATCTCATCTACAGAAGATCTCCGAAACTGAAGTTGTTGCTAGTGGCTGTCAAAAAAAAAAAAATAAAATGATTTTTTATTGACAACTTCCTGTGAGATATGGCACTGATCTAATTCTTACCTTCTGACATTTTATTTTGTAAGTGTTTTTCATTGCATTCATGTGCACAAAATCTTTTAGGATTGCAGCATAGGGGGTAACACCAATGCCGGCACCGACTAAAACGGAAACATCAAAGCGATACCAGTCTTGTTGCCCAGCACCATAAGGACCATCAACATACAACTGAAAGAAAAAAAAAAAAAAAAAAAAATGATGCAATGGATATAGGTTTGAGTTAATACAGTTCTAAGTTATAATCTGGCCAAGGGTGATAATCTAATATATAAAGGAGATATTTTGGTATGTACGTGTCGACGTATAACTCCAAAACGGGAGATCACTCAGATTCAAAATCTTGCATACACAATGATATCGTTCTAAATAAAACGATAAAATTTGGTTATTGATTTTTACTGATTAAGGGATATTAATTAAACAAAAAATAAACGAAATGATGGAAATTATGACTAAAAAAGTTTTTATATTTTCACCGGTAAATCAACAAAAATTTAACGTAGCAAAAAACAAGTTACGAAACTATTTAACCTTGATGTAAATATGTCTAAAAACACTCTCTGGTGTTTCTATTTTTTTAGTCCGGTCATGGACCGGGTAATTTAGCTAGTAACATATAATACTAAACAGATGTGGGGATTTGTGTCCTGGTTAAAGCACTGTTTAGACCCTAAGTTTTGTAAGAGAATAAACTGTACTTTGAATGCAGTTCTGGTCCATTTTTTTTTTTTTTTTTTATTAAAATCTGTCAAAACTAAAATAGCTGATCTTACTTTTGGATAAGCTTGTTCCTTAATGTTTTCTGGATTAAACGTTTCGCGGACCTTTGACGTCCAAGGTCCAAGGGCTCGTATATGGACTGAGAGAGTATCTTCATGTGGAGCGGATGTCAATGTGAATGGATGAAATTCATTCTTGTCTAGAGAATCACAAGCAATCCTAACCCATTGACCGGATTTGTATTCAAAATTTGTTGGACGTTTGAATTCGAGAAATGTAACGTCTGTGGAAGAAATAAGAAAAAATTTTAAATGGTTGGGTTTTTTTATTTAAAAAAAAATGGTAGGATTCTTTTTTAAAAAAAAAGAAAATCGTAGTTTTTATCATTTTTAAAGATTGTAGTATTTTTTGAAAATTAAAATAAAGGATTTAAAAAAAAAAAAAAAAAAAAAAATGGTAGACTTTAAAAATTTAATTAAAAAAATTGGTAGGATTTAAAAAGAAAAAAAGTGGTAGAATTTTAAATTAAAAAAAAAAAAAAAAATAAGATTAAAAAGAATTCTAAATAAGATATTTAAAAACTAAATAAGATTTTTTTTTTTGATTATAGAAAATTGTGGGATTTTTGAAAATAAATGATTGTAGGATTTTTTTTAGAAAAGTAAAAAATAGGTAGGATTTTTTAAAAAATAGTCAGATTTTAAATAAAAAATATCTTTTTAAAGTTAGTGTGGTAGGATTTTGAAAAATATTTGAGAAATGCTAGCATTCTTTTTTAATTAATTTAAAAAAAATGGCACAACCATATATATATATATATATATATATATAAAAACCAAAGGCTGTTGTAAGATGGTAATGGTTGTATTTTTAAGGACCATGAGTATCAATATACAATGGCAAGAAATGATCCCTTAAAAACTTACCTGAAGGAAGTTTCTCAGCTCGCACGACGCTTATTTCCGTTCGTTTCCGACTTAAACTGATCATTTTGTCAATTACAAATGCAATGACCGGTCCTGTGAAGTAACACCAAAATAATGGCTTTTGGACAATGACCGTTGAACCATGTAATATGGTCAGAATGAAGAGTGGTATGATAAGTTTGTGGGTCAACCAGAAAGCTTTAAATATGTATCGACGACTCATTTGTGTGGCAAATATGTATATCACAATGATTAAGATGGTCAGAAGAACTCCTGTCATTCCTGTAGATAAAGAAATAAGAGGGCGTAAAAAAATGGAAGGGTGTAACAAAAAAAAAGAATTTAAAAAAGAAAGTGGCAAATATGTATATCACAATGATTAAAATGGTCAGCAAAATTCCTCCCAATCCTCTAAGTAAAATGGGAAGGTGTATAATAAAATGGAAAGGCATGAAAAATAGCAGGGTGTAAAAGAAGAATTTAAGAAAGGCGTTGAAAGTGTATAAAAAAAAAAAAAATTAAAAAAAAAAAAAAAAAAAAAAAAATAGATGGTGTTAAAAATGGAAGCATGTAAAAAAAGAATTAAAAAGAAGAAAGGTGTTGAAAAGGTGTGTAAATAAGGGTGTAAAAAAAGGAGGATGTTAAAGATTGGAGGGTGTAAAAAAAGAAAGTTGTTAAAAAGGTGTGAAAAAAAGACGGGTGTTAAAGAAGTTTGTTGCTGAACAAGCGATTCACTATGAAATGCCATGTTCAAGCAATCAATATAAACCTCTACTGTTCCAAGGGGAATAACTCTTGAAAATTGAAAGTGTACAATAAAACAAACTAACAGGACCTGTGGGTATGAAAAGTATTAATCCAACTATTCTCATTCCAGTTATGGGTAAATAGTAGGACAGACTGGGCTCTTTAACCTTGGTTAGGCAACCAGTCTAGGAGAAGGAAAACTGAACTCTGCATCAGAAATTGATCATTTGGATTTATTTTTAACTTTTCAAATCCCAGTTTTTGGCGTATTTTCTGGGTATATATATTTACCAACCCCTCCGCACGAGCAGGATGTGACACAAGGTCAATTTATTAAGCAAAGTTTAACAGGTTTGAATTCAGAGTTTTCCTTCTCCTAGACCAGTGGCCTAACCAAGGTTAAAGAGCCCAGTCTACCCTGCTAATTACTCATAGTATTTTCTGGGTATAAAGTGTGCCGAAGATCACAACTTGTATTTATAAACTCTTCCAAAACAGCGTTGGCTGAATCAACCAATCAAAAATGCTCAAACATGTATTTAATTTACTAATTAGAGGTGTTGATAAATTGTGATACAATTGCTCGCTGGACCAACTGACGCGGATTATACATCTCATTAACAAGTGATGTAATGAATATGCAAATACCTAGGTACCCCCTCACTATAATCTGATTGGATAGTGTCCTCCATAAATACTCGACACTGTGGTGGTACAAGCGCCTAATAGCCTCTAGCAAGACTACCATGTCGACTGCTCAGAAGACGTACTGCTACTCGACACACCAGCTTCTTCTTACCTACGAGAATATACCTTACTACAACTTCATAATATATCCCTTAACCCGGATATATCAACATGGACTGACACGGATTATACAACTGCTTAACACAAATCAGCTGACAAGGATTAAAACTGATACTACATCTTTCTACTTCAAGAAAGATCAAACTTTATGCCACAAGAGATCTCCACTGTAAAACTACTTCTCCTACGGCCCAGAAGAAAGAGAAATAGGAAAGAAGGAAGAAAAGACGAAGAAATAAGGAAAA
>CM042173.1:9291185-9458685 GCA_023376005.1 Doryteuthis pealeii
CCCCTCACTATAATCTATTGGATAGTGTCCTCCATAAAGACTCGACACTGTGTGGTACAACGCTAATAGCCACTAGCAAGACTACCATGTCGACTGCTCAGAAGACGTACTGCTACTCGACACACCAGTCTCTTCTTACCTACGAGAATATACCTTACTACAACTTCATAATATATCCCTTAACCGGATATATCAACATGGACTGACACGGATTATACAACTGCTTAACACAAATCAGCTGACAAGGATTAAAACTGATACTACATCTCCTACTTCAAGAAAGGATCAAACTTTATCCACAGAGATCTCCACTGTAAAACTACTACTTCTCCTACGGCCCAGATAAGGGAAAGAGAAAAAAAGGAAAAAAGAGAAAGAATAAGAAGAAGAGAAAGAAAAAGGAAAGAAAGAGAAAGAAATAGGAAAGAAAGAAAAGAAATAAGAAGAAAAGAAAAGAAATAAGAAGGAGAGAAAAAATAAGAGAAGAGAAAAAATAAAGAAAAAGAAAGAGAAGAAATAGGAAAGAAGAAGAAAGAGAAAAATAAGGAAGAAGAGGAAATAAGGAAAAGAAAGAGAAAGAAATAGGAAAGAAAGAGAAGAAATAAGGAAGAAAAGAAAGAAATAAGAAAGAAAGAGAAAGAAAATAGGAAAGAAGAGAAAGAAATAAGAAAGAAAGAGAAAGAAATAAGGAAAGAAAGAGAAAGAAAAAAGAAAGAAGAGAAGAATAAGGAAAGAAAGAAAAAAATAAGGAAAGAAAGAAAAGAATAAGAAGAAAGAGAAAGAAAAAGAAAAGAGAAAGAAATAAGCGAAAAAGAGAAAATAAGAAAGAAAAGAATAAAAATAATGAAAGAAAGAAAGAAATAAGAAGAAAGAGAAATAAATAAGAAAAGAAAGAAAAGAAATAGGAAAGAAGAAAGAAAGAAATAAGGAAAGAAGAGAAAGAATAAGGAAAGAAGAGAAAGAAATAAGAAAGAAAGAAAAGAAATAAGGAAAAAGAGAGAGAAATAAGGAAAGAAAGAGAGAGAAATAAGGAAGAAAGAGAGAGAAATAAGAAGGAAGAAGAAATAAGAGAAAGAGAGAGAAATAAGAAAGAAAGAGAGAAATAAGGAAAAAAAAAGAAATAAGGAAAAAAGAGAGAGAAATAAGGAAAGAAAGAGAGAGGAAAAAGAAAAAGAGAGAGAAAATAAGAAAGAAAAAAGGTTGATATGCAATTAAACAGTAAAAAAAAATAAAAAAAAAAATTTTAAATAATAAAAAAAAGAATTAAAAATTCACCTGTGAGATTTCCAAACAAAGCCACCAATGAAATTTGGCATGAAATTTGATCTGAATTAAAAAAAAAAAAAAAAATTCATATTAAAATATTGTTGTAGCCCCATTGCGGGGGGGGGGGAGTCAGTGATTCTAAAGCCCAGCCAACAGGGCTTTCATATTAAAGATTTAAAAATTTCCCAAACATCACATATTGATATTGCTTAGGAATAGTGTGGTATAATGGTTATAGTTGTATGAAATGGACATGATGAGACGAGTTCAAATCCTAGACGAGACCCTTGGGAAGGGTATTGTAGCGAGAGGGGAGATTTACCTTGTAGAACAAAGTGGGCACTTGCAGGATGAGTGGAAACGAAAAATATGTCTGCCTTGGCACTAAAATTTAGATATGCGTGATCTCAAAGACATTGCAATAGTAAATCTGCGTGTATGCAAATTTTGGTTATTTCCTATAAGTCGACATAAACAAAGGGAGACCACTCTTGACTGATAAATTATTTATTTTCCCATTAAACTAACCCTAAATCCTAACCCTAAACCAGTCTTCTTTTTTCCTAGTAGATCAATTTTTTTCTTAAAATTTCCCTATTTCACAAACATCACATTGATATTGCTTAGGAGGTGCATGTTTTAATGGTTATGGTTGTTTGAAATGGACACAAGGAGACGAGTTCAAATCCTAGATGAGACCCTTGGGAAAGGTATTGTAGCGAGAGAGATTTACTCCGTGTGCGCGAACCTGTCTCGCTTGCAGGATGAGTGGAAACGAAAAATATATCAGCCTTGGCACTAAAATTTAGATATGCGTGATATCAAAGACATAGCAATAGTAAATCTGCATGTATGCAAATTTTGGTTATTTCCTATAAGTCGACATAAACAAAGGGAGACCACTCTTGACTGATAAATTATTTTCCCATTAAACTAACCCTAAATCCTAACCCTAAACCAGGAAGGGCGTCACATCTTAGTATAATAGTTAATTTCTTAATGATATACATATATATATCACACATTTCAAGATTTTAAGCACATTAATAATTTGGGCTGTTTTGAGGAAAAATATATCTCAGCTAGACCGTAATAGAGCCATTGTCATTAATATAATGACAATTAATATTAAATTATCATTATTTAATTACCATTGAAAATAATCATTATTTGATAACCATTGAAAATATAGCGCAAATAACTAAGGGAATTATGACGTTGGTGGTGATGTACTTTCGGTTACAGACAGACAGACACATAATCTCCATTATGATAAGATTATATACACACACATATGTACATACATACATACATACATACATACATATATATATATATATAAAACATAATTTATCAGTCAAGAGTGGTTCCCCTTTGTTTATGTTGGACTTATAGGAAATAACCCAAATTTCTCTCAGATCACAGTACATAAAACTAGACAACTGAGAAGGGGGTGAGATGCTTTGAAGCAGTGGATGAGTAGTGTATAAGATTGTTTTGGGATGAGAAAGTTTGTCGTCAGACCTTGAAGTTGGAAGAAAGAAATTAGACGAATCAATTTCACAACCTTTATGTATGAATCCAACTATTCTACCTCCAGCTATGGGTAAGTAGTAGGGAATACCGAGTTCTTGAACCTTGGTTAGGCAACCAGTCTAGAAGAAGGAAAACTGAATTCAAACTTAAACTGCTTGAAAAAAAAAATAAAAAAATAAATAAATAAATAAATAAATAAATAAATAAAAAAAATAAAAAATTTCTCTGAATGTTTGAGATGAGGCTTGAAGATTAGTATTATCTGCATTATTCGGACTATTGTCCCCATCTTCATTGTTATTTGTACAACGTTTCGTCCGATATGCCCACTGGCCTTCTTCAGGTATTTCTTGTCGGACTCGGGAACCTTCTTTTCGAACTCTGGAACTTTCTTGTCGTAATTGGGAGCCATCACGGAACTTTGAACCTAACCCTTTATTCAGTCCTGTTCTCATTCCGCTAACCATAGCGTGTTAATTATTTTTCTAACTGCCTTCACTCAGGATTGAACTCCGGTTCCAGAGATAACTGTCACTTAGAACTGTCTTAACCTAACTACCTTATCCACTAGGCCATGTGTCCAATTGGACAATTGAGTGTGAATTTTGGGAACTTATAAACCTAATGTCTTGATTTGGCTAGAATATCTACCTATTTACTTATGTATGATTTTTTACCTAGACTCATAGTGTTTTTTTTGTTTTGTTTTTTTTTCTTCCTCAATCTGATCTAGCCTTCTTAAAAAAATAAAAAATGACCTTGTGTCACATCCTGCTTGTGCGGACTGTTTGATAAATACAGCCAAAAACATTCTGGCTATAATAACAACCAAAATGATGGTTTTGTTTTTTTATAGCTATATGAACCTTTTTCAAGTAATTTAATACCAAATCAAGTCATTTTGATAAACAAATGACTTGTGTTGTTGCTTAAGTGGTCACCCAATTAAGTACTGAACAGTCTCAATTAAAAAATATTTTCTGCTCCAGTGCTGATAATATCAGCCAAAAAATATTTAACTACCAAAATTATATGAAAATATGGCGAATGAGAAAGAGTAGCCTCCCTTGTAAAAATGGCTGTTAAGAATTTTAGAGTTATCTCCCCTTCCATTTAAAATATCGGTATTTCATTCTTCTTGCTCGTATTTTATTTTATTTTTTGGCATAATGATAAACCAATTGGGATCAGTAGGTAAGAGGTTACAGAGACCCCCCCCCCAAAAAAAACAACGTTCCCCCCACTTACATGTCATGTTTTTTTTTAATGGCGTAATCAAAATGTATTGTACTGTTCGAACGTATATTCACATCCTGCCTGAAAAACTTGTGTGATTAGAAGTCAATTTAAAAGATATACAAAAAAAATATATGAATTTAAATCAAAAATGATAAGAAAATTATCAATAACTAGCAGGGACCTGTGTATATATATTACACTATCAGAATTTGATTAAGATGTTGATATGTTTATTTAAGAGCTATTAAAAATACTTCAATATGTAAATAGTATAATAATTAGATTAATTAACAAAAATTCATTTAGAGTGGTTCCCCTTTTTTAGGTTGGAGTTATAAAATAACCTAGATTTTTGTCATGGTTTTGCCAAAGTCATGATATCTAGTTGATTCTTACGGAAGTGGAGGCTTTTGAAGACACAGAAAAATTTGGTTGGCTGCATGGCAACGTGATAAAAGTTGAAACCATATCCAACAACATGAAAAGCTAAAAAAAATCAATAAAAAAATGAAAAAAAAAAAAAAAAAAAAAAAAAAATCAGAATTATAGAAAATTATTATTTTATAGGTTTTTAAAGAAGTTGTAAAAATCAAAATCAGTTGAGAGTAGGGTAGGTCGATTTTTTTTACTTAAAAAAAAAAAAAAAAAAAAAAAAAATCAAGTTCTCTCAAACAGCAAAAAGTTGTGTGTTGCTATAATAAATACTGATACCAAAATGAGATCTCTTACTTGCACCATTGTTTGAGGAAATAGCATCAAAGATCATCTAAAATGCACCAAGAATCCTTGTTTTCACAAAATTTTAGCCTAGAAATTTTAGAGTTATTTCCCCCTTCCGTTTAAAATATCGGTATTTCATTCTTTTACTCGTATTTAGCAATTTCAGTATTTAAAACAGAAAAGGTTGTCATTTTAAACGAAACGAATAAAATATTCTAACTAGAATTCAAATTGAAAATATGCCCTTCATCACCACTGATATCTCCAATATGCTGCTTTTTACCGAATAATTAAGTGGTAACATTTTAAAAAGATTGAAATCTATTTCCTCAAACAAAAATATTGTGTAGTAATCCTTATGTAAATTTGCAGCTTTTGCCACATGGGAGACATTACAGTTTCAAAATCAACCTACCCTATTGGGCAATGTCTGAAGACCAAAGTAGCAAAAAAATCTCATTTTTGAAATGGTCTCAATCAATGTTATAAATACGTTTTAACATTTACGAATTTAGAAAATGTATCTTTTTAAGAGAGATACAACACAAAGTGATTCTGAGAATTAAGTCTTACAAATTGCAAGATAAATAATTGTTTACTCACCAGTAAAAGAAATAAAGAAAAAAAAAAAAAAAAAAAAAAAAAAAAAAAAACATGAAAGAGTACATGAGCAAAAAAGAACAAGAAAGAAAGAAAGAAAGAAAAAAGGCTGGAAAAAATCAATAAGGAAAGAAAGAAAGTAAAAGAAGAATAAAGAAAGAAGCAAAAAACTAAGTGTATGAAGAAAGAAAAGAAAGTAAAAAAAAAAAAAAAAAAAAAAAAAGTTTTAAAATTTTAAAAATTAGCATGGGAAAAAAAGAAAAAGTAAAGAAATAAAGAAAGAAGCTAAAAACTAGGAATAAAAAAAAAAAAAACCTTGTAAGAAAGAAATAAGAGAAGGAAAGTAAAAGAAATAAAGAAAGAAGCAAAAATAGGCAAATAAAAGAAAAGAATGAAGAAAGTTTTAAAAAAACTAGGCATGGGAAGAAAGAAACAAGGAAAAAAAGAAAAGAAATAAAAGAAGCAAAAAAAAAAAAAAAAAAAAAAAAAGGCTGGAAAGAAGGAAAGAAAAGGAAGTAAAGAAATAAAGAATAAAAAAAATAAGCATATGAAGAAGAAGAAAAAGAAGTAAGGGGGAAAGAAAGAAATTAAAAAAAGAAATGTAAAAATGAATCCCAATTATTTACTCACCAGTAAGTGTAAGTGCTGTCCAAGCAACAATTTTATGAAATGCAATATGTGAATCAAAAGGAATATAAAGATTGAGGAAAGTTCCCCTTAAAAATGTTATGAAATTCCGACACATTGTAACAAGGAGAAGGGTATAAGTGAAAGACATTCCAGCTGCGGCCCCTCGAGTTAAACTCAAGCCATAACTCATTATTTGACGAAGTCCACTCTTTTCACGTTCAACTGTATAATCTGAAAAAATAAAAAATAAAAATAAAATAAATAAATTAGTAATGATAGAAATAATCTAAGATAGTTGTGTATGATAGGGGGTAAGTTAAGGTTGTGTGTGTTGGTATCTTGTCCCCCAATTAAAGCTGGTTCTTTGTTCTTTAATAAATTGGTAGAATTAAACTAAGTTTTAATTCATTTATTTGTTGCTGTCAGTCTTAGACTTAAATGCTATACTAACACTATGAAGTGCATCTTGGGAGACTAATTTGGCATATGTTGATTTTGGCTCCTCCTGCTAGTCTATAAAAGAGTGGATTACAGAGGGAAGAAGGTTTTGTGTGCTCTGACCATGACTTCGGCACATCAATACTAACTGATTGTATTGAGAGAAAAGTATATGAAGGCTTTTCTTGTTCAACTGTGTAATCTGAAAAAAAAAAAAAAAAAAAAAAAAATCCCTGAAAAGAAGACCTACCCACAAAATAAGACCTAATGTGATTTTTCAGGATTTTGAAATAAGCCCACCCCCCTTAGAATAAGTCCTAGTTGGATGTGGCAGACACAAAAGAAATAAGCACTTCTCATTCAATGAGAGTTCTATTGCTAGACACTAGGGGAGAATAGGGACAAAAAATTCTGCAGGATATTGAGTCATACGAAAATTCCACAGGAATTTTGGAATCCAGTGACTTGCAAAACAAAAACGTTCCTGAAGATGAGGATATGATTATGTTTGAATGAATTGTTAATGAGTTTTTGAATAAAACAAGATGTTAATGGTAACTGAATGTAAATAGTGTTTTGTAATTTCCGTTTTAGAAATTCCATAATTTTTTTTTTTTTTACTTCATAATGTCGGGGTTTTTTTTTTAATAAGATAAGCTATTTATTATACAATTAAGTCATTAATTAAGTTCTGAAAATTTCATTAAAATAGGACAATTCCATGTTTTTTGGTAATTTTTTAAAAATAAAAATTGATTTTTTTTTTTATCATCTCCCTGAACTGAACATACCTACTATAAATTATTGAATAAAAGAAGTGAGCATTTATTCAGATACAGACAAAAAAAAAAAAAAAAAAAAAAACAAAAAACACACAAAAAAAAACACAAACAAAAACAAAGTCTTTACTTACAATAAAACCGTTCAGCGAAAAGGCCACATGTAATTGCGTAGAAGAGGATGATGAAAAAAATATGCTGTTTGTTGTTCTCTAAGAAATGACGCAGGTGTTTCAGCTTCGATCTGAATGGGGAATATTTCTCAAAGGCGGTAAAATTTGTATAAAGTTTATTTTCAGTGCAAGAATCTTTTTTAACAACATCACCTTTAAATTCTGACCTGAAAAAGAAAGAAATAGATTAGAAGTGTCGTGTGGCCATGCTACAAAGATATATTTGAAACTATATACTTGTCAGGCCTTTACTTGGGATAGTCATGGGCTGTATGCAAGGTAACAAGAAAAAATGAATATATCACTTATTTTTTCTATTGTTCTCTCTCAATACTTTGCAAATACACTTTAAACTAAACAATATTAAAATACTTTATTAGAAATTTTTTTTTTTAAATTAAAAGCAAATGAAATTTAAAAAAAAAAAAAAAAAAAAAAAAAGAGAAAGAGAAAGAGAAAAAAAAAAAAAAAAAAGAAAAAAAAAAGACAAAAGAAAAAAAAACTTACAATTTCTTTTTGCTGGAAAACAGGCTTTAGGAGCTGATAATAGATAAAACAAAATGGAATTTTAAAATAAAATTAAAATAGAGTTAAGAATTTTGAGTGAAAAAAAATTAAATTTTCATGACAAGAAAAACAATTATAAAAATCTAAACACATACTAAAATTCCCATCATGTATGCACACCCACACACACATACGTGTGCAACTTTTTAAAAACTTCCTTACATATATAAGAAAATTTCAAGCGAATTTAACTAAAAGCTGTTTTTCACTGAACAGATGGACTCTCCACTTCTAATACATTACTCTGCCCGGATTATTGTGGCTTGTCAAACACTTAGAAAGTTTTAAAAAGTTTTCTAAGAACAATTTCTTTCACAAGAAATTTTCTCCTGACGATGACCTAAGGTCGAAACTAATTGAGAACAATCAAAAAATAAATAACAAAAGAAATATTGTTTGTCTTATCACTTTTTGTTATATCTTATTATAATGGAGATTGTGTGTTTTTCTCTCTGTAACCGAAACTATATTACTACCCAAGTCACAATTCCCTTAGTTATTGACATCACATTCTCAATGATTTTAATTTTTCTAACCTCAATTATAAATAAAATTGTTTTTAGATTATTAATACTGGTAACCATATCTACATACTAATAACATGCAATTATGTTTATATATACAACAAAATAGCGGTTTGCAGTGTGAACGGGAAGGCTAATTTGCATATTGATATTAAAAAATCGAATTTAATAAATATGTGCTCAGTATTATTGATTTCTAACTGTTTGGTTTTATCTTAATGAATATAAGCAAAAATCTCTTCAATAAATCTTCAATGAAATCAAAAATAACTGTCATTTTATTCTTTACTTCCTCGTTTAACTAAATAGTTAAATGAGAAAAAATAACAATGAAAGACAAGAGTGATGGAAGAGTAAGATTCAGTTGTTCTATTTTTTTATTATACTCCTGTTTCAAATCTTTTTATCTGCATTCTTATTTAGTTTCATTAGCCTTTCTAATTTAATATAATATTTTTATACATTAAAACTTAAATACTTGCACCCGGAGAGTGCATATATTTGCTAGTAATATATAATAAAATATAATATTGATAATAATCCAGAAACTGAACTAGCCCCTCCCCCATGACTTGGTGTTTGACCCTTCCCATGATGCACCAAACAACAGCATATAATACATTAGTTCATGGAGGCACGTGGTGTAATGGTTAGAGTCATAGGAAATAGATTTGTCAACCCAAGTTCAATTCCTGGATGAAGACGTTTGCATTTCACAGTGCAAATACCCTTAGAAAAGGTATGAATTCAATTCTTCCTCCAGCTATGAGTAAATAGCAGGGCAGACTTTATTTGAGCTCTTTAAATATGGCTAGGTAACCAGTCTAGGAGAAAGAAAATTGAATTCAAGTTTGTTAAACTGCTTAAGAAATTGACCTGGTGTTGGTATATATATAATATAAACATTGAAGCAAGAACTCAATCCAACATCCTGAAGAAGGTCTAACAGACAGAAACATTGACATTACTATGAACATCCAATGTTTGTCTACCTTTCCCTCTCTCATTCATACATACATACATAATGCCCCACAAACTGAACTAGCCCTGCTACCATGATTCGGGTGTTTGACTCTTCCCATGATATACCAAACAATAGCATATAATACATTAGTTTGAACTAAAGATATAACTTTCGGTCAATTAATTTTTTTGTTCTTGTGTATAATACTCACACCTTACCCTTATTGTTTTGTTGAGTTATCTTCCCTTGCTGCAATGTTCGTTGATAGGTGGCGTTAGTTTTTGGCCAAAAGCTGGGAATTGTGAATTCCTCTCTTTCCTCCCAGGCCAGCAACGAGTTAACATGGGTTAGGCACCCGACACCTCTGCCCCGTAGATGGGGGAACTTTGCCCCCTAACCAGCTACCAGTAAGTGACATTCCCTATGATGCAAGTTGTACGCCTATTTCCTTCATAATACATTTTATGTATCTGTTTTGTATATCTTTGTCTTAAATGTATCTCCATCGCTTACGGAATAAATATTGTTATCTTTCTACACCTTTGTCGGAATGTTTTTATGTACACTCATGTGTCTCATGCTGAAAGGTTACTTTAAGCCTTTCAACTTTAATATAACTTCCTCAAATGTTATATCTTTATAGCCAAATAATTATGGTGAATAGATTACCTTTCCAATCAATTGTACAGTTCAATAATTTGTCCATTTGTGGAGAAAAAATTTGGCAAAAATCTTCAAATTGGAATTCCGTTTTTCCTTCCAATCCTGTCTGCTTAATCATGGAATCCATCAAAGCATTCAATTCCGTTTCATTTAATTTACTTTGACTCATATCGAGAAGAGACCTAAAAAAATAAAAAAAATAAAATAAAATAAAATAAAATAAATAAATAAAAAATAAAAAAAATAAATAAAAAAAATAAATAAATAAAAAAAAAAATATAAAAAAAATTAATAAAAATAAATAAAAAAAAATAAAAAATAAAATAAAAATAAATAAAAATAGATAAACAAAAATAAATGAAAATAAAAATAAATGAAAATAAAAATAATGAAAATAAAAAATTAAAAAAATAAAATTAAAAATAAAAATAGAAATTGTTCACATATATAAAATTCAGTTATTTCCTATAACTCCAACATAAAAAAGGGGAACCACTCTGATTGACTGATAAATTATTTATTTATTGATCTACTAGGAAAAAGAAGACGGGTTAGGGTTTAGGGTTAGTTTAATGGGTAGATCATTTAACAGATAAAATTCATTCATAGTGGTTCCCCTTTTATGTTGGAGTTATAGGAAATAACCTAAAATTCCATGTGTATCTACAGTGAATTCAGCTTAATATTGTTATATCATACTCATTTTGCGGGTATATAAACAATAGTGTTCTTATGATAGAGAGAGTAGAGACATTAGAGAGATAGATTTGTGACTTGTTATTCTTCCTTCTATCTTTGTTGAGTCGCCATGTTGGATCTTTTCTTTCTACTTCGTCTGGTCTTCTACTTGTTGCTGCTTCATCTTCTAACTAAGGGCTTCTTTTCAAGGGCATCTTTTAAGTCATGAATAATTGATCAACAAGACTTGGTGTTACTTTGATCAAAGCTTTATTTTACATTACCCGTTTTCTAACTCATTTCGCCGTGCGGAAGTCCAGCCTCGCAATCATACATCTGCACTGTGTCACATTTTGACTAGAACTGTCTTTAAGTCTCAAGTGACTTGCAAGTTTCTAACCATCCGGTAGTTTTCCATTCCCCGATCTGAAAACCCCGGCCCCTTAGAACTCTCGCTACAGGGAGTTGTCAAACCCTATGCCACCATACAATTATGCAACAATATGACTGACCACACTGGTTAATATGGCTTCACTGGTTATTTTGACCACATTGGTTAATTTGGCCACACTGATATTACCATACTGGTTAATATTATTGCATACATTAATATAACCGAGCTGGTTAATATGACACACACCATATCAGAAGAAAATTTCAGATCATATGACCTTAAGGCACCCCTTCTGCAATCTCGACTCGTGGGGACACTTCTCATTTACACTGTAAATATCCGGTTGTTTGTTAGGGGTTAGGGTTATAATTGAAAAAAAAAAAAAAAAAAAAAAAAAAAAAAAAAAAAAAAAACTCTAGAAATCGTCTGTAAACAATTAACCGGTTTTGACAGTGTAAATTGAAAAAAATGTCCCCATGAATCGAAATTGCAAAAAAGGTGCCTTAAGGTGATATGGTCTGAAAATTTAAGCATTTATATAAAAAAAAAAACTAAGAAAAAAAAAAAAACCTCACCGGAACATTGTTGTTAACTGGAATTTATTTAACGATCCAGTTGAATCCATATCGTACATCCGAAAGAACATTCTAAGTTTGTCCTGACAAGTTCCTGAAAATAGAAAAAATTATTTCAAAGTGTTGCTGGACTCAACGTCTCTAAATTCTAACTACTTTCCCAGTGTCACTTGGTTATGTGACCCTCTAAGCCAATTATAGTTATTATTAGCTAAGTGGTGGTAAATAGATATTTCTCTCAACTGCTGCTTTGGTGGTGGTAGCAGGGGGTCTAATAATTGCTAGCAGTCAGCTATGGCTTTGGAGTAGTAACAATTAAAGAGAGTGGGTCCATCTTCCTCTTAACTTATTTTTTTTTTACACTCACAGAACTACTAAATTAATAAGGAGTAAAAAAAAAAATTAAAAAAAAATTAATGAGCTAACCAAATGTTTCATAATAAGTGTTACATTTGTTTATAAAATTTCATGTAGTAATTGTAACAATCATTATGGGACAATAGCAGAAGTCAAAATTTATCTAAGAAAAAAAAAATGATTTGGCATTAAATAGCCCACAAGGGTTGATATGTTTTTACTAACTAACCATTTGTTCCATAATAAGTGTTACACTTGCATATAAATTTCATGTAATAATTGTAACAACCATTATGGGACAGAAGTATTAAAAATGTCTTTAAAAAATGATTTGGTATTAAATAGCCCACAAGGGTTGATATGCCATAACCAACTAACCATTTGTTCCATAATAGTAATAATTGTAACATTCATTATGGGACAGAAGTATTTAAAAGGTCTTTAAAAAATGATCTGGCATTAAATAACCTACAAGGTTTGATATGCCATTAAACCAAAGAGTGGTTATTAAACAGGTCAAATGCACAAAGTTTAACAAATCAAGTGTAAAAAAAAAAAAAAGACTTGGCATTAAATAACCCACAAGGGTTGATATGTTATTACCAACTAATCAACTGTTCCATAATAGGTGTTACATTTGCATATAAATTTCATGTAGTAATTGTAACAACCATTATGGGACAAAAGTAGTATTAAAAATGTCTTAAAAATGATTTGATATCAAATAGCTCACAAGGGTTTATATGTTATTACCAACTAACCAACTTCTCCATAATAGGTGTTACACTTGCATATAAATTTCATGTAGTAATTGTAACAACTATTATGGGACAGAAGTGGTATTAAAAATTTATCTTTAAAAAAGATTTGGCATTAAATAGCCCACAAGGATTGATATGCCATTAAAGGATAACATCCTATATTTTATATCCAAATAAGGAAAAACAAAAGTCATGCCAAACACGATTTTTTCCCTGAACTTAAGGAAAATAGATTAAAAAAAATAATTATACAACTGTTAGAATTTGATTGGATAAAGCTAATCACAAGTGGTGTTTACACATATTGTTTATATTTCTCAGTTTACAGGTTGTCTTTATTGGTTAAATAAATACTATTTTGTATCAGACAAGACTTTCATTCCAATCCTATATATCATTCTACACTACTTGCTAGAAATGATAGGCTATGCCTATTCATTATGTGGCATTTGCATATAAATTTCATGTAGTAATTGTAACAACCATTATGGGATAGAAGTAGTATTAAAAAAATATTTGGCATTAGATAGAGTTGATATGCCATTAAACAATAACAAGCTCACCAGCTGTTCCATAATAGGTGTTACATTTGCATATAAATTTCATGTAGTAATTGTAACAACCATTATGGGACAGAAGTAGTATTACAAATTTATCTAAAAAAGACAAAAAGGCAAAAAAAAAAGTTAACCAACCTTTGGTAAAGAGAACCACAATGTTAAGAAATTCTCTAATGGAAATGTAATTATTCTTATCCTTATCTGCAAGGGTGAACATTCTTTCAACAAAATCAGAATCAATCTTTAGAGCCAAGGATTCAGCAAACTCGGCCTGAAAATGAATAAATGGAGAGATTGCATAAAACATGTGAAGTTTTTGAACATGACATAAAACTGAACTATATGTACGAGGGGGAGTCAAGAAGCAATGCCATTTTGTTTAGGACAGGTATAATTACCAACACAGATATGTATGATACATCAAAATGAAGCTGGTCCTCTGTGGATCACATCCTTATTTCTCCAAATAGTCACAGTTTCCCTCAATAGCAATGTTCTAACTTTGAATGAGAGCATGTATCCCTGCCCAGTAAAATTCTGTTGACTGTTTTTTGAGCCCACTTCTTCATTACAGATTTCACTTCCTCGTCACTGGAATAATGTTTGCCTCTCAAACCCTCTTTCATGAGGCCAAAAAGAGAGGTAAACAGTATTCCAGTGATGAGGAAGTGAAATCTGTAGTGAAGAAATGGGTCAATCTTTTCCAATCTTCTGGCGTTCTTTCTAATGTTAGGATCCAGTTGAAAAAGGATTCTTCCCAGCCCGAGCGCTTCCGACTGCTTCTTCAGTCGTCATCAGGGAGGGGGGGGTATATGATTTGGTGTTAGTTCTTTTTTCCCTTTTCTTGTTCTTTTATCTATTTTGTTTTTAAATTAGAAGAGTCCATTATTTTAGAGGGTTGTGTGATTAGTGTATTAGTTATTAAAGATAGCTAATATATTATGACCGATGTTGAATGCTACTTTATTAATGTTAGGTTGTTTTTTTAATGCATATTGCCTCAAGAATTTGTAGGCATTTTTTATTGTTATTTTTATAAATAATTTTGGTGTTTTCGGTGAGAATTTTCCTAATTTCGGAGGAGGTGAATTTATCTCTTTCAACTGGATCCTAACTTTAGAAAGATCGCCAGAAGACAGGAAAAGATACAAATCAAGATCATGAAAAAGAAATGTGTTGTTTAATAACACCTGCCTATATATATATATATATATATATATATATATAGTGTGTGTATGTGTGTTTAAGATTTCATATATATATGTATATATACAAACACATATATACATACACACTGATATACGAAAAAAGGTCCGAGATGCAAACATTCCAGTGATGAGGAAGTGAAATATGTAGTGAAGAAGTGGGCTCAAAGAACAGTCAACAGAATTTTACAGGGCAAGGATACATGCTCTCATTCGAAGTTGGAACATTGCTATTTAGAGAAACAGTGACTATGTGGATAAGTAGGGATGTGATCCTCAGAGGACCAGCTTCATTTTTATGTATAATACATGTTCCTGTGTTGGTAATTATACCTGTCCTAAACAAAATAGCATTACATTTTGACTCGTATTTACCAATGCCCACTCCACGAACAGGATATGACACAATGTCAATTTCTTAAGTGGAGTTTAACAGGTTTGAATAAATACTTACTTTGGTCATTTCAAATTCTAAAAGTTCTGTAGTCTGCTGAGTTTCAACTTGATCCAAGGATGGATCATAATCCAGATGAAAGCCTGTATAAAGAAAAAAAAGAAAAAAAAAAAAAAAAAAAAAAAAAAAAAAAAAAAATGAATTTTGATGTTGACATTGGTGCTTAAATGTTTTGGTCTATGTTAAAAATATGTTGGGGGGGGGGGTGACAAGATTTTTGGGAACACACTGTACATTAATCACCTCTACCTATTGATTTAATAATATGACATATATATATATAACTACAACGACAAAATGCTAGAACTACTGTCTGACCAAAACACCTATGAACAAGTCACCTTACAAACCATCACACAAAACACATTCTTTTAACAAATCGTACAAAAAATTAGTTAAACATGCAAACAAATCTTGGTCCTCCATAATCGAATACCACCCCACAATCCATGGTCTACCAAAGACACACAAACCCGGTTTTCCACTAAGACCAATAATTTCTGGTATAGGAACGGCTCCCCACAACATAGCGAAATATATAACCAAATTACTAACCCCACTTTTAGGCACCATTAGCAATTCCCATATAAGAAACTCAAATGATCTAATAAACAAAATCAGCAACATAAACATGCATAACAAACTTTTAAGTAGTCTGGACATCAAATCATTATACACTAATATTCCTGTTAACAAATGCATCACACGCCGAGAAAATCATCTCAAAAAATCTAACATCAGCTTACCCCTACCAACCCAAACAATTATAAAAATATGCATATATATATATATATATATATGATATAAAAAAGTAAAGTCGTTGGGGCGGCCTAAAGTTGTTATCAGTCAGTCAGCGAGGGAGTCTATCCCCTTTTCAATAGCGCTAGACCAAAGAGATTGTTTTTGGCGTCTGAGATGGAGCGCCACACCTACCATCAGCTCCTTACTTTACCGCACAGATCCCGTGCTACTCATATGCTGAGTTAGCGAGGACCGGTATCGAACTAGGAACCTGTTGTTCTACCAACTTAGAAAAATAAAGTGTTAAAAAAAAAAAAAAAAAAAAAAAAAAAAAAAAATAGGAATTTATTTGATGTTAACATTGATGCTTAAATGTTTTGGTAGTACCTGTTAGGGTCCTATCTATAGGTTAAATAGAAAAAAATGAATCTTAAAAAAAAAAAACGGGTTAAAAAATGTTGAATACCCAATATAAATGCATAAAATAATCTCTTCGGCATGAAATAACCAAACAAGGGTTGACCTGCTGTAAAATCCAACCAACCAATCAACTGACCTTTTAGGTAGTAAAACTAACTAGGACGGTAGTAATTTTTAGTGTCAAATAGAAAAAAATGCATTTTTAAAAAATGTGTTTGGAAAAAAAAAAAAAAAAAAAAAAATTGAGTTTTAATAAAAATTTCAATACCCATTAAGTAAGAATAGAACAACGTTTTCGATATGAAATAACCCAACAAGGGTTGACATGCCATAAAATCCAATCAACCCGATCTAGAAAATACACTTTTTAGAAAAGCCTCAAGCATTTTAGTTCTCTTTAAAAACAATATCTTTGGCATAAAATAACCCACCAAGGGTTGACATGCCATAAAAATCCATCCAACAACCTGATCTAGACAAAAACACTTACCTCAAAAATACACTTTTTAGAAAAGCCTCAAGCATTTTAGTTCTCTTTAAAACAATTTTGGCATAAAAACCCACCAAGGTTGACATGCCATAAAATCCATCCAACCAACCTGATCTAGACAAAACACTTACCTCAGAAAATACACTTTTTAGAAAAGCCTCAAGCATTTTAGTTCTCTTTAAAACAATATCTTTGGCATAAAATAACCCACCAAGGGTTGACATGCCATAAAATCCATCCAACCAACCTAATCTAGACAAAACACTTACCTCAGAAAATACACTTTTTAGAAAAGCCTCAAGCATTTTAGTTCTCTTTAAAACATATCTTTGGCATAAAATAACCCACCAAGGGTTGACATGCCATAAAATCCATCCAACCAACCTGATCTAGACAAAACACTTACCTCAGAAAATACACTTTTTAGAAAAGCCTCAAGCATTTTAGTTCTCTTTAAAACAATATCTTTGCATAAAATAACCCACCAAGGGTTGACATGCATAAAATCCATCCAACCAAACTGATCTAGACAAACACTTACCTCAGAAAATACACTTTTTAGAAAAGCCTCAAGCATTTTAGTTCTCTTCTTTCTTGTCACGGCTGATTTGATTAATTCTTTTTGCTTCGTATAAAACCATCTCAACTTTTTTTGGCACATTACTTGTTCAAGTTCCTTTGTAAAATCACAACGATCAGATTCATTTACAAACTCAAGAATCTGAAAATAAAACAAAGAAAATTTAAGAACATTTAACATAGTGTTATAGGATTATAATGAACAAAATGGCTTGCCTCCTGTGAAGCACAATCTGCTTGACCCGTCAATTTTCTTCAAAATGATGCTTGTTTTATATGTCACCATTATATGATATATTTGTATATAGTTTTATATGTTTATATATGTTGTGTGCATTTTATAATATGTGTATATATACTATATGATATAGTTTTATATATGTTTTATATGTTTTATAGTTTTGTATGTATGTTTATATTATGTTGTGGTATGTTTTATATGTTTCATATATATTATATTATATGTTATTTTTGTATGTTTTTATATGTTTATATATATTATAATTAATTTGTACGTTTTATATGTTTTATATATATATAATTTATTTTGTATATTTATATGTTTATATATATATATATTAAATTTTGTACGTTTTATATGTTTAATATATATATATATAATTAATTTTGTACGTTTTATATGTTTTATATATTATAATTAATTTTGTACGTTTTATATGTTTTATATATATTATAATTAATTTTGTACGTTTTATATGTTTATATATATTATAATTAATTTTGTATTTATATATGTTTTATATATATTATAGTTATTTTTGTATGTTTTATATGTTTCATATATATTATAGTTATTTTTGTATGTTTTATATGTTTCAATTTGAAATAAGACATGAGACTTTGATGAGTTGTGGAAATTGATATTGAAACTCCGGCATCTGCCAACTGACCTGGTAAATGCGCATAAAATCATTAATCGTCTTAACAACAGCAACCTTGAGCACCTTTTTGATCTCCATGTTTCTAACACACACGGGCATGCTTACAAAGTCAGAAAACAGCATAGCTCACATGACTTTCGGAAACATTTTTTCACAATCAGAGTTGCCGAGGCATGGAATAAGCTGCCTGCGTCTGTTGTGGGCTGCCGAAACACTGCATCTTTCAAAGCCTCCATGCTTCCTGTAAGTCCGCCAACACTATACCCGATACTCCCACGTGCACACATACATGTATATTATTACTGTACGCGGTTCATGTTCCTGACACTAATACATTATTCTATGTACTAGACATGAGACTTTGATGAGTTGTGGTGCACCTGAGCACTTGTACACAATAAATTTCATTTTATTATTATATACAAATACATAAACTCTCTCTCATTCAGATACTCATTTATTCTCTTTATCAATATTATTCTATGTATCAATATTAATGATCTTGACAAATTATAATTGATAAACTTACGCAATACCTTAGCATGGGTGTAGTTTCGGTTATAGACAGACAGATACCGAATCTCCATCATAAGATTAAATGTGGTAAAGGAAATTAAGAAATTACTTATTTCCCATTGTTTCCTAGTGACAGGAAGTTGGGGTCAACTTGATGTCACTGCGCGTCAATCATCTAACTCCCTCCGATTTTGAATTTCAACAATCTTGAATTCAAAATCTAACTACACTAACCATCAAAAAAAAAAAAAAAAAAAAAAAAAAAAAAAAAATGTACTTATCAAAATACAACATAAGCAGTGACAAAGTTTCAGTTACAGGCAGACAGACACAGGATCTCCATTATAATAAGATTAAATATGTTAAAAGAAATTACTACACTAACCATCTAAAAAACAACGGTATTTATCAAAATACAACATAAGCAGTGATGAAGCTTCAGTTACAGACAAATACCGGATCTCCATTATAATAAGATTAAATGTGGTAAAAGAAATTGAGAAAAAAAGGGCCCTTACCAAGTCATATTCTTTGGGCACTTTGATAAGGAGAAAAGTTCTTTTCTTATCTGTTGTTAGAGAGATGTTCACATTTTCCATGTTTATAAAAATCACTGATCGTATAACTTTCTTTCCGGATTTGAGATCCAATGATCCTTTCGTTGAGTTAAAGTTGACATCGACCTTGTTGAAAGATTCTGGATACTCAATCCATTCATAAGCTACAAAAATGAAAAATTATTGGATTATTTTAAGGTGTAAGATGTGTTGAAGATCACGACTTATATTTATAAACTGTTCCAAAACAGTGGTGACTGAATCAGCCAATCAAAAATGCCCAAACATGTATTTAATTTAGTATTTAAAGGTGTTGATAAATTGTTTAAGAATTGCTCCTAGCAAAAACGACAGACTATGTAGCTTATGAAAAGGACCACACTTTATGCCACAAGGGATCTCCAGTGTAAACTACTTTCAAACTACGAACCTAAAACGGTCACACAAATTCTGGATATTCTATCTATTCATAAGCTACAAAAATTAAAAAAAAAAAAAGGTAGATTTGTGTTGGATTATTTGAAGGTATAAAAAAAAGTTGTCGGGTTGGCCTAATGTCGGTATCAGTCAGAGAGCGAGTGAGTCTATCCCCTTTTCACTAGCACTAGACCAAGGAGATTGTTTTTGCGTCTGAGGTGGAGCACCACACCTACCATCAGATCCCTGTGCTACTCATACGCTGAATTAGCGAGGGCCGGTATCGAACTAGGAACCTTGTGGTTCGAGCCAAACGCTCTACGGACTGAGCTAACCTGGCCCAATGGGCCAGATTTGAAGGTATACTTATTTACTAAACTTAACTTAGATGTGGCACAAGGCCAGAAGTATGGGGCATCCAGTGAAAAAAAAAAAAAAAAAAAAAAACTCCCTAAACAATGGCCTGCTAATCTAACTTGCTAACCATTACACCACATTATTTTAAGGTATAGTTAGTTACTAAGCTTAGCTAAGATGTGGCACAAGGTCAGATTATAGGGCGCCCAGTGAGAATCAAACTCACTAACGACCATTATCTCTTTGGCCCCATGAAAGAAGGTTTGAGAGGCCAACATTATTACAGTGATGAGGAAGTGAAATCTGTAGTGAAGAAGTGGCTCAAAAGCACAGTCAACAGAATTTTACGGGGCAGGGATACATGATCCCGTGTTGGTAATTATACCTGTCCTAAACCAAATGGCATTACTTTTTGACTCATCCTTGTATACAACACATACAGTGGTAACTTATGAGCTCAATTTGTTCTGCTTTTAACTCAATTTCCTTGTAAATCAAATCAATTTTCCCCAATAAATGAAATAAACTGAAATGCTATTAATTCATTCCACACACCACACACACACACACACAAAATATAATAAAAACTTACAAAAACTTCCTACTTCTCAAGTTTCCTGAATGTCATTCGTGGGGTCTGGAATAAAATAAAATAAATAAGGAAGTAATTACTTCCTTATTTACTCCATTTGACTACCAGCCTGAGGAATGATATGCATGAAACCCGAGTAATAGGAGATCTTTGCAAGTTTTTCCAGTTTAGCTCAGTCTGTAGAGCGTCCGCCAAGGAACCATAAAGTTCTGGGTTCGATACTGGACCAAATTCAGTGAATGCATACTACAGCTTGGATCTGCACAGTAAAGTGGAGAGCTGATGGTAGGTGTGGCACTTGCTTCACCTCAGACACAAAAACTAACTCCCTGACCTAGCACTAGCAAAAAGGGGATAGACTTTACTTCTAAATATGAAGTATTGGGTACATTTATTTTTTACCTCTATTATTATTATTATTATTATTAATAACAACACACAGGTTTCACTGTTTGGATCATCAGGACATTCTGCAATGATTGAATTAAACAAAATGGATTATCATAGATCTGCAGCATATGACCCGAACGGTGAGCTTTCTGACTATATCATTTTACTAAAATGTATTGAGCACTTTTATATTCATTAATAACGCCGATTTATTTGGTTAATTATTTTATCAACAGTCAAAGTTGTGACTCACTCGATATTTTGCCTTCTCCGTTAAGTCACACTCTTCATGAATATATATATATATATATATAAGTTCTAGAAAAGATATTCTTGCTACCATGGTTTTGGTATTCAAGGTACACCTTTCTCAGGAGAAAAATTTATAGGTAGCTAATATTATATATACTTGCCGGTTTAGAATTATTTTTATTTCTCTATGTCTCCTAAAAATAAACTTTTTGTCCCTAAAACTGAACTTTTCCCCTTTGAAATTAAAGATTAGTTTACCATATATTCACCTGGCAAAAGTAATTTGTAATTCTATCTATCAGCCGTTTTTAATCTGAAGCTCTTTTTTATTATTCATTTTGTTTACATCCTACTTGTTTGTACTTCTGAAATTCAAGTCTTTTGATAAATCTATTAAGATATAGTTATTTTGGGTTTTTTGAAATAATTAGTGCAAGTATTATATTATATTAATCTTAATACATTAATGAGTTAAAACTGTATATATATATATGAGAGTACACAAACAGTTTGTTTGAGATGGCGATAGCCGACAATTTTTGGGAGAATATGTGCTTAATTGAAGTCATACCTAATTTGAAAATTAATTATCAACTAATCAATTTTCAAATTAGGTATGACTTCAATTAAGCACATTCTAAAAAAAAAAAAAAAAAAAAAAAAAAAAAAAAAAAAAAAAAAATTTATATATATATATATATATATATATATATATATATATATATAATATAAGACAGTTTGGAAAAAAATCCAGCAAAATCTAAAAATATACTGTATATACTTGCAGATAGGTTGCACTTTCTTTTTTTAAACCAAAATCTCTGACCGCCTGTCTTGTCTAAGTAAGGGGCAAAATGGAGTATTGCATATTCTACAGCTTGAAACAACATTTTTCAAAAATCATTTTACTTACCTTTGTGGATGTTATTTTGACGATGATAAGTTTTTCTGAAGCTTTTTTTAAATGATTTTGAATCTTCAAGGAAAGCACGGTAAAGTTTGATTCTGTATTGTTTCAGCAACCACATGAATAAGATACAAACTGGAAAGAAAGAAGAAAATAAAATAATTAGATTTAAGAAACAACATACATTTATTCAATCATGCAAATTAGGTTAAGGTTTTCAGAATATTTACATTTAAGTTAAAGATTTCAATATAATATAATAAAATATAATAAATATAATATAAAATATAATATATATAATATATATAATATAATATAATATATAATATAATATAAAATATAAAATAATATAATATAAAAATATATAATATAATAATATATTAGTATAATATAATAGTATAATATAATATATATACTTTGGTGCGGTACCAAGTTTCTTGGTACAAGGTGATTCTAGGTGGGTCCTAATTCTCTACCAGTAGTTTGTTGTAGAGTTCAGGTTCTGTATGAGAGTTCAATGTTTAATTATTGTAAACAGAGCAAAGTTATTTGGGAATAAAAGGCCTTAAATACCATGGGTATCGTGGTTATGGACCATTTCCACTCACGAGTATGCTCACGAGCTTCTTCAGACCACAGAACCAAAAATAAAAAAAATAAAAAAAATAATATAAAAATAAATAATATAATATATTATATTATATTATATTATATTATATTATATTATATTATATTATATTATATTATATTTATATATATATATATATATATATATATATATATATATATATATATGCAGTTGTGTGTATATGTATGTCCGGAGGAAACTTCGAAAATAAAACAACTAACAACAAAGTAAATATATATATACACATTAAATATCACCAGGGCTTGGTTTTTGAGCAAAAATAATAGAGATTTGATTTATATTCGTAAAGATAATTTTTAAAAATTTAAATGGTAACAGCATGGATTTTTTTTTCATTTAATATTTTAAATAGTAAAAATTAACATTTCTTTTCAGAGTAGCTAGATCAATGCAAGTTCTATTTTTTTTTTTTTTTTTTTTTTTTTTTTACATATGGATTTAATGGGACATCCCAGGAGGATTCAACTCATGATTCAGTAATAATGGACTTTAAAAAATCCCCCTCTACCCAGGCGATGCCGGGTAGCCGCTGCTAGTACATATATAAAAGGCAGTAGTGTGTATGTATATATGTCCGGAGGAAACTACCAAAATAAAACAATTAACAACAAAGTAAATATATATATAAACATTCTCTATCACTAGATCTTGGTTTTTGAGCAAAAATAATGAAGATTTGATTTATATTCATGAAGATAATTAAAGAATAAAATTTAAATAGTAACAGCATGGATTTTTCATTTACATTTGATATTTTAAATTGAGACATTCATTTTTCTTCACAGTATCAGTGAATTTTTTTCTGACCCCCCCCCCACCATGCTGAATCAACGCAAGGTCTTTTTTACGTGTGGATTTTAAAGTGACATCCTATGTGGATCCAAGTCACCATTCAGTGATGATGGATCTGCGAGACTAACTTTTTGCCCCCCCCCATCCAGGCGATGGTGGGTGACAGCTCCTTGTAATATATATATATATATATATATATATATATATATATATATTATATTACATACATACATACATACATACGTTTATAGGAGAATATGTGCTTAATTGAAGTCAGACCTAATTTTTTTTAAAGTTAATTCATTAATGATTAATTAGGCGGGATTTAACTACTTAAATGTAAGGCTAAACAAATCGAGAAAAATCAATGTTTAGCCTTACATTTAAGTAGTTAAATCCCGCCTAATTAATCATTAATGAATTAACTTTAAAAAAAAAATTAGGTCCGACTTCAATTAAGCACATATTCTCCCAAATACTGTCGACTGAAAATAGCTAGATTTGTTTACATTTGCATATATGTGTATGTATGTATATATTAAGAAATTAAAAAAAAAAAAACAAAAAAAAAAAAAACACAGGTTTAAATAAAATGAGTGGTAAATTTATTTAAACCTGTGTTTTTTCAAATTTCTTTACATACATATTATACATACATATTATAAAAGAAGGTCAGAGATGCAAACATTTCTAAATAGCAATGTTCCACCTTTGAATGAGAGCATGTATCCCTGCCCCGTAAAATTGTGTTGACTGTTCTTTGAGCCACTTCTTCACTACAGATTTCACTTCCTCGTCACTGGAATACTGTTTACCTCTCTTTGGCCCCATGAAAGAAGGTTTGAGATGCAAACATTTCAGTGATGAGGAAGTGAAATCTAGTGAAGAAGTGGCTCAAAGAACAGTCAACACAATTTTACAGGGCAGGGATACATGCTCTCATTCGAAGGTGGAACATTGCTATTGAGAGAAATGGTGACTATGTGAAGAAGTAGGGATGTGATCCACAGTGGACCAGCTTCATTTTGATGTATCATACATGTTTCTGTGTTGGTAATTATATCTGTCCTAAACAAAATGGCATTACTTTTTGACTTTCCCTCATATATCTCTTAACATCCTATACCACCTCATTCCAACCGACCAGAAGTCACATTCATCTTTCTAATCTACCCCAAACGATAGCCTTTGTTTAAATGTAATATTAAACATATTTAGAAGTCTTTGATTTAAGGAAATTAACAGGTAACTTTAAATGAAAAGTCCATTTTTGGCCATTTATTGATAAATCCTTATAGGAATGGGGCTCTGGACTTCTCAAAATTCTCAACAGGATGTTAATATATATATATATATATATATATATATATATATATATATATATATTATATATATATATATATATATATATATATATATCTATTATAATGGAGATTATGTGTTTGTTTGTCTGTAACCGAAACTATATCACTACTCAAGTCACTATCCATTTAGTTATTATACATCACATTCTCCATGAATCATTTTCATTTAAGCCTCAATTATTAATAAAATTGTTTTTCATTATTAATACTGCTGGTTATACCTACGTACTAATAACATGCAATTGTATTTATATGTACAACAAAAAGCGGTTTATTGTGTGAACGGGAAGGCTAATTTGCATATTGATATTTAAAATTTGATTTTAATAAATATCTGCTTGGTATTGTTGATTTCTAATTATTTGATTTTATCTTAATGAATATGAGCAAAAATCTCGGAGATAAATCTTAAAAGATCAATTAACAAAAAGAAATAACTGTAATTTTATTCTTTACTTTCTTATTTAACTAAATAGTTAAATTAGAAAAGTTTAGCAAGGAAGGACGAGGGTGATGGAAGAGGTAGCTACAGCTATTATATCTTTCGATTATACCCCTCTCTGTTTCAAATCATTTTATCTGCATTCTTATTTAGTTTATTTAGACTTTCTAATTTAATGATATTTTATGACATTAATACTTGCACCCGGAGGGTGCATAGGGGCCGGGTTAGCTCAGTCGGTAGAGCGTTCGGCTAGAAACCACAAGGTTCCTAGTTCGATACCGGTCCTCGCCAACTCAGCGTATGAGTAGCACAGGGATCTGTTCGGTAAAGTAAGGAGCTGATGGTAGGTGTGGCGCTCCACCTCAGATGCTAAAAACAATCTCCTTGGTCTAGCACTATTGAAAAGGGGATAGACTCCCTCGCTGATACCGACATTAGGCCGCCCCGTCGACTTTACTATATAATATATTATATATATATATATATATATATCTTACGTTATATAATTATATTATCATTTTACCTCTAAAAATCTTTATTTTCTAAAATGTTGGTTTTATTATGTAATTATTTTACCACTATAAAAATTTATGTTGGGTGTAACATAACTTTCTTACCCCCCTGTACATTAGGGCGAAGTCTTTACTCAGGAAATAAGCAGAGCTTCTGCGGCGACTGCTGCTGGTAATTTGGTGAAAGAGAAAGTGGGTGAGTACACAAAGGATTCTTTTTTTCTTTTTGAATGCAATAAAAAATTTTCTTTTTTTTGCTTGAATGATGACATTAACCTAAATATATTAATTTTATTTTCTTTCTTTTTTTTTTCTTAAAAAAAAAAAAAAAAAAAAAAAAAGATAAAGTCTATAAGAGTGAAATGTCTTATCAATAAACAGGAAGTGATGAGACCAGTTTCAGATCAGAACACAGTGCATGAACGCATACAGACATTCTAACATTCAAGCACAATGGTAAAGTTTGGGCTGGAGTTCTAATTGTAAGATTCAAAGTTAATAATTGAACAACAGCTCCGACACATTGTGAGACAAAACATTTAATAGGTGTACAGCACATGGTAATGATAAGATACATAAGATACAAATAAGATATAAGAGTAGAGATAAAAGGACACATTCATGAATGGTAAATACAAGATACAATATTTAGGTATAAACGAGATACCCAAATGTACATAAAATATAAATGTTACAGACATGGAACTAAAGGATAGTCCATGCTGTATAAAAGATTTACAGTAATGTAAGCCCCTCCGAGAAGGGGGTAGACATAAGTCTAACCCATGTGCACGTTCAAAGGCAGTAAGGAAAGAGAGAGAAGCATTTGAATCAGCCGCTTATATACCAGAGGTCCCCTAGTAGGAACAAACGGCAACACAGCGGGAAGATAACTCTTCCAGGCAAAGGGAAGATAATTCCCTACATAGTCATGCCTTCAAAATTAAGACTTTGGACAAGTACTTTTGCATTGCAAATACAGACATTCTAACATTCAAGCACAATGGTAAAGTTTGGTCTGGAGTTCTAATCATTCCTTCAAAATTAATAAGACCTTTCATATGAAGAAAGACTTAGGGGTTTAACTTGCAAATCGTCATCAAAATTAAAACAGAAACTTATTTCGTGGTAGGGGATCCATGACAGTTTAACTACAGTGTATGAATGAACTTTTTTGCAAATTGGGTTAAGATTTAGGGGTTAAGGCTGTTTTTAATTACGTATTGCTTAAAAAAATAAAAAATAAAAATAAATTAAAAAAAAAAAATCCCTCAAATACATTTAATGTTGAAAAATAATCTTTTTTTTAAACCAAGTGTAATTGAAATTATACATTGCAATATTAACACAAACAACTGAGACTAACGTGTCTAACGTTGAATTCAATAATTAATTTCAATGGTTAATTAAATGTATAGTAATTTGGGTTTTGTTTTGTTTTGTTGTTGTTTTTTTTAAGCAATACGTAATTAAAAAACACCTCAATCCTCAAACCCCTAAACCAATTCACAAAAAAGTTCATCTATACACTGTAGTTAAACAGTCATGGATAACCACCAAATAAGTTTCCATCTTAATTTTGACAACGATTTGCAAGTTTAACTGACTTAGGAACATTGATTTACCAAGTCCGGTTTATCGACGTACAAGAGGGGATATGATTGAAGACTACAAATATACACATGCAAAAACACGGACATAAAATGAGGGTTCAGTTTATTTTATGGTAGGAATTTACGAGGAAAATGTTAAGGATTACCAACATGTATATGAGAAAAAAATTCTCTAATGTAAGAGAGATATTAAAGGCCTTAATGTGAATCTGAACCCTGAATTAAGATTTTCCAAATGCATAGAAATACAAGTAAATAAAGCAAACAAGATATTAGGATTAATACGGAGGTCGTACGAATACATGATAAAGAAATGTTGAAAAATATATTCATTGCATTGGTAAGACCACATTTGGAATTTGCTAATGTGGTTTGGAGTCGGAGACTAATCAAGGACATAAAACTCATTTAGTAAGTTCAAAGGAGAGTTACTAAAGTAAGGAATGATTTAAAAAACCTTTCGTATGAAGAAAAACTTAAGAATATCGACTTACCAAGTTTGGTTTATCGACGTACAAGAGGGTATATGATTGAAGACTACAAATATACACATGGATTTTATTCAACGAACTTTGATCTACTAAACATTGCTCAAAATATCAATACCAGGGGTCATAAATTAAAACTCTTTAAAAAATTTTGTGAAGCAAATACAAGACAAAATTATTTTAGTAACAGAGTGGTGTATACATGGAATAAACTACCATCATCAATAGTGAATGCCCCATCTCTAAACTCCTTTAAGGCAATGTTAGATAATCTGTGGAATAATATATATTCTGTGGAATTAAGATGAATGTTTATAAGGAACAGCTGACAGGTCTCAGATTTAATATACTAGCTGAAAAGATATTATTATTATTATTATTATTATTATTAATAATGTCTGTAAATGTTTTGTAATCATAACCATATTTTCAATGTTAGTGTAAAGAATACTACTTCTGTCCCATAATAGTTGTTACATTTAGCATGTGAAATATATATCTTAATGTAACAACTATTTTGGGACAGAAGTAGTAGAATTTCTATCATGATTAATGAAAGGTTTAAGAATAATATTAGACACATATATATATATATATATATATATATATATATATATATATATATATATATATATATATATATATAAGTAAAGAAATAACAAAAGACTTAGAGATTTTGCATTATAGTCTATTTCAGGGAGCTTAGACAAAGTGACTAACTCTCCTGACTCATCAGATGCGAATGATGAATTCTTTATTACTTTTAAGGCATTTGAAAACAGATTTTTTTTTTGTTTTGTTTTTTTTTTGTTTATATTATCCTGTCTGCTCAGCTGTAAGATCTTTGACTACTTGTCAGTAATTTGTTAGGAAACATTGCTCAAAATATCAATACCAGGGGTCATAAATTAAAACTTTAAAAAATTTTGTGAAGCAAATACAAGACAAAATTATTTTAGTAACAGAGTGGTGTATACATGGAATAAACTACCATCATCGGATTATCAGTCATTTGGAAATCCAATCTCACTGACAATTAAACCGACAATTCTTCCAGGCTGTGGTTATATTAATGCTGCTGTATGGTTGCACCACTTGGACCCTAACGAAGCACATTGAGAATAAGCTAGATGGGAGCTGCACAAGAATGCTGCGTGTGGTCTTGAACAAGTTGCGGAAACAGCACCCCACAAGGAAGCGGCTGTACGGCCACCTGTCCCCCATCCCACAAACCATCCGAGTGAGACGGACTAGACATGCAGGACACTGCTGGAGATGCAAGAACGAGCTCATAAGTGACATTCTCCTGTGGAAGCCAACATATGGACATGCTAATGTGGGTTGCCCACCAAGGACCTACATTGACCAACTCCGCCTTTCGGTTACAGACAGAAAAAACACAATCTCCATTATAATAAGATTATTATTATTATTTAATTCGTGGTTGGCTTTTCACACCAGCGTAGGCTAATATTCGTTCATTGGAGTCTTAGTGACAGCAAGTCTCCTCACGCATCCAGTAGCCGTCTGAGTATTTTAACCATTCTTAACAATTCTGTCGGTCTCAATTCCAATGATTTCCAATTCCTGAAGTCTTTTTTTTTAAGCTAAGTATTCTAGCCAATTTTAACAATATTATCTGGATAGTCTCAATTCTTCCTTGGATTTCCAGTTCCTCTCAAAACTTTTTGCGGCCGTTACAAATCCACTAGCTACAATTATCTTCATTTTCGTCCTCATATTCTACAGTTCTTTTCAATTCTCTCGCAAGGTCCACGCATTTTCCTATCTTTTTGTTTTCTTTCATTTTCACCCTATGAAGGGACTGCAAAATCTATCAGTTGACAAGTTCTCTTTTCTTGTTAATCAATATCTGGTCATTTCTGTAAGTTGCGTCCATGATTATACTAGTTATTGTTAGCGCTGTCGGCTGGGGCTTTAGAATAGCCGACTGCACCTCTGCAGAGGTGTAAGACCCCCCCAACCCCACCTATTGGTCTTGTGTTGAGACCGGTGATGCTTAAGGAAGATTAAGATGGCAGAGTAGTCGATGACATGCAACACTCAAATTTCACCCTTACTTAGGCAAGGCTGGTAGTTGGGGCAATGAACGAAGGTTGGCGAGAGATTGTCATGGATATCCGTGCTGATTGCGTAACATGATGATGACACACACACACACATATATATATATATATATATATATATATATTCTTGTTTACTATATATACATACACACACATGCCATGGTTTTGTAATTAGACTAGTCACCTGCCAGGATCTTAGGAATTTACCAATAATTGCAAATGGTAATAAAAAGTTTAAAAAACAAAATCATCTTATTAATGGAGATTCGCTTCCGGTTTTTGTCTGTAACAAAAACTACGCCACTGCTTACGTCACATTACCCAAAATCATCATAACATAGAATAAATACACTCAAAATTTGAACATGCAGCATTAGACAGTCCTCATTGTTTTTTAAAACAAGTTTTAATAAATACATGACTGGTATTATATATCTATATATAGTTTGTTTTATTTTAATACATATTTAATATTTACATTTCAAATGGTTTTATTTTTTAATCCTTTAATGAATTTGATGATTTTAATTACTTAGGGTACAAACTCGCCGACATTGAATTTTTTACTCCCACCCATCAGGCAATACGTTTCAAAAATCTATTTTTACATCGCCCGGAGGGTGTTTTTTATTTTGCTAGTAAAAATAAAAAATTTACTTACCTCCTGGTATTAGTCCAATAACAACCCATGTTGTAATAAAAGAGATTTCACTACCCACGAAAAAGTCGAATCCTTTTAAAGGTGGACACGGATACAACTGACTCGTATTAATAGAGAGTGGTGGACAAGAATCACCTGAAAGATATAAGTAATAAAGGATAAGTATAAAATAAATTACATACATACATACATAGATATCAATTGCATAATTGTTACAGATCACTGCTATTTCTCACAATTCTACAACCACCCCCGTCCAGAACCCTTCCTCTCATGAGCCCACAAGTGACTCATCAATCCCACTGCAGATCTACAAAGTTTAATGCAAATGTGACACAGGAAGGACGTACTGGATCAGATGGTGAAATTTGATGCTTGTGCACCACCATATGTCTCAAGCCCAGAAGCCAACTTTATATTAACCTACTCTAAACAAATCATAAAATCTAAGAGGTCCGTTTAGTGTAGAGGTTATGGGATCGGCCTGTCAGCTTGGCAGTCCGGTTTCAAATCACGCACAGGGCGGTCTTCCGATCTATAGCTCTGCTGATGAGGCCTAATAGGCCGAAATGTACATACAGAGATTGATTTTTCTCGATTTGTTTAGCCATACATTTAATAGGTATTCCCGCCTAATTCATTATTAATTAATTAATTTTCAAAATTAGGTCCGACTCCAATTAAGCACTTATTCTCCCAAAAATTATCGGCAAAAAGCCATTCTAAACAAACCTTGTTTACAACTTATATATATATATATATATATATATCTTATTATAATGGAGATTGTGGGTTTGTCTGTCTGTAACCGAAACTATATTACTATACAAGTCACAATTCCTTTAGTTATTTACATCATTCTCCATGATTTTATTTAAACCTCAATCATTAATAAAATTGTTTTACATTATTAATACTGTTAACCATATCTACATGATACTTTCCACGTACCCCACATGTACGGGTCAGGCACAAATGCTCTATTTATGTGGGACCACCCACAAGCCGAGACTCATGGGTGGCGGGTGAAAAATTGCGTTGATCCCGTCGGCATTCCCCCTTAAGGGGGGCGCCTCAGGCACTGGGCAATAAACCCAACCCTGCCCCTTTAGATGGCCCCCTGGGATCGACGCCGTTAATTATATCAATGGTCCAGAGGCCGAAGCCACTGTTGACCATATCAACATACTAACAACATGCAATTGTATTTATATATACAACAAAATAGCGGTTTACAGTGTGAATGGGAAGGCTAATTTGCATATTGATCTTAAAAAATTGATTTTAATAAATATATGCTTAGTATTATTGATTTCTAATTGTTTGGTTTTATTCAATTAAATATGAGCAAAAATCTCTTCAATAAATCTTAAAAGAAATCCCTTAAGAAGAAATAACTGTAATATTATTCTTTACTTCCTATTTTAACTAAATAGTTAAATTAAGAAAATTTACCAATGAAAGACAGGAGTAATGGAAAATGATGGAAGAGTTAGTTTCAAAGTTGTTCCATTTTTTAATCATACCCCCTCTGTTCCAAATCTGTTTTATCTGCATTCTTATTCAGTTTCATTAGCCTTTCTAATTTAATATGATATTTTATTATAAAATTTAACTAAAATACTTGCACCCGGAGGGTGCATATATTTGCTAGTATATATAATGATTTTATGGGCCATCCTTTAGGCTTCAAGCAAGAGTACTTGTCCAGCAGAAATCCTTGGTAAAAGAATCATTTGGTTGTAAGTTCCTTCGTCAATGATAGCAAATGGACGTCTGTTCAATATCAGTGATTAAGTAGTCAATCAGCCACGTATTATGGCTGTTGATTGGCGGAGGAATAAACCATGTGACCTCGCCCAGTCTATAAATTTAGGTGATGTATTGTAGGACACCTTATGTACAAGATATTCCAACAAATATAATATAATATAATATAAAGTAAAGTAAAGTCGTCGGGGTGGCCTAAATTCGGTATCAACCAATCAGCGAGGGAGTCTATCCCCTTTTCAATAGCGCTAGACCAAGGAGATTGTTTTTTGCGTCTGAGGTGGAGCGCCACACCTACCATCAGCTCCTTTACTGCACAGATCCCTGTGCTACTCATACACTGAGTTGGCGAGGACTGGTATCGAATTAGGAACCTTGTGGTTTCTAGCCGAACGCTCTACCGACTGAGCTAATCCAGATTATATAATAATATATAATATAATAATATATAATACAATAATAATATAATATAATACAATTATTAAAAATTGTGGATCCTTATTGTTTTGGAGTTTTTTTAAACTTTTGGTCTCATGATAAAGTTGCTTTGTTTTTTTACAATATACACATCCCCGATGATGGCCCAAGATGGCACCAAAAGTACTTGGAAACATTAATTTAATAATATTGAAAATAAGTGTTGTAAAGCAGTCCAATTGTAAAGCATTTCAAAACAAATAGGTCTTACCATTTTGCCATACAAAAACATCATTCTGAAGAGTTTTGGAGTTTATGCCTGTAACATTCACAATGATATCCTTCAAAGTAGTTCTTTTTATTTCTTTGATTTCTTCCTTAGTAAACAACCTGTGGAAAAAAAACCAAAAAGATTAATTTCTATTTTTCTGAATTTTTGAGATGAGGCTTGATAATTAGTATTATCTGCATTATTCGGACAATTGTCCTCATCTTCTTTGTTATCTGTACAACGTTTCAGCTGATGTGCCTGCCGGCCTTCTTCAGATATTTCTTTTCGAACTCGGGAACTTTCTCGTCGTAATCGGCAGCCATCACAGAACTTTGAACCTAACTCTGAATAATCTGGACTGAATAAAGGGTTAGGTTCAAAGTTTCATGATGGCTCCCGATTACGATAAGAAGGCTCCCAATTACGAAATAAATACCTGAAGAAGGCCGGAGGGCACATCGGACGAAACGTTGTACAGATAACAATGAAGATGAGGACAATAGTCCGAATAATGCAGACAAGATTAATTTCTATTATTGTAGAATCAACATATACTCACCTTCATAGGAAGGCTTCAACTAGCATCCAGTCGACAGACAAAGCAGACAGGCTGTTACCATGACTGGGTACAAGTGTTAAACTATGTTAAGTATCCTGTTATTTTTCACCTGTTGTCAGGATTGAACCTGCAAGCTCCAGATGATTGTCACTTAGAACTGCATTAACTCAACCTTTATATCTGTTATAAGAAATACTATCTTAAACAATTCTAATTATCTCCCTTTGTCTATAGCGACAGAGCCTAATGACTTAGCCATAAACTGATGAGAAAACTCATGCGATTGGCTAAGGGCCTTTGCCGGTGACCAATCAGAGCACACGTTACGAGGCTCAGTTTGGACCGCCAATTTTGATAGTGAAAACTGCTATCCACCCTCTTGCCTGCTGGAATCTATCTCGGAAGGACGTAAATTTAAGCTCCAGGCGTTCACGGAACGAGAAGAACAGGAACAGCTAATGCAGGGCCGCTGTCCGCGTAAAAGGCAACTAACAACTAGGAATCGCTCTTTTCCCAGCACCAGAGGTCGAGATAAGACATGCTTTTGAAGCCTACCCGTCACTGACATCGAGAACGACCTGTTTGAAACCTGCCAAAGGGTGGAGCCGTAGATTTTCGTAAAAATCACACTTCTAAACAAGAGACAGATAAGTTTCGCAAAGACATTAATTTTGCAAATCATTACACACCATATACAGTGCATTTTGTTAATCTTGCATACATTTGTGAATCTTGCATAGACTTTGTAAACCTTACATATACTTGTATATCATCTCACGTATTGTATTTTGTATGTTACATGTTCTTGTTGTTTGATAAACGCATTGTTTTGTTGTAAAGCCTTGAGTTGTGTTTATTACCTGTTATTTTATCCTTGTCTTTATCTTGCCACTATAATTCCCAACACTGTTGCACCAAGGAACACAATAACTCATACTATCCAACAACAAATTTTTCCTTACATTGTGTTATTCAGGGCCCAAAAGCAAGGTTTTAGACTTGACTTATCACAGATCAGTCACTGAGGGAAGTCGCAAAATAAGAACTCTACCACCAGCAAACTTTCTAAGGCATTGTATCAGCAAATGTTCTAAGGCTGATACAATAGCATACTAACACAAGGCTGAAGAATGAGAAACGACCTGATGAAGCGTCTTAACAACATTCCAAACAGCGACTAGAATACCCCTGTTATCACCACTTCTCCAACGAACAGTATTTAACCTCACAGATAAGTCATGTAGCAAATACCAATAAAATTTGCAACAACATTTCTGTACCTTTTGATAATACAAGTGTCTGCATTTTATATTTGTTTCTTTCTTTCGTCCGAAATAGCCAACTACAGAGAATAAGGGCTCCAACAAATCCCCGTAAATACTAATTTTACAATATAAGCAATTAAGAAATGAATTATTAGATATTAATAAGTAAACTGATACTAATAAAATCTTTGGCACAAAACAAGGTACTAATTCAGAATAGCATACAAGAGATAATATCATTAGATTACGTATAAAAATCATTACATTTCATTACACGGAAATACCTGAAATCTTTGAGACACTAGAATTAGGGTAGATGTTAGGGTTAGGCTATTTCGGGAGTTTCCGTAATCTATTACTATTCATACATACATAAAATGAAATTCTAATGATATTACCTCTTGTGCGCTATTCTGCATTTGTACCCAAAAGAAAAAGGAGATATTTAAACCCATTCCTCACCCATTGAGTTCATTTTCAAACCAATAGTAATCACCATCTCGTATTCTCAGGAATTGGTCTTTTGTAACTTTCTTGATGAATTCTCCAGGACCATTCAAAGTGGTTTCCATCATGGCGCCAGTGAAAATGTCAATGTTTTTCAAATGTTTATGAATAGACTTGAATTTTTTTAATAACTGAAAAAGTTGAGGAAAAAAAAATTCTATAAGATGTAAAGTTCTTATAATAAGTTGGATGGCTCAGAGTAACCTTCCAGCATGGGTATATGTGTGTACATAAATTACTCCAACAAAGTTATAAGATAATAACAGACTTTAATTCAAGACAGGAATACATATACTTATCACAAAAGGTATAGCAATATATAGACAACTGAATTTATTTAGTAACTGAAAAAGTTGAGGAAAGAAAAACAAAAAAAAAAAAAAAAAAAACAACCAAACACAACAACCCCACAACCAAAACACACAAACACAACCCCAACCAAACACACAAACACAAACAAAAAACACAATAAGATAATCCAATACACACAATAAGATAATCCAATTGACTGGTGAGTAATGGATGATTCTATTTGGGATCATCAAAATCTCACTGTACATCCACACTGTATGCTCATGTAGGTGCAAACTTATATATTCATACAAGGATTTTTATAAGTGCCTAAGAGAGCTCAATGTATAATAACTAATGAATTAATTATATACAGACTAATATTTAACTTTCAAAGAAACAAAATCTTAAATTATTATAGTCAAATCATGGTTTATTTTGACCAGAGACTCAATATGAGTCTAACCTCTTCAGATAGAGTTTACAAAATACTTTAGTATTTTGTAAATTATCTGATGAGGCTAAACTCATCGAGTCTCTGGTCAAAATAAATTAGATATACACAGATACAGTGTAGGCAGTGGCTGAGGATCTTAGTGTCCTGTATATGAAGTTAAACTACATATAGTGGTGAGGTTACAATTCTGAAGCTCTGGGGAATGTGAAGTACCCTTTCATTGCCATTACTCCCAGGTCCACTTTGAGCCGGAGTAGTAATAGCTGTTAGATCTATTCACCCATAGATAGCACCCTAAATTGAGTTTTAAAAAATAGATTGAGTTTTAAAAAAAAAAAAAAAAATAGATTGAGTTTTAAAAAAAAAAAAAAAAAAAATAGATTGAGTTTTAAAAAAAAAAAAAAAAAATAGATTGAGTTTTTAAAAAAAAAAGAAAAAAAAAAAAAAAAAAAAAAATAGATTGAGTTTTAAAAAAAAAAAAAAAAAAAAATAGATTGAGTTTTAAAAAAAAAAAAATAGATTGAGTTTTTAAAAAAAAAAAAAAGATTGAGTTTAAAAAAAAAAAAAAAAAAAATAGATTGAGTTTTTAAAAAAAAAAAAAAAAAATAGATTGAGTTTAAAAAAAAAAAAAAAAAAATAGATTGAGTATGCCCAACAAGTATGAATCAAACAAGACTTCTTCAGCATAAAATAACCCAACAAGGTTTGACATGCCATAAATTCCAACCAAACAAACCAATATCTAACCTCAGGATTTCTGCGGAACATGTCCGGATTAATGTCGCTCCATTTTTCAATTTTCTTCATTCCCAATGCGACACGGGCTGTATTGTAATCCGGAAGTCCAAGATCCCTGCCTTTCATAATAGTTTGGACAACTCGATCTTGTCGGGAATAATACAAAGTCCCAAAATATCTATCTGCAAAAAATAAAAATAAAAATAAATGAAATATACTCATACCTCTATTTACGTATTAGCTATATAAAATATAATAGTGCGTGGTATAATGGTTAAAGTCATTGGAAATGGACTCGTCGCCCCGAGTTCAAATCCTGGCCGTGGTAATTGCATTTCACTTAGTGCTAATACCCTTGGGAATGGTATGAATCCTACTCTCCCTTCAGCTATGGGTAAATAGTAGGGCAGACTGGGCTCTTTAACCTTGGTTAGGCAACCGGTCCGAGAGAAGGAAAACTGAATTCAAACCTGTTGAACTCCGCTTAAGAAATTGACCTTGTGTCACATCCTGCTCGTGCGAAGGAGTTGGTAAATATGTATATAAAATATAATATTTGTCTCATCTGTAAAAACAGCCGTATCATTCATATCATATGGTACTATTAATTCTGGCTTGTACCGATTGTTTACGCTTATTTTCATACCCGAAAAGTAAATTAAAAATGAAAGATACAAAGAGATAAATAAAAATAAACTTGGCTAAGCTTCATAATTTACCGAATTTACTATTTACATACACTTAAAAAAAGATCTGATTATTTCCTAGTTGAGTAACACAAGTGAACCAGAAAAACCAGAACCCAAATTATTTATTTTCCCATTAAACTGGACGAGGCTGTTTGCATTTCACATAGCACTAATCCCTTCGAAAAGGTATGCATCCATCTATTCACTCCAGCTATGGGTAAATAGTAGGGCAGACAGGGCTCTTGAACTTTGGCTAGGTAACCACACTAGGAGAATGAAAACCAAATCCAAACCGGTTAAACTCCACTTAAGAAATCAGATCCTGCTCATGAGATGTTGGTAAATAATATATATGATATAATATATACAAGATATGATATATAATATAGTTGGCAGCCTTCCATCTACGAGAGACAATGGAGTAATGTCAAAGTTTTTTTTTCTTAACTACATAGCCTGGGTGGGTTCATATGGAGAATAAGCTGTTGCCCATGCAGCAAATCCCTCTCTTCACACTGCTGCTGTGATTCAAAGGAAAGGTAAGGGACCAATTTGTTTTGGCAACGGTAGTGTCGCAGGAGTTGATGGGTAGCACTGGATTTCAGCATTACACCACCTTAGGGACTCCGGCTCCTGATTTGTTTTTGGGGGTTTACGCCCCTAACATTTCCTTGAAAGACAGCAGAGGTTTTGTGTCAGACTTAAAAAGGCTAAGGAGCCCCTTTTAACCCATTTGAGGATTTATGAGAGTAGTAAGTACCCCAATCTTACTACTATCGGTGTTCCTGAGAAATGAAATGAGATTAGGGATACGGTACATTTCGCATTTGTGTATCAGATAAGCAACTGTATTTTCAGGTCATTTTTTTTAATGTATATATCTTATTATAATGGAGATTGTGTGTTTTTCTGTCTGTAACCGAAACTATATTCCTACACCAGTCACAATTCTCTTAGTTATTGACATCACATTCTCCATGATTTTATTTTTATTTAACCTCAATTATTAATAAAATTGTCTAACATTATTAATACTGTTAACTATGTCTACATACTGACAACATGCAATTATATTTATATATACAACAAAATAGCTGTTTACAGTGTAAATGGGAAGGCTAATTTGCATATTAATATTAAAAAATCGAATTTAATAAATATGTGCTTAGTATTATTGATTTCTAACTGTTTGGTTTTATTTTAATGAATATAAGCAAACATTTCTTCAATGAATCTTAAATGAAATCCATTAACAAGATAAAATAACTGTCATTTTATCATTTACTTCCTATTTTAACTAAATACTTAAATTAGAAAAAATAACAATGAAAGACGAGAGTGATGGAAGAGTAAGTTTCAGTTGTTCCATTTTTTATTATACTCCCTCTGTTTCAAATCTTTTTATCTGTATTCTTATTTAGTTTCATTAGCCTTTCTAATTTAATACAATATTTTATTACATTAAAACTTAAATACTTGCACCCGGAGGGTGCATATATTTGCTAGTAATAATAATAATAATAATAGATAACATATAATAGATAATAATAGATAATAATAATAATAATAGATAATATATAATATAATTGCTTTGATGTTTAAAAAGTTTTGTTCTTACCTTTGAAATCATAACTGATAGACAGGTCATCTTGTTCGGCAAACTGAGATGCCATTCCCAAAACAATATCATCAAAACTATGCGAATCATTGCACAAGTGCATCTAGAAAAAGTAGAAAATTAAGAATACTCTAAAATCTGAAAATGATATTGAGCACTGTTGAAGTAACAAATTATAAGTCACCGTGTTCAACCATTGTAAAAAAAAAAAAAAAAAAAAAAAAAAATTCTTGAAATTTCAAACTCACTTGGCTGTTCCAAAAGCAACCACAGAATCTGATTGGCGGTAAACTTTGACATTTCTTATTCCTGGAAGTAAAAAAAATGGTAGAACTGTATTAAAAGATTTTTATTTGACCAAACTAAAAGGATTCAAGAATACCAGGAAGTGAGAGAGAAAGGGGGAAGAGATTATTAAAATATACAAGCTTAATTGCCACCCAATAGTAAAAAAAAAAAAAAAAAAAAAAAAATCATCTCTAATGCATTTCCTATAGTAAAAGTCATCTCCCATGCAATTCTATAGTAAAAAAAAAATCTCCCATGGTAAAAATCATCTCCAATGCATTTCCCCACAGGGGTAATTCCATGTTAGATAATTCAGGCTATGTCACCCACCCACTTCAATCTTTCTGAAATTTTGTCATGGAATCCAAAAATATTATCCAGACAGTCTTAAAGTCAACCAATTTTAAGTTATTGATGATTTCTGATTTTTTCATAGCAAGATCAATATCCCAATGTGGCACTGCATCTATGACAATTTTTTTTCTATTATTATTTCACATATATTGAACATTAATTGTACCAAAAACATAGTTTGGTTTTTGCTCAGAACCAAAGCTACAACATTTTGCAAAAATTTGTTAAAATTCTGCAGTTCAATTTTTCTGAAATTTTATCCATGTGTGGACTATCTTAAAGTTAGATAATACCCAAAATTTGAGTTTCCAATTCCAAAAATTAACAGTTATGTCGATTTTTAGCTTTCCAAATGTGGGTGTAGTGTCGTGAAAAATGGCAACTTTCTGTAATCTATTTTTGTCTGTAAAATGAGTTCTAGAGCTTCCCTATTCCTAAAAATTGGTTTATAAAAGCATTTTTGCCTAAGGAATCAAAAATGCTATCACAAAAGACTTAAATTTAACCAATTTTAAGTTATTAATGATTTCTGATTTGCAAAATCAGAACGGATATATATTTGAAAATAGTCAATAACAAAATTGGTTGACTTTAAGACTGTTTTGATAGCATTTTTGGATTCCTTGGTCAAAAATGTTTTTATAAACCAATTTTTAGGAGTAGGAAAGCACTAGAACACATTTTAGAGAAAAATAGTCACCATTTTTGGCAAGCCCCCCTCAAATTCGGAGAACTAAAAAAAACTTAAAAAAAAAATAAAAAAAACCCGACATAACTCCGTTAATTTTTGGAATTTTAGGGATTGTCTAACTTTAACATACTCCATAGTTGTACAAAATATTAGAAACAGTGAAGAGAGTGGGTGACAATTTTACTTTTTCTGGATGTTTTGACATGGAATTACCCATAGTAAAAAATAATTTCCAATCCAAATTCCTATAGTAAAAAATAATTTCCAATCCAATTCCTATAGTAAAATCTCTTACAATACCTTCCTATAATAGAATCAGTTGCAATGCATTGATATGATAAATTATTCTGTGATGGATCTTTATAGTAAATTAATTTGTATTATATACATAAAGGGCTGGTTTAGCTCAGTTGATAGAGCGTTCACCTAGGAATCACAAGGTTCCTGGTTCGATACCGGCCCTTGCCAACTCAGCGTACGAGTAGCACAGGGATCTGTGCAGTGAAGTAAGGAGCTGATGGTAGGTGTGGTTCTCGACCTCAAATGAAAAAAAAATCATCTCCTTGGTCTAGTGCTAGTGAAAAGGGGATAGACTCCCTCACTGTCTGGCTAATACCGACTTTAAGCCACCCCAGCGACTTTACTTTTTTTTTTTTTTTACTTATATTATACATAATCATAATAAATAATATTCACTTAATTTTCATTCATGCTTATTGCTGTGTCATATCTGTACTCATTTTCATGAATGAAAATTTTGAAGCATTTGTTCCAATTTGTAATAATATGGAATGAAGACAGTTAATGTTTTAGTAAGAATGAGAAAATGTATTTTTTACAACTAATTAGAACCAATTAAAACATTTTTTTAATACGGCTACGCTTACTATCATTTTGTACGCTTTAATGTTTGACCCCATTTAAGCTACGGGTCGCTGATTGTGATATATAACAGAAATACATTTCAAATTCCTCTCTCACACACACACTACACTAACATTATACAATGAGGAGGTAGTCAAGAGATATATAGAGGGGAAAAAAAGAGAGAGACACACACACACACAAAGTAAAATAAGAGATTGGTCGGTTTTTGACTTAATTGCAAATTAAGACTAATTAGAATAAATTAAAACTGATTTTTTTCAAATATAATTCAATCCCAAAAGTAAGGAATAATTTAGTATAATTTTCATGTCATTAAACAGTAAAAAAGCCTTTAGGAAGCAAAAGTTGATTAACTCAGCTTTAGTATAATAGATAGATAGATGGATGATGGATGGAAATAGATAGATAGACAGTAAGAATGAGAAAATGTCTTTTTTTTTTTTTACCTTGGAATTAAAACTGGAGGCAGCAAGGTTAAAAAATAATTCATTGCCACAGCATCATAGACAGACGAGAGACCAGGATTAACATTTGGATTGTATCCTAGCAAAAATAAAGGAGAAATATGGAAAATGGATGAGATTTACTGTAATTTAAGATAGAAAAAAAATGAAACTCTTCTTACCTTTGACTGGGAAAAAAAGTGGCGCCCAAAATTGAATCTCTTTTTATAAGAGTGCAGACAGGAAGTGAGGGGGTTGGTGGGAGTGGAATAGAGCTATATATAAGCTGAATTTTTTGGCGGTCAACAGTTCGTTATTGAAGGCAAGTGTTTGTGAGCTGATAACATTTACACTTAATATGTTAGTTTGATACTCATTACATCATTCAGTGTTTGTGATTATTGGCTATCTTGCCTCAGTTTTTCATTGGAGTATAATCTCAATTACTCAAAGACTAGTAGTATCTGCATTCAACAGGAATACTATGAAGTATCAAGTCTTATGTCAATGCTCTGGCAACATAATTGCATTGCCTCTGTCCCATAATAGCTGTTACATTTGTCTATAAATTTCATAGATTAAATGTAACAACTATTATGGAACAGAGATAGCCATGAACCACTGCTTCTGTCCCATAATAGTTGTTACAGTTGCATATAAAGTTTATACACTAGATGTAACAACTATTATGGGACAGAAGTATATTATATATTACTACCTGTTCCATTTGCATGTAAATTTAATACACTAAATGTAACATTATGGGATGGGGTAGCCATGTACCAAAGTAGCATGTCTCTGTCCCACAATAGTTGTTACATTCGCATATAAATTCTATATTCTAAATGTACGAACTATTATGGGACAATGAATTGATTTGGCATTAAATAACCCCAAAAGTATTGATGTACATTAAAACAAAACAGCTATCATTTATCCCTGATAATACATCTTTTTATCATTAGGAACAACATCAGATGTTTCTGTAAGAGTTATTTTCGTATTTGCCTGGAGAGTTCTCTGCCCGTATAGTGTTCGCTGGTTCCCGCTAGGGGCCTGGTGTATTTAAGCGGCTGGTTTGAACTTCTCTTTGCCTGCTGCTCGACCTATGAGACACAATGAGGTAGTCTTATGACTACCCCTTTCTTGTTGGGGCTTTGCCCCCCCCTACATTACTGTAAGTGAATTCCCAGCATGGACTATTCTTAGTCTCATGTCTGTGTTTTTATGTTTATCCCTTTTACATGTAACTTTATATTACTTATGTATGTATGTATTATGTACCCTGTTAATTCTTGTGCTGTTATATAAAATGTTTTGTCACTCAACCTTTGTCGGAGTTTGTTTGCGTTCCAACGAGTCATGACTGTCATAACCATTGAACCTTACATTTCTATTTCTCTGAATGTTTGAGATGAGGCTTGATGATTAGTATTATCTGCGTTATTCGGACTATTGTCCTCATCTTCATTGTTATTTGTACAATGCCCTCTGGCCTTCTTCAGGTATTTCTTGTAATCGGGAACCATCACGGATTGGCATGATTGATGACTGGAGTTAAGTTGCCAACCAAGTTATTTGTTTAATTTAAAGCTTTGATCAGTTGACTGCTTACGTCACTTCTCAGGTGTGAACAGGTAAAAATTAACACTTCTGGAGCCAAGGTGTTAAGCACCACCAGAAAGAAATGGATGTAATAAGAATGTTCTCTGGGGGGGTGCACAGTTAAGTCCGACGATTTTACTCTCCAGCAATGCTGCACTCTTCTCACCAATACTATCAAAAGATCTTGTCTCTCGTCCACTCGTCACCACAGCCAAAATGCTACTGCCAGCTTTTTCTCACGGTTTCTCAGAGCTGGTCAAATAAATACACAATTACAGTGTTCATCCGGGCTCCTTACTCTGACCAGCACGTGCGACACTAATCAGCACGCGTCAATCCTTCACATCCTGGCCACTCTGGATAGTTTTAGTCATTCCCATGCGTCGGGCCACGACTCACGATCAGGAGAATGCGAGTTCAATCTCCCCACTCGCCTCTGATCTCATTCTGCATGCCAAACACAGTCATGCACACTTCGAACTACTATGTTCGTGGTTTCTCTCGCCACACTCCCCCCTGATCTCATATACTACAGTGTGGATAAACAGCAAATATTGTGTCTTCTCAACTCACGAATCAAACTGCTTAGTTTATTTTTTAGCGTCTCCTCGGTAACTGCTCCCTGATAAGTAAAGGTTTTGATTCTGGCGCCAACATCGTATGTTGGCTATCCGCCCTCTAGCGGCAGGGGGAGATAATTCACTATCGGATTTCCGATAGTATGAGACTAAACTGCATTTGACGGTGAAGCTCTAGTTCTTAACTATTTATTATTTGACATTTCACCCTTTATGGACTTCATCAGATAATGACTTGGCAAATTTTATAGAAGGCTTAAAAAATGTCACCCTGTCGGCTGGGGCATAGGAATACACTGACTGCACCTCTGCAGAGGGGTAAGACTCCCAATGGGGCCACCGATTAGCCATTGGTGGCGACCCGTGATGCTTAAGGATAGATCAGGTGGTTGAGCAGCCCGTGCAACAATCCACTTTGGCCCTTACTTGGGCTAGAGAAGCGGTTGGAAAGGCCCCCCCCAATCAATCGGCCGGTCACATCAAGCCCTACCACCTATATGATTGCCCCAACCCTATTGCCCTTATGGCATGCCCCAAGCCCTTTTTATCATATGGGTGCTAGAAGGCGGCAGTCGAGGGTTTTCATGTCCTAGGTATGACATTAAACTATCTGATGGTGAAGTTCCAGTTCTAGAGGTCTGGGGAATGTGGAGCGCCCCTTTATCACCATTTCTCCCTGGTCCACTAACCCGGAGTGGTAGTACCTGTTAGGGTCCCATCTATGGGTTAAATAAATAAAATTGAGCATCCATTAAGAATGAATTCATTTCAAAACTTTGCTGGCATTAAATGACCCACTGTGGTTGATATGCCGTAAAAAAAAACAAACAAACAAGAAATGTCTTACCTTTATATGGTTCAATTGTTTCATCTAATAGTTTAGGGAGCCAATCATATAAAATTATTTTCTGCAATAGATAAATAGATAATATTACAGAATAGATATTGATTTTTTGGGTTCATCTGTCATGTGAAATATACATATATAACATTCAAGAGTTAAATGAAACATTTCATTCCCATTCCAAACTGTTCTTTTAATTTTATATTTAATTATCGGCAATCTGAACATTAGCTACATAAATTAGAGTAATCTCCCCTTGTTTCACTTTGAGGAAGCAGTTATGTTTTGGTCGTCCATTTTCATTTCACCGTAAATCTACACTAAAAATACGAATTTGTTCGAATTTGATTACAACTGCATGTTTAACGTGAAAATATAAAATGTGTTAATAACAATTAAATTCATTTCAAATAATGCACAAGCAAAATTAAGAACACATTTTATGATATTTTCGTGTTGAAACATGCAGTTGTATTGATTCGAACAAATTCGTATTTTTAGTGTAGATTTACGGTGAAATGAAAATGGTCGACCAAAACATAATACTATACGATATTACCTAGTTACACACACAACCTTAAGGTTTATTTCCGCTGTCGTTTATCGCAAAAAATGTATACACACACGCACCTAAAAAAAGAAAAAAAAAAAAAAAAAAAAAAAAAAAAAAATTAAAAAAAATGCACAAAGTTTCCTTTCAATACACACCTACACCGTCCCATACTCACGCCATAAAATAGAATATTTGACGTCATATTTCAAACCGTCCCCTTTTTCAAACCTCAAAATTTTTTAAACAGACTGAATAACAATGGCTACGACTCGCTTTTCTCGTTATTCTGTGATAAATAATTTCTTATCACCTTCCATATACCAACAAATGCCCTGAAGATGATCTAATTAATAGATCGAAACACTGCAGCGTCGGCCAATAAACTCACCACTTAAACCTGTGTTTTTTCATCTTTCTTAATATACTACACTAGTTATCAAAATAGGGTATTTTTCTTTTCAAGGATGTGACTCTAAAAACAAGATGGAGGACTTTATGTGCATATAAATGTTATGTTACAATAATAACTATAGATAGATAAATAGATGTAAAAACATACATCCTGTAAGTTTGTATCAATTAATTGTTTGCCCCTGACTGACAGTCCACAATAGCCATAAGGGTAAGGAGCTTGACAGAAATATTCTGTCGGTTTTGCTCCCATCTAGTTGTCAAAAAAAGTCGAGCTGCACTGATGAGACGTAAACGTTGAGACACATGTCTATGGATAACTGATTATATATATATATATATATATATATATATATATAAATAAATAAATAAAAGAGAGAGAGAGAGAGTTTAAAGACAAATTTTATCTGTAACTACATGAATGGCTGCATTTTTGAATGGCAATCTCTGGTGCAGTTGTTGCATACCGAGGTTTTCACGGTACCAAATCAGCATATGTTGCATAGCCCTTCTTCGCTACTCTGTATCGTATACGTTGCTGGTATACTGCGGGTAGGTTAGTAGTCGGCGTAGAGACTCAACACATGGGCATTGTAACAAACTTTAGTTTATTTCTTTACATTCTCTCGTGGTGGGTGGCGAGCGTGACAATGAAATGACCGAGGGTTGACAATGACTTCTACTGCTGCTGGGATCGGTGGTGTTCAGGTAAAGGGGTGGCTGGTGGCGTCTCACCGCCCTTAGCCATGGCGGTGCGTGACCGCGTCGGTCCGCAGTCTCTCTCCTGACTGGGCTCTGTTCACTACTGACCTCTGGCTTTTGTATTGACGATACGCCTACGCATCTCTACCCTTGATCTGATAACTATCTCCGAACTTATTGCTTGCCATCCTTCTTTTGTTCGCTTTGTTTAATTTAACCGGAAGTTCATATTTCCGTTTGTACAATATCCAACACAGTGACTGCAAACAAACAGTGATGCTGGGAGTTGCAGGACAAAGTGCCCAACACAGACATGCTGGAACGAGCAAACATGAACAGCATGCCCGCCGTCATCTGCGAGAGACGCCTGCGTTGGCTTGGTTACGTCAGGAGGGTGGACGAAGGCCGCATCTCCAAAGACCTACTGTATGGTGAATTAATAGAGGGCACCCGACCGGTAGGGAGACCACACCTGTTCTTTAAAGATGTCGACAAGAGGGATATGAAGACATGCCACATCAACACCAACACATGGGAGGCTTGTGCAGAAGACCGTGCAACCTGGCAACTCCTCGTCAAACAAAGAACGAAAAGGAGTGAAAAAGAGAGGAAAGAAGCCACCGCAGGAAAGAGAGCCAAAATGAAGGAGAGAAAACGGCAACATTCATATAGATTACCTATATATATATATACATATATATATATATATATATATAACACACACACACACACACACACACAACCGCCCTTTATATATGTCCGGTGGAAACTTCGAAAATAAACAATTAACGACAAAGTAAATATATATACACATTAAATATCACCAGGGCTTGGTTTTTGAGCAAAAACAATAGAGATTTGATTTATATTCATGAAGATAATCAAAAGATAAAATTTAAATTATAACAGCATGGATTTTTTTTTTCATTTAATATTTTAGATTAATGACATTAACATTTCTTTTCAGAATAGCTGGATCAAGGCAAGGTCTTTTTTTTACCTAAGGACTTATGGGGCATCCCACAAGGATTCAACTCGCGATTCAGTAATAATGGATCTGCAGGACTAACTCAAAAATTTCCCCTCTACCCAGACAACGCCGAGTAGCCGCTGCTTATGATAATATAAGGAAATTTCAGCAAATCTTGTATTTCATAGTGTGAAACAGTCTTAGGAAGCCGATTGAGGTAACGGTCGAAATAAATTTAAAACTGTTAATATGACTTAAATATATTTATGTCTTTTCTTCGTTTTATAACCTTAATTATTAAAGTATAAACTTTAGTTTGTAAATCTAGTAATTTTTTTTTTTGGGGGGGGGGTATTTTTTCTTTGAAATTACACATCTACTTCTGTCAGGTTAATCTAATTTGTAATTCTATCATCTCTTATTCCTACTTCACTCCCTGAAATAAATATAACGAATCGGGCTGAAGAAAAGTCAGTTGGGTTTCGCTCCTGGTCAGAGGTAGTTGCCGTGTCTAGTCACACACACACATATATATACATCTTATTATAATGGAGATTGTGGGTTTGTCTGTAACCGAAACTATATTACTATACAAGTCACAATTCCTTTAGTTATTTACATCATATTCTCCATGATTTTATTTTTATTTAAACCTCAATTATTAATAAAATTGTTTTACATTACTTACACTTGACCATATCTACATACTAATAACATGCAATTGTATTTATATATACAACAAAATAGAGGTTTACAGTATGAATGGGAAGGCTAATTTGCATATTGATCTTAAAAAATTGATTTTAATAAATATATGCTTAGTATTATTGATTTCTAATTGTTTGGTTTTATCTTATTGAATATGAGCAAAAATCTCTTCAATATCTTAAAAGAAATCTTTTAACAAGAAGAAATAACTGTAATATTATTCTTTACTTTCTATTTTAACTAAATTCTTAAATTAGGAAAATTTACCAATGAAAGATGGGATGAACGGAAAACTATGGAAGAGTTAGTTTCAAAGTTGTTCTATTTTTCAATCATACCCCCTCTGTTCAAAATCTTTTTATCTACATTCTTATTCAGTTTCATTAGCCTTTCTAATTTAATATCATATTTTATTATAAAATTTAACTAAAATACTTGCACCCGGAGGGTGCATATATTTGCTAGTATATATTACACACACACACACACACATTTGTGGCCCCTATGGTTGCTCATTAGTCCAATGCTGGACTTGCAGATGCGGTCACACAAATTGCAGGGGAAATTCCCATCTGCATTTCGTTGTTCATAACGAAGACATTGACGCTCTACAGATCTGTTTAACTCATTATTGAGCTGCTTAGCTCTTGTGCGGCAAGCGTCTTGCCAACCCTGTCTGCTGGAGACCAGATCTTCCACGCTTATATATATATATATATATATATATATATATATATATATCTTTAATAACTGGCATACTAACTAAACCAGCCCGCCCCATTATGACATCTGGGACTTACCTGTAGAGTTGCTATGACTCTGGTTCGAGCTTTATAGAATAAATCTTCTTCACTTAATTCGGAATTCCTGATTTCTCTCACAAGACAGTTGTGCCATCGGTAAAACAAGAGACTTAATGAGAGTAGGGCTGGGTTTTCGTGGGAATGAGGGTCTCCAAATTCTGAAAATGAGTCATTTAAGAAATTAATGTTGAATTCATGACATTGAGGAAAAAACAATTTTTGGCAAAACTTTTCACACACAAAAAAGTGAGGGTTAAAAATAAATTGTAGAAAATAAATTAAGAAATTCTATAATTATTGTAGAAAAAAAAATTACATATGTATTTATTATATTTTTACTTGAAGGCACTTACAATGCATGTATCGCATAAAATTCGATACTTTTTCTTATAGAAAATGAACTTGACAAGTGTAATCTCGGCAAAGGATCGCTCGGTGTGTAGAATATCGTACAGACTGTTTCGAAACAGTCTGTACGATATTCTACACACCGAGCGATCCTTTGCCGAGATTACACTTGTCAAGTTCATTTTCTATAAGAAAAAGTATCGAATTTTATGCGATACATGCATTGTAAGTGCCTTCAAGTAAAAAATATAATATATACTTTATCCAAACAATGCTTCTAAATAAACAAACATCCAAAAATCTTATACATATGTATTATATATGATGAAAAGATAAATGGAAAGAAATATATATATATTTGTATGGATGAAATTTATTATATGCTGACACGTGTTTCGACAGGAATTTGTTTACATTTACAACTCTTCAGTTTCAAATTCTCTTGTATCGCCCAATTTTCTTTTTCTTTTTAAAAATCAGAACATTCTGCTCTGAAGGAGAAGAGTTTGTTTTTTAGACAAGTTTTTCTATAAATATTTTATTTTACATTTAAAGTAATTTTAAATAGAATGTTGTATATGTAAACAAATTCCCGTTGAAACGCGTGTTAGCATATAAATTTCATTAGCACAAATATATATATATATATATATATATATATATATATTTCCATTTGTCTTTTCAACATATATGTCCTGTTCATTTCCATCTACCTCACTTACATAGCAATAGCATAATCTTTACAGATCATTGCCGTCCATCACAATCCTATAACTCCACCACCAGAACCTTTCCTCATCAGCAGAGCTATAGACAGGAAAACTGCTTTGTGTGTGATTCGAACCCTGACTGTCAAGCTGACAGGCGGGGAACTAACCATTACACTGTTTTTCCCCAGATTTTTCGTTTGTTTTGAAGTAAGTTATATTCCACTTATGGTGACTTTGCTACACGACAGTATGAGAAATAAACAAACAATGTGTTTGATATGGCTTTATTTAACCGACAATCAGGGTTTCGAATCATACCCAAAGCGCAGTCTTCCTGTCTAATAGCTTGCTGATGAGGCCTAATAGGCTGAAATGTACATACAGAGATTGATTTTTCTCGATTTGTTTAGCCTTATATTTGAATAGGCATGGCCCGCCTAATTCATCAATTAATTAATTTTCAAAAATTAGGTACGACTTCAATTAAGCACATATTCCCCCCCCCCAATTATATATATAATATATATATATATATATATATGCCTTGCAAAGGAAAAAAAAAAAAAAAAAAAAAAAAGAAAAGAATGACTTTAAATAATCCAGCAAGTATTGATATACCATAAAAACAACCAAATTTAGAAAATGATGGTAGGTTAGTATTTGCTGTTGTTGGCATCATTCTGTCTGCGAAAGACGATGGAGTAATGTCCAAAGAAAATCTGTTTTTTGGAACTACGTAGCCTGAGCGAGTTGATATGGAGGGTGTGATGTTGCCCAAGCAGCAGGTCCCCCATCTCCACACTGCCACTGTGGTCCAAAGCAAAAGTAAGAGAGCAATGCAGTTTGGCAAGGACAGTGTCGCAGGAGTCGCCGTGTTGTACTGAAGTTCAGCGTTACGCCATCTTAGGGACACCAGATCCGGATTTATTAGTAGTTACACTAAACATTTAATATAAAATCTTATTATAATGGAGATTGTGTGTTTTTCTGTCTGTAACCGAAACTATATTACTACTCAAGTCACAATTTCCTTAGTTATTTACGTCACATTCTCCATAATTCTATTTCTATTTAAACCTCAATTAATAATAAAACTGTTTGACATTATTAATACTGTTGGCCTTACCTAAATACTAATAACATGCAATTGTATTTATATATACAACAAAATACCAGTTTTCAGTGTAAACGTAAAGCTAATTTGCATATTGATATTAAAAAAACTGATTTTAATAAAAATATGCTTGGTATGATTGATTTCTAATTGTTTGGTTTTATCTTAATGAATATGAACATAAATCTCGGGGATGAATCCTAAAAAAATTCATTAACTAAGAAGAATAACTGTAATTTTATTCTTACTTCCTATTTTAACTAAATAGTTAAATTATGAAAATTTAGCATTGAAAAACGGAGGGATGAAAGAGTAAGTTTCAGTTGTTTCTATTTTCGATTATACCCCTCAGTTTTCAAATCTTTTTATCTGAATTCTTGATTAGTTTCATTAGCCTTTCTGATGTAATCTAATATTTTATTACATTTAAACTTAAATATTTGCACCCGCCCGGGGGTGCATATATTTGCTAGTCTTATTATAATGGAGATTTGTGTGTTTTTCTGTCTGTAACCGAAACTATATTACTAATCGAGTCACAATTCCCTTAGTTATTTACATCACTCCTTCATGATTTTATTTATATTTAAACCTCAAATTATTAATAAGAATTGCTTCACCTTTTTATTAGTGTTGTCCATATCTACATGATTTTTCCACGTACCCCACTTGTACGGGTCAGGCACAAAGGCCCTATTTATGTGGGACCACCCACAAGCCGAGACTCATGGGGTGGCGGGTGAAAAAATTGCGTCGATCCCGTCGGCATTCCCCTCAAGGGGGCGCCTCAGGCACTGGGCAATAAACCCAGCCCTGCCCCTTTAAATCGAGGGGGCAGGTGTTGCCTGGGGGGATGGCCCCCTGGGATCGACGCCGTTAATTATATAAGTCCAGAGGCCAGCCCGTTGACCATATCAACATACTAATAACATGCTATTGTATTTATATATACAAAAAATAGCGGTTTACAGTGTGAACGGGAAGGCCAATTTGATATTAAAAATGTGATTTTACTAAATATGTGCTTAGTATTATTGATTTCTAACTGTTTGGTTTTATTTTAATGAATATAAGCAAAAATCTCTCCAATGAATCTTAAATGAAATCCATTAACAAGAAAAAATAAGTGTAATTTTATTCTTTATTTCCCAATTTAACTAAATAGTTAAATAAGTAAAATTCAGCAATGAAAGACGGGAGTGATGGAAGAGTAAGTTTCATTTCTATTTTTCTATTATACCCCACTGTTACATATCTTTTTATCTGCTTTCTAATTTAATACGATATTTCATTACATTAAAACTTAAATACTTGCACCCGGAGGGTGCATATATCTGCTAGTATATATAATATAGATTATATAATATAGATTCAATAATACAAATATATAATATAGATTCAATAATACAAATAACTGTAAATTCTCTAGTATAGTCCGCACTTGAGTATAATACGCAGGGATTTTTTAGGGGGTTGTGCCTCTGAAAACATTTTTTTTTAAATGCGTCTGAATAAACATTGCCGGACAGCAAATAGAGACTCATACATTGCTTAGGAAATATTTTTCATTTTTAACCTTGTATATAATACGCACTAGGGATTTTGACCTTTAAATTTTTGGGGAAAAAGTGCGGATTATACTCGAGGATTTACGGTATATTAAAATCAAAATTAATACTAACGCCAGTATTTAGTGGGATCAGGATATCCGTAATTGTTGGCGAAGGGAAAAATTTCAATTGGAAGTCGGAATTTATTCTCGGCCGGGAACATGTATAATTGGTCACTGCTTCTGAGTTTACCGGTGTCCCACTCTCGTAACGTATTGGCCCACACTATACTGTTACCATATACAACACTTGCATCAATTATACTAGTAACCATATTCACCTGAAATAAAAATATTTATTATTCACCTTTGAGTAAAAACAATTTTTTTTACATGAATTCAGATAATGAAGTACAAGGGTAATCCCAAAAGTAAAACTTGCGAGTTGGTATAATGAATACCGATACCAAAAACTAGGACTTGCACCATTGTTTGAGGAAATAGCATCAAAGATCGTCGGTTAAAATATTTTTCAAATGGTTCTCTTTTGAAAGGGGTCCAAAAATTCAAGGTAATATCAATCCTTTGAAAGTCTCTCCCAACAAACGAAATGCAACTCCTTTCCCAACTGAACACGCCACTCACATCAAATAGCAGTCGTCTGGTTTCTTGCCGTCCAAACACTTTCTTCCTCACTCGCCCTGTCAGCGACAGTCCGTCTTTATTTCTGCTCGTTCGAATGCACTTATGCAAATTCGGATATACTTTATTTGGGTGTCTACTAACAATACCTCAGCTACGAGGAGGTAGCGAGTTCGAGTATCCGTAGCCGCTCGCCACAGGCCAAACATATCCTGACGCGCTTTGTTTGTGGGGGCTGAGTATCCGCTTGTTCATAGGGCTGCCTTTCAGTCTCGTCACAGGTTCTCATGACAACCCCCACCTTTTATCATAAGTGCTAGAAGGCTTGATATGCCGTTAAATACCAACCAACAAACAAGCCATATCTCAATTCCCAAAAGCTTGAAAATATTTGTCAAATTTGTTTTACTCTGAATTGTCCAATTGGACACATGGCGTAGTGGGTATAGACGCAGAGTTAAAACAGTTCTAAGTGACAGTTATATCTTGGCTGCAGGTTCAATCCTGGTCATGGGTAACATTAACATAGAATGATAATCAACACAACCTAACACTTGTACCAAGTCATGGTTAGCGGAATGAGAACAGTATATCCCCGTGGATTGAATAAAGGGTTGGGTTCAAAGTTCCGTGATGGTTCCCGATTACGACAAGAAGGTTCCCGAGTCAGACAAGAAATACATGAAGAAGGATGGAGGACACATCGGCCGAAACGTTGTACAGATAAAGATGAGGACACTAGTTCAAATAATCCAAACAATACAAATTATCAAGCCAAATATTCAGAGAATTTTTAAAAATTGTTCATATGGCAAACATCCAGCCCTTTTCATCATATGTACTAGAAGGGTTAATATACCTTTCAAAATCAACCAACCATGTCTCAGTTTACAAAAACCTGAGAATACTTTTCAAATTGCTTGTATAGCAAACACTCAATCTTTTATTATACAAGTGCTAGAAGGGTTGGTTTGTTTTGTTTTACGGCATATCAACCTCAGTGGGTCATTTAATGCCGACAAAGTTGTGAAATAAATTCATTCTTAATGCATAATACAATTTTGTTTATAAACTGTTTTTCTATTCAACCCATAGATGGGACCCTAATAGGTACTACCATTCTGGGTCAGAGTGGACCAGGGAGCAATGGTGATGAAGGGGGTGCTCCACATTCCCCAAACCTCTAGAACTGGAACCTCGCCATCAGATAGAGTTTAACGTCATTCCCAGGACATGTAGACCCTCAGCCACAGCCTTCTAGCACCCATGTGATAAGAACGATTGGGGGGTTGCCATAAGGGCAATAGGGTTGGGGCAATCATATAGGTGCTAGGGCTTGACATGACCAGCCGATTGAGTAAGGGTTTAAGTGGAGTGTTGCAGGTCATGGACTGCTCATCCACCAACACTTCGTCCTTAAGCATCACGGGTCGCCACCCACGGCCAACAGGTGGCCCCATTTGGGGGAGTCTTACCCCTCTGCAGAGGTGCAGACGGTGCATTCTAACGCCCCAGCCGACTGGGTGGCTAGAAGGGTTGATATGCCGTTAAAAACCAACCAACCTATAATAAACATATATATAATAATAATGGAGATATGTCTGTAACCGAAACTATACTACTACTCAAGACAATTCCCTTAGTTATTTACGTCACGTTCTCCATGATTTGATTTTATGCAAACCTCAATCATTAATAAAATTGTATTACATTATTAATACTGTTGACCATATCCACATACAAAAAACATGCAATTGTATTAATATATACAACAAAATAGTGGTTTACAGAGCAAATGGGAATGCTAATTTGCATATTGATATTGCAAATTTAATTTGATAAATATGTGCTTAGTATTATTGATTTCTAATTGTTCGGTTTTATCTTAATGAATATGAGTAAAAACCCCGGGGATTAAAAGAAATACATTAACAAGAAGAAATAACTGTAATTTTATTCTTAATTCCTATTTTAACTCGATAGTTAAATTAGGAAAATTTAGCAATGAAAGACGGAAGTGAAGAAAGACTAAGTTTCAGTTGTTTGATTTTTCGATTATACCCCCCTGTGTTTCAAATCTTTTTTTATCTGCATTCTTATTTAGTTTCATTAGTCTTTCTAATTTAATATAATATTCTATTACATTAAAATTTAAATACTTGCACCCGGAGGGTGCATATATTTGCTAGTATATAATAATAAAACCTAAAAAGTAGCTCGATTGCTTTTTAAGTTCTCATGCTAATAAAATCTATTTTTATAAACTTGTTTAAAACCTGATTTATTAAATTCTTTCTAGAGACTTTCAATATTGACAAAACTGTTGACGTTTTACAATTGGACGTCCAAGAAAGAACATATTTGACTTGCACGTTTCAAGCTTTGATGTCTGCTAGTAAAACATACCCCTACCCATAGCTCGGCCATAGATCAAGTAACTCTAACCCACAATATCTGTCACCAGTTATTGGTACATAATGGTTATTAACAAGAAGCCTATAGGGAAGTACAAAGATTATCACCGAATAGTAAGTTTAGTACTTATAACACCTAGGAAGAGCGTGGTGTAATGGTTAAAGTCATGGGAAATGGACTCGTCGCACAGAGTTCAAATCCTGGACTTAGCTGTCTACATTTCAGATAGCGCTAATACCCTTGGGAAAGGTATGAATCCTACTCTCCCCCCAGCTATGGGTAAATAGTAGGGAGGACTTGGCTCTTCAGCCTTGGTTAGGCAACCTGTCTAGGAGAAGGACAACTGAATTCAAACCTGTTAAACTCCGCTTAATAAAATTACCTTGTGTCGCATTCTACTCGTGCAGAGGGGTTGGTAATATATATATATATATATATATATATATATATTATAATAACACATTGATGGACAAAAATACAAGGTATCTTTAAATGAATTGACGGTTTCAAAAATCTATTTTTTTAAACGTTTAAGCCCAGCCTAATATATACGGCCCCATATGTCACCTAAGCCGGCGGAATTCTAACAAGCCTATTCGTTTTATAGTCAATTTATGTCAGTTTTGAAAAATCTTAAAGCACAAACATTTGGCCAGATGGAACCGTACGTTCGAGAGATACTGGTTCTCTGTAATATCATTACTATCATTGCCGACCATGACCAGGGAATACATTTCACATTGAAAAGGTTTCGTTTTTTTTTCTAATATAACTTGAAATCATAAATTGTTGGTGTTGTAGCGTTACTTTCGTATTTTGCCTGGAGAGTTGTCTGCCCGTTTAGTTTGCTGGTTCCCGCTAGGGGACGGTTATATTTAAGCGGCTGGTTTGAACGTCTCTTTCTCTTTTCCGGTTGCTCGACCCACGAATCATCACTATGGGTTAGACTCTGGTCTACCCCCCCCCTCTTGGGGCTTTGGCCCTCCTTACATTACTGTAAGTGATTCACACAGCATGGACTATTCCTAGTCTCATGTCTGTGGCTTTTATGTTTATCTTTTTACCATTCGTGAATGTGTCTTTATCTCTACTTTTGTATGTATGTTTATGTACACCTTATACTTTATGTACCCTGTTTATCCATGTGCTGTACCATATTAAATGTTTTGTCTATCAACCTTTGTCGGAGTTTTACCTTCAAATATATCACCTTAAATCTTACAGTGTGTTTGTTTTGTATAACTACATATTTTTTAAAAAACATTTTGTTTGTTTACAACCTTTTATTATTACATTTCTTAAGAAAAAAAGACAAGTTTGTATATTTTAACATTTTTTTCGAAACAACTATTAAATGAATAGGAGTGTTAGAATTCTGCCTGCTTATGCGACATATGGGGCCGTATATATTAGTGGACCGTGGTTTAAGATATTAGCATTCTCTATTTCATGGTGAGGTTCCAGTTCTGGATCTCCAGGGAGTACCCCTTCATCTTCATTTACTCCTAGGGATAGTTTTTGAACAGGTCTCGTAATTGGTAAAAAAAAAAAAAAAAAAAAAAAAAAAAAAAAAAAACCGTCAAAAATATTAAGTTTTTAGCTTACCTCAACAAGGTAAACAAACAAAGGTTAATTGATTTACTCACACACACACACAGACAAACACAGAGAGAGAATATGGAGTGGGGCAGAGGAGTTGCGAGGGATAGAGAATGATAGGGGTTGTGATGGCGAGAGAAGTGGAGGAGTTGTTAGAGTGGTATAGCGAGAAAGAGACAGAATGATTTTGGATTGGCAACTTATCTCTCTAAGGACACTCATTTCACCTCGTGACATTTTTTATTAACAATTGTTATTGGCTGGGCCTCAAGAATTTAATGGAAAACACGTTTATAATTAGTTAGGAACTAGTAAACCAATTGAACACATGGCCTAGTGGATAAAGTAGTTAGGTTAAGACAGTTCTAAGTGACAGTTATCTCTAGATTGCAGGTTCAATCCTGATCAAGGGCAGCAGTAACATCGAATAATAATTAACACAGCTTAACGCCTCTACCCCAGCTATGGTTAGCGGAATGAGAACAGGATACCCCCGTGGTTCAAAGTTCCGCGATGGCTCAAGATTACGACAAGAAAGTTCCCGAAGAAGGCTGGAGGGCATATCGGCCGAAACGTTGTACAGATAACAATAAAGATGAGGACAATAGTCCGAATAACGCAGATAGTAGTAATCATCAAGCCTCATCTCAAACATTCAAAGAAATAGAATTAGTAAACATTCGTATTTTTAAAAAGTTTTTTTTTCATTAATTCTTAGATTTCAACTTTGTTTTTATGAACTCTACACAAATCATGGGGTTACAAAAGGTTTAGTTACCACCAATTTTCCCTGTGAAATCTACCCATATTTAACACTATGAGACTTGCATAAATGTTAATAGTATCTTGAAAAATTTTTGTCCATTCGAAAGAAGAAACATTAAACAAGCTCCTAATGATTTTTTAAAAAATTTCAGTTTACGGAAATAATGAAAATTATAAACGAAAAAATAATGTTGAAATTTAACGTAGCCAAAAACAAGGTATGACTAGAGGTTTTTTAAAAATTCTATGAAAAATCAATCAATGGTCCAATTTTTACGAAAATTTCCAGAATTACTTGCCTTTTGATGAAAAGGTGTCTGCATTAGTTTTAAAAATATTGGGGGATTTTTTTTTTTCGAGGTCTACCCCCCCCTCCCATTTTATTTTATGAAATATGAAAAAATAAACCGACAAAAAACGATTTTTACTTTTTTCTATAAAGATAAGAGTCTGAATAATTATATCAGAAGATTTTTATAAGTTTCAATGTGAGATCTTTTTAGTAAAAGAACCATGAATACAGAATTCTGCTAAAAAAATATCAATAAAGAAACTGACCGTGTTGTAAATAAACGGACTGTTTTACATATTTTTCAAGATAAAGATGAGTAATTATTCCCCAATCGGATAATTTGATCTTTGAATTAGCAGTTTTTGTTTGTAACAACTTTTTAAGTTATTTCTTTTTGCGAAATTAAAAAAAAAAAAAAAAAAAAAAAAGTTAATATTTACGTTTCTCCCTTCAATATGGCCTAAACTGATCACGTGACCTATTTTGGTGGTACCTACAAGGTTTTAATCAAAACAATAATTGCTTATAGAAAAGGATGGTTTTCATGCAGAAGGCAGCGTGACAATAAAGATATGGTATGAGGGCCGGTTTAGCTCAGTTGATAGAGCGTTCGCCTAGGAATCACAAGGTTCCTGGTTCGATACCAGCTCTCGCCAACTCCGCGTATTAGTAACACAGGGATCTTCGCGGTAGAGTGGGGAGCTTATGGTAGATGGGGCGCTCGACCTCAGACGCTAAAATATTCTCTTTGGTCTAGCGCTAATGAAAAGGGGATAGACTCCCTCGCTGATTGGCCGATACCGACTTTATGCCACCCCGACGACTTTACTTATGGTGCAAGTGCGGATAATTTTTGACTTCTTCGTAATTTCTACCTGTTAGCAATGATTTTCTTAGATTAAGATTCGAATTTATTGGAAACACTAGGAACGATCCATAGGGTGAGGTCTTTAACATAAAAGACTAATTGCTTATAGAAAAAGGATGGTTCTCATTGTCTTTAACAATAATCAGTGGGAAGCCATGTTGCTGCAAGATGGAATCAATTTTATCTAATTCAAAATACTTTGCATACATTACCTCATACATTACCCATTCATACCTCCTCAAAAAAGAAGCAGCCCCATATTGCATACCATGCCAAAAACCCTACACAATCAAACACATTTTAACAGAATGTAACAACCTAAAACAAATACGAAAAAATACTACCAAACAAATCTAAAACAGATATTCTACCAAATAAACCCAGAAAAACTACTCTGATACATAAAAGAGGCACACATCTACAACAAAATCTAAAATTCTTCCCCCAAAAAATGAAAACACAAAAATATATGTTAAAAAGAATCATCTAAAAGTTCCATTCACAAAAAATGTCAAAAACAAAAAATCTTTAGAAAATTAAACATTATCACCAATTCATTTCAAAAACGTAGTCGGCATTAAATGACCCATTGAGGTTGATATGCCGTAAAACAAGAATACTTTAAAATCCTTTTAAATGTACTAATTGGGCACCATATATTTTCCCCACATTAACAGGTAGGCAATTCAATTCCGATGAAGAAGACTCAAACGAATGAAGATAAAAAACATTCATAAGAATGTGATTTCCGCCCTGTCGGTGTGGCATTAGAATGCACCGACTGCACCTCTGCAGAGGGGTAAGATTCCCCCAATGGGGCCCACCTGTGGCGACCCGTGATGCTTAAGGATAGAACCCAGGTGGCTGAGCAGTCCATGACTTGCAATATTCCACTTTAGGCTTTTCTTGGACTAGACGGGCGGTCGGAGAGTCCCCCTCGGATAAATCGGCTGGCCACGTCAATCCCTAGCACCTATATGATTGCCCCAACCCTATTGCCCTTATGGCAACCCCAACCCTTATTATATGGGTACTAGAAGGCGGTGGCTGAAGGTCTATATGTCCTGGGAATGACGTTAAACTATCCGATGGTGAGGTTTCAGTTTTAGAGGTTTGGGGAATGTGGAGTACCTCTTGATCACCATTGCTCCCTGGTCCACTCTGATCTACGGTATTGGCTGATTCACCCCCTGGTGGCAAGGACAGGTAATTAATCCCTATTTTTTCCAATAATGTCTAACCGTTCAACACTTAGATGGGTGATCATTTAAGTAACATCAGGTACTGAAAGCGATCCGATATCAAAATTATTCGATTTGGCATTAAATGACCCAAAAGGGTTGATATGCCGTAAAACAAAAACAACCAATAACCGTTTCTTGTAGAGACAATAAATCTTACCTGTTTTCGAGGATTGTTTGGTGAGAGTCCTGTGCGCATATCATATGCAACTCTTTCGTAGGGAATATATTCATCTCCTGTTTTATTGGCATCAAAATCTGGGTCTCCAATAGGAACTGGAACTCGAAGTATCTCCGTTGGACAGGCAGAGTCATAAGTGTGGGAAACTTCCATGCTGATGAAATTGCCTATGTATTAGAATATAATAGTAATACAAATAAAATAAAAAGTTATCCAGAGGTGTAGGATGAAGCATTTTTATAATTCTTCGCGCGCGCACACACACACTTGAATTATTCCTCAATATAACTTCGCAGAGGTAAGACACATTTTATCTTTTCCAATATTTTGTATAACAATTCAATGCTTCAATAGAGTCTTCTCCAATATTTTATATAACAATTCAATGCTTCAATAGAGTCTTCAATATTTTATATAACAATTCAATGCTTCAATAGAGTCTTCAATATTTTATATAACAATTCAATGCTTCAATAGAGTCTTCTCCAATATTTTATATAACAATTTAATGCTTCAATAGAGTCCTGTGGATGTGAGAAAGGCTTTTCTTAAAAATTAACTTTTAGGAGAGGTCCTTTTGAAAAGATCTTTTTCATTTATTTCATTCATTATTCTATTCATTAATTCATTTTTACATTAATTCTTAACTCTCATATGTGTGAAGATAGGAAGGTTGGAGTAAAATCCGACTGTATGAGGTGAGGTAAAAGGAAAAGTGAACAAAAATAATGACTCAAACAAGTCCAAGTAGGAGAGAATTGGACTTGTTTGAGTCATTATTTTTGTTCATTTTTCCTCATATATATAACAAAATAAAAACAAATCATTCATAGTAGGAACAAATAAGCCTTGTATTAAAACAAAGTTACAGTAATAAGAGCAGACAAAATGTTCTCTTCAAGGTTGAGCAGAATATAATTTTTTTTTAAACTTCAGGAGAGAATTCCTTCTATATCAGCAGTGAAGTAAATTTTATAGAGGGAAAGATAGAAAACGCGTGACTTAAGCAGCAGGTAAATAGTTTGAATTCTAATGACGTGGATTCGTCAAGCAGTGGTGTATTCTCCGTATCTACTCGAAAATTTCCAATTTATAATCTCGCCATAGGCTCCAAATTCATTCTTTTTGAAAACTTCTTGTTAAGCGCGAAAGCCTCTGATTGGTCCAAAATTATCATTTTTACTTTATACCTGCGCTGACCCTATGCACAGAATGCCTATTTTATAATTATTTTTGCTTTTGATGCGTTAACTTACGATTTCCTTATACGCATCACACACACAAAAATTGCATAGCTGTCCTGTACGGATAGAGCACTCCTAACGGCCTTATGTTTATATCAGTAAATACCTTCCCTTAAAGGTTGGTTGTGTCGATTCTGAAGCACCCTACCTTGTCTTGTCGCACTGATGGGCTGCGAATCGGCGGAACAGAACTGTATGTGACGTCAAATATATGTGTGCGTGTTTACCCCTCCCCCAAAATGTATGTACATAAATACAGCTCTTACACCTATAATCAAGCACTTTATTTTCATTTACATGATTACTACACACATACAACAAAAAGTATAGAATACAAACCAAAGTGGGCGAATAGAGCAGTCCAATTATTTTGTGAGTGAGGTCCGTTTTGACTGCGGAATAATTCATTGCTAAGAATTCTGGGATTCGGACGTTCTGATCCGGAAGGCATATAAGTAATATCCTCGTAAGCAGTTGGCAGGGGGAAAAGCATTGGAGCACCTACAAAAAAAAAATTGTGTAATAAAGTGGTGTTTGAAAAAAAAAAATCCCTCAATGAACAAAAGCTGATAGAACATTAGGAGTGCCACATAATGAATTACAGTTAAAAGATGATATGACGAATTTTTGTTTGTAAATAATATTTTCGTTAAATTCTATACGTTAGATAACTTTAAATATATATTAAAAGAAAAACTATATATAAATTAATAATACCAGGCATGTGTTTATTGAAACCTGCTTTAAAAAGCGCTATGGACTATTTAAGGTTACCTTCCATATATATATATATATATATATATATATATATATATATATAATACAGCGTTAATGTTTTATAAAGTAATGTTAATGACTAAATTAAATATTCATTGATTAACTTATTTAATTCCTGAAATGACTGACATAAGCAGTCACGTAGTTTCAGTTACAGACAAATATATATATATATTCATTCAAATTCGGCCTCGCCAAGGTGTAGTTTGCTTGTGATTATTTCAATTATAATTAACAAATTCTCTATGTATATGTTGTCGATGCAGCTATGCACTATACGCATTGTAATTGCCTTTAAAATATAAATAATAAAAATAAAGATAAAAATAAATAAAACAACAAACCTGCTCGTGCCAATCCAGGATTCTCAGGATTATTGAACCATCCATCAAAACGTTGGCGCGCATTTCCTAATGAATTAAAAAAAATAAAATAAATGAATAAAATTCCCATAAATGTTTATTTTGTGTTTTAACATGTCAAAATTGATTGGTTAGTTGGATTTTACGGCACATCAACACTTGTTGGGTTATTTTATTCCGAAAACGTTTTATTCATTCTTGATGGGTATTCAAAAAAGAATTTAACTCTATTTTTAAAGATATTTTTTAAACTCTTTTTTTTATTTAACCCATAGATGGTATCCTAAAAAGGTATTATTCCGGGTGAGAGTGAGCCTGTAAGTAAAGGTAATGAAAGGTGGGTACTCCACACTCCCCAGAGTTCCAGCATTGGAACTTCATTAGATGCAGTTTAATGTCATACCTAGGACACTAAGACCCTCAGTCACCGTCTTCTAGCTCATATATGATGAAAAGGGTCGGAAGCTGCCATACGGGCAATAGGTTCGGGACAATTATATAGGTCCTAGAGCTTGACGTGACCAGCCGATTGATCAAAAGTGGCCCCTCTGAAAGCTCGTCAAGCCTAAGGGCCAAAAAGGAGTGTTGCATGTCATGGATTGCGCAGAATTCTTAAGCATCACGGGAAGCCACCCACTTCCAAGTGGTGCCTATGTTCGAGGAGGGGGGGGGGTCTTCTCGGCAGAGTTTCAGTCAGCGTTTTCTACAACCCCATCCAACAGTGCGGAATTTTCTAAGGGAGATAATTTTTTTATTTGGCGAGTTTCGTGTGTGGCGTGCCGGTGGCCTAGAGGTAGTCCGACTGCATTCTGGGTTCTCTGTCGGGGGAGATCGTAGGTATACACTGCTGATGAGACCTAATAAGGTTGAAACAGTTGTACAATGTTCCACACGTCGCACGCGGTATTCGTCGAGTTTGCTTGTCGTGATTATTTCAATTATAATTAAGAAATTCTAAGGGCCAAAGTGGAGTGTTGCATGTCATGAACTGTGCAGGATTCTTAAGTATCACGGGTAGCCACCCACTTCCAACAAGTGTCCTCATTCGAGGAGGGGGGGGTCTTCTCTGCAGAGTTTCAGTCAGTGTTTTCTACAACCCCAGCCAACAGTGCGGAACTGGGTCATAGTTGTTGAGTTATTTTATGCTCAAGACATTTAGTTTTATTCATTCTTGATGGGTATTTGATGTAATGAATATGCATACACCTGGGTCCCCCTCACAGTAATATGATTGGCTGGTGTCAGCCATAAATACAGGACAATGTAGGAGGTACAATGCCCACGACTACGACATCGCACCAGTATTATTACTTACCTGCTCGATTGTACCACTGTTACCGTGGCCCTACCACTCTGCTACTTCTACTAAATATATCACTTCCCGGGATATATCAGTATTCAATTTTAACTCAATTTTTCTCAAACTCAATTAATTTAAAAACATTTTTTAAAACTCATTTTTTCTATGTACCCTAACAAGTACTACCACACCAGTTCACAGTGGACCTGGGAGTAATGGCGATGAAAGGGTAATCCACACTCCCCAGAGCTTTATAATTTGAACTTCAACATTAGATGCAGTTTAGCGTCATACCCAGGACAAACAAGTGCTGGGGAATCAGGCCAAAACTAAGGGGCGGACGAGTTATGATTTTGAAGCCCAGCCCTCTAGAGCAGGACTTCCCAACCTCACAAAGTTGGACTCAGCGGGTTTTTACGTCAACTGGTCGGATAAGGCAATAACGGTAAGAGTTTCTATTTCTTTGAGGATTTTTCACATTTCTTTAAAAGTATTTGCTGTTATCCGTCATTAAATGTTATTTGTTTTTCCTTGTACAGTTTCACGGTGGTTATTAAATAAACTTAATGACATCAGTAAAGGAGCGTCATGCCATCTCTTTCTTCGAGACCAGTAGGCAGTAAAAAGTGTTACATGTCATGGACTGTACAGCCATCAGGATGCAGTTGAGCCTCATACCCAGGACAAACAAGTGCTGGGGAATCAGGCCAGTTATGATTTTGAAGCCCAACCCTCTAGAGCAGGAGTTCCCAACCTTAACAGCCATAATTTATTAATGAAACATCTGATTAGTATTATCTGCGTTATTCGGACTATTGTCCTCATCTTCATTGTTATCTGTACAACGTTTCGGCCGATATGCCCTCCGGCCTTCAGGTATTTCTTGTCGGATCGGGAACCTAACCGATTACGAAAAGAAGGTTCCCCCGATTACGAAAAGAAGGTTCCCCCGATTACGAAAAGAAGGTTCCCCCGATTACGAAAAGAAGTACCTGAAGAAGGCCGGAGGGCATATCGTCCGAAACGTTTACAAATAACAATGAAGATGAGGACAATAGTCCGAATAACGCAGATAATACTAATCATCAGGCCTCATCTCAAACATTGAGAAATAGAAACATCTGATGTTGTTCCTAATGATAAAAAGATGTATTATCAGGGATAAATGATCGTTGTTTTGTTTTATGGTACATCAATACTTTTGGGGTTATTTAATGCCAAATCAATTCATTGTCCCATAATAGTTCATACATTTAGAATATAGAATTTATAGGCGAATGTAACAACTATTGTGGGACAGAGACATGCTACTTTGGTACATGGCTACCTCCGTCCCATAATATTTGTTACATTTACTGTATTAAATTTACATGCAAATGTAACAACTATTATGGAGCAAAGGTCGAGGTTCATGGCTATCTCTGTCCCATAATAGTTGTGACATTTAATCTATTAAATTTATATACAAATGTAACAGTTATTATGGGACAGAGGCAATGCAATTATGTTGCCAGACATTGACATAAGACTTGATACTTCATAGCATTCCTGTTCTATTTAACATCTTAATACTCTTAAAAGATTGAAACTAAAAGGGGGGCATGACATGCCCGGGGCAATTTTTCAGAGAAATAATAATACACCCCCGCACCCAAGAAAAAAAAAAAAAAAAAAAAAAAAAAAACCAAATGAAGATCATTCTATTCAAGTACTTATTAGATAGACACAAAAGATCCCAGTCACATCTTTTGTACAATGTTAGCGAAATCTTAGAAGTGTCTTTGATCTTATTCAGCTCGAACGATAGAGCATCTGCCTAGATACCGGGTTCGATACCGGCCCTCGCCGACACAGCGCATGAGTAGCAAAAATTGGATTTGTGCGGTAAAGTGGAGAGCTGATCGTAGGCGTGGTGTTCCACCCAGGTGCAACCAACTCAGCGTATGAGTAGTACAGATTTGTGTGGTAAAGTGGGGAGCTGGTGGTAGGTGTGGCGCCCCACCTCAGACGACATTATCCTTGGTCCAGCGCTAGGGAAAAGGGGATAGACTCCCACGCTGTCTGGCTGATACCGACTTTAGGCCGCCCCGACAGCTTTGGCATTAAATTTGAAAGCACAACAAGAATAAAACAAAAATGTCTTCGGCATAAAATAACCCAATAGTTGACGTGCCGTAAAACCCAACCGAAAAACCAGCTACGCACACTTCTTCCATCAGTGTTGCAGTGCTTGTATCCTGTTAGTCCAAAAAAGTCATCTACCTATACATATATAAAGGGCAGTTGTGTGTATATGTATGTCCGGAGGAAACTTCAAAAATAAAACAATTAACGACAAAGTAAATATATATACTAATTAAATATCACCCGGGCTTGGTTTTTGAGCAAAAATAATAGAGATTTGATTTATATTCGTGAAGATAATTTTAAAAAATTTAAATGATAACAGCATGTTTGTTTTTTTTTCATTTAATATTTTAGATAGTAGACATTAACATTTCTTTTCAGAGTAGCTGGATCAATGCAAGGTCAATTTTCTTTTACATAGGGATTTAAATGGGGTATCCCACGAGGACTCAACTCACGATTCAGTAATAATGGATCTGCGGGACTAACTTAAAAATCCACCTCTACCCAGGTGACGCCGGGTAGCCACTGCTAGTACATATATAAAGGGCAACTGTGTATATGTGTATGTCCGGAGGCAACTTCGAAAATAAACAATTAATGACAAAGTAATATATACACACACTATCACCAGGGCTTGGTTTTTGAGCAAAAATAATGAAGATTTTATTTATATTTGGGAAGATATTTAAAAATTAAAAATTGTATAATAACAGAAGGTAATTGAAATATGATGTTGATTGATTGAATTAATCGCCTCATTTATATTGTATTTTTTTTTTTTAATTGTAAATTATTGAATTAAAATTTACTATATGGTTACATATTTACGTGGGGATTTTATGGGGCATCCAGTGAGGATCTAACTTGGGATAAGTAATAATGGATCTGTGAGACTAACTTTAAAAAAAAAAAATCTCCCCCTCTACCCAGGCGACGCCGGGTAGCCACTTCTAGTCAACAATACATGTTACGTTATCATGTGTACTTTTCGTCCCAACCTCAAAAATGAATTTATACAAAAGAAACATTGAAATTGTTGGGTCAGTAAAATGGTTATTCCTGTATATAGAGCGAGTGAGGGAGAGGCTCTGTGATTGGATATACCAATCACGTGATTGGTCCAGAGTTTTGGCGCAATATCCAAAAAGTGGTCAGACAGATTCTACCCGCGGTACCACGAGGCAACGAATTCAGGGGCTCAAGGAAACCACCCTAAGATATCTTCTTCATTGCGCCGGTAAGTCCCTTAAACTCAACTTTATATACAGGAAGGACTTTATATTGTTTGTTGTTTTATGTCTAGCCAATAAATAGTTTGAATTAAAAGGAAATATTAATTCCTTTCTTGTTGTTAGTCTTAGAACTGAATGTTATACTAACACAATAAAATCAATTTAAAAAGATTTTCTTTTGTTGTTTTCTTTTGTGACAAAGAAATGGTCGATCTTTGTTCGAAAACCACAAGTTATTACTCGTGTGAAAATCTTTTATTAATTATTTGAATCATTTGTTGGTTACTTTTCAAAAGGCATTGTGCGCTATTTAATACCAAATCTTGGAAATTATTGTAGAAGAACGATAGTGTTAGGGAGAGTTATCTCCCCTAACGATTCTAGACCGGTTATACTCATTGACAAGCAGGGAGACACAAAAAAAAGACTGACAAGCAGAGCGTCAGATAGACAAGGACTTGCCCCATGTGATGAACAACACATGATACAGTTGAATTCTATCCAAAACCATCCCACTGTATTCCCGGTCAGTGAGAATAAATAAAACAAATAGTTATAATGTTAAACATATTTCACCGTTTTTAATATTATTTGTTATTCCTACATCTCGGGATATAACAGCTCGAATTATAAATAATAGCATAAAAAGTAGTTAAAATTTAACTAATTCTATCTTAAGATTTTAATATTACTAATTTATAGTGGTTCACTGTTATATTTCAGTATCTCACCTATTCAAAATTAATAACTATTCAAAAAAAATATCTAATGTATTTAGTTAAAATTTAATAGTATAATTTTAATAATATTTTAGTGACCGGCCCATCCTATGTCTACAATTACCTATTGATTCAATTCTATTATTCAAAAGATTGTTCTTGGAATCTAATTTTAACTAATTTCTCGCGTAGACATGGGTAACATGGATAATTTAGAGCTCAGCACACGTTTGATTTTTGTAAGATATTTCACTCAATAATTGGTGTTATGTTTTTATCCTTTAAATCCCAAATATTCCTAGATAAGATTATGGCGTTTCTAGCAACTATATCTCATTACAAGGAAAGGCTGGGGGGGGGGGTAAAACCTGCAATCAGATCCATTAGCTGGAGTCCCAAAAGGTTGTGTGATGCTGAACTTCAATATTATCCAGCAACTCTTGCGACACTAATTGCTAAACTGCATGTTTTTTTTCCCCTTTGGAATCATCATGGCAGCATAGAGGTGGGAGACCTGCTGCTTGGTTGACAGCTCATCCTTCATATCAACCCACCCAGGCTATGTGGTTTCTATGTTTTTTTTTTTTTTTTTTGGACACACCATTGTCTAGTAGACAGGTCTTCATAAAGTCACACGTTGCAGGCAGTGTCATCAGACTGGTACGGGTAGCCGACACTCTCTCCGCGGCAAACAGTCATTTTTGGTATCTCCCAAGACCTCCCACCAGGTTAGGATGTGACACACAAACCGAAGCTCTGCGTGGATCCCATCAGCATTGACTAGGAAATGGCCCCAGTGGGATCATGTTAATGAGGCCACAGTCGACTGAATTCTGCTGAAAACAGTCATTCTTGGATTTAGAAAGACCTCCCACCAGGTTAGGAAGTGACAAGGTATTTTTAACATGGGAAGCAACGCACAAACTGAAGCTCATGTGTGGATAGTCAAAAAATTCGTGGATCCCACTATTAATTTGACCTGGGCCGACTGAAAGAAAAAAAAAGCGTTGATCCCATCGGGACCATGCTGTTATTTTGGCCTGGGCGACTGAAAACAGTCATTCTGGTATTTACCCCCCCCCCCAGGTTTGGATGTGACAAGGCCTTTTTTAATATAGAGAGCCATGTACAAACCAAAGCTTATGCGTGGTCAGTCAAAAAATGCGTGGGTCCCACCGGATCACGTTGTTACTCTGAATTGACCTATCTGTAACGGGTGACTACAAACTATTTTTCATCCTAACTCTAGTTATGAAAATCTAATCCATCTATACGTATATAAAGGACAGTTTGTGTGTATCTATGTCCGGGGGAAACTATGAAAGTAAAACAATTAATGACAAAGTAAATATATATACACACATTCACAATCACCAGATCTTAGTTTTTGAACAAAAATAACGAAGATTTGATTTATATTCGTGAAGATGATTAAAACATAAAATTTAAATAACAGTATGGATTTTCTTTTTTTTTTTTGCAATTAGTATTGAATAGACAATTTTTATTTTCAGAGTGTCTGGATCTACGAAAGATTTTTTTTTTTTTTTTTACATTTTAATGGGGCATCCTGCTAGGACCCAACTCGCGATTAAACAATAATGGATCTGCGAGACTACATTGTCTCTTAACCCCCCCCCCCCAGGCGACACCGGTAGCCGCCTCTAGTATAGAATAACGATGATTTTAAGTTTTTGTATTGATGTTAGGGATTCTCAAATTATGAAATGCGAGGCAATAAACTTTGTTTATTTTTGTTGTACTGTATTTTGAGAAAGAAACTTTTTTGCAATTAATATAAACTAGCAAACAAACGTAATATTTCCTCTTAGGGGGCCCTAAGAGGAAATATTTAAGTTTTAATCTAATATATTAAATTAGAAAGACTAACGAAACTAAATAAGAACGAATATAAAAATATTACGCTTATTTTAATGTTATTTCTATATATATATATATATATATATATATATAGCTTTTAATACGTTTGAACGTATAATAATGTGAACAAGTGATAAGACAAACAGGAATATTTATTTTATTGTTCTCAACAAGTTTCGACTAGCTTATCGTCAGGATAAAGAAAGTTTTTAAAAGGTTTTAAGTGTCTGACAAGAAACCAATATATATATATATATATATATATATATATATACACACACACACATACACGCGTCCTGGGTATAAGATAAAAATATGGTGAGACTCCAGTTCTGAAGTAGTACCTCTTCGTTGCAACTATTGCCAGGTTCACTCTGACCCGGAGTGGTAGTATCTATGGGTCTAATAGATCTGTCTAAAAATAATTCAAGAAACAACTACACAAAAAAAAAATGTAAATATGATCATACAATGAATGCGATTCCCTAACCTATATGCATGTGAGTGAGTGAGTGAGATTTTTTTCTTTCTTTTCATCATGTTCGATTAAAACAGACTAGGGTTATCACTTACGCGCGCTCACCCTCTATCTTCCTCTACTCTTTCTTCCCTTTATAATAAAATTTCATTTTTAACCATAGGGTGTTGCAAGATGATAACGGTCGGAAGATTGAGGAACAAGAGTATTAATATATAGAAGATTTGAAACTGAAGGAGGATAAAGTTTTTTTAAATATCTAAAAAAAATTAAAAAAAAAAAAAAAAAAAAAAAACTCTTGTCTCCCACCGGCTGGTATAACGCAAGGTCTTTTTTACGCGTGGATTTCTTTTATGGGGCATCCAGTGAGGATCGAACTCACTATTCAGTAGTAATGGATCTGCGAGACTAGCTTGCCAACCATAACACCACGACGGGAAGCGGTAATTTCCTGATCTCTCACCAGACCGGCATCTAAATTTAACCAGCGGGTGGGGTTTGACACAAGATCGGGTGTCCATCGAGGATCGAACTTGCTATTCAATAATAATGGATCTGCGAGACTAGCTTGCCAACCATTACACCACGACGGGAAAAAGCTTCGGGTGAAGAAAAAAATACAGGGTGATTGTAAAGTAACTTCCTTCCCTATTTTAAAAATTTCTTTCTGAATCATTACTTTTACAGAAAATGAATACGAAAACACGTATAACCGAGTTTTATTTGGAAATCTATATAAGCACCAGCATTCGCCTCCAGCCTCTCAAGAATCGCATCAACTGATCTTCCCAGGAACTCTTGCGGAATGGCAGAAATAAATTATCATATTCGCCCGGTCAAGTTCTTCCAAAGTCGATGGTTTCGTAAAGTAGACTTTACTCCTTCAACCAACCCCAGAGAAGAAAAAAAAGTCGCATGGTGTTAAATCAGGCCTTCTGGGTGGCCACTTACGCAGACCACATCTACCCATCAATTCCCAGGAAAATAGGGATCCAGCCATTCATGAACAACAATAGCAAAATGTGGAGGAGCACTACCAACGACAATACAGATTTAATTGCCATATAATGAGGAACATACATTAAAGAATGGAGAAAGCATGTAATTGCATATAAAAAAAAAAATTCATGAATAGTTTAAAATAGGGAGTTACTTTTCAATCACCCTGTATATTAAGTAGCATGCATTAAAGAATTGAGAAAAGTGTAACACTGTAGAAGTTAAAGTTAAACTTGCAAATCGTTGTCAAAATTAAAACGGAAACTTATTTGGTGGTGATCCATGACAGTTTAACTACAGTATATTAATTAACTTTTTTGCGAATTGGTTTAGGGGTTAAGGTTGTTTTTAATTACGTATTGCTTTAAAAAAAAAAAAAAAAAAAAAGTTACTATACATTTAATGTTGAAAAATAATTTTTTTTTAAATCAAGTTTAATTGAAATTATACATTGCAATACTAACACAAACTGAGACTAATGTGTCTACCCTTGGATTCAATAATTAATTTCAATGGTTAATTAAATGTATAATAATTTGTTTTTTAATTTTAAAATACGTAAAAAGTGATTGAAAAGTAACTCAATATTTTAAACTATAAGACAGTAGGGATGTCCGGTCTGCCGTGTCAAATTTACCCCCCCCCCATGTTTAACAACATGAAACATGAATAAGTCAATATTATCTTCAACATTTTTGTACCATTCAAAAGAAGAAACATTACAAAAACTCCTGATTTTTTTTTTAAATTCAGTTTACGTGGAAAAAAAAAAATCGTGCAAATTTGACCCTTAATTGATTTTTCATAGAATTTTTTTTTTTTTAAAGCCGATAATCATAACTTGTTTTTGGCTACGTTAAATTTCAATTCGATGCAAAAATGTAAACATTATTTTTGTTCCTAATTTTCATAAGCTGAAAAAATATTTAAAAATAATTAGAGCTGACTTCTGATTTAGGTCGGAAAATTCAAACGGAATTTTTTTTGGAGGTACCCAATAGTTTAACTACAGTCTATGAATTAACATTTTGCGAATTGGGTTACGGTTTTTAGGGGATTAAGGTTGTTAATTACGTATTGATAAAAAAAAATATTAAAAAACAACAACCCCAAGTTACTATACATTTAAATGTTGAAAAATATTTTTTTAAACTAAGTTTAATTGAAATTATACATTGCAATACAAACAACTGTCTCAATAATAGATTCAATAATAATTAGTTTTTTTTGCTGTTTATTTTTTTTAAAGCAATACGTAATTAAAAACAACCCCCTAAAACCGTAACCCAATTCGCAAAATGTTAATTCATAGACTGTAGTTAAACTGTCATTGCGTACCTCCAAAAAAAATGTCAGTTTTAATTTTCCGACCTAAATCAGAAGTCAGCCCTAATTATTTTAAAAAAAAAAATTTTTTTCAGCTTATGGAAATAATGAAAATTAGGAACGAAAATAATGTTTACAATTTCGCACCATTAAATCAATTGAAATTTAACGTAGCCAAAAACAAGTTATGATTATCGGCTTAAAAAAAATCTATGAAAAATCAATTAAGGGGCAAATTTGCACGATTTTTTTTTCTTCACGTAAACTGAATTAAAAAAAAAAAAATTTTTTTTAAAAATCCTGAGTTTTTTTTTTAATGTTTCTTCTTTTGAATGGTACAACATTTTTGAAGATAATATTCACCTCTATTCAAGTTTCATTGTGTTAAACATAGGGGGGGGGGGGTAAATTTGACACGGCAGACCGGACATCCCTACTGTCTTATAAATAGTTTAAAATAGGGAGTTACTTTTCAATCACCCTGTTATACTATAACAGAATGAGTGAAAAGTAACTCCCTTCTCGTTCCGCGTATAACTTATACGAGGAAGGAGACATTCGAATTACATATTTCTGGTTAAAAACAAATCGTGGGTGGGAGAAATAGTAGATTGTTTTACTTACCTGTTGCAATAAGAAATAACAGAAGATAGTTCAGTGTCGACAGCAAAGTACCGTAAAAAACGGAACCCATTTTTTGAATGTTTTTAAAATATTTGAGAAAAAAAAAGTAAGTACGTGAACAGTCTTTTTCGTTTACGTTATTTGTACAGGTAGATAGATAGTTGAGCACTTTTCTTTTGTCACTTCCTCTGTAGTAGTAGCATAAAATGAACGGCTTTTTTGTTTTGTTTTCAGCCGGATTCTAAATGAGACGAATATCACGTTTTTTGAAGAGATGATAGACTGCCACACCAGCCATGATTGATGTCGTACAATCAATGAATCTCTGGAGAAATATTGTTAAATAAATATGCCACGATATCTTGTCGGGACGTCAGTAAAACAAAACAAAAAAAACTGTTAGTGAAGCTGCGGGCTTGGCCGACTCTTCTATTGGGCGTAACTTTATAACTGTTTCTGCCCCGCCCATAGAAATGGGAGGAGCCATTATTTATTTGTTTATTTATTTATTTGTTTATCTATCTATTTATCTATAATAATTTATTTATTTTAAATCGAGTGTTGAGATAATAAGAATTAAACTATTTTTAGAATCTATTTTTAGAAAAATATGACGAAACGACCCGTGAAATCCCTTGATTGTCCGTGATTATACTGATGCTTCTATGGGCACCTCATAGCAAGCTAGATTAGCAAACCATTGTTAATGAGTTCGATTCTCACTGGGTTCCCTATTCTTTTGGCCTTGTGCCGCATCGAAACCACTCTTAATAAATAACTATACTGCTGATTCTATTTGGGAAGGAATGGAGTATTTATTAGCTTTTAAGTTATCTATTTTATCCACTCCGCTACCAAAATGGTTGGTTGGATTTTACGGCATGTCAACACTTGTTGGGTTATTTTATGCCGAAGATGTTTTGTTTTATTCATTCTTATGTTGGGTATTCAATTTTTTCTTAAACATTTTTTTTAAAAACACATTATTTTAAAATCGTTTTTTTATCCATTACATTTCTTTAAAATTATTTTAAAAAATCTATTTAATCGATAGGGGGGACACTAACTACCGGGTTAGAGTGTACCTGGGAGTAATGGCAATGAAGGGGTACTCTACACTTCCCAGAGCTCCAGAACTCGAAATTCACCACTAGATGCAGTTTAATAGAATGCCCAGGACACCCAAGGTGTTTGGAGTAGGTGCGTCTGGTCCCTATTCATAGGCATACAAAACAGGGGTTCGGTGTGTGTGTGTGTGTGTGTGTGTAGAATTGTATAGTTTCAGGACAAATAATTCTGTTTTAAAACTTCATGTTATCGATATTGAAACCAAAATGAAACTGCCGAATTATTTTTCAAAAGAAAAATACTAGGAATACCCAAAAATCCGTCTGCTTTTCATATTAAAGACGAATTAAAATTGATTAAATCGATTATTTAAGGTCAAATTTTTGTATAAGTCGAAAAGTAGTAACATAATGAGCATCAGTAAAAAAAAAAAAAAAAAAAAAAAAAAAAAAGGCAAAATAATATGACCATGTAATTTATTTTTAATACATTTAAAACTATTTTTTCGGTCAATTTTGATCAAGATGGCCGCCTGTGAGTTGCCGTAAAATCCGTGTTTACAAAATAAAAAATAAATAAATAAAATAAGAATAAGTTTTGAAATGAAATAAATGACGCATTATAAAATTCATTCACTGATAAATCAACACTAAAAATTTCATTAAAATCGGATAATTCCCTGATTTCTGGTAAATTTATTTCAAACGGGGAAGGGGTAAATTTGTATTGTAAAAACACGGATTTTTCGACAAATTGGGTACACCTAAAAAATACCTATTTATTTTAAACTAGAAGAGGCTACCCAGAATCGCCTGGGTAGAAGGGGCTAAAAACCTTGATTTGTTTACTTTTGAGATTTACAAATGCTGGGCATTTTTAAGTAGAATGTCAATGCTATTTCTATGTATATTTTAATTTTTAAATATCTTTGAATATAAATTTAATTCATAATTATTGCACAAAAAGCAAGAACCGGTGATATTTAATGGGGATATATATCTACTTTGTCGTTAATTGTTTTATATTCGTAGTTTAAGCCGGACATACATACATACATACATACATACATACATACACACCAACTGTCCTTTATGTATGTATAGATATAGATGATTTATCTCATTTGTTTGTTTGGATTTTATGGCATGTCAACCCTTGTTGGGTTATTTTAAGCCGAATACGTTTTTGTTTTATTCATTCTTTTTATCTATTTATTTTTTTAAACTCATTTTTAAAACTCATTTTTATCTATTTAACCTATAGATGGGATCCTGATAGGTACTACCACCCCGGGTCAGAGTGGACCTGGGAGTAATGGGTAATAAAGGACTATTTGCTCGTAAATTCCTACCATGAAATAAACTGAACCCCCATTTTATGTCCGTGTTTTTGCAATAAATGTTTTATTTTTCTTGCACCCGTTATTTTACAATACTAAATATATTTCCTTTATTTATTTTAATATTCACTTCAATGTGTATATTCTAAAAGCTTTTATTTTGTGAGAATGCTTAGTTTTAAAGTGGGGGTTCGTTTTTTACACTTCAACTTTTTACTCGTAAATTCCTACCATAAAATGCCCAAGCCTAATTTTATGGCAGGAATTAACGAATAAAATGTTGAATATTACTTTTTGTTGTTGTTATTTCTTTTCTTTTTGGCTTTGGTACTCTAAAATAAAAACGTCAGATTTTAATCATCGTCGACGAAAAAACAAAATTACGGTCATAAAAAGAGGATCCAATTTATGCCTAAATTGTAAAACGAGCCCCCACTTTAAAACTAACCATTCTCACAAAATAAAAACTTTTAGAATATGCACATTGAAATGAATATTAAAACAAATAAATAAAATATATTTTGTATTGTAACATAACGGGTGCAAGAAAAATAGAATATTTATTGCAAAAACACGGACATAAAATGGAGGTTCAGTTTATTTTATGGTAGGAATTTACGAGCAAATAGTCGTCCTTTATTACCGGAATAATGATGATGAAGGGTTTATTTGTCTCATACCCCACCTGTATGGACTGGGCACAAGGCTCCGTTTTAACGTGGGCCCACCCACAAGCCGAAGCTAATGGGTGGGAGAGAACAAAAATTGCGTCGATCCCATCGGCATTCCCCCCTCAAGGGGGGCGCCTCAGGCGCTGGGCAATAAACCCAGCCCTGCCCCCAAAGGGGCAGGTATTGCCTGGGGGGATGGCCCTCTGGGATCGACGCTATTAATTTAATGGCAATGAAGGGATACTTCACACTTCCCAGAACTCCAGATTTAGAACGTCATCATCAGATGCAGTTTAACGTCACACACAGGAAACCTATCTCGTTTACATCACAATTTCTGTCATTTTCCGTAAACGTTTCACAGAAAACTCCGAGCAGGCCTGGTTGGTTCACTTTAGCAAAACAATCTATCTGGTCTAGCGTAAACGAAAAGGGGATAGACTCCCTCGCTGTTCGGCTGATACCGACAATAGGCCACAACGCCGACTTTACTTAATAAAAGTGACTACATACTTTAGAGATGTCCATATATATATACATATATTTTATAGAAAAAAATTAAAAATCGCTTTTTATCGCTTCATTTTTTTTTTTTTCAAATTTCATAAAATGAATCGTAAAAAATATTTCCCACAATATATTTTAGGAAAAGTCTACTTTAAACATAGTTTCATCAACAGGTAAACAAGTATCGAAATTTTCGTGAAAATTTGACACTTAATTGATTTTTCATAGAATTTCTTTTAAAGCCTCTAGTCATAACTTGTTTTTGGCTTTGTTAAATTTCAATGGATTTAATGGTGCGAAAATGTAAACATTGTTTTCGTTCATAATTTTTATTATTTCCATAAGCTGAAATTTTTTGTTTAAATCATCAGGAGTTTTTTTTATTTTTTATTTTTTTTAACGTTTGTTCTTTTGAATGGGCCAAAAATTTTGAAGATAATATTAACCTTTATTCAAGTTGTATCATGTTAAATATAGGAAGTGGGGTACATTTTACACGTCAGATTGGACATTCCAAAGGTACTTGAATTCTAATTATGAACAACTTACAACTTCGATGTTATATGGTTAAGTACTGCTAGTTCAACTCCTTTAGATAAAAAATAATCTAACGCTTTTTTAAAATTGAAATTGAAATTATTTATCATTATAAAAAAAAACTGGTAGAATATTTGGTAATTTATGAGGAAGTGCGTCCCGGTCTCCTGCCTCAAAAATTGCTACCCGGTGACTATCAAAATAACAACCCCAGCTCGTCGTAATTCTTGTTTATTTATCGTAATTTGTCGTAATTCTTGTTTAGATATGAAGATGGATATATAGTTTGGAATAGACTGAGATAGATAGATAGATAGATAGATAGACAAACAAAATATAGATAGATACGAACAAATGGAGATAGATAGATAGATATTTTTGACAAGTAAATGTATTGGGGGGGTGGGTCGCTTCTTTTTTTGTTGTAAATCTTGTTTATTCAAACTAAAAACAAGACATTAAACAAACATGAATAAAAAAAATCTTAGTATTTAAAGTGATATAGATAAATATGAACAAATTGAGATAGATAGATGGATAGTTTTGAATAGACTGAGTTGGGTCGTTATTTTAATAGTCACCGGGCAGCAACTCTTGAGGCAGGAGACCGGGATGCACTTCTTCATAAATTACCAAAAAAACTGGTAGAATATTTTATGAATAGCGTGGCTGTTATTTCTCTGATTTTTTTTAGATGCGGCTTAATAATTTGGATTGTTCGGACTATTGTCCTCATCTTGATTGTTATCTGTACAACGTTTTGGCTGATGTGCCCTCCGGCCTTTTTCGGGTATTTCTTGTCGGACTTGGGAACCTTCTCGGACTCAGGAACCTTCTCTTCGAAATCGGATAACTTCTTGTTGGGTGGAATTCGTGGATAAGTCCACCAAAGTTCAAGTCCCAAATACTTTCGGCACTTCAAAATGCCATCATCAGGGGTGATGTGTTCCAGTTTTTAAAAATTATATTAATGTAGAGGCTGGTAGGAGAAGAATTGGTGAGAAAGGTGTTATAGGCATTTTAAAATGTGTGTACTGCATTGGAAATTAATTTTGTTTAAGGATGGTTTGTATTGTTTTATGTATAGAGCTTCTAGTATTTGGAGTTTTTGTTTATTTTTTCTTTGTGCTGCCCAAACACACACACACACACACACACAAACACACACACACAAACACACACACATATATATATATATATATATATTAGGGAGGCCCAAAATTGACGTAAAATGCATTTTTGACAAAATTACTTTACCCCCCCCCCTTACAGAAAATAATTTACCAAAAATCAGGGAATTGTCGGATTTTAATGAAATTTTCAGTGTTTATTTATCAAAGAATAATCTTTATAATGCATTATTTATTTTATTTCAAAACTTTCTCATTTTTTTCAGGTAACTTAATTTTGACTCCCCCCCCACCTTATGTTGGGGGCGTAACATTTTTGCGAGTTGGTCATTTTCTGTACTAATTACAGTATAAATAAAGAGATAAAAGACCAAAGTTATGAATAGGAAAAAAAATTTTTACGGTAGCTTTTCTATGAGAAAATAAGTACTGAAAATCGGAAAATAAAATGTAAAAAAAACATCAATAAAAAATGTTTTGGAGATTTCTTTTTTACTCATTTCGATAATTATTTAATTGGCTATTATCTTATAAAAGAAAAAATTATACATCGATATTTTTTCTGCTTAAAAAGGGGGGGGGGTACATTTTCACTAGAGTTTTCTTCAAAAACGTATACTTTGATTGACTAAAATAAGGTTTACATTAAATAGATATTTATTTTTAGAATCTAAAAATGTAACATTTTAAACTTAACATCAGCTTTTCATATTTTAAATGAATTTTATATATTCATTTTTCATAGCAAAAATACTTAAAGTTTTGAAATAAAATAACTGATGCATTATAAAATTCATTAATTGATAAATCAATACTGAAAATTTCATTAAAATCGGATAATTCACTGATTTTTGGTCATTTTTTTTTTTTTGCAATCGCGAATGTTACATTAAATTTGTAAAAAAGCCATTTTAAGCCAGTTTAAACCAGCGTCTCAGACCGAAAGCGATAGAAATTGACCGAAAAAATCGTTTTAAATGTTTTTTTTTTAAATTGTATATGTAATGATATTTTCTTTTTTTAATGATGGTCATTATGTTACTACTTATCGTTTTAGACAAAAGTTTGACCTTAAATAATCGATTTAATTAATTTTAATTCGTTTTTAAAACAAAAAATCTGTCGCAAGCAGACGAATTTTGGGCCATCCTAATATATAGATAGATAGATAGATAGATAGACAGACAGATAATACACACACACACACACACACACATATATATATATACACTCACCATACACAGGTTTATGCCTTTCAGAAGAGTATATATATATATATATATATATATATATATATATATATATATATATATACTCTTCTGAAAGGCATGAACCTGTGTATTCTCCCCCTCATCTATGAGGAAATAGTAGAATATACTGGGCACTGTAACCTTAGTACGGTAATCGATCAGGTATAAGGAAATATCTGAATTCAACCCAATTATGCAGCAGTAAAAAAAAAATCACATTGTGTCGCATCCTGTTTCGTAGCGGAAAAGTTGTGTAAAAATACACACACTACTGAACAAGAAACAGCGTTCATAAGTGTTTTTAAAGAACTTCCGTTAACGCTACACCCTGGACTTAAATGATGTCTCTTCTACTGCTAATACTCTGTTCACAGGCCAGCCGGTATATTGGCAATTTGGAAATTTTCGATGATGAAATAAATTACAATCAATGTGAATGCAACCCCACCTCCATTTTTAATTCAATTCTAAATCGGTCTGCCAAAAATGTCGTCTGCTTTACATTTTAAAAAACGAATTAGAATTAATTAAATCGATTATTTATGGTCAAATTTTTGTATAAGTTGAAAAGTAGTAACATCAGAAAAAAAAAAATCAAAATAATATTACACATGTTAAAGAAAGTTTTGTAATAAAATAACTGATGCAATATAAAATCCATTAATTGATAAATCAACACTGAACATTTCATTAAAATCGGATAATTCCCTGATTTTTGGTATTTTTTTTCAATCGGGGGGCCGGGATTTATTTTGTAAAATACGGATTTTTCGGCAACTTTGGCAGAGCCTAGACTGTACTGACCACCGAAAGAAAAGGCTTACTTTTTAGATTAATTCATTTTTTAAAAATTGTTTTAGATTATTATTAGCAGGACCTGTGGATATACCACAATATGATAATTTAATTATTACAACGTTTGATATGTTTACTTAAGAGCTATTGCTAAATAGTTCAATATGTAAAAAGTATGACAATCTTGACTAGCAAGACCTGTGGATATACCACAGTATGATAATCTAATTATTACAACGTTTTTTGATTATGTTCGATTGAAACTGATTAGCGTTATCGCTTCCACGCGCTCACCCCTCCCTCTATCATTCACTACTTGGTTTGGTTTGTTTTGTTTTACGGCATATCAACCTGTGGACCAGGGAGCAATGGTGATGAAGGGTGCTCTATATTCCCCAAACCTCCAGAAATGGAACCTCACCATCAGATAGAGCTTAACGTCATTCCCAGGACATGTAGACCCGCAGCCACCGCATTCTAGCACCCATATGATAAAAAGGGGTTGGGGCTTGTTGTTTGTTTTGTTTTACGGCATATAAAACTTTTCGGGGTATTTAGTGGCGAATCAAGTCATTACGAAATTCAGTTTCTTATTGTTGCTATAGCTGCTTAAATGATCACCCATCTTAGTACTGAACAGGCTCATCGCTATTTAACTTCGGTGATCTTGCTTGCAACGTTACTATCTATCTATCTTTCTGTCTATCTATCGATCTATCTATCTTTCCGTCTGTCTATCTGTTTGTGTCAGTATCTATCTATCTATCTATCTATCTATCTATCTATCTATCTCAGTCTGTTCATATCTATCTATCTATCTATCTGTCTGTCTGTCTGTCTGTCTATCTCAGTCTGTTCATATCTATCTATCTATCTATCTATCTATCTATCTTTCTGTCTATCTATCGATCTATCTACCTTTGCGCCTGTGTATCTGTTTGTGTCAGTATCTATCTATCTATCTCAGTCTGTTCATATCTATCTATCTATCTTTCTGTCTATCTATCGATCTATCTATCTTTGCGCCTGTCTATCTGTTTGTGTCAGTATCTATCTATCTATCTATCTATCTATCTATCTCAGTCTGTTCATATCTATCTATCTATATATCTATCTATCTTTCTGTCTATCTCAGTCTGTTCATATCTATCTATCTATCTATCTATCTATCTATCTCAGTCTGTTCATATCTATCTATCTATCTATCTATCTATCTATCTATCTTCTGTCTATCTATCGATATATATATCTTTCAGTCTGTCTATCTGTTTGTGTCAGTATCTATCTATCTAAGTCTGTTCATATCTATCTATCTATCTATCTATCTAACTATCTATCTATCTATATATCGATCTATCTATCTTTGCGCCTGTGTATCTGTTTGTGTCAGTATCTATCTATCTATCTATCTATCTATCTATCTATCTATCTATCTCAGTCTGTTCATATCTATCTATGCCAGTATCTATCTCAGTCTGTTCATATCTATCTATCTATCTATCTATCTATCTATCTTTCTGTCTATCTATCGATCTATCTTTCTTTCCGCCTGTCTATCGTTTACCGTAATCCAAAGGGCGGCTCCATCATCGTCAGGAATCAACGGCTTTTGGTTTACTGGTCACTGTGTCTTAGGAAAATCTGCGATAAACAAGGGCATCTCTTTCCCTGATCGGGATATGCATGCGGGGCTTGTGGACCGCTTGTGAATTTCATATTCCCTTGTTACCCCTTCCATGAATTCACCGCAGGTGAATTCGTTGGATGGGGCCGGTTTAACTTAACTCAGGGTGAATGTCGTCACAAAAAGAGAAAGACCCCCCCCAAAAAAAAAAAAAAAAAAAAATTTTTCAGAAAAAGAAAAAAAAATTAACTTACAATGATGAATAAAACAAAAACGTCTTCGGCATAAAATAACCTAACAAGGGTTGACATGCCGTAAAATCCAACCAACCAACCAACCATCCAATCAACGATGGTAAAATAGTGCAATGTGCACCTTGCCCACCTATTAACCTATGTACGGATAAGAAAATAAAGAGTTTATAAGATGTAGTTAAGAAAAAAAATAACTATTTAAATAAAATTTAAAACCCAACAAGAATGAATAAAACAAAAACGTCTTCGGCATAAAATAACCTAACAAGGGTTGACATGCCGTAAAATCCAACCAACCATCCAATCAACGATGGGAAATAGGTTAATACGTGGGCAAAGTGCACATTGCACTGTGTACGGATGAGAAAATAAAGAGTTTAAAAGATGTATTTAAGAAAAAAAAATTTTAAACCCAACAAGAATGAATAAAACAAAAACGACTTCGGCATAAAATAACCTAACAAGGGTTTACATACCGTAAAATCCAACCAACCATTTATTTTACAAAAAAAAAAAAATTTATATTTCAATATAATCTCCTTTCTTGTCTATGCACTTAAGCCAAAAACCTAAGATTGTAATCATGTGACTGAATCAAAGAAAACATGTTTGCTTTCGTGTCATTCCAACAGATTTATTCAATAAATCTAAAGACTTTGTTGTTTACAGATTTGTTTATCGAGAATTCAACACCCATGACTAATTCTTCTTCTTGACAACCAAAGAATTGCCGAAAACGCTTGGAACTGGAGGAAAATGACTATGGAGTGTTCTTATTTCCTTTGATTCTCGGTCTGTTATATTTTTCAAAACAAATATATTTGGCCCAAGTTAAGTACCTTTCTCAGCCGCCATTAGAAGCTTTGATGTTAACTGCTAAATATGTGGGCAAAGAGCGTAGGCCGATTTTAGAACTGTAACGTCTCCCATGTGGCGAAAGTTTCAAATTAACATAAACAATTAACACACAAAATATTTTTCTTCAAAACTTTGCCTTCGTTTGAGGAAATAGATTTCAATTTTTTAAAATGTTATCATTGTTACAGCTTAATTATCAGGTAAGAAAGCAGTATATCGGACGTTTGTTTGTTGTTTTGTTTATTGATTTTAACGGCATATCAACCTGTCTGGGGTTATGTCATGCCTAACGGTTAGGAAGTTATACATATCGTGTATTTATATTTATACTTTTTAGTAGTTGGTTTTAACAATGTGTTAGCATTATTGGGGATTATGTTGTATGGTATTGATTTGTTTCATGTCTATATTCTATGGTATAATTTTATTTCCCTAAAAAAAGAGAGAATATCCTCCAAGTTGACATTTTCAAACAGATCTTTCATATTGTTTGCTTTAAAATAACGGTTTCTGATGTGAGCAAAAAACCTGCATTCCATGAATAAGTGTTTAACTGTCAAATGTGTTTGACATGTTCCACGTCGGTGATGATGGGAACAGATTTTCAAACTGAATTCTAGTTATAATATTAAAGAAGGGCAAAAATAGAGGGGGGGGCAAAAAGAAACGAGTCCGTCTTCTTCTTTTTTTTTTTTTTTTTTTTTTTTTTTTTTTTTTTTTTTTTTTTTTTTTTTGACTGCCGTCTCACGTAGGCCGAATGCTTGTCACGCCTTTACTCGCTTTGGTTACTTATGGGCATATTACCCAAACATCCGGGCACATCAGTCGAATCTCGCGTCCACCCAGTGTCCAAATCGCATTATTTTTGCATGCGGGAGGACGCCGGCTCGACCCCGGCAGGCAAGACAATGTCTTGCTCTTTTTCCTTTCTCGTTCTCCGTCAAAAATATTTTATTCGTTTTGTTTAAAATTACAATCTTTTCTGTTTTAAATATTGAAATTGTTAAGTTTTCTAATCAATTTCTAGGCTAAGTGTTGTGAAAACGAGGATTTTTGGTTGCATTTAAACAGACAATCTTTAGTGTTATTTCCTCGAACAATGGTGTAAGTACAACAACTAGGTTTTGGTATCAGTATTTATTTTCATTATACCAACACACAACTTTCGCTGTTTGAGAGAATTTGATATAAAAAAAATAAAAACAACGAAAAATCAACCTACCCTAATGGGCTAATAGGGTAGGTCGATTTTTCACTTTTATAAAATATCAAATTTCATGAAACGCCGAAAGCTCTGTATTTGTCGATTAAGTACTGATACCAAAAATTAGATCTTGAACTTGTACCAATGATCTTTATTGTGACCTGCTCTCTCTCTCTCTCTCTCTCTCTCTCTCTCTCTCTCTCTCTCTCTCTCTCTCTCTCTCTCTCTCTCTCTCCACAACACACACACTATATATAGATATAGATATAAAGATAAACCCAATGAGTCAGATAAACCTACTAAAAGTTTCGCTAAGCGCTCTTCAGGGCTAAGATCCGACTTCTAGTAGTCGGATCTTAGCCCTCAAAAGCACTTAGCGAAACTTTTAGTAGGTTTATCTGACTCATTTGGTTTATCTTTATTATTTGCTCTACTTAGGTATTGAGCACTTTTTACTTATTAGCTTTAGTTTCCTGGCGGTTTTGTATGAATATATATATATATATATATATATATATATAAATTGTTTTTTCTTTTGGCCAAATATTGTACCATGAGATTATTTTTTGTTGGCATGATTATCTTGGTCTTTTCTTTTTTCCAAAATTTTTTTTCTCCCCAGGTGATGTTTGGTAGTATATTTTTACAATCAAACTATTTGCTGGTTTTTTCTCACCGTGAGGATTTACCAACTAGTTTGTATATATATATATATATATATATATATATATATATATATATATATATATATATATAAATTCTTGTATGTGCATGCATTGTGAATATACGGATGATATAGATAAGTCCAAATAGAATCATCCCCAACTTACCGATCGATTGATACTTTATATATATATATATATATATATATATATATTAATATATATATATATATACAAAAAAAAATAAAGAACAGAAGGAATTGGAGATCAGAGAAAGAATCTAGAGCGTTCAGACAACAACGCGATCGGAGTGCGAACTCTCTTACTATGATGTCACGATTCAGAACGTTAACCACTAGGACCTTTGTCATCTCTCCTATTCCTAAAATGGAACAAGACCAGATCTTGTGTCAAACTTGGGTCCGATGTACATGAAACTCTCAACAGGTCAACACACTCTTTCTTTATTTATCTTTATTTTTTTTTCTTATATTTTTCTCCCAGTTGTACCGACATTCTTACACTTTGAGTCACCGTATGTTGATGACATTTAAACGCTTTAACTCTTTAAACAAATGGAAAACGTCTGCTGTTTGTTTTTCGTCTTCACTTTACGTAATACGAGGCCGAACCAATAACTCCCCAGTCTGAGATGTGCTCATTAGGTGAACTAGCAAGAATATGCACCCTCCGGGCCTAAATATTTAAATTTCAATGTCATCACCATCATGTCGCGCAGGCAGCATGGATATCCATGACAATCTTTCGCCTGCCTTCCCTATCATTCATTGCCCCTGGGAGGTCTTCCCTGCAGCAACCAGCATCCTCGCATAGTTGGTCAATGTAGGTCCTTGCTGGGCGGCCGACCTTAGCATATCCATGTGTTGGCTTCCACAGGAGAACGTCACTTACGAGTTCGTCCTTGCTTCTCCAGCAGTGGCCTGTATGTCTGGTGATGAAACATTAAATTTTTAAAAAACTGACAAAATTAAATAAGAACGCATATAAAAAGATTACATTTCCTACCACCCCCTCATATCCTTTATATCCTTCAAACTGAAAACAACGATAGGTGGTAAGGGGTGCGTCCCTGTACATTAGGGTAGGTCGATTTTGGAACTGTAACGTCTCATATGTGGCGAAAATTGCAAATCTTATTATAATGGAGATTGTAGGTTTGTTTGTCTGTAACCGAAACTATATTAGTATACAAGTCACAATTCCCTTTGTTATTTACATCCCATTTACCATGATTTTATTTTTTATTTATACCTCAATTATTAATAAAATTGTTTTACAATACTTATAACGTTGACCATAACTACATACTATTAACATGCAATTGTATTTATATATACAACAAAATAGAGGTTTACAGTATGAATGGGAAGGCTTATTTGCATATTGATCTTAAAAATTTGATTTTAATAAATATATGCTTAGTATTATTGATTTCTAATTGTTTGGTTTTATCTTATTGAATATGAGCAAAAATCTCTTCAATAAATCTTAAAAGAAATCCCTTAACAAGAAGAAATAACTGTAATATTATTCTTTACTTTCTATTTTAACTAAATTCTTAAATTAGGAAAATTTACCAATGAAAGACGGGAGGAACGGAAAACGATGGAAGAGTTAGTTTCAAAGTTGTTCTATTTTTCAACCATACCCCCTCTGTTAAAAATCTTTTTATCTACATTCTTATTCAGTTTCATTAGCCTTTCTAATTTGATATCATATTTTATAAAATTTAACTAAAATACTTGCACCCGGAGGGTGCATATATTTGCTAGTTAATATAAAGAATTACCACACAAAATATTTTTCTTTAAAACGTTGCCTTCGTTTGAGGAAATATATCTCAATCTTTTTAAAGTGTTATAACTATTACAGCGTTATCATTAGATAAAAATCAGCATATCGAAGGTCTCGTTTGTGATGGGGTGGTGTGTGGGTCATATTTTCAATTTGAATTCTAGTTATTTTTTATTCGTTTCGTTTAAAATTATAACCTCTTCTTTTTAAATATTGAAACATGAAACAGCTATTTTGAATTGTCCAACAGAAGTGATCTATTATGGACTATCAAATCTGTAACAGCTGTCAGGGACTCTCAGAAAAAAAAACCCAGCTATTATAGACTATCAAACATGGACTGTCAGAAAAAAAGCTGTTATAGACTATCAAACATGAAACAACTGATCTGGACTATTATTTTCTGTTTGATAAAATATTTTCACAATAAAAAAATAATAATTAATTTAATTAATTAATAAATAAATTTTCGAACCAATTTATATGCTAAATTTTGTGAAAACGAGGATTTTTGGTGCATTTTATAGACGATCTTTGATGATATTTCCTCAAACAATAGTACAAGTAAGAGATCTAGTTTTTGGTATCAGTATTTATTATACCACCACAAAACTTTCGCGTTCCTGGAGAATTCGATATTTTAAACAAGTGAAAAATCAACCTACCTTATTGTACGTGTTGCATACAGGTGTCAATAGTTTTGTGCGTGACTTTCTAAAGAAAGATATTAGAAAAAACTAGTCTTCACCTTACTTTCCACTTATGTCGTGATGTAGGGCGTCCTATCGTGATGTAATGGTTAGCAAGCTAGTTTCGCAGATTCATATATCTATACATATATAAAGGGCAGTTGGTGTGTATGTATGTATGTATGTCCGGAGGAAACTACGAAAATAAAACAATTAACGACAAAGTAAATATATATACACATTCACTATCACCAGATCTTGCTTTTTGAGTAAATATAATCAAGATTTGATTTATATACGTAAAGATAATTAAAAAAATAAAATTTGAATAGTAACAGCATGGAGGTTTTTTTTTTGGGGGGGGGTGCATTCAATACTTTAAATAGGAGTTTATTTGTCTCATACCCAGCCTGTATGGACTGGGCACAAGGCCTTGTTTTAACGTAGGCCCACCCACAAGCCGAAGCTAATGGGTGGGAAAGAACAAAAATTGCGTCGATCCCTTCGGCATTCCCCCTCAAGGGGGTGCCTCAGGCGCTGGGCAATAAACCCAGCCCTGCCCCTTTAAGTCAAGGGGGCAGGTATTGCCTGGGAGGAAAGCCCCCTGGGATCGACGCTATTAATTTAACACAACTCACCGGTCCAGTGGCCGAAGCACACCGGACCTCCGCCGCGAAGGACGGTTTGAGAGTGCCTATACTTTAAATAGGAGACATTTGTTTTTATTTTCAGAGCGTGTGCACTTTTTTTCTGCCACCCCACCAGGCCGGATCACCACAATATCTTTTTATGTAGGGATTTTAATGGGGCAACCTGCGATGATCTAACTCGGGATTCAGTAATACTGGATCTACGAGACTAACTTTTTGTCCACCACCCTTCAACCCATGCGACGCCGAGTATCCGCTCCTAGTTAAAACACTTGGAGAAAAAGAAAGTTACAAATACTTAGGGGTTTTAGAAGCGGACACCATTAAGCAAACAGAGATTAAAAGAAAAGTAAAAAAAGAATACCCCAGGAAAACCAGAAAACTCCTAGAAACCAAGCTCTGCAGCAGAAATCTCATCAAAGGAATAAATACCTGGGCCGTCCTCATCCATCATAAGATACTCTGGGTCATTCTTGAAATGGACAAAAGAGGAACAGATCGACCAAAAGACAAGAAAATTAATGACAATACACAAGGCTTTACACCCTTGAGAAGATAGAGATAGGCTATGCGTATCAAGAAAGGAAGGTGGAAGAGGTCCTGCCAACATAGAGGATTGCGTATATGCAACAATCTAAGGATTCGAAGAATACACAAAAAAAGACTACAAAAAGCGAGTTCGATCCTACTTGTGTCATATATTGTCACATAGTGTCACAAGGTTATTTTTACGTAGGGATTTTAATGGGTCAACCTGCGAGGATAATGGTTAATAATGGATTAGTAATAATGGATCTGCAAGACTAATCTTTTGTCCGGCGTTCTACCCAGGCGACGCCGGATAGCCGCTTCTAGTTACTACAGAAAAACGAGTTCGATCCTACTTGTGTCACATCCAACCCGCGACGAACGGGTTGAATAAGTTTTTTTGTTTTTTTTAGACTTTTAAACGGAATTAATCACAGATTTTGAGCATCAGTACACTTTATGGAGGGATTAAGTTTTAACATTTTTATAATCTTAATGAGTAAAAAAAAAACTTGAGACTGGGTGTTTCGTTTTCATTTATTGCTAAGCACTGGCGACGTGACTGTTAGGACAATCCCAAACGAATGAAATTAATATTTTATTACGTAGACTAACCAGTATTAGTTTTTGATAGGTTAGATTTAGTTCTAAAAAACCCAGGGGTAATTTTATGTCAAATCATCCATGTCATGTGACCCACCTCCTTCAATTTTTCTGAAATTTTGCCAAAGACTAAGACAAGCTCTAGAATTCATTTTTAAAACCCTTGAAAAAAAGAGACAAATTAATTACGCATGTAATATTATTTTGCGTTTTTACTGATGCTCGTTATGTTACTATTTTTCGACTAAAACTAAAATTTAAACTTCGATAATCAATTTAATTCATTCTAATTCGTTTTTATTTTAAGTAAACATGTGCGCATGTAACATTGTGACAATCAGCGAAAAAATTTTCTATTTATAATTCAATAAAATTAACTGATAAAGTTAACTCTTATAGTTTATAGTGCAACTTTTTTTTTTCCTTCAATGGATTATTATCGATTACACACCAATCTATCAATTTGTAAAAGACAAATTCTTAAAAGTTCTTTATTTTTTGAGTTTTCAGGGGTGCTCATTTCCCCATATAATTTTATAGTAAATTGATCCCCCATATCGGAACCGCACTACCTTAACAGTTGGGCTGAACTTGCACCAAGGTGTCAAAATTGAGGTTACCCAGAAAACAGAACCCACAAATTTTTTAATAAAATTATTAATTTTTAACTGTGGGATCTAGGATTTAGGGTTAGGGTTTAGGGTTAGTTTAATGGGAAAATGAATAAATAATTTGGGTTCTGTTTTTCTGGGTCCCCCTGTATACCGTTGACCCAGAAAAAACAGAACCAACAAATTTTGTAATAAAACTTATTTTTAACTAGGGGGGGGAGGTAGGGGGTTAGGGTTATGGTTGGGGTTTAAGTTAGTTTAATGGGAAAATAAATAAATGATTTGGGTTCCATTTGAGCGGTTCCGCTATGGGGGATCGATTTACTATAAACTTATACGAAAAAATGAGCACCCATGAAAACTAAAAAAATAAAGAACTTTTATGGTATCAAGTATCAAGGCGATATGAAATGCAAACAACATCGTCCCAAATTTAAACTTGGATCACTTTGTCCATTTCCTACGAAGATATATATTACACTAGGCACTGGCAAAATAATCGGATACTACGAGTTTTAAAAGCGAATTAAAAATAATTAAATCTACTAGCAAATATATGCACCCTCCGGGTGCAAGTATTTAAGTTTTAAGGTAATAAAATATTGTATTAAATTAGAAAGGCTAATGAAACTAAATAAGAATACAGATAAAAAGATTTGAAACAGAGGGAGTATAATAAAAGATTTGAAACAGAGGGAGTATAATAAAAAATGGAACAACTGAAACTTACTTTTCCATCACTCTCGTCTTTCATTGTTATTTTTTCTAATTTAAGTATTTAGTTATAAGAGGAAGTAAAGAATAAAATGACAGTTATTTTATCTTGTTAATGGATTTCATTTAAGATTCATTGAAGAGATTTTTGCTTATATTCATTAAAATAAAACCAAACAGTTAGAAATCAATAATACTAAGCACATATTTATTAAATTCGATTTTTTAATATTAATATGCAAATTAGCCTTCCCATTCACACTGTAAACCGCTATTTTGTTGTATATATAAATATAATTGCATGTTGTCAGTATGTAGACATAGTTAACAGTATTAATAATGTAAGACAATTTTATTAATAATTGAGGTTTAGATAAAAATAAAATCATGGAGAATGTGATGTCAATAACTAAGAGAATTATGACTTGAGTAGGAATATAGTTTCGGTTACAGACAGAAAAACACACAATCTCCATTATAATAAGATTATTTAAGGTCAAACTTTGTCTAAATCGATAAGTAGTAACATAATGACCATCATTAAAAAAAAAAGAAAAATATCATTACATATGCAGTTTATTTTTAATACATTTAAAGGGATTTGTTTTGTTCAATTTCGACGCGATCCGCCATTTGGGGAGCTAAAAATTGTAAACAAGCGATTGCCAAAAAAATCGACATAACTCGGCCAATTTCTTTCTTCCATTATAATAAATAATTTGGGTTAGATTTAGTTTTTTTTAAAAGCTAGGGATAATTCTTCTAGAATAGCTTTATGTTTCCTCTTGTTTAGGTTTGTTTTGTTTTACGGCATATCAACCTCAGTGGGTCATTTAATGCCGATAAAGTTTTGAAATAAATCAATTCTTAATGGATAATACAATTTTTTTATAAATACATTTTTCTATTTAACCCATAGATGGGACCCTAACAGGTACTACCACTCCGGGTCAGAGTGGACCAGGGAGCAATGGTGATGAAGGGGTGCTCCACATTCCCCAAACCTTCAAAACTGGAACCTCACCATCAGATAGAGTTTAACGTCATTCCCAGGACATGTAGACCCGCAGCCACCGCCTTCTAGCACCCATATGATAAAAAGGGGTTGGGGCTTGCCATAAGGGCAATAGGTTTGGGAAATAAAGAGTGAGGGGAGTAAACATTCATGTATTTTAGGAGATGTATATATATATATATATATATATATATATATATATATATATATATATATATATAGTAAAAGTATCCAATTGACTGGTATGTTGGGGATAATTCTATTTGGGATCATCAATATCTCCTGTACATCCACATTGCATGTTTATGTTGATGCAAACTTATAGATTTATACAAGGATTTTTAGAAATCCCTAAGAGAGCTCAATGTATTGATAAATTAATTATATACAGAGCAATATTTACACATTCAATAAGAAAGAAAAAGTTAACAAATCATCATTTGCTATATATATATATATATATATATATATATATATATATATATATATATATATATATAATATTATTATATATATATATATATATATTATATATATTACATATATATATATATATATATATATTATATAATATTACATATATATATATATATATATATATATAATATATATATATATATATATTATATAATATTACATATATATATATATATATATATATATATATAATATTAATATTATATATATATATATTATATAATATTACATATATATATATATATATATTATATATATTATATTATATATATATATATATATATATATATATATATATATATTATATATATATATATATATATATTATAAATATTACATTATATATATATTATATAATATTATATTATATATATATATATATTATATAATATTACATTATATATATATATATTATATAATATTACATTATAATATATAATATATATATATATAATACTACACTTTGATCCTCCCTCGTAAGGCCAAAGAGTATGAGTATCCCAAATAAAAAAATGAGTATCCCAAATAAAAATCAAATTCGCGAGTATAACTCGTTAATCATTATATCAGGTGAAACGTCTACCCTGTGAAAACGATATCAAACCGGATACGTTTGGGTTTATTTTTCACATTTTCCGGGTTTGTCTATGCATTTGTTCTTTCTTTCTTTCTTTCTTTCTTTCTTTGACACGGCGTTTCGAGAAGGCTTTATATATAATCCTGTATTTCGAGTAAGAATTTCCGGGTAGCTTTAAATTTAATACTGGGCTTTTACGCTTTAATGTTCTTTATAGCGTATCCGACATTGAAGGCGTATTTCATTACAAGGCCAATTTTGATAGCACTTAGTTTCAAATAATTAATATTCATAACTATTTATAATAAATATAGCTTCAATCAACTATTGTTAATAAAAGTAATTTTCACACAGTTTCAAGTATTCCTATCTAATACTACTAAATACCAAATATAAAGAAAATTATAAAGAAATTAAAAAAGATTATTTCCATGTAGTAAGTACTAATAATAGACATTAATACATTTTAGTTAATAATTTTAATTGAATTAATTTTAAATAAAAGAAAATTTAAATAAAATCTAAATAAAAGAAAATTTAAAGAAAATTTAAATGAAATAAAATTTGAATAAAATTTAAACAGCTTCGATTTTTTTTTTTGCATTTAATATTTTAAATAGGAGACATTAATTTTTGTTTTCAGAAGGTCTGTGTACTTTTTTTTTTTTGGCGCCCCACAATATCTTTTTTACATACGGATTTTAATGGGGCATCCTGCGAGAATCCAATTCGTGATTCAGTAATAATGGATCTTCGAGACTAACTTTTTTGACTTCCCCTCTATCCAGGCAACGCCGGGTAGCGGCTTCTAGTACTAAATATAGATTCGATTAATTATTCTTAATAAAGAAAATTTCACACAGTTTCGAGTATTCCTATCTAATCTCTATTAATAATGGAGATTGTCTATTTCTGTCTGTAACAAAACTACGTCATAGTCTACGTCACAGCTTACGTCACAATATTCTTATGCTATATACACCCAAAATTTGAGTAAGCAATTTTAAAAATCGTTTTTTACTCTCGTCCTTTTTTTTTTTTTTTTTACAGTAACAAGAAGTTAACTAAAAAGTTTACAAATAAATAAATATCTACGATTTTGTGGAAAATTGACGTGGAAAATATTCAAAATAATTTTTAGATTATTACATGCTTGCAACATTTTATTTGAGAGGGACGGGGCTCAGTTTTCATTTCAAATTGTTTTATTTATTTTTACTCCTTTAATAAATATGAGGATTTTGCTTACTCATGATACAAACTCTCTGACATTGAATTTTTAACTCCCACCCTCTCAGGCAATGTCTTTCAAAAATTCATTTTTACGACGCCCGGAGTTGCTAGTACTAATAATAAGACAATTGTAAAGAAATTTAAAAAAAAGATTATTTCCATCCAACACTAATAATTTGCAAGAAATTATATGATTTCAAGTAACTATTCCGATTTAATAATAATCCATAGTAAAGAATAATAGTTTCAAAAAACGATACTTTAAATAATTTTCTCAAATCATTCTTTGTAAAAAGATAGTTTGGTTGAAAGATCTGGTTTTGTGGGCATTTTTTGTAGAGGGATAGTTTCTAGTATTTCTATCACAGTTTAAGTCTTGGTACTTTTGATAATATCATGGATATATTCATTTATGTACATGAGGACCGGGTTAGCTCAAGGTTCCTAGTTCGATACCGGTCCTCGTCGCCACAGCCTATGAATAGCACAGGGATCTGTGCGGTAAAGTAAGGAGCTGATGATAGGTGTGGTGCTCCACCTCAGACACTAAGATAATTTCCTTGGTCTAGCGCTAGTGAAAAGGGGATAGACCCCCTCGCTGATTGGCTGATACCGACATTAGTCTTTACTTTTTACATATCACACACATTGTTTATAAACAACTACAGGCTTCTATTTCATGTAGTTGGATGGGACAATTATTCAGCCACTCCTTTGAAAGATCTGGTTTTGTGGGCATTTTTTGTAGAGGGATAGTTTCTAGTATTTCTGTCACAGACCCGTATACAGTTTAAGTCTTGGTACTTTTTGATCATGCCTTGGATATATTCATTTATGTACATATCACACACATTACTTATAAACAAGTACAAGCTTCTATTTCATGTAGTTGGATGGGACAATTATCCAGCCACTCCTTAAAAAAAATTACAAAATCCTGATCACAAAAGAAACGCTAAGAATCAGGTATATGAAAGGTTGGAAGTGAATATCTTAAAGGGTCAAAGAAAAAGTCTTCTGTTCGGATACTATTTGATTTGTCTCTTAAATTGACAGTCAAACTAAATGCAAAAGCAGGTAGCATTGAATTATCAGATTCTTATGAATATTTCTATTATATATGTGTAGGGACTAGAACTCTCCTGTGCCTTCAGGGACAGGAAGTAGTAAAGGTAACATCCCCTGTCAGGTCGGGTGAAGAACCCTCTTTTACGGTTTGGCACCAACCAGGAAGCCTCGTAGAAACGAGCGCTCTTCTCAGACTTTGTAACTGAAAGAACTTGCCCCTCAGTGAGGGAGTAATAACCGAAGACTCGATCTGACACCCCCCTCAACGAGGGAGATATTCTGAATTGTAAGTACTGCCACTAAGTACTTGTTTTATTGACTGTCGTTGAGTTTGTATGTAAATAAAATAGGTTAAAGTACATGTGCTTTCACTTTGTCTTTACATTCTGAAAACGTATATTTTGTTCGCTTTAGACTGTAGACAGCCTTTCCTACATCTGTAACTGCAGGTGTGACGGTGGGAGTAGTAGGGCACAGTTGGCAGTTTAGGCGAGGATCGAACTCGCGACCTTCTGCTTGTAAAGCAGAATTGCAGCACAGTTGTTTATATACTGGGTCATTTGCCTGCGATGTTTGTATACTGGGTCATTTGCATGCGATGTTTGTGTACTGGGTCATTTGAATGCGATGTTTGTATACTGGGTCATTTGCATGCGATGTGCTATATTAGTACATATAGTACTGGGTTTATTGCCCAGCGCCTGTCCCCCCTCGAGGGGGTGGGAATGCCGACGGGATCGACGCATTTTTTGTGCCTACCACCCATGAGCTTCGGCTTGTGGGTGGGCCCACATAAAAATGTTCTTGTGTCACGCCCTTATAAGTGGGATGAGAGGCAAATATCCCGCCCTACCAGGCCGTCCTTCGGGGTGGGGGTCCGGTGTGCTTCGGGACTGGACCGGTGTGTTGAATTAACAGCGTCAATTCCAGGGGGATATCCCCCCAGGCAATACCTGTCTCCCTCGATTTAAAGGGGCAGGGCTGGGTTTATTGCCCAGCACCTGAGTCGCCCATCTCAAGGGGAATGCCGACGGGATCGACGCATTTTTTGTGCCTACCACCCATGAGCTTCGACTTGTGGGTGGGCCCACATAAAAATGTCCTTGTGTCACGCCCTCATAAGTGGGATGAGAAGCAAATATCCTGAGGCGTCCCCTTCGAGGGGGAATGCTGACGGGATCGATGCAATATTTGTGCCTACCACCTATGATCTTCGGCTTGTGGGTGGGCCCACATAAAAATGTCCTTGTGTCACGCCCTCATGTGGGATGAGAGGCAAATATCTCACTACACTACCAGCCCAGGAGGAGGCAAAAGTTGGTAAGTCGCATTATGATTGAACTTTTCTCTTTTGTTAACTGGTTTATTCATGCATTTGTTCTATCCTTTGTTTTTGTTATATTTTTAGTTTACGGTAAATTGACGTCGACTGTATCAAAGACTCAAGGGTACAGAAGACAAATAAAGACCTGTAAAATTCAAAACTACTTTGTTCTTCCTAATGCTGGTACAGTAAACAATATATTTATTTCCTTCTTCTTCTTCTTCATCTTTCTTTTCTATTTTCTTTTCTCTGTTAATCTCCTTATTACTTAGAATAATTTTCCCAAAGTTTCACGTATTCCTATCTAATAAATAGTCTTATTGTTGTGATGTTAGTTCAACAGTAAAAAAAGAAGTCAAGTCGAGGTAGGGTAAAATGAGACAAGTGTATTTACAATAAGGTACAAGAACGGCTAGCTTGCCGCTAAACGGTAACAGTACAACCTTTTCACTCGGTGTCTCACTATTTATAGTGAGAACCGGTGTATATTCTCCACTGTAGGAACGGCCGGTACAACACTTATTCTTTTTTTTTTTTTTTTTTTTGCATTTAATATTTTAAATAGGAGACATTAATTTTTGTTTTCAGAAGGTCTATGTACTCTTTTTTTTTTTGGCGCCCCACAATATCTTTTTTACATACGGATTTTAATGGGGCATCCTGCGAGAATCCAATTCGTGATTCAGTAATAATGGATCTTCGAGACTAACTTTTTTGACTTCCCCTCTATCCAGGCAACGCCGGGTAGCGGCTTCTAGTACTAAATATAGCTTCGATTAATTATTCTTAATAAAGAAAATTTCACACAGTTTCGAGTATTCCTATCTAATCTCTATTAATAATGGAGATTGTCTACATTTCTGTCTGTAACAAAAACTACGTCATAGCCTACGTCACTGCTTACGTCACAATATTCTTATGCTATATACACCCAAAATTTGAGTAACAGTAAACAATATATTTATTTCCTTCTTCTTCTTCTTCTTCTTCTTCTTTTCCTATTTTCTTTTCTCTGTTAATCTCCTTATTACTTAGAATAATTTTCCCAAAGTTTCATGTATTCCTGTCTAATAAATAGTTTTATTCTTTGCTTAATATATTTCTTTCTTTCTTTCACGCGGCGTTTCGTGAAGGCTTTATATATAATCCTGTATTTCAGGTAAGAATTTCCGGGTGGCTTTAAATTGATTGCTGGGTTTTTACGTTCCAATATTTTTTTATAGCGTATCCGCAATTGAAGGCGTATTTCGTAACAATTTTGAGAGCATTTGGTTGGCATATTTCCGTCTGAGAAAGATGATGGCGTTGTGTCCATTTTTTTTTTTAACTACGTAGCCTGGGCTAAGAATATTTTTTGCAAATCATTCTTTGTAGATGTAAGAAGAGTAACACGAATCGACCGTCTCATACGACGTACGAAGTCCAGAATGCAAATGGCGGTGCCCGCCAGTCATTAAGTAGAGACTTACCGACGGCCCAACCACTAACCTTTGCATAACATCACGAACGGTCACTCTAAGTTAACTATCAATAAAGGGAGGTTACTCTAACCTACCCGCACAGTAGAAAGATAGTTTGGTTGAAAGATCTGGCATTTTTATAGAGGGATAGTTTCTAGTAGTCCAGTCACAGACTCCCTGGTTAAATTGAACTTAACGGACCTAAATTCCACCATCGTATGTCACCCCGCCGAAAGAAGAAAAATACCAAAAATTAGGGAATTAACCGAATTTAATGAAATTTTCAGTGTTGATACATTAATGAATAACAGATATAACACACCAGTTATTTTATTTAAAAACTTTTACATTTTTGCAGGTCAGTTAACTTTGAACTACGTTATATTTGAGGTGTAACACAGATCTTCAAAGATACGTGATTCAAAGTTAACTGACCTGAAAAAATGTAAGAGTTTTTAAATAAAGTAACTGATGCATTATATATTTTATTCATTAATATATCAACACTGAAAATTTCATTAAATTCGGTTAATTCCCTAATTTTTTTTCTTCTGTCGGTGGGGTGACATACGATGGTGGAATTTAGGTCCGTTAAGTTCGATATGACCTAAACCGTTCTTTTTTTTTTTAGCTATTCTCAAGTGCATTTCCTTGAATATATTCAGCCCTCTTACGTAGTTCTTGGAAACATGTCTGGAAACACGTTATCATTTTTGCGCATGGCATATTGGCACTCCTGAACTTTAATTTTTTCTAGGTACGTCCTATAGTCTACATTCCATATCTGAGATATCAAATGTGTACTTTGTGTCATTAAGGTGACGCTAAATAATCGGGAGCCTTCAATTGGACACATGGCACAACGGATACAGACGTTGAGTTAATACAGTTCTAGGTGACAGTTACCTCTGGGCTGCAGGTTCAATCTTACCAAGCGCGACAGTAATATAGAATAATTAATACAGCTTAACTCTTCGGCCCGGTTAATGGTATGAGAACAGTCTACCCCCGTAAATTGAATAAAGGGCCCGGTTCGAAGTTCCGTGAAGGCTCCTGAATTCGACAAGAAGGTTCTCGAGTTACACAAGGCTTCCTAGTCCGACAAGAAATACCTGAATAAAGATGAGGACAATAGTCCGAATAATCCAAATAATACATATTATTAAGCCTCATCTAAAAAAAATTCAGAGAAATAGTTTTTTTCTTTATATTAGCAAAAATATGCGCCCTCCATAGGGTGCTAGTATCTAAGGTTTAAAGTAATGTAATATCTATATTTTAATAATGGAGATTTGCTGCCGGTTTTTGTCTGTAACAAAAATTACGTCACTCCTTACGTCACATTACCCAAAATCGTCATAACATAGAATAAATACACTCAAAATTTGAACATGCAACATTAGACAGTCCTCATTGTTTTTTAAAACAAGTTTTAATAAATACATGACTGGTATTATATATCTATATATAGTTTGTTTTATTTTAATACATATTTAAAGTTTACATTTCAAATTGTTTTATTTTTTAATCCTTTAATGAATTTGATGATTTTACTTACTTAGGGTACAAACTCGCTGACATTGAATTTTTTTACTCCCACCCCTCAGGCAATATGTTTCAAAAATCTATTTTTACATCGCCCGGAGGGTGTTTTTTATTTTTTTTATTAGTCATATTAAGTTAGAATGACTAACGAAACTAAATAGGAACGCATATAAAAAGATTGCAGTTATTTTAATTTTATCTTAATTGATTTCTATTTGAAATTATACATAGGTTTGCTTTTGATACGTTTGGCTGTTCTTAATACAAAATACCTGGGCTCCACAGTTGCCATCAACAATAGACTCAATGCAGAGCTTGATCTCCGAATTTCAAATGCTTTCAAAGCATTTGGTCGGCTGAAGAGGCGAGTCTGGTTCAACAGAGATATCTCCTTGAAAACTAAATGTGCAGTCTACTGTGCCATAGTTCTCGCAACCCTCCTGTGCGATGCGGAAGCCTGGACGATATACAAAGCGGATGCCCATATACTACTTGTCTACTACGTGCGTCACTTGCGCAGTATATTAAATGTCAAGTGATGGCAACATATTTCAAACAGGACCATCCTGAAGAGAACTGAACTACCTGGCATGCACGAAATACTTGTCCAACGCAACCTGAGATGGGCTGGTCACTTAAACAGACTTGGGGATGACAGACTACCAAAGCATATTATATACTCTCAACTGAGAGAAGGATCACGTGGAATCCGTATACCAAAGCTCAGGTATAAAGACAACATCAAGAGAAACCTGAATGACTTCAATATCCCCATAGGCAGTTGGCAAGACGCAACCAGAAACCGAATGAATTGGAGGAAAATGATTGGCGTGGTGTCATCATCGGATACGATGGACAGCAATTGATGATGATGAATACAAAATATATTCGCTTAATCATTTATATTGTCGATTTACATTCCCTACTAAAAGTAAAAAGTAAAGTCGTCGGGGCAGCCTAAAGTCGGTATCAGCCAGTCAGCGAGGGAGTCTATCCCCTTTTCAATAGCGCTAGACCAAGGAGATTGTTTTAGCATCTGAGGTGGAACGCCACACCTACAATCAGCTCCTTTACCGCACAGATCCCTGTGCTGCTCATACGCTGAGTTGGCGAGGACCGGTATCGAACTAGGAACCTTGTGGTCTCTAGCCGAACGGTCTACCGACTGAGCTAACCCGCCCTACTAGTAACAGTTAAATAGAGAGAAAAAATGAGTTTTCACAAATGTGTTTAAAAAAACTGAGTACCCTTCAAGAATGAATAAAACAAAAACGTCTTCGGCATGAAATGATCCAATGGGTTGACATGCCGTAAAATCCAACCAACCAACCAACCAACCAACCAACTAATCCTAGAGACTATTTCTGACGCATGTGTGAGAAACAATAGTTTGTCTGTTTCGAGGTTGATATATTCTTACTAACTGAAAACCCGTTTCTCCGGAACAGGATTAATCTTTGCTTGCATTTTCAATAGAAACATACAGGAAGAAGACAATGGTTTATTTTCATACATTACACAATGAGTAGTCACTCAGTGAGAATCAACCTCATTATCCTCATTATCAATGGTCTACTAATCTAGCTCGCTAACCATTACACCTCATAAAGTCACACAAAACAAAACGAAAACGTAATTTTGGTTGTCATATTAATTTGTGGAGGATGATCACTAATTAGGCCTGAGCCTATTCTAGTACTGGCCACCTCAGTTGTTTTTTTTTTTGTTTTTTTTTTTTGTTTTTTTTCATAGTTTAAAAGTTGATAGCATATATATATATATATATATATATATATATATATACCAAGCCCTCCGCACGCGCAGGATGCGACACAGTCAATTTCTTAAGCGGAGTTTAACAAGTTTGAATTCAGAGTTTTCCTTCTCCTAGACAGGCTGTTTTACCAGGGTTGAAGAGCCAAGTCTGACTTACTATTTACCCATAGCTGGAAGGAGTATAGTTTGATTCATACCTTTCACAATGGTATTATCGCTATGTGAAATGCAAACAGTTTAATCCAGGATTGGAACTCGGGTCGACGAGTCCATTTCTTAGGACTCTAACCATTACACCACACGCCTCCTATAAAAATATAAGTAATAAAGAAATTTCTAAAAATTTCAAAAAGTTTGTAAGTGTCATTTGCAATGAAGCCGACATAGAGAAGTGGACTCTGACTGATGACAAATTGGTCGGGTTTCGATCCCGGCCTGAAGCAGCTGCCCTTGTCTAGTCACACTGATGAACCGTGAAACGGCAAAACAGGACTGTATGTGAATGACAATACATATGCTCCCCTGGTGGGTTGAGCTCTCTGGAAATGGAATTTTCTGGTGGCCGCTAATTACGCAAAAATCATATAGTTCTTAAAACGGATAGGGTACTCCTGGTGGCCTAATTTGTTTATAACAGTAAAATTCCATTTATAAAAATTGGATGTGTAGATGGCGTGTTGGTAAGAACTCGGGTTTCGATCCCGGTCTGAAGCAGCCGCCCTTGTCTACTGATAAGCCGTGAAACGGCGAAACAGGACTGTATGTGAATGACAACACATATGCTACCCACCCTTGGTGTGTTGAGCACTTTTCAAATGGCGTCCTTATTTAATTTCGTTAGTCTTTCAAATCTAATATATTTCTACGACCATTGATAATGAGGTTGATTCTCACTAGGTACCCCGAGTTAAGAAAACTTCATAAAATGAAATAAAAGTGCAGACTTTAAGTTATATACATAGGGAGTAGCAAAAAAAAACGGATACTACGAGTTTTAAAAGCGAATTAAGAATAATTAAATCTATTATTTAAGGTTAAACTTTGTCTAAATCAATCAGTAGTAGCATAATAACCAACATTAAAAAAAGAAAAATATAATTACATATGCAGTTTATTTTTAAAAGATTTAAAACTATTTGTTTTGGTCAATTTCGACGATATCCGCCATTCAGCCTCTTTTTCGATGGTTTTAAGTGTTTGTTTACAATTTTACTGTAACATTCGCGATTGCAAAAAAATTTACCAAAAATCAAGTAATTATCCGATTTTAATGAAATTTTCAGTATTGATTTAACAGTTAATGAATTTTATAATGCATCAGTTATTTTATTTCAAAACTTTAATTTAGTATTTTTGCTATGAAAAATTAATATATAAAATTCATTTAAAATATGAAAATCCTGATGTTAAGTTTAAAATGTTATATTTTTAGATTCTAAAAATAAATATCTACTTAATGCAAACCTTATTTTAGGCGCCAAAATAATAAGTTTTGAAGAAAAACTCGATTGAAAATGTACCCTCCCCCTTTTAAGCAGAAAAAACATCGATGTATGATTTTTTTCTTTTATAAAATAATAGCTAATTGAATAATTATCGAAATGAGTAAAAAAAAAATCTCCAAAAAGTTAATTATTTATTATTTTTTTACATTTTATTTTTCGATTTTCGGTACTTATTTTCTAATAGAAGCGCAACCGTAAAAAAAAAATTGTTTCTATTCATAACTTCGGTCTTTTATCTCATTATTTATACTGTAATTAGTATCGAAAATGATCAACTTGCAAAACATTTTACGCCCCCAACATAAGGGGGGTCAAAATTAAGCGATCTGAAAAAAATGAGAAAGTCTTGAAATAAAATAAATAATGCATTATAAAGATCATTCATTGATACATAAACACTGACAATTTCATTAAAATCCTATAATTTCCTGATTTTTGGTAAATTATTTTCTGTAGGGGGGGCTAAAGTCATTTTGTCAAAAATGCATTTTAGGCTCCGTTTGCCAGTCGCTAAATATACGCTTTATGTGGTGTAATGGTTAGCGAGCTAGATTAGTAGACCATTGTACCGTGCGCCTCCACAGTATAGTTACACGGAAACGTCACGAATAAAATGATAAGCAGATCCTGGCAGACGTTGAGTAAAAGGATGTGAAATTCAGAAAAGCTTCTCATTGGTTGTTGAAACATTTGCAGAGTGAATCAAATGTATTTATTTGGTCAATATCGGTTTCATTAATCTTTAAAGATTACATAATGTTTTTTTTTTCATTTTGTATGCTTTAATTGCTTGTTTTTTTTTGTTTTTTTTTGTTTTTTTTTTGAGGAAATTGCATCACAGTTATTGGAAAGAATTGTTGGCAAGTTCGTAAGGGAATGTAGCAAAGAATATTTTCCGAGTAAAATCGTTGAAAGGGAAATGAAGTATCAATAAAACAAGACAACAATAAAACTAACAAAGTTCGGGTTGCAACATATATATATATATATATATATATATATATATATATATATATATATATATATTAGGAGGTCTCCGTATGCTTCTTTCGGTATATTTTTTTATGTTTTTTTTAAGTTGGGCGTTATTACGAAGCATCAAAAAATAAATGAATGAACTCGATGTTATGGAGTATTGGATTCACTTATTTTTTTTTTTTTTTATTTATTAAAAAAAACAACTTTAAAAAAACATAATATATATATATATGTAAAACAAAAAGAATTTAAAAAAATTTTCTGAGAACAAAATACATTTTGCGGACCTTCCTTTTTTTTTTATAAAATATTGAATTTTCTCCCGTTGGAACCAGAACAACATTTATATATATATATATATATATATATATATATATATATATATATAATCAGTCAGATACTATCTATCTAGGTTTCTCCTAACGGATCATCATAACAATTCTGACAGCTCTATTCATATGTATATATATATATATATATATATATATATATATATATATATTAAAGCTGAGTGAATCAATGATTGTTTGCGAAAGGCTTTTCCTATTTAGTTTAATGACACAAAATACATCCCAAAATATTCCTTAGTTTTGGGATTAAGTTATGTTTGAAAGAAAATTACATTTTAATTGGTTCTAATTAGTCGTAATTTGCAATTAAGTAAAAAACTCGCCCGTCTCTAACTTTACATTCTACCTATCACTTTCTCCCTCTCTATGTATATCTTGATTACGTTACATATGTTAATTTCTCTGGGAGAGTAGAGAGAAAGGATGGGAGAATTTGAAATGTATTTGTATGTTAAATTTCATAAGCAGCAACCCGTAGCTTAAATTAGGTCAAACGACTCTTTTCTTAGAAATCTTACAAAATGATTTTAATGGTTTATCCGGCCGTATTCATTTAAAAAAAAATTTAATTCGCTTTGCAAATTCACTTTTCCCTAATCTTAATTATCTACCCAGAGCTCAATGGGAGACCCAATGGGTCACGTTTTATCTAGTATATATATATATATATATATATATATATATATATATATATATATATGTGTGTGTGTGTGTGGAGAAAAGTATATATATAATCTCGTTAGAAAAATAGAACTCATTTGCCATATATAACATTATATAGCCAGACTGGATATATAACAAGACTGCTATATAATAGACTGCTATATAACAAGAGTAATATTTTTATATTATTTCGTTGATCTTTCTAATTCAATATAATATTTTACTAGATTAAAACTTGAATATTTGCGCCGAGGGGGTGATGCACAGTTTTGCTATTAGTACATAAAAAAAATAAAACACTTTTCTAGTCTTTTAATGATCTTTAGCGTGCTTTTTGAAAGAAAGCGTTGGGATAGTGTTGTGGGTTAACCTAGCCTAGCTTACCTTTCATAGAGAGTAAATGAACTGGTCCAAGACTATTTGTACACTGCTGTTTTAGAGCACCGGGGTGATTATTGAAACTCCGAAGATTACGGAACCATTACGCGAACCGTCTACCTCGATGTTTTAGCAGTCTGTTCGAATTACTCTATGTATGGCGCAAACTGTATTTGGATGTACTAAAAGAAGTCGTCGGGGCGGCCTAAAGTCGGTATCAGCCAATCAGCGAGGGAGTCTATCCCCTTTTCACTAGCGCTAGACCAAGGAAATTGTTTTGGCATCTGAGGTGGAGCGCCACACCTACCATCAGCTCCTTACTTTACCGCACAGATCCCTGTGCTACTCATACGCTGAGTTGGCGAGGACCGGGATCGAACTAGGAACCATGTAGTTTCTAGCCGAACGCTATACCGACTGAGCTATACTGAATATTGTAGGATCCCGTATACAATAGATAGTCAGTTTTCAGATAGAGTTCAGTTCAATTTAATCAAAACTTTATTTCTTTGTTTTAATGGCATATCAACCTTCATGGGTTATCTAATATCAAATCCATCCTTGTAGAAGATCAGTAGTGGTACTATATTGTTGTAATGGAATATTCCACACTCTCTCTCTCTCTCTCTCTCTCTCTCTCTCTCTCTCTCTCTCTCTCTCTCTCTCGCCCACGTGGTGTGACTATATATATATATATATATATATATATATATATATACCAAACTTGTTGGTAAATCCTCGCGGTGAGAAAAAAACCAGCAAATAGTTTGATTGTAAAAATATACTACCAAACATCAACCGGGAAGAAAAATTTTTTTGTAAAGAAGAAAAGACCAAGATAATCGTATTAACAAAAAATAATCTATTAGTACAATATTTTGGACAAAAGAAAAAACAATTTATTTGCATATATATATATATATATATATATATATATATTCATACAAACCCGCCAGGAGACTAAAGCTAATAAGTAAAAAGTGCTCAGTACCTAAGTAGAGCAAGTAATAAAGATAAATCTAATGAGTCAGACGAACCTACTAAAAGTTTCGCTTAATGCTCTTCAGGGCTAAGATCTTAGCCCTGAAGAGCATTAAGCGAAACTTTTAGTAGGTTCGTCTGACTCATTAGATTTATCTTATATATATATATATATATATAGTGAGCACGGCATTATACTGGACTGGCTTCGAGGATTAGTAGCGTACCTCACTATTCCTTGTCAGTCTTATTGTATTTCTCTGCAATAATACCCTCTATCTTAAATCTACGAACGTGTTGACTGGTCCTTCCAGCCGGCTACAACTATGTCTGATTACCTCCCTTTTAAGGACACAACATATATTTAACTCATTGCTGGGGAAATAAAACGGTTCATAACTTTCCTAAGGTTATTAGTTCGAAAGTGAACGTAATAGGATGACTGGAGCTCGAACGTGAACAACACGCTATCTATTTCGCATTGGGAAATCTCAATATATATATATATATATATATATATATATATATATAGGGTGATAAAAAAACAGACTTTTAAATTAATTATATACAGAGCTATATTTATACTTTCAAAGAAAGAAAAACTTAACAAACCGTCATTTCGCTATTATAAATTTATTTCGCCCAGAAACTCAATATGAGTCTAGTCTCATAAGATAGTATTTACATGTATATGCTATCTGATGAAACTAGACTCATATTGAGTTTCTGGTCGAAATAAATTTATAATATCCAAATGACGGTTTGTTAAGTTTTTCTTTCTTTGTATATATATATATATATATATATATATATATATATATATAGTTAAATTTCAGTTGATTTAACGGTGCAAAAATGAAAACATTGTTTTTCAATCATAATTTCCGTAAGCTGAAAAAAACTTTCTAAAATCATCGGAAGTTTATTTAATGTTTCTTCTTTCGAATGGAAAAGATAGATAATCTTAATTTTTATGCAATTTTCATTGTGTTAAATATAGGGGGGTAAATTTCACAGGGAAAATTGGTGGTACCAATTATTTGTATATTATTTTAAATATATCCAACCACCAACATTATCCTGATAATTTCTATCGAACTCTGACAGTTGTTTTGCTTCATATGGTGCTTATTCAATGGCTGTACGTAAAAGTGCCAAACTTTAATTGATGTTGTAACTTCGCTTGTGAGCAAAAACCAAACGCCATTTTTGGTACAAATAATGTTCAATATATGTGGAATAATAATTTAAAGGAAAAAATAAATTATATGTAGTGCCACATTGTGATTGTTCACTTATTGATCTTGCATTGAAAAAATCAGAAATCATTAATTATGTAAAAAGGGTTAATTTTATGCCTATTTTGATAATATTTTTGGATTCCTCAGGCCTAGAAGCTTCTATAAACCAATTTTTAGGAGTAGGAGAGCTCTAGATCACATTTTATAGACAAAAATAGATTACAAAATGTCGCCATTTTTCTGCCCCCCTTTTTTTTTCGAGTTTAAATTGACATAACTCGGCGAATGTTTTGAATTGGAAGCTCAAATTTGAGGGATTGTCTAACTTTAACCTAGTCTACACCTGTACAAAATTGAAAAGAAAAATTGAAGTGGGTGGGTGACATGGCCTTGATGATTTGACATAGAATTACCCATATACTACTTTTTTTTAAAGTCAAAACGTTACCAACCTTTAATGATGTTTTTAGACCTCTTTTTCCGGGAAAGCGTAGCGAAATCCGGTTCTGAAATAAAAAGTATTCATCGAACACTCGCGTGAATGGTGACACTTTCTGAGTAATTACTGGGACGCAATGCTTATCCGGCCTGCCAAGCCTCATACTTGCAACTGTGTCACTTCCTACCTGTAGCGAACGGGTTGGGTAAATAACTATTATGCTTGTTCGGCCTGCAAACAATAATTGTCTTTGTTCGCTATGAACTCACTGATGAATCATTACATATTGGCGAATAAAGGGATTGAAAGATTCGGCCAAAGTGATCGGTTATAATCATTACATATTGGAGAATAAAGGGATTGAAAGATTCGGTCAAAGTGATCGGTTATAATCATTACATATTGGAGAATAAAGGGATTGAAAGATTCGGCCAAAGTAATCGGTTATAATCATTACATATTGGAGAATAAAGGGATTGAAATATTCGGTCAAAGTGATCGGTTATAATCATTACATATTGGAGAATAAAGGGATTGAAAGATTCGACCAAAGTGATCGGTTATAATCATTACATATTGGAGAATAAAGGGATTGAAAGATTCGGCCAAAGTGATCGGTTATAATCATTACATATTGGAGAATAAAGGGATTGAAAGATTCGGTCAAATGATCGGTTATAATCATTATATATTGGAGAATAAAGATTGAAAGATTCGGTCAAAGTGATCGGTTATAATCATTACATATTGGAGAATAAAGGGATTGAAAGATTCGGTCAAAGTGATCGGTTATAATCATTACATATTGGAGAATAAAGGGATTGAAAGATTCGACAAAGTGATCGGTTATAATCATTACATATTGGAGAATAAAGGGATTGAAAGATTCGGTCAAAGTGATCGTTATAATCATTTACATATTGGAGAATAAAGGGATTGAAAGATTCGGTCAAAGTGATCGGTTATAATCATTACATATTGGAGAATAAAGGGATTGAAAGATTCGGTCAAAGTGATCGGTTATAATCATTACATATTGGAGAATAAGGGATTGAAAGATTCGGTCAAAGTGATCGGTTATAATCATTACATATTGGAGAATAAAGGGATTGAAAGATTCGGCCAAAGTGATCGGTTATAATCATTACATATTGGAGAATAAAGGGATTGAAAGATTCGGTCAAAGTGATCGGTTATAATCATTACATATTGGAGAATAAAGGGATTGAAAGATTCGGCCAAAGTGATCGGTTATAATCATTACATATTGGAGAATAAAGGGATTGAAAGATTCGGTCAAAGTGATCGGTTATAATCATTACATATTGGAGAATAAAGGGATTGAAATATTCGGTCAAAGTGATCGGTTATAATCATTACATATTGGAGAATAAAGGGATTGAAAGATTCGGCCAAAGTGATCGGTTATAATCATTACATATTGGAGAATAAAGGGATTGAAAGATTCGGTCAAAGTGATCGGTTATAATCATTATATATTGGAGAATAAAGGGATTGAAAGATTCGGTCAAAGTGATCGGTTATAATCATTACATATTGGAGAATAAAGGGATTGAAAGATTCGGCCAAAGTGATCGTTATAATCATTACATATTGGAGAATAAAGGATTGAAAGATTCGGCCAAAGTGATCGGTTATAATCATTACATATTGGAGAATAAAGGGATTGAAAGATTCGGTCAAAGTGATCGGTTATAATCATTACATATTGGAGAATAAAGGATTGAAAGATTCGGCCAAAGTGATCGGTTATAATCATTACATATTGGAGAATAAAGGGATTGAAAGATTCGGTCAAAGTGATCGGTTATAATCATTACATATTGGAGAAAGGGATTGAAAGATTCGGTCAAAGTGATCGGTTATAATCATTACATATTGGAGAATAAAGGGATTGAAAGATTCGGTCAAAGTGATCGGTTATAATCATTACATATTGGAGAATAAAGATTGAAAGATTCGGTCAAAGTGATCGGTTATAATCATTACATATTGGAGAGATTGAAAGATTCGGCCAAAGTGATCGGTTATAATCATTACATATTGGAGAATAAAGGGATTGAAAGATTCGGCCAAAGTGATCGGTTATAATCATTACATATTGGAGAATAAAGGGATTGAAAGATTCGGTCAAAGTGATCGGTTATAATCATTACATATTGGAGAATAAAGGGATTGAAAGATTCGGCAAAGTGATCGGTTATAATCATTACATATTGGAGAATATTGATCGGTTATATCATTACATATTGGAGAATAAAGGGATTGAAAGATTCGGCCAAAGTGATCGGTTATAATCATTACATATTGGAGAATAAAGGGATTGAAAGATTCGGCCAAAGTGATCGGTTATAATCATTACATATTGGAGAATAAAGGGATTGAAAGATTCGGTCAAAGTGATCGGTTATAATCATTACATATTGGAGAATAAAGGGATTGAAAGATTCGGTCAAAGTGATCGGTTATAATCATTATATATTGGAGAATAAAGAGATTGAAAGATTCGGCCAAAGTGATCGGTTATAATCATTACATATTGGAGAATAAAGGGATTGAAAGATTCGGCCAAAGTGATCGGTTATAATCATTACATATTGGAGAATAAAGGGATTGAAAGATTCGGTCAAAGTGATCGGTTATAATCATTACATATTGGAGAATAAAGGGATTGAAAGATTCGGCCAAAGTGATCGGTTATAATCATTACATATTGGAGAATAAAGGGATTGAAAGATTCGGCCAAAGTGATCGGTTATAATCATTACATATTGGAGAATAAAGGATTGAAAGATTCGGCCAAAGTGATCGGTTATAATCATTACATATTGGAGAATAAAGGGATTGAAAGATTCGGCAAAGTGATCGGTTATAATCATTACATATTGGAGAATAAAGGGATTGAAAGATTCGGTCAAAGTGATCGGTTATAATCATTACATATTGGAGAATAAAGGGATTGAAAGATTCGGTCAAAGTGATCGGTTATAATCATTACATATTGGAGAATAAAGGGATTGAAAGATTCGGTCAAAGTGATCGGTTATAATCATTACATATTGGAGAATAAAGGGATTGAAAGATTCGGCCAAAGTGATCGGTTATAATCATTACATATTGGAGAATAAAGGATTGAAAGATTCGGTCAAAGTGATCGGTTATAATCATTACATATTGGAGAATAAAGGGATTGAAAGATTCGGCCAAAGTGATCGGTTATAATCATTACATATTGGAGAATAAAGGGATTGAAAGATTCGGCCAAAGTGATCGGTTATAATCATTATATATTGGAGAATAAAGGGATTGAAAGATTCGGCCAAAGTGATCGGTTATAATCATTAATATTGGAGAATAAAGGGATTGAAAGATTCGGTCAAATGATCGGTTATAATCATTACATAAAGGGATTGAAAGATTCGGTGATCGGTTATAATCATTACATATTGGAGAATAAAGGGATTGAAAGATTCGGCCAAAGTGATCGGTTATAATCATTATATATTGGAGAATAAAGAGATTGAAAGATTCGGCCAAAGTGATCGGTTATAATCATTACATATTGGAGAATAAAGGATTGAAAGATTCGGCCAAAGTGATCGGTTATAATCATTACATATTGGAGAATAAAGGATTGAAAGATTCGGCAAAGTGATCGGTTATAATCATTACATATTGGAGAATAAAGGGATTGAAAGATTCGGCCAAAGTGATCGGTTATAATCATTACATATTGGAGAATAAAGAGATTGAAAGATTCGGCCAAAGTGATCGGTTATAATCATTACATATTGGAGAATAAAGGATTGAAAGATTCGGGCAAAGTGATCGGTTATAATCATTACATATTGGAGAATAAAGGGATTGAAAGATTCGGTCAAAGTGATCGGTTATAATCATTACATATTGGAGAATAAAGGGATTGAAAGATTCGGTCAAATGATCGGTTATAATCATTACATATTGGAGAATAAAGGGATTGAAAGATTCGGCCAAAGTGATCGGTTATAATCATTACATATTGGAGAATAAAGGGATTGAAAGATTCGGCCAAAGTGATCGGTTATAATCATTAATATTGGAGAATAAAGAGATTGAAAGATTCGGTCAAAGTGATCGGTTATAATCATTACATATTGGAGAATAAAGGGATTGAAAGATTCGGCCAAAGTGATCGGTTATAATCATTACATATTGGAGAATAAAGGGATTGAAAGATTCGGCCAAAGTGATCGGTTATAATCATTACATATTGGAGAATAAAGAGATTGAAAGATTCGGTCAAAGTGATCGGTTATAATCATTACATATTGGAGAATAAAGGGATTGAAAGATTCGGCCAAAGTGATCGGATCGGTTATAATCATTACATATTGGAGAATAAAGAGATTGAAAGATTCGGTCAAAGTGATCGGTTATAATCATTAATATTGGAGAATAAAGAGATTGAAAGATTCGGCCAAAGTGATCGGTTATAATCATTACATATTGGAGAATAAAGGGATTGAAAGATTCGGCCAAAGTGATCGGTTATAATGATTACATATTGGAGAATAAAGGATTGAAAGATTCGGTCAAAATGATCGGTTATAATCATTACATATTGAGAATAAAGGGATTGAAAGATTCGGTCAAAATGATCGGTTATAATCATTACATATTGGAGAATAAAGCGATTGAAAGATTCGGCAAAGTGATGGTTATAATCATTACATATTGGAGAATAAAGCGATTGAAAGATTCGGCAAAGTGATCGGTTATAATCATTACATATTGGAGAATAAAGGGATTGAAAGATTCGGCCAAAGTGATCGGTTATAATCATTACATATTGGAGAATAAAGGGATTGAAAGATTCGGTCAAAGTGATCGGTTATAATCATTACATATTGGAGAATAAAGGGATTGAAAGATTCGGTCAAAGTGATCGGTTATAATCATTACATATTGGAGAATAAAGGGATTGAAAGATTCGGTCAAAGTGATCGGCATATTGGAGAATAAAGGGATTGAAAGATTCGGTCAAAGTGATCGGTTATAATCATTACATATTGGAGAATAAAGGGATTGAAAGATTCGGTCAAAGTGATCGGTTATAATCATTACATATTGGAGAATAAAGGGATTGAAAGATTCGGTCAAAGTGATCGGTTATAATCATTACATATTGGAGAATAAAGGGATTGAAAGATTCGGTCAAAGTGATCGGTTATAATCATTACATATTGGAGAATAAAGGGATTGAAAAGATTCGGTCAAAGTGATCGGTTATAATCATTACATATTGGAGAATAAAGGGATTGAAAGATTCGGCCAAAGTGATCGGTTATAATCATTACATATTGGAGAATAAAGGGATTGAAAGATTCGGCCAAAGTGATCGGTTATAATCATTACATATTGGAGAATAAAGGGATTGAAAGATTCGGCCAAAGTGATCGGTTATAATCATATATATTGGAGAATAAAGGGATTGAAAGATTCGGTCAAAGTGATCGGTTATAATCATTACATATTGGAGAATAAAGAGATTGAAAGATTCGACCAAAGTGATCGGTTATAATGATTACATATTGGAGAATAAAGGGATTGAAAGATTCGGTCAAAGTGATCGGTTATAATCATTACATATTGGAGAATAAAGGGATTGAAAGATTCGGCCAAAGTGATCGGTTATAATAACCCGCTCAGTAGGTCTAGGGTAGAATTAAACATCGGTATCAGCCACTCAGCGAGGGAGTCTATCCCCTTTTCACTAGCGCTAGACCAAGGAGATTGTTTTTACGTCTGAGGTGGAGCGCCACACCTACCATCAGCTCATTACTTTACCGCACAGATCCCTGTGCTACTCATATGCTGAGTTGGCGAGTGTCGGTATCGAACTAGGAAACTTCTTTCTAGCCGAATGCTCTACCGATTGAGCAATCCCGGCCCCTTGTTCATATTAAAAAAATAATAACAGAGATCAATTACACCAAGTAATTATTTATTAAAACCGGTTTGTTAAAACCAGTATGTAAATTAACCACACCATATATTATATAAACCTTTATTTTTGTGATATATAAGACATATTGCAGGATTTTAAACCCACTAATAATATGGGCTGTCTTGAGACAAATTTAACTCAGATTTTCATAGAGACATCAAAAGTTTTAGGAAGATAATTACTTTAAAAAAAACACATTCAACCTACAGATTCTTTGGCTAATTAGTCAATCTTCATGAAACTTTGCATGGGAACTCCTTTCATCTCAAGGAGTGTTATAAACTCATATGCTGGGAGAAGTGTTTGAATATCCTAGTCCGGAATATTTTAGCCTGATGTTAATTTGTTTCCTTACATAAAGGGTTTCTAAAGGGTTAAATATTTTCCCCGCTTGTGTTGAAGAAAGAACGAAGAATTTGGGGAACGGCTGTATGACATTTAACTTTAGCAGTGGCTGACAAATTTGGAATTGAAAATGAAGGATTCATAAGTATATTTGATATTTGAAGCAAGAGACAAACGATGATGTGTTCAATTAAAACAAACCACAGTAGATGATGTAAAAGTTTTAACTTATACATGGGCAGAATTAAGAAAAGTGAGAAACAGTCAGCATTTTTGGCTTAAGGGCAATTTGAAAATTTTCTGAGACCATCGAATATGAACATCATTGATTTTGTCAATGAATTTGTGAGAAGGCACATGAATTATGTGAATTAAAATATGACTTGTTGGCCGTGGGTGGCTACCAGTGATACTTAAGGAAGGAATCCTAGTGGATGGGCAGTCCATGACCTGCAACACTTTGGTCCTTACTTAGGATAGACGGGCGGTCGGAGAGGCCCCCTCCAATCAATCGGCTGGTCATGTCAAGCTCTAGCATGTATATGATTGTCACAACCCTATTGCCCTTATGGCAACCCCAACCTTTTTTTATCATACGTGTGCTAGAAGGTGGTGGCTAAGGGTCTACGTGTCCTGGGAATGACGTTAAAATCTATCTGATGGTGAGGTTCCAGTTCAGGAGTTCTGGGGAATGTGGACCACTCCTTCATCACCATTGCTCCCTGTTCCACTCTGATCCGGAGTGGTAGTATCTGTTAGGGTCCCATCTATGGGTTAAATAGAAAAATGTGTTTATAAAAAAAAATTGAGTATTAAGAATGAATTTATTTCAAAATTTTATCGGCATTAAATGACCCACCGAGGTTGATATGCCGTAAATCAAAAAACTTCAAATAAAAGCAAACCATGTGCGGAACACTTTTATGTGTTTAAAAGTCACATTGTAATTTATTGTCGTCTAATAAAGCCGAACTCAATAAATCTTTAGGATGTTTGCAAACAATATTTTCTTTGTTCTGTACTACCACACTGATCTATAATATTAATCATGTTCCTTAAAAATATGACCGTTATCATCTTGCAACACCCTCTGCTTAAAAATGAGACCGTCCAAATCGTCCAAGATGAAATGCAAAAATATAAATCCTGATTATCTGGTGTTGTTTATCCGCCGAATTCTTATTTCGCATGAGTGTCGTCTCCTCAGCTAAATAATGGACAATTCTGTTTTTATTAAAAAGAAAGAAAGGGAAGACAAAGGACATGCTACACAGAAAAAATATAAGAAAGAGAATAGGGGAAAATAGAGAGAGGGGCGAGCACACTAATCTGTTTTAATCGGACATGATGAAAAGAAGGAAGGAAAGAAAGAAAAAATGAGTAACAGTTAAATCGTCCAAGATGAAATTGTCGTCACCCCTGTTAAATAATGGACCATTCCGTTTTCATTAAAAAGAAAGAAAGTAAAGAAAAAGGATATGGTACACAGAAAAATATATAAGAAAGAAAGAAAGGGAGTAGGGGAAGATAGAGAGATAATGTGGGCGCACGGAAACGATAACGTTAATTTGTTTCAGTTGTACATAATGAAAAGATGAAAGGAAAGAGAGAGAGAGAGAGAGAGAGAGAGAGAGAGAGAGAGAGAGAGAGAGAGAGAGTTAAATCAAGATTATTATACTTTTTACGTATTGAACTATTTAGCAATAGCTCTTAAGTAAACATATCAAACGCTGTAATAATTAAATTAGGATACTGTAGTATATCCATAGGTCTTGCTAGTAGATCATATTACATGTTTGAGAACATGCAGCTACCCGGCGTCGCCTGGGTAGAGGGGGATTTTTTAAAGTTAGTCCCGCAGATCCATTATTACTGAATCGTCAGTTGAATCCTCGTGGGATGCCCCATTTAAATCCCTATGTAAAAAAATAGACCTTGCATTGATCCAGCTACTCTGAAAAGAAATGTTAATGTCTATCTAAAATATTAAATGAAAAAAACAAAACATCCATGCTGTTATTTAGATTTTATTTCTTAATTACCTTCACGAATATAAATCAAATCTCTTATTTTTGCTCAAAAACCCAGCCCTGGTGATATTTAATGTGTATATATATTTACTTTGTCCTTAATTGTTTTATTTTCTAAGTTTCCTCCGGACATACATATACACACAACTGCCCTTTATATATGTATATATTTACCAACCCCTCTGCACGAGCAGGATGCGACACAAGGTCAATTTCTTAAGTGGGGTTTAACAGGTTTGAATTCAGAGTTTCCCTACTCTCAGACTCGTTACCTATCAAAGGTTAAAGAGCTCAGTCTTCCCTACTATTTACCCTCAGTTGGAAGGAGAATATATGGATTCATACCTTTCCTAAGGGTATTAGCACTATGTGAAATGTAAACAGCCTTGTCCAAGATTTGAACTTGGGTTGACGAGTCAATTTCCTACGACTCTAACCATTACACCACTCTCCTCCACATAATATTGGATTTAAGGCTAAAAAAATACAGTTTCTGGGTCGATAACCATTGCGCTACCTGCACTTTCATATAATCAAAGAATCAGCACAAAATTGTTATGCTTTTTGCAAACACACCTTTTATTTAGTCTGTACGACTACACTGATGAATCATATTACACGTTGGAGATTGGTTGGTTGTTTTGTTTTACGGCATATCAACCTCAGTGGGTCATTTAATGCCGACAAAGTTTTGAAATGAATTCATTCTTAATTGATAATCAGTTTTCTCTATAAACTCATGTTTTTCTATTTAACCTATAGATGGGACCCTAACAGGTACTACCACTCCGGGTTAGAGTGGACCAGGGAGCAATGGTGATGAAGGGGTTGTAGCGTTAGTTTGTATTTGCGTGGTGGAGTTGTCTGCCCCTTTTAGTTTGCGGGTGCCCGCTAGGGCACCATAGTATTTAAGCGCCGGGTTCAAACCCTTTCGCTCTCTTTTTCCTGTTTCTGTAACCACGAGCCACATGGGGTAGATTTTATCTAACCCCTCTCGTTGGGGCTCCGCCCCCCTTACATTACTGTAAGTTCTTTACAGCATGGACTATCGCTAGTCTTATGTCTGTACTCTTTTATGTTTTAATGTACCATTCATTAATGTATCTTTATCTTTATTTGTGTACCCCTTTATATATGTAACTCTTTTACTGTACTTCGTATCTTCATATCCACGTGCTGTATATATTAAATGTTTTGTCCGTTAACCTTCGTCGGAGTTATTTGTATGCAAAGTATCTAATAACTTTAAACCTTCCTTACAGGGTGCTCCACATTCCCCAGACCTCCAAAACTGGAACCTCACCATCTGATAGAATTTAATGTCATTCCCAGGACATGTAGACCCTCAGCCACCGCCTTCTAGCATCCATATGATAAAAAGGATTGGGGCTTGCCATAAGGGCAATAGGGTTGGGGCAACACGTTGGAGAATAAATTGATTGAAAGATTCGGCCCTATTGATCGGCTTTTATGGTGTTAAAAATGGGTGCGTTTGGTGAAATGTAAATTAAAATATTTCCGTGAAATATAATGAAATGTAATGCTTTCTGTACGTAATCTAATGATATCATCTCTTGCACACTATTCTACAGGGTGTGTCAAAAAACAAATCGAGATTTTTTTGTACTTTTTGACACACCTTGTATTCTGAAAAAAAATGTTCCATTTATTTTTTTTTTTTCAGAATCCAAGGTGTGTCAAAAAAGTACCAAGTTTAAAGCTGTATTTACCAAGATAGAAATGAAGAAGAATGTTTTGTTATTTTGTTTTTCAGAATACAAGGTACCAAAAAGAACATAAAAAAATCTTTATATTTTTTTGACATACCTTGTATATAACAGGATTCTGCTTTGAAATAGGCTGGAAAGACTTGGGATGACACATAAACAACTAGATAAACAAATAACCAAAAAATCCCTTTTTTATTTTTTTTTATTTGGCTGTCATTAGGTTCTTTAGCCTTAACCATCAGTCTAGAAGAAATAAAACTGATTTCAAACCAGTTGTACCCTGCTTAAAAATTTGATTTTATTATTTAACGGGACACAAGTCTACAGGAAAATACCGTTTCAGCTTGTTTTAGGGGTGTCAATAATCTTCTGTGCAATTGTTCACCATGGGTGGGATATGACACAAGGTCGAAAGTATGTGGCATCCAGCGAGGATCGAACTCGATATACATTATTAGTGGATCTGCGAGACTAACTTACTAACCATTACATCATGATGGGACGCCCTTCATTACCCAAAACGTTCACCACAGTTAGGATGTGACACAAGGTCGCAAGTGTGGGGCATCCAGCCAGGATCGAACTCGATATACATTATTAATGGATCTGCGAGACTAGCTTACTGACCATTACACCATGACGGGACGCCCTTCATTACCCAACACGTTCTCCACGGTTAAGATGGCACAAGGTAACAAATATGCGATATCCAGCGAGGATCGAACTTGCTATTCATTTGTAATGGATCTGTGAGACTAGCTTACTAACCATTACATCATGATGGGACGCCCTTCCTTATCCAACACGTTCTCCACGGTTAGGATGTAACACAAGGTAACAAATATGCGATATCCAGCGAGGATCGAACTTGCTATTCATTTGTAATGGATCTGCGAGACTAGCTTACTAACCATTGCATCATGATGGAACGCCCCTCCTTATCCAACACGTTCTCCACGGTTAGGATGTGACACAAGGTCGCAAGTATGGGGTATCCAGTGAGGATCGGACTTGATATACATTATTCATGGATCTGCGAGACTAGCTTACTAACCATTGCATCATGATGGAATGCCTTTCCTTATGCAACACGTTCTCCACGGTTAGAATGACACAAGGTAACAAATATGCGATATCTAGCGAGGATCGAACTTGCTATTCATTTGTAATGGATCTGCGAGACTAGCTTACTAACCATTACATCATGATGGAACGCCCTTCCTTATCCAACACGTTCTCCACGGTTAGGATGTGACACAAGGTAACAAATATGCGATATCCAGCGAGGATCGAACTTGCTATTCATTTGTAATGGATCTGCGAGACTAGCTTACTAACCATTACTGCATGATGAGACGCCCTTCATTACCCAAAACATTCACCACGGTTAGGATGTGACACAAGGTAACAAATATGCGATATCCAGCGAGGATCGAACTTGCTATTCATTTGTAATGGATCTGCGAGACTAGCTTACTAACCATTGCATCATGATGGAACGCCCCTCCTTATCCAACACGTTCTCCACGGTTAGGATGTGACACAAGGTCGCAAGTATGGGGTATCCAGTGAGGATCGGACTTGATATACATTATTCGTGGATCTGCGAGACTAGCTTACTAACCATTACATCATGATGGAATGCTCTTCCTTATCCAACACGTTCTCCACGGTTAGGATGACACAATGTAACAAATATGCGATATCTAGCGAGGATCCAACTTGCTATTCATTTGCAATGGATCTGCGGGACTAGCTTACTAACCATTACTGCATGATGGGACGCCCTTCATTACCCAAAACATTCACCACGGTTAGGATGTGACACAAGGTCGCAAGTATGGGGCATCCAGCGAGGATCGAACTTGCTATTCATTTGTAATGGATCTGCGAGACTAGCTTACTAACCATTACATCATGATGGGACGCCCTTCCTTATCCAACACGTTCTCCACGGTTAGGATGTGACACAAGGTCGCAAGTATGGGGTATCCAGTGAGGATCGGACTTGATATACATTATTCGTGGATCTGCGAGACTAGCTTACTAACCATTGCATCATGATGGAATGCTCTTCCTTATCAAACACGTTCTCCACGGTTAGGATGACACAATGTAACAAATATGCGATATCTAGCGAGTATCCAACTTGCTATTCATTTGCAATGGATCTGCGGGACTAGCTTACTAACAATTACACCATGATGTGACGCCCTTCATTACCCAAAACGTTCACCAAGGTCGCAAGTATGGGGAATCCAGTGAGGATCGAATTTGATATACATTATTAATGGATTTGCGAGACTAGCTTACTAACCATCACACCATGATGGAATGCCCTTCCTTATCCAACACGTTCTCCACGGTTAGGATGACACAAGGTAACAAATATGCGATATCTAGCGAGGATCCAATAAACACGTGATAGAATTGATAAACTTGTGGGAGTCTTTAAATGAAAATAACCAACATTAGGTCAAGGCTCAGAACTTATATTACACGATTGTCCTGCTGGATAATGCAAAAATGGCCAACCGTAACTCACAGTTTCACGCCGTATCAAAAGAGGAGTTTAATGAACAAAGGCAGCCTCAATCGGAATTCGAATTCAGCTTGCTACTTTCATTTTCTAGGTTGATAACCATTGCACAACCTGCACATTCATATGAGTAAAGAATTGAACACCACGTGGAAACCTTTTGATCTGGAGAAAACATACATTTTGTTTTTAAGCTGATAAATTAGAGCGCTTCAAATCCCCTGAAACAAACCTAACAGGCGGTGGTTGTGGGTCTCCCTCCGATCAATCGGTTGGTCACGTCAAGCCCTAGCACCTATATGATTTTCCCAACCCTATTGCCCTTATGGCAAGCCCTGACCCCTTTTTATCATATGGGTGCTAGAAGGCGGTGACTGAGGGTCTACATGTCCTGGGTATGACTTTAAACTCTATCTGATGGGGAAGTTACAATTTTGGAGCTCTGGGGAATGTGGAATACCCCTTCATCATCATTACTCTCAGATCAACTCTAACCCGGAGTGGCAGTATCTGTTAGGGTCCAATCTATGGTTTAAATAGAACAAGATGAGTTTTTAAAAATGTGCTTAAAAAATTGATTTTTTAAAATTGAGTACCCATAAAGAATAAATAAAACAAAACGTCTTCGGTATAAAATAACCCTGCAAGGGTTGACATGCCGTAAAAACCAACCAACCAACCAACCAACTAATCTAACATGTGATATGATTCATCAGTGAGTTCGTAGAGAACAAAGACAAATATTGTTTGCAATCCGGATAAGAATATTAGGTATCTACCGAACTCGTTCGCTACGGGTAGGATTTGACACAAAGTCTTCAGTCTGGAGCATGACAGACCAGATAAGCATAGTGTATCAATATCTACTCACGCTATTTTTTAAACAATAAAGTGCAGCCTTTCACGCTATTTGTTTATTCTTTCTACGTCAAAGGTTCCCATATATTGTTCAGTCCTATCCTAGACCTCCTGCGCGGGTTTTATAACCGATCGCCTGAGCTGAATCTTTTAATCACTGTATTTTCCAATGTGTAATATGATTCATCAGAAAGTTAACTGTGAACAAAGACAAATATTGTTTACAGGCATACTAGGTATTTACCCAACCCGTTCGTTACTGGTAGGATATGACACAAAGTCACAAGTATGGAGCATGGAAGATATCCACAGGAGAACATCATTTATGAGCTCGTCGCTACTTGTCCAAGCATGTATTGTTCGTCTTACTCGGATGGTCTGTGTGATAGGAGGTAAGTGGCCGTACCGCTGCTTTTGTGGGGTGCTGCTTTCAGGATCAAGATGTTAAAAACACAAAAAAGACTATGTACACCAGGCATGTCAAACTGAGTACCCTCTGGGCCGCATGGATTACATATGTATGTCACGAGGGCCGCATAGATTACATATGTATGTCATGAGGGTCGCATGGATTACATATGTATGTCATGAGGGCCGCATGGATTACATATGTATGTCATGAGGGCCGCATGGATTACATATGTATGTCATGAGGGTCACACATGACAACTAAGTCTTTTAATCTTTCTTCTACATTAACAGAATCGGAGTCGGACATCAAACAGAACGTCTATCATATCCGAACTATCAGAAGGCCGTAGAAAGGGCTCCGATAATACCCTATCTCAGGACTCAGATAAGTTTATTACAAATTGCATTTGTGCAAACGAACTAAAGTTTGCAACCTTATTGTTACACGTAATACACGTCTTTTATTCATATTTCTAGTTGTTTGGTTATTTCTTTAACTCTCAACCTGTCTGCCACACTCGTGGTTAACTCCTTACTTAAAAGCTTGGAGTACTGTCGTTTGTGTCTAATTTCTTTATAGGGCCGCATGGATTACATATGTATGTCATGAGGGTCACACATGACAACTAAGTCTTTTAATCTTTCTTCTACATTAACAGACTAAAGTGATGATTGATATCATTAATTTCTTTATTATCAACTAAAAACCAATGAATTCACATCTAACAAAAACAAAACATTTTTGTTAAAAAGAAAGGAAAAAACTATTACTGGCCGAGTTCAAATAATAAAACGTACAACTGCCACTGCAAATTCCAATTATAGCCATATGTTGATTAAAAGCAGGAAAAGGCAAGAGGAAAGACTCACTTCCTCCTTCAGCAACTCAAAGGAAGGTATGAGAGACAATGCGTTGATAATAGATTGTTTCATAACAACAGATTTCCAAGTCATTATGCCCCGATTATGCATTGGTCCTACAAAACTAACACACTCTTATATACTCAAACAAGAACAACAACCACAATGTGAAACATGTCAAACACCCCTGACAGTCAAACACTTAATGATGGAATGCAGATTTTTTGCTCACATCAGAAAACATTATTTTAAAGCAAACAATATGAAGGACCTATTTGAAAATGTTAACATAGAGGATATTTTCTCCTTTTTGAGGGAAATAAAATTATACCATAGAATATAGACATGAAACAAATCAATGTCATAGAGTATGATTCCCAATAATGCTAACACATTGTTAAAACCAATTACTAAATGTATATATATGAATACACAATATGTATAACAACCCAACCGCTAGGCATGATATAACCCTGGACGGGTTGATATGCCGTTAAAATTAATAAACCAAACCAAACCAACCTAATGAAAATAAACGTCCGTCTCGCCCAAGAATTGTTGGCAATTAAAAAAAATGGGGTAGTGTAAATACGCCGTATGCGAGCGCAGTATGCTTACGGGTCGCACCTGTGCTTGATTAGGGCCGCATATGGCCCGCTGCCCGCGTGTTTGACATGCCTGATTTAAACTACAGGGTGATTGTAAAGTAACACCCTATTTTAGTGTTGTGATGTTAGTCCCAACAGTAAAAAGAAGTCAAGTCGAGATGGGGTAAAATAAGACAAGTGTATTTACAATTAATGGTACATGTACGACTAGCTTGTCGTTAACGGGAACAGTCCTCCCTTTCCACTCGGTGTCTCACTATTTATAGTGAGAACCGGTGCATGTTCTCCACTGTAGGAACGGCCGGTACAACATTTAGAAAATCCGTTAATTTATTTCTGAATCATTTTTACAAATAATGAATATGAGAAGAACACACATAACATGGAGTTTTATTTAAAATTCTATATGGGCACCAGCATTCGTCTCCAGCCTCTCAAGCCGCTCGTGAATCGCATCAACTGATCTTTCCACGAACTCTTGTGGAATGGCAGAAATAAATTCTCGTATTCGTCCTTAAAGTTCTTCCAAAGTCGTTTGTTTCGTAGAGTAGACTTGATTCTTCAACCAATGTAATGACGAGGCAAACTTACCTGACTCGAAACGGTTCCGGTGCATGGCTTGCAAAGAGAGATGTAGCGAAGAAGAAAGGAATGTGGTCGGGGCGGTGTGTCGTGGTGTCCGGTCGGAGTGAGAAATGTCGAAAAGTTGGAAGGGGGGGGCAGAGAAGACACTTTTATTGGTATTGAAAGGCACTATGGGTAATGGCCCATGGTGCATTGCAACTCCTGTTTTCACTATAAAAGTGGCCCATTTTGGGCAGAGAGGGTGTAGCGATTTTTGCGTGCTTTTGTGACACGGCGTTCTGTTTGAAGAAGGAAAGAAAGAAAGAGAAAGGAAAGAAGGCATAGCAGCAGCAGTGGTAGTTGACAAGTGTTAAACAGACTCTGCGAGGAAGTGGCTATAGCGGCTGTTGTGTGTGAACTCAGACACTTTGACCACCTTGCAACTGCTATTCACACAGAATAGACATAACCAAAAAAGTCACAGGGTTTTTAAATCATGGCCACTGGCCGGCCACTCATGCAGACCACGTCTATCCATTCATCTCCCAGGAAAATAGCGATTAAGCCATTCGCGAACAAAAAAGAAAAACAACAACACAGATTTAATTGCCACATATTAAGGAACATACATTAAAGAATTGAGAAAAATATAATGGCATAAAAAAATTATCAATAGTTTATAATAGGGAGTGACCTTTCAATCACCCTATATATTAAACCACATACGTTAAAGAATTGAGAAAGATGTAACTGCTTATAAAAAATTATAAATAGTTTATAATAGGGAGTTACTTTTCAATCATCCTGTATATTAAGTCACATACGTTAGAGGATTGAGAAAGATGTAACTGCTTATAAAAGAATTAGAAATAGTTTATAATAGGGAGTTACTTTTCAATCACACTGTATATGAATTCTTATTTCTAGTCAGTACGAGCCGATAAAAAGTTGAACAAACCTAGGTTAAATATCATCATCATCATCATCATCATCAAGACATGCCGATAGCACGGATTTCCTTGAATCTCATGGGAATTCCTCTAAACGGCACACAGTGTCTGAACAAGGCTGATCAATGCAAGTTTTTTTTGTTGTTTTTTTTTGCTGTTGGGTCATCATTAGTGTGTGTCCCCTGTGTAGTAGTCCATCGGATAACGTCGCTTATGAGAATGATTCTGTTCGGGAACAGACCTGTCCACCTTGGATGACTCTACTGGGAACTTAAGTTTCCAACGGCATCGCCCTGATAAAAGGTTAGTGCGTATTATACACGAGAAATCTTCTTTTTTTTTTCTAGAATTTCGAAATTCAAATTTAGGGGTGCGTGTCAGAGATGAGTGCGTGTTATAGAGGATAGCCTTGATATATTTAAAAGGTATTACAGCTAGTTATTGTTGGTTGGTTGGCTTAGATGCCTCCCAACGTGGGTATATATAAGTACAAACCATAATACATATAACAGGAATACATATATGAGATAAGATACATAAGCAACACATATATGAATAGAAGTACAATATAGAAGTTAGAAGCATACAGAAAGTAGGACTGCGTCCTGTAGAAGTAATGGGGTATAAGGAAGAATATGGAGTCCATAAAGTAATGTCACTAAAGACAGGATGGGTGGCTTTCATCACCCACATGAAAGAGTGTAGACGCAAATGTCTAACACATCTGTGTTGGTTGCAGTGCCGGAGACAAAAAGAGTTCAAACTTGGCACTTCCCTCATTAAATAGTCCACACCCCGAGCAGTCAAAAACCTTGAAACAAGGGAAGATAACTCTTCCAGACCAAACAAGGGCAGACAATCGCTACAGCCCGTTATACACAAATAATTACGGTATAATCATATCAGATCGCACAAAGCGCTATGGATATTATGTAAGCCCGTACTACCTGCTTCATAGTCGGATCATCGGCGATTAAACCGGTACCCCCACCAAGTTTGCCTCGTGAGGAGGGTGGCTAGACACCCAGCAGGGCTAAAATAAAAGCCTGCGAAAGGGCGGGGGAAGCTTCTCGCTCAACGGCCATCTAGCACATTAACGCGAGAACATAGAAATACGTGGGTTGGTATACAGGCGCGTAATAGTCTAAATAACCCCGTTGCCTTGTGTGTATCATCTGGATAGGAAAAGGCTAAGGGAGGAAACCCTGACAGAAATCACGGCTTGGACTCCGTGGCAACTCCTGCACTACCTGGCAACTCCTGCAGCCAAACTGACGCCGAATGTATTGGTTCATCATTCCTTCGGATCACGCCAGCGAGACAGAGAAGGGGCCTGTCACTTGGGCAACCCAGGGCCTCCATACATCTTGCCCAGGCTCTTTATCTTCTTTTTTTTGTGCCCTGGAGGGGAGACTCCTTCTACGGTATAAGAATTCGAGGAGGTGTCAGCTCCCGTTCTTATTAAGTATTGGGTTACTTAAAGGAGAGTAACCCGACACAGAACATTCGGTAGGAAAATAACAGACAAGTCAATTAGTAAAGTACAACATTTAATTTAACACATACAGAGGGAACATGGTTCCCAGGCTATACAAGAGTCACAATGTATTCAAGTACATGTAGAAATGTCTGTTAAGACAAAATGGTGGAAACCACTTACTGTTTCTGGGGGTCTGGAAAGAAAAGAACGCACCATGTGCGACGTTTGAGGAATAGTGCCGACTTCATCTGTCCTCATCAAGACAGGTTTCTAAAAAAAGTGTGAGACTTTGGGGTTCCAGCATTCAGGTGACCAAAAAAAAAAACGGACTTCTGATGCGGGAGAGTTTCTCAAACCCTGTGACAAGGGAGACTACTCCATTTAGTCTCCCTACAACGATATTTATATCGCTGAACATTTAATGGAGTAATTAGCAACTTTTTTTTTTTAAGAACAAAAAGGATTGGAGTTAAATCGTTTTCAAATAGACACGTCACTGTGATAATCCTTAAGTCATTATGGCAACACCTTGTAAGTAATTTAAGAATAATATCACTTGTTAGCTCTTAAAATAAACATCTCTCTCTCTCTCTCTCTCTCTCTCTCTCTCTCTCTCTCTCTCTCTCTCTCTCTCTCTCACTAATGATCCAAATTATGTCGACACGACCGTTTAAAACACCCCCCATATATATATATATATATATATATATATATATATATATATATGTCACCATTTTATATTAAATCATATATATATATATATATATGATTTAATATGAAAATGGTGACTTGCCGGTGAAATTGGTCACAATGGTTACTTGATACAAGTTCCACAATGATAAGACACCGATATAACAAATATAAAGTGCCCAATATGTAAGTAGAGCAAATTTATTATTATAATGGTATACACAGGAATAACCTGGTGAAACTCGAGTAGGTTATTCCTGTGTATAACATAATAATAATATATATATATATGTGTATGTGTGTGTGTATATATATATATATGTATGTGTGTGTATATATATATGTATGTGTGTATATATATATATATATATATATATATATATATGTGTGTGTGTGTGTGTGTGTTTGTGTGTGTGTGTGTGTGTGTGTGTGTGTGTGTGTGTGTATGTAACTAAAGCTAAGTGAATCAATGAATGCTTGCTAAAGGCTTTTTCCTATTTAATTCAATGACACGAAAGTTATACTAAATTATTCCTTACTTTTAGGATTGAATTATGTTTGAAAAAATCCATTTTAAATGGTTCTAATTAGTCGTAATTTGCAATTAAGTAAAAAACTGGACACAAACCTTGATTCGCTCAGCTTTAGTATAATACATATACATATATATATATATATATATATGTGTGTGTGTGTGTGTGTGTGTGTGTGTGTGTGTAAATTAAAATTATTATTTATTTATTAAAACTCAAATGAAGAAGGCGTGCGCACAGCTGAACTGCTTAAATGGATGATATGAAAATGACATCATCGTCTAGACAATCAAATTTCGTATACCCCTCCTACCTAAAAACAAAAACCCATCGAATTCTTGTATCGAACAATCTATTAATAGCCTATCTAGACGTCACACGCGCCACTTGTCAGAACAAAGCGTTATCAGAAATCATCTTCAGAGACACTTGGCCACTTCAGATTCAGATACGCCAAAGTCTTATCAAAGACACGCACCTATTACATAGGGTGTGAGAGAAATATCATCGTTGTTTTAAATTGTCACCTAGAGTGGTGCAAATGAACTTAGGCAAGTGGTAATGGTAGCTCCATCTAGCTAATGCCTTGCCCCTTTTTTAAACTTCCACCTGTATGGTGCAAGTGAACTGAGGAAAGTGCTTATTTCTAGCTCCATCTAGCTAACGTCTTACCATTTCTTTCAAACTGTCACTTGTGTGGTGCAAGTGAATGTAGGCAAGTGGCAATGGTAGCTCCATCTAACTAATCTTTTATCATTTTTTAAAACTGTCACCTACGTGGTGCAAATGAAGGTAGGCAAGTGGCAATGGTAGCTCCATCTAACTAATCTTTTATCATTTTTTTAAAACTGTCACCTGTGTGGTGCAAGTGAATGTAGGCAAGTGGCAATGGTAGCTCCATCTAACTAATCTTTTATCATTTTTTTAAAACTGTCACCTACGTGGTGCAATGAAGGTAGGCAAGTGGCAATGGTAGCTCCATCTAACTAATCTTTTATCATTTTTTAAAACTGTCACCTACGTGGTGCAATGAAGGTAGGCAAGTGGCAATGGTAGCTCCATCTAACTAATCTTTTATCATTTTTTTAAACTGTCACCTGTGTGGTGCAAGTGAATGTAGGCAAGTGGCAATGGTAGCTCCATCTAACTAATCTTTTATCATTTTTTAAAACTGTCACCTACGTGGTGCAAATGAAGGTAGGCAAGTGGCAATGGTAGCTCCATCTAACTAATCTTTTATCATTTTTTTAAAACTGTCACCTACGTGGTGCAAATGAAGGTAGGCAAGTGGCAATGGTAGCTCCATCTAACTAATCTTTTATCATTTTTTAAAACTGTCACCTACGTGGTGCAAATGAAGGTAGGCAAGTGGCAATGGTAGCTCCATCTAACTAATCTTTTATCGTCTTTTTAAAACTGTCACCTGTGTGGTGCAAGTGATTGTAGGCAAGTGGCAATGGTAGCTCCATCTAACTAATCTTCATCTAGCTAATGTCAACATTTTTTTAGATATGATCAACACATTTAATAAATAATTCAACATTTGAATCCTTTACATCTTATTATAATGGAGATTGTGTGTTTTTCTGTCTGTAATGGAAACTATGTCACTACTCAAGTCAAAATTTTCTTTTGTTATTTACGTCATATTCTCCATGATTTTATTTTTATTTAAACCTCAATTATCAATAACATTGTTTTACATTATTAATACTGTTGACCTCATCTACATACTAATAACATGCAATTGTATTTATATATACAACAAAATAGCCGTTTACAGTGTGAACTGGCAATAACTTTCAAAAATAAATTTTTACACCGCCTGGAGGGTTTCTTTTCATATTCATTTTTGCTAGTATAAAACTACAATTGTAAGGAATAAAATTAAATTACGATGGTTAATTACGCATATACGTAAAAATTACCTGATAGTGGAAAGGGCTAAGAATGTCAGGTGAAGGGTTTTCACCTGACACTCAAAGTTTTAAAATACAATATATATATATATATATATATATATATATATATATATATATGGTTGGCAACCTTCCGTCTATTTTAGACGATGGCGTGGTTTTTTTTTGGGGGGGGTTTCTTCTCTCTCTCTCACTTACAGCTACGTGAGTGGCTGAACAGACCGATCCTCGAATGGCAGTCTCTGGTGCAATGGCTGCAAACAAAAGGTGATTCTTTTTGTAGTGTTGGGGGTGCTGCCGTTTCTCCTTTCTTTTAGCTCTCTTTTCTTTGTTGTAAAATATTTGCATCTATTTCAACTTTCTAATAGAAAATTGTACCCGTGGACTTAAACTAAGTTAAAACTTAGGAAAAAGCTAAACAAAAAATGTTTTTCCCCCTCGGTGTGGTGGACCCGTAGATCTCGACAGATCATCTACCTGCGCTCCCCAAATACTTTCAGTCATCTTGCCTCGGCTTGTTACTGATTCCAGTCTTCGGAGAAGGAGAGCATGTTGAGCGTGTCCGTCTATGTCGCACAAGCACACAACGTGTCAACATGTGCAGATATTTCTACATGCGTGGTGAGGATGTGAGTAACTGAGTATCCCCTGGGTAGGACTGCCCATCCAGATATCTGAGGAGGAGCAAATATCAAGCTGGCCGGTAGCCTGTGGCTGGTGGCTGTTCACATTAACAGAATGAAAACATGAAGTGGCAATCACCATATATATATATATATGTGTGTGTGCGTGTGCGTGTGTGTGAATAACAATATATATATATATATATATATATATATATATGGACTTGCTACTACCAACACACTCTTCTACCTGGATTTTAATAGCATGTCAAACCCTCAAAAATACTCCAATTTGTATAGTTCTTCCATAATGCTCCCTTTCAATTAATAAAAAAACAATTTCTTCAAATAAGAAACTTTCTCCTGATGATGACCTAAGGTCGAAACTAGTTGAGAATAAATAACATATAAAAAATATTCCTGTCTGTCTTATTACTTTTTGTTCATACTATATATATATATATATATATATATATATATATATATATATGTGTGTGTGTGTGTGTGTGTGTGTGTGTGTGTGTGTGTGTGTGTGTTTGATAATCATTATAATAAACAATTTTATAAATACTAGCATATAAGTCGACCTGAAGACTTAAAAAAATATGCACATTCACTTGTGTGTGTGTGTGTGTGTGTGTGTGTGTGTGTGTGTTTAACAATCATTTCACACACACACATACATATATACATATATACATATATACACACATACACACACATATACATATATACATACATATACATATATATACATATACACATATATATACATATATATACATATACACACATATACACATATATATATACATATACACATATATGGTGATTGCCGCTTCTTGACAGAATAAGGCCATTTCTACAAGTAGTCCAGATGTGAGCAGTTGTGAGCATGCAGATGGCCCACGGATCCAGCTTGTTTTTATGTACCCTATCACACATATAAAATCCTCGACATACAGGCGCTGCCACACAGGTCAGACTTCAATGTAGGAAATGTTTCCATGGCGTCCGTCATGTGTCGCTTCAGAATGGAGGTCTCGAGTCAACTTACCACAAACTTCTTATAGCTAAAGCTGATTTCCGCAAGAGCATCTGTCTGCCCCTTATCGAGATACTTCCCTCTCAAGATCGGGAGGTGTCCAGACATTCCAAGTGGCTGTTCTTAGCCTTGTTTTGTGTAGTAGTATTTTCTAGTTTTCGCCCAGCTAATGTGGACAACCGTCGAAATATTGGTTTCTGGAGAGCTTGATAGGTGAATCGGCATTTGTTTAGGTCAGCTTTTATAGACACCTCCCAAGTGACTGGGTGAACAGTGTTAACCAAGGGGCTGCTCATTCACCCACAACCTCGCCGAGGCACGTTGCTGTTCAATCAGCAAGGCGGTGACGTTAAGTAGGTCACGAATCACGCCGTATGTAGATTCAAATCTGCATGCTTCCATCCCGTCAGGCCTGCACACCTCACATACCTCCATCACTCTGGGACTTGTAGAAATATCTGCACATGTTTTTATTTTACATGTTGTGCGCTTGTGCGACACGCACCGCATGCTCTCCTTCCCCAAAGTCAAGTATCAGTGACAAGCCGAGGCAAGATGACTGGGAGACTTTGGGGAACGCAGGTAGATGATCTGACGAGATCTACGGGTCCACCACACCGTAAAAAAAAAAAAAAAAAAAATTTTTAGATTTTCCTAAGTTTTAACTTAGTTAAAGTCCACAGGTACCTTTTTCTATTAGAAAAGCAAAAGCTTATTAAGTAGATGCGAATATTTTACAACAAACCGAATACACCAGAATTTAAGAGACACTTAGCTTGCTATAAGTCTCCGTCATGGCACGGCAATGTCATTTCAACTTTTACTGAATTGTTTTCAAACAACCAGTGCTTTAATAGTGAGAGAGGGTGGGGGGGATTGGTTTGGATTCTAGCCATTTTAGCTAGACTGGTGACTTTTTTTTTATTTTTTTATATACATATATATACATATACACACATATACATACAATATAATTATATATACTAGCAAATATATGCACCCTCCGGGTGCAAGTATATAAGTTTTAATGTAATAAAATATCATATTAGATTAGAAAGGCTAATGAAACTAAATAAGAATGCAAATAAAAGATATTTGAAACAGAGGGGGGTATAATCGAAAAATAGAACAACTGAAACTTACTCTTCCGTCACTCTCGTCTTTCATTGTTATTTTTTCTAATTTAAGTATTTAGTTAAAAGAGGAAGTAAAGAATAAAATGACAGTTATTTTTTCTTGTTAATGGATTTTATTTAAGATTCATTGAAGAGATTTTTGCTTATATTCATTAAAATAAAACCAAACAATTAGAAATCAATAATACTAAGCACATATTAAATAAAACCACATTTTTAATATCAATATGCAAATTAGCCTTCCCATTCACACTGTAAACCGCTATTGTTTGTATATATAAATACAATTGCATGTTATTTGTATGTAGATATGGACAACACTAATAAAAACGTGAAGCAATTTTATTAATAATTGAGGTTTAAATATAAATAAAATCATGGAGAATGTGATGTAAATAACGAAGGGAATTGTGACTTGAGTAGTAATATAATTTCGGTTACAGACAGAAAAACACACAATCTCCATTATAATAAGATATATATATATATATATATATATATATGTATGTATGTATATGTGTGTATGTGTGTGTGTGTGATAATTATTATTATAATAAACTATGCTATAAATATCAGCATATAAGTCGACCTGAAGACTTCTTTTTTTTTAAAAAAACCGAAATCACAGTTTCAACCTCAATTTAACCTTGAATGTGATCCCACTTACCACAGATACAAACAACAATGCCAAACATTAGACTAAACAATCTCAGTACACAACCTACTCTAACCAAACTCACGTTTGGTAAACCTAATCAAGACAAAGTTTATAATAAAATTGCAGAAACTTAATGTCGACTGACGCCAATTGTTTGTTCAAATGTTCATTTCGTTACTTAACTTTATCGAACAACATATTCACCGTTTTGTTTTCCAACTAACTTCGGCTTTTATATATATATATATATATATATATATATATATATATATATATATATATATATAGAGAGAGAGAGAGAGAGAGAGAGAGAGAGAGAGAGGAGAAGGGATGGGGAGGGGAGATAAAAGGTTGTGAAAAACACAATTTTGTTGTTAAAATTATATTTTTATATCCTTTTTATATTCATTTTAACATTGTGTGTTTTTCATACCCTTTTATCTATACATATACCGTCAGATTCATTTCCTTATCTTAACTCATATATATATATATATATATATATATATATATAGAGAGAGAGAGAGAGAGAGAGAGAGAGAGAGAGAGAAAGAGGGGGGGATAAAAGGTATGAAAAACACAATTTTGTGATTTTTTTACACGACAGTATGAGAAGTAAATACACAAGCGATGTGTTTTGATATGGCTTTTTTCTTCTTTTTTAGCCGACAATTTTTGTGAGAATATGTGTTTAATTGAAGTCGTACATAATTTTGAAAGTTAATTAATTAAAAATTAAGTAATTAGGCGGGCATACCTAGTTAAATGTAAGGCTAAACAAATCGAGAAAAATTAATCTCTGTATGTACATTTCGGCCTATTAGGAATAAAAACCTACTTCTAAATAAAATGAAAAATCTAAGGAGGTCCGGTTGGAGTAGGGGTTACGGTCCTCGCCTGTCAGCTTGACGGTCGGGGTTCGAATCACGCACAAGGCGGTCTTCCTATCTATAGCGCTGTTGATGAGAGGCCTAATAGGCCGAAATGTACATACAGTGATTGATTTTTCTCGATTTGTTTAGCCTTACATTTAACTAGGTATGCCCGCCTAATTAATTAATTATTAATTAATTAACTTTCAAAATAAGGTACGACTTCAATTAAGCCCATATTCACCAAAAAATTGTCGGCTAAAAAAAAAGCCATATCAAAACACGTCGCTTGTGTATTTACTTCTCATATATATATATATAGTCATCCAGAGACACGTGTTTCGACTTATCAAGTCTCCTCAGTGTGGCTAGACATTTTGTGAGCTGCCTACAGATACTTTGACATACGAGTTTAATTCGTTCAGCACATAAAACATTTTCCTCGTATATCAAATCAATTTTTCCTATTGAAATAAACTGAAATGCTATTAATCCGTTCCTGCCTCGTCCAAAACAAAACATCCTAATTTTTTGTGCGTTTTCTTTTTAAATAAGAAAATAGCACTGCATTGTATAAAACATAATAAACTAGAATTTAATGAATTATATGCTGTAATATGTTTTCATGTTTATTTTTTCATAAATGATATTTTTTCTATGGCGTAATAAATTTGGAAATTTAAATGTTTTTAGTGAATTTATTAATATAAACGTATTCGCAGCCCACTCGTACCTCAATTTTTAGCTCGCAACGAAAATGTTTTTTTTATCAATTATGATCAACCTTTGTTCATTTGAATAAAAAAATATTCCCAGTACCTAATTTTTACGTTTCTAGAAAGATCAAATCCTAACGACCACATTAAAAAAATTATTCGAAAATTTAAACTTTACGTTCTTAGATACGAATACTTGAAACCATACAACTGTGTGCTAATTATTTGTATTAAATAGGAATACTAGAAACCATATAACTAAATTCAATTATGTGTATTAGATACGTATACTTGAAACCATTAAACTGCGTGCTAATTATTTGTATTAATAGGAATACTAGAAACCATATAACTAAATTCAAATTATGTGTATTAGATACGTATACTTGAAACCATTAAACTGCGTGCTAATTTGTATTAAATAGGAATACTAGAAACCATATAACTAAATTCAAATTATGTGATTAGATACGTATACTTGAAACCATTAAACTGCGTGCTAATTATTTGTATTAAATAGGAATACTAGAAACCATATAACTAAATTCAAATTATGTGTATTAGATACGTATACTTGAAACCATTAAACTGCGTGCTAATTATTTGTATTAAATAGGAATACTAGAACTAAATTCAAATTATGTGTATTAGATACTGCATACTAAATCCTAACGACCACATTCAAAATTATTCGAATTTAAACGTTACTTAGATACGAATACTTGAAACCATACAACTGTGTGTATTAAATAGGAATTAGAAACCATATAACTAAATTCAAATTATTTGTATTAGATACATATACTTGAAACCATTAAACTGCGTGCTAATTATTTGTATTAAATAGGAATATTAAAATATATAGAATATTTTTTGTAGTACATTTTCTCTTTTCGTAGTTTTAAAAACTATTTTTCTTTGAATTGACGAAAAAAAGTATTTTGTGTGGTGTGATTCAATTGGCCTATTTTTATTCACTTAAACATTCAATAATGCATTTTAAACGTTTGGAAGGTTGAGCACAACATTTTTGATTCGGTCCCTATTTGTCTGTAACCAAAACTACGTCACTGCTTACGTCACAGTCATTTCAGGAATTAAGCAAGTTTATCAATGTGTATTTAATTTATAGGCAGTATCATTATTAAATAAGTCGTCGGAGTGGCCTAAAGTCGGTATCAGCCAATCAGCGAGGGAGTCTATCCCCCTTTCACTAGCGCTAGACCAGGGAGATTGTTTTTGCATCTGAGGTGGAGCGCCACACCTACCGTCAGCTCCTTACTTTACCGCACAGATCCCTGTACTACTCATACGCTGAGTTGGCGAGGATCGGTATCGAACTAGGAACCTTGTGATTCCTAGCCGAACGCTCTAAAATATCAAAATTCTAGGAAAATCAATTAATAGTCAAATTTTCACAGAAATTTCGATACTTATTTCTCTTTTGATGAATTTATGTTTAAAATACTTTATTCCTGAAATATATTAAGAGAATTTTTTTTACTAAATCGACGCCCCCCCCCCTTATTTTATTTTATAAAATCGAACAAAATATATTTTACTTGTACGATTGTTAAATTTTCTATTAAGATAAGCGTCTGAATAATTAAATCAGAATTTTCTAGAAACGTTTTGGAGGTCCTTACTGTCGTAAAACAAAACAAATATCTCAGTGGAGTGGAGTAAATATGAAGCTTTTTAAGTAAGTACCATATTTGACCGCATATAGGACTCACTTTTTTTCCAAAATTTTGGCTCAAAAAATCGCCCTGCGTCTTATACATCGTAGGTGAAGTTTGAGACCTCCCGTATGCCTAGGCTAATCTCTATGATGCTCACTAACCCAGCTTACGCTCAGTACTTTTACCTACCCTAAACTCCATGCATCCTTATTTTATTGCTGGTATTGTTATAATCAAGGTTAACAGGAGCGTATGGTAGACTGTTTTCAACAATATATGCTTAAATACACTAAAAACTTTTGCTAGTTATAACTAACGATCGTTAGGTTACAGATGAATCCGTCTAAAATGAAAACACTGAATTCAAACCAGTTGTAGACCTGTAAAGGGATGGGGTCTATCATGCTATTCTGCAAAAGACACGCTAATGAGTATCTGACTGCACCTCTGCAGAGGGATAAGACCACCCTGTCGGCTGAGGCAGTAGAATATGCCGACAAGACCGCCCTGTCGTCTGGGACAGTAGAATATGCCCACAGCAGCCCTGCAGAGGGATAAGACTACCCTGTCGTCTGGGACTGTAGAATACGCCGACTGCATCCCTGCAGACAGGTAAAATTCCCCCAATAGACCCTCAACCCATTTTTTCATATATGTGCTAGAAGGCGGTGGCTGAGAGTCTTAATGCCCCGAGTAAAACTCTAGTTAATGGTGAGGTTCAAATTCTGGAGCTCTGGGGAGTGTGGAGTACCCATTCATCATCATTGCTCCCAGGTTCACTCTGACCCTGAGTGGTAGTACCTGTTAGGATTCCATCTATGGGTTAAATAGAAAAACATGAGTTTGAAAAATGTGTTTAAAAAATTGAGTTTGAAAAAAGTGAGTACACATGAAAAATGAATAAAACAAAATGTTGTCGGCATAAAATAACCCAACAAAGGTTGACATGTCATAAAATCCAACCAAGCAACCAACCAACTGAAGAAAAGATAGATAGTTACCGATTGATATGTGTGGGAGGGGGGCTCTTGGATTATTTTTGGTATATAAGGTGTGCTACAATAACCAAAGCACCTGCAAGAATGATCTCAGGTGCTTTGGCATTGCCCCTTCCAGCTGGGAAAATTTGGCTCAGGACCACCCTCGGTGGCGGCAGAATCTCCGTAGAGGACTGTTCATGTCAGAAGTCACCCTTACACAACACCATGAAGCTAAGAGGTCTGGAAGAAAGCAAGCGGCAACAAAGCACCGGCACATCAACATCTTCAGGGACAGCCTTCAAATGCGACATCTGTGGTCGAGCATGTTTTTCAAACATCGGACTTCACAATCACAGCAGGCGCTGTAACTTTAGACGCACAAAAACTTTATTATAGTCTTTCGAGACTGAAATGCCAATACAATACAGTACACCACTTAAATTTACCGACTAAGCGAGGTCACATGGGTTAAATCGATCAAAAAAGAATTCTAAAAAAAATAAAAAGAGTTTTTTTTAAAAAGAGCTTAGAATAAAAAATTAAAAATGTTAAAGTTAAAAGAAAGTTTTAAAGAATCAGTTTAAAAAAATGTTTTTAAAAAATTGATACCCAACAAGAATATAAAATAAACAACAAATAATTAAAAAAATGTCTTTGGCATAAAATAACCCAACAAGGGTTGAAATGCCGTAAAAACCAACCAACCAACTAAAAGCAGTCATACCAAGGACATCCAATTTTGTGGGGTATCGTAACTCCTCTGCAGGGGAGACAGCTGTCGTAGGCGTTACCACAGGGTGGCTGATTTTGGGGGTGTAACGAAGTTGCATTTGACATATTAAAGAGGTGTCACTTAAAAGCGAAAAAAAAATGGTCGGAAAATTGTTGGAATTGCGTGTTTGTTAATTCAGTATTTGCCAATGAATTACTTGGTCTATGAAGGTTTTTGGCGGGCAATTAAACAGGAGAAACAACACAATGCAAAAACAAACGCCCTAAACAAGCATCCATTAGTAATCTGAATAATAACTGTGTATTTGAATACAGGGTGTAATTAGGTAAAAACAGAAATATACAAGCCAAAAGAGAAACAAGTGTATAAATGCCGAAAAGACCTGGCAAGGTTGGACATATAGGAACTCTTAGACTTTACAAATAATTTGCACACAGTTATATGGTTTCAAGTATTCTTGTCTAATACAAATAATTAGCACACAGTTATATGGGTCCAAGTATTCCTGTCTAATACAAAAGAATTTGCACACAGTTATATGGTTTCAAGTATTCATATCAAATACAAATAATTTGCACAATTTTATATGGTTTCAAGTATTCCTGTCTAATACAAATAATTTTCACATAGTTATATGGTTTCAGGTATTCCTATTAAATATAAATAATTAGCACACAGTATTCCTGTCTAATACAAATAATTAGCACGCAGTTGAATGGGTCCAAGTATTCCTGTCTAATACAAAGAATTTGCACACAGTTATATGGTTTCAAGTATTCATATCAAATACAAATAATTTGCACAATTTTATATGGTTTCAAGTATTCCTATCTAATACTAATAATTTTCACAGAGTTATATGGTTTCAGGTATTCCTATTAAATATAAATAATTAGCACACAGTATTCCTGTCTAATACAAATAATTAGCACACAGTTGAATGGGTTCAAGTATTCCTGTCTAATACAAATAATTTGCACACAATTATATGGTTTCAAATATTCATATCAATACAAATAATTTGCACAAGTTTATATGGTTTCAAGTATTCCTATCTAATACTAATAATTTTCACAGAGTTATATGGTTTCAGGTATTCTATTAAATATAAATAATTAGCACACAGTATTCCTGTCTAATACAAATAATTAGCACACAGTTGAATGGGTTCAAGTATTCCTGTCTAATACAAATAATTTGCACACAATTATATGGTTTCAAATATTCATATCAAATACAAATAATTTGCACAATTTTATATGGTTTCAAGTATTCCTATCTAATACTAATAATTTTCACAGAGTTATATGGTTTCAGGTATTCCTATTAAATATAAATAATTAGCACACAGTTGTATGGTTTCAAGTATTCCTGTCTAATACAAATAATTATCACACAGTTAAATGGGTCCAAGTATTCGTGTCTAATACAAAGAATTTGCACACAATTATATGGTTTCAAGTATTCATATCAAATACAAATAATTTGCACAATTTTATATGGTTTCAAGTATTCCTATCTAATACTAATAATTTTCACAGAGTTATATGGTTTCAGGTATTCCTATTAAATATAAATAATTAGCACACAGTTTTCCTGTCTAATACAAATAATTAGCACGCAGTTGAATGGGTCCAAGTATTCCTGTCTAATACAAAGAATTTGCACACAATTATATGGTTTCAAATATTCATATCAAATACAAATAATTTGCACACAGTTATATGGTTCAAGTACTATCTAATTAAATAATTAGCACAGAGTTATATGGTTTCAGGTATTCCTATTAAATATAAATAATTAGCACACAGTTTCCGTCTAATACAAATAATAATTTTACATATGATACAAATATATTTGCACACAAATATTGTTTCAAATATTCATATCAAAATACAAATAATTTGCAGAATTTTATATGGTTTCAAGTATTCCTATCTAATACTAATAATTTTCAGAGTTAATGGTTTCAGGTTTCCTATATAAATATAAATATTAGCACACAGTTGTATGGTTTAAGTATTTCTGTCTAATACAAATAATTTATCACACAGTTAAATGGGTCCAAGTATTCGTGTCTATACAAAGAATTTGCCACAATTATATTGGTTTCAAGTATTCATACAAAATACAAATAATTTGCACAATTTTATGGTTTCAAGTATTCCTATCTAAACTAATAATTTTCACAGAGATTATATGGTTTCAGGGGTATTCCTATTAAATATAAATAATTAGCACACAGTTTTTCCTGTCTAATACAAATAATTAGCACGCAGTTGAATGGGTCAAGTATTTCCTCTAATACAAAGAATTTGCACACAATTATATGGTTTCAAATATTCATATCAAATACAAATAATTTGCACACAGTTATATGGTTTCAAGTTTACTATCTAAATACTAATAATTAGCACAGAGTTATATGGTTTCAGGTATTCCTATTAAATATAAATAATTAGCACACAGTATTCCTGTCTAATACAAATAATTAGCAGCAGTTGAATGGGTCCAAGTATTCGTGTCTAATACAAATAATTTGCAACACAATTATATGGTTTCAAATATTCATATCAAATACAAATAATTTGCACACAGTTATATGGTTTCAAGTATTACTATCTAATACTAATAATTAGCACAGAGTTATATGGTTTCAGGTATTCCTATTAGATATAAATAATTAGCACACAGTATTCCTGTCTAATACAAATAATTAGCACACAGTTAAATGGGTCCAAGTATTCGTGTCTAATACAAAGAATTTGCACACAATTATATGGTTTCAAGTATTCATATCAAATACAAATAATTTACACAATGTTATATGGTTTCAAGTATTCCTATCTAATACTAATAATTAGCACAGAGTTATATGGTTTCAGGTATTCCTATTAAATATAAATAATTAGCACACAGTTGTATGGTTTCAAGTATTCCTGTCTAATACAAATAATTAGCACACAGTTATATGGTTTCAAGTATTCATATCAAATACAAATAATTTGCACAATTTTATATGGTTTCAAGTATTCCTATCTAATACTAATAATTTTCACAGAGTTATATGGTTTCAGGTATTCCTATTAAATATAAATAATTAGCACACAGTATTCCTGTCTAATACAAATAATTAGCACACAGCTGTATCGTTTCAAGTATTCCTATTTAATATAAATAATTTGCATACAGTTATATGGTTTCAGGTATTCCTGTCTAATACAAATAATTATCACACAGTTGAATGGTTTCAAGTATACGTATCTTATACAAATAATTTGCATATAGTTATATGGATTTAAGTATTCCTGTCTAATACAAAAGATTTGCACACAATTATATAGTTCCAAGTATTCATATCAAATACAAATAATTTGCACACAGTTGAATGGTTTTAAGTATCCCTATCTGATACAAATAATTTGCACACAATTAGATGGTTTCAAGTATTCCTGTCTAATACAAATAATTAACACGCAGTTGAATTGTTTCAAGTATTCTTGTCTAATACAAATAATTATCACACAGTTATATGGTTTCAAGTATTCCTAACTAATACAAATAATTTACACACAGTTATATGGTTTCAAGTATTCCTATCTAATACAAATAATTAGCAAACAGTTATATGGTTTTCAAGTATTCCTATCTAATATGAATAATTTGCATACAGTTATATGGTTTCAAGTATTCCTATCTGATACAAATAATTAACACACAGTTGAATGGTTTCAATTATTCCTATCTAATACTAATAATTTATACGCAATTATATGGTTTCAAGCATCATTATCTAATATTAGTAATTTCCAAGCAATTATACGGTTTCATGTAACTATTCCTATTTAATAAGAATTATGTTTTGCACTCTTAAATTTTCGCGACCGTTTTGTTTTGTAGGAGCGGTTTTCAGTAATATTATTATAACTTAAAAAAAGAATAAGACCATTCAACGACAGATAGGTTTGAACAAATGCTTTATTGTGAGTCAAATATATATCTTTTTAAGAATTTCATTGAAAGTGTTACGTTCTTTGTTGTTCTCTCGCCACAAGAATTCACAAAGATAAGAATGGCTTGAATGCTATACTACTGTTTATTTTATCTTATCTCGCAACATGTCCTTCGAAAACCTACTGTTCAGGGAATTGTTCTCTCGCCACAAGAATCTATACATATATAAAGTTCAGGGAAAGGTATGAATTCTACTCTCCCTCCAGCTATGGGTAAATAGCAGGGCAGACCGGGCTCTTTAACCTTGGTTAGGCAACCGGTCTAGGAGAAGGAAAACTCTGAATTCAAACCTGTTAAACTCCGCTTAAGAAATTGACCTTGTGTCACATCCTGCTTGTGCGGAGGGGTTGGTAGAAATATATATAAAGTTCAGTTTTGTGTATATGTATCGCAGCATCGGAGGAACTTCGGAAAAGAAAGAATCAAAAAATTAGGCCAGCAGCAAAGCTAATATAAGTATATAGCAAATTATCGAGTATCCGAGGTGGCGGAGTAAAGATAGCATAGGAGACGACTCTGTGTTTTTTGAGAGCAAGAAATAAAGAATAGGATATTGGTAGATAATTTGATTTTATCGGCGACCAGTATATGTGTGACGTAACTTAGAGAATAAATAAAATATTTAATGATAGTATGGATTGCGGTTCAAAGTATTTATTTTATTTGGATATGTTATATAGTGTGTGATTATTAGGAGCCGGATTAGGGCGCGGCTAACATAAGTATTTAGGTGTCAAGCTGAGTATTAGAGATCTCAAGTGGAGTGTACGATTCAATGGGCAGCACGCAGCTTAAGGTATCGAGGCAAGCAAGTGTAACGTAGGCGTGAATGTTTTAAGTCGGACCCGATTGGTGAGCTGGGAATCGTGTGCATAGTTCGACAGATGAGCGACTGGGAATGTGTAACGTTGCCTACGGAAGCATGCACGTCGCGGAGCACAGATGCAAGAACGACCATGCAGCTCGCATGTAGAGCTTAATGACGACGATGCAAAAACAGAAAGACGGCGCATCCAGGATAGTGCTAGCGCGCGATCGAGCGAGAGCATTATTTGGACTAATGGAAGGTGATGAGGGAAGAATGCACGTTGGTCGCGCACTTATCGATGAAGTAGTATCCCTCTGATATGCCGGGTACCGACGAGTGAGGTCTCAGTGAGGAGCTATGGATCGAAGACATGGTCGGGAGAGGAGAGACACGTTATAAGAAGGAAGGGAGGAGTAATCATTAGACGGGCCACAAAAAGGAAGGAGCAGCAGTTGATGAGCGGATGACGTGAGAAGTATAGGCGAGAAAGGATCACAAGTAAATCGAATTGAAAGAAACGCGCTCGCTATCCATCCCAGAGTTGGTGCAATATTGTTTTCTTTCTATTTTTTTCTCTTTTTTTTGTCTTTCTTGTTTTGCATGTTTTTAGCCGCAAGATGGTCTTCTTTTATATTCTCTCCTGTCCTGTTATGTTTCTCTGTTTCAGGTGGTCTCCTTTTTCAGCGTAGCCGCTGGAAATCATGAATGTGCAGTAATATTTTTAAAGGGCCCCTTCTGAGTATGTTTTTTTTTTTTTTTTTTGTTTTTTTTTTTTTATTTTTTTTTTTTTGTTTATTTTTTTTTTTTTACTTAACATAGGGATTTAAAATGGGCNACGCCTCTACCCAGCTATGGTTAGCGGAATGAGAACAGGATACCCTTGTGAACTGAATAAAGGGTTAGGTTCAAAGTTCTGTGATGGCTCCCAATTACGACAAGAAGGTTCCCGAGTTCGAAAAGAAGGTTCCCAAGTCCGAGAAGGTTCCCGAACCGACAAGAAATACCTGAAGAAGGCTGGAGACACATCGGCCGAAACATTGTACAGATAACAATGAAGATGAGGACAATAGTACGAATAACGCAGATAATAATAATAATACTAATAATAACCAACTACGTTCTTAATATTTTTCAGGTTATCAGATAAAAATTTTACTGGACAGCAGATTATTTCAATAACTGCTTTTATAATGGCTTCACGGTTTCGTAAACACAATCTTTGGTAAGTGTTCGCTGGTTGTTGCTAATTTATTTTCTTTGGATTTCTTTCTTGTGGGTTTTTAGGCTGAAAAGGAATTAAAGAAAAGAAAAAAAGGGACAAGACAATACATATTTTTAAGATTCAGACTTTATTTCTAGGTTCATTGTTATTTCTGGAAGGGCCCATTTGGATTTCTTTCTGTGGGTTTTTAGGCTGAAAAGGAATTAAAGAAATAAAAAAAGGGACAAAGACAATACATACTTTTAGGTTTCAGACTTTATTTCTAGGTTCATTGCTATTTCTGGAAAGGGCCCATTTGGATTTCTTTCTTGTGGTTTTCAGCTGAAAAGAAATTAAAGGAAAGAAAAAGGGACAAAGACAATAAATACTTTTAAGATTCAGACTTTATTTCTAGGTTCATTGTTATTTCTGGGAAGGGCCCATTTGGATTTCTTGTGGGTTTTCAGACGATAAAGGAATTAAAGAAAAGACAAAAAGTGACAAAGACAATAATACTTTTAGGTTTCAGACTTTATTTCTAGGTTCATTGTTATTTCTGGGAAGGGCCCATTTGGATTTCTTTCTTTCTTTCAGTTATTTCAATAACTGTCTTATAATGGCTTCACGGTTTCGTAAAGACAATCAAAACAAAATTATTAAAAGTAGAACGTCAATAATGATAGTGCAATTCCATGTCAAATCATCCAGAAAAAAATTGTCACCCACCCCCTTTGATTTTTCTGAAATTTTGTACAGACAGTCTCCGAAATTTGAGCTTCCAATTCCACTTTTAACGTATTATTTACTTCACTTATATCATACATACCTCTTGTAATGAATGCTTGTAAATTTAAATCGGACATTCACCTTAAAAACGTATTATTTAGTTAACTTTTGTCATAGATACTCTTGTAATGAATACTTGTAAATTTTGAGCGTACAGTCACCTTAAAAAAAGGAGAATATAAAGAAATTAGTATTATTTGTATTATTCGGACTATTGTCCTCATCTTCATTGTTATCTGTACAACGTTACGGTCGATGTGCCCTCGGCCTTCTACAGGTATTTTTGTTGGATCGGGAACCTTCTTTTCGAACTCGGGAACTTCTTGTCGTAATCGGGAGCCATCACGGAACTTTGAACCTAACCCTTTATCAGTCCAGGGATATCCTATTCTCATTCCGTGTGGACTATGCTAAAGTTAGACAATCCCCGAAATTTGAGCTTCTCATTCCAAAAATTGGTGGAGTTATGTCGTTTTTTAGCTCTCCAAATTTGATGGGGTTCGCGAAAAATGGCGACTTTTTGTAATCTATTTTTGTCTGTAAAATGAATTCTAGACCTTCCCTACGCCTCTGAATTGGTTTATAAAATCATTTTTAAGTTATTGATGATTTTCATTGTAAGATCAATATCCCGATGTGGCAATGCATCTATGACAAAATGTTTTTCTATTATTATTCACATTTATTGAACATTATTTTTACAAAAAAGATAATTTGGTGTTTGCTTTCATAAACAATTTTTAAGAGTAGGGAAGCTCTAGAACTCATTTTACAGACAAAAAAAAAGGGTTGAAAAATTTAGATAATACAAATTATCAAGCCTCATCTCAAAAATACAGAAATACCTGAAGAAGACCAGAAGAAACATCGCCCGAAACGTTGTGTATATAACAATGAATATGAAGACACAGTCGGAAAAATTTAGAAGTTCATGGGTGGCAGGTGCAGAAAAGTTGTTGATCCTGTCGCAATCCCCCTCAAGGAGGGCGCCTCAAGCACTGGGCAATAAAACCTTTAATTAAGGGGGCAGGTGTTGCCTGTGGGGGGGATAGCCCTCTGGTATCAACGCTGTTAATTTATATTAACAAACACAAGCTCCGAAAGGTGTGACAATAAAGTCAAACTTTTCAAGGCATTGAAGTCCAAAACAATATTTTTAATTGATGATACAAAAAGTACAGAGCATAAGACATGATTTATAATGTTTTTGTACTTCTTCATGTCGAAGCGTAACAACAATCCCCTGCCCCCCGCCCCCCCCCCAAAAAAAAAAATTTAGCCCAAACCAAAATAAAAATTACAAAAGTAAAAGTAAAGTTGACGGAGTAGCCTATTGTCGGTATCAGCCGACAGCGAGCGAGTCTATTGCACTAGACAAGGGATATTTGCTTTTTTTTTTTCAGAGGTGGAGCATAGCAGGCTCCAGCGGAACGAAAAGAGACGCCTTTCGTAATACCGTGGCGACACCGGTCGCGGTTCCGACTTAGAGGCTTTCAGCCATTATCGCGCGGAGGCAGCTTGGCACGCGCGCTCGTTCGACGAGCACACGAACCGTTGCTCTGAATCCGCGGTTCTCTCTATACTGGACGGGATAGCCGTGGCCAGGCCGACGTAACACACGGGCCGATCGGTAGGATAAAACTAATCTGTCTCATGACGGTCTTGTTTACCACTTTACTGCCCAGATCAGATTACCAATTTGTGCTGCTCATACGCCGAGTTGGCGATCACTTTCCCCCTCACTATGTATATCTTGATTACCTCCTCGTTATATATGTTAGTTTCTCATTGAGAGTAAAGAATAAGGAGATTGGAGTATGCGAAACGTAATTGTATGTCAAATTTCATAAAAGTGAGCTAGTAGCTTCAACATCTTGACTCTCAATAAATATAAATTAGGTCAAACGTTCCCTTTCTTAGAAATCTTACAAAATGATTTTAATGTTGGTGTTTTTTTAAATTTTCCGACCGTATTTATTTATTTAAAAAAAAAATTGATTCGCTTTGCAATCTCACTTTTCCTTAATCCCAGTTATCTACCCGAGAGCTCAATGGGTGACCCACGTGTCAATTTGTCTAGTATAATATATATATATATATACTAGACAAAATGAGTCAGATTCTTGCCCTGATGAGATACTAAGCGAGACTATTAGTAGGTATATGTGACTCATTAGGTTTAACTTTATTATTTGCTCTACTTAGGTATTGAGCACTTTTCACATTTTAGCTTTCGATAATCCTAGCGGTTTATATATATATATATATATATATATATATATATATATATATATAATTGTTTTTCTTTTGGGTAAGTGTTATAGTATTAATCGATTATTTTCGGTTGGTATGACTCTCTTGGTCTTTTCTTTTTTTTTTCTTTTTTCCCCAGGTGAAGTTTAGTAGTATATTTTTACTATCAAACTATTTGCCGAGTTTTCTTTCTTTTTTTTTCAAAGATTTACCAATAAGTTTAGCATATATATATATATATATATATATATATATATATATATATAATCTTTGAAAGGAAGAAAAAACTCAACACCGTTATTCCATAATAAATTTATTTCGACCAAAGGCCCAATTTTGGTCGAAAAAATGTTATCATGGTATAACGTTGTTGAGTTTTCATTCTTTCAAAGATAAATATTGCTCTGTATTTAATCTAAAAGTTTATTATACATTGAGCTCTCTGTAGTGATTTAAAGATTCACTGTATTTATACATACTGGATCATACAATAATAATACAGTGTGTCTTAGAAATCACATATAGAATCATACCTTACTACCAAGTTTTGGATACCCCACATCTTTCTCTCTCTCTCTCTCTCTTTCTCTCTCTCTCTCTCTCTCTCTCTCTATATATATATATTATATATATATATATATATATATATATATATTAAACTCACTAGACAGTCACAATTTATTAGCAGTTTGGTTTGCGAACTATTGCACCAAGACGTGATACCGGCACGTTGTCAGGGTACTGTAAGTGAAGGTGAGGGCATCTATTAAGTTAGGGGTGGGGTGTGTACAAATGCGTGTGTTGTACAGTGCTTAACTATAGTTTATGCTGTAAAGATTACCTTAACATCACATTGAAAAGTGGGGTTAAATTATTTTTTCAGGGGAGGGGCTGGCACCGTCTCCCTGGGTGATGGTTAGTGTTAGTACTTTTTAGTGATAGTTAGTTAAAATAGTTATTTATTGGTCTATGGTTACATTGAATATTCGATTGTTTGTTCTGTGCCCGTTTGAAAAAAATAAAATAAAAAGAAAAGTTTATTCGTCCGTTTTCGTAACTAGCAACGACGCTACGCCCTGAGCAATAAAAAATGTTGGGTGGGGGGTCAATGTTATGATGAGAAAATGTAGGTATTTTCCCAACCCCACCGGGTGGATGTGACACGAGGTCGCGAGTATGGGGAATCCATTAAACTTTTAATGCCCAAATAACTCGCCACAGTAGGATGTAACACAAGGTCTCGAGCATAGGGTATTCAGTAATGGATCTGCGAGACTAGCTTTCTAACCATCACACCTCGATGAGGCCCCTTTTAATACCCAACTCACTGGCTACGAGTAGGATGTGATACAAAGTCTCGAATATGGGGTATTCTGTTATTGTTGGGTGGGTAGTCAATGTTATGATCAGAAATGTAGGTATTTTTCCCAACCCCAGCGGTGGATGTGACACGAGGTCGCGAGTATGGGGAATCCATTAAACTTTTAATACCCAAATAATCTCGCCCACGAGTAGGATGTGACACAAGGTCTCGAGTATAGGGTATTCAGTAATGAATCTGCGAGACTAGCTTTCTAACCATCACACCTCGATGGGACGCCCTTTTAATACCAACTCACTGGCTACGAGTAGGATGTGATACAAAGTCTCGAATATGGGGTATTCTGTATTGTTGGGGTGGGTAGTCAATGTTATGATGAGAAAATGTAGGTATTTTCCCACCCCACCGGGTTGGATGTGACACGAGGTCGCGAGTATGGGGAATCCAGTGGGGATCGAACTTGCAATTCAGTAGTAACGGATCTGCGAGACGAGCTTTCTAACCATTACACCACGATGGAAACACCCTTTTAATACCACTTTGGCCCTATTCTTGGGCTAGACGGGCGGTCGGAGAGGCCCCTCCGATCAATCGGCTGGTCACGTCAGGCCCTAGCACCTATATGATTTTCCCAACCCTATTGCCCTTATGGCAAGCCCCAACCCTTTTTATCATATGGGTGCTAGAAGGCGGCGGCTGTGGGTCTAACTTGTCCTGGGAATGGCGTTAAACTCTATCTGATGGTGAGGTTCCAGTGTTGAAGGTTTGGGGAATGTGGAGCACCCTTTCACCACCATTTCCCTGGTCTACTCTGACCCGGAGTGGTAGTACTGTTTAGGGTCCCATCTATGGTTATATAGAAAAATGTTATTTATAAAAAAAATGTATTATCTATTAAGAATTGATTTATTCAAAACTTTACCGGCATTAAATGACCCACTGAGGTTGATATGCCGTAAAACAAACCAAACCAAACCTTTTAATACCCAAATAACTCGCCACGAGTAGGATGAGACACAAGGTCTCGAGTATGGGTATTCAGTAATGGATCTGCGAGACTAGCTTTCTAACAATTACACATCAATGGGACGGCCTTTCAATACCCAACTCACTCGCCAGGGGCAGGATGTGACACAAGGTCGCAAGGATGGGTATGATTGATGTTTAATAGATGACAGGAGATGATTTAATTATAACGCTGAACAAATACAGTTACACAACAAAAAAGATTTTATAAACATTTTCTTCTTCTGTCATCTATAAAACATCAATCATTTTCTTCACCCAAGATACATCCTGATGAGGGTTTATAGAAACCGAAATGTTTAAACATCGATAAATAAATTCATCCTATTTTCGGAACATTTGTTTTTTTCAAATTTCTAATATTGTCGGATTCATTTTCCATATTTACATTTACTCCCATAATATATAATATATATTATATATTATATATATATATATATATATATATATATATAAATATTTACCAACAAAATCATTTACCACCCTGTCGGCTTGGGCTGTAGAATACGCCGAGAGCACCTCTGCAGAAGGGAAGTACCCCCTCCCAATAGAGCCACATGTTAGCCGTGGGTGGTGACCTGTGTTGCTTAAGGACGGAATCCTGTTGCCTGAGCTGTCCATGGCATGCAACACTTCATTTTGGCCCTTTGGCTAGTCGGAGAGACCAAACGATCATTCGGCTGGTCATGTCATCCCTAGCACCTATATGAGTGTCCAAACCCTATTGCCCTTATGGTAATTTATGAGGAAGTGCGCCCCGGTCTCCTGCCTCAAAAATTGCTACCCGTGACTATTAAAATAACGACCCAGCTCAGTCTATTCAAAACTATCCATCTTCATATCTATCTATCTATCGATCTATTCAATTTGTTCGTATTTATATATATTACTTTAAATACTAAGATTTTTTTTATTCATGTTTGTTTAATGTCTTGTTTTTAGTTTAAATAAACAAGAATTACGACAAAAAAGATTCCCCCCAATACATTTACTTGTTGAAATATCTATCTCCATTTGTTCATATCTATCTATATTATTTTGTTTGTTTATCTATCTATCTATCTCAGTCTATTCCAAACTATATATCCATCTTCATATCTAAACAAGATTACGACAAATTACGCTAAATAAACAAGAATTACGACGAGCTGGGGTGTTATTTTAATAGTCACCGGGTAGCAATTTTTTTAGGCAGGAGACCGGGACGCACTTCCTCATAAATTACCCCCTTATGGCAACTGCCCAACATGTTTTTTTTAAATCTAATATGTACTAGAAGGCGGTGGTTGAGGGTCTTATTGTTTTAGGTATGACGTTAAACAGCATCCAATGGTGAAATTCCAGCTTTAGAAGCTCTAGGGAATGTGGAGTACGACTTCATTGCCATTACTCTCAGGTCCACTCTGACCCGGAGTGGTAGTACCTGTAGATAGAAAAAGGAGTTTAAAAATGTATTTGAAAATTGAGTTAAATGCTTTTTAAATACCCATCAAGAAATGAATAAACCAAACACATATTCGACTTAAAATAACCAACAGATGTTGAAATGCCGTTAAAGTTCAAAAGCAAACCACAGCAACAAATCGTGGTATATATATATATACCTGACAGGTAGGGTTGAATCAACGCACAAGAGCAATGCCCTGTCTATAGCTCTGCTGATGAGGCCTAATAGGCTGAAATGTACATACAGAGTCGACTTTTTTCTCGATTTGTTTACGCTTTACACATTTAAACCGATATGCACACCTAATTCATTTTAATTTATAATTAAATTAATCAACAAATTAGGTATGACTTTAATTAAGCACATAATCTTCAAAAAAATGTTTTGTCCACACAGGGATGGGAACTTTAAAAATTGTAAACTCGAATATTATATATATATATATTAAATATATAATATATATATATACCGTATTTGACAATAATTAACTATATTTTTATTAATTATTTTCTATTTAATCCATAGATGGGACCCTACAGGTATAACCATTCCGTGTCAGACTTGACCTGGGAGCAAGTGGTGATTAAAGGGTTGCTAACACATTCCCTAAGACATCCCGAACTGGAACTTCACAGTCAGATAGAGTTTTAAACGTCATTTCCAAGACAATAAGACCCTCAGCCTTCTAGGATCGATGTAATTCCAGAATTACGTCGACTTAGTTAAGCGAAGGGTAGGGTCCTGATGAATCATTTTTGGATTGAAACCATGATTGAAACCTCTTTTCCTCTACTAATAATATTATTATTAATACTGCTCTACGTTTTTTAATATGTTGAGCACTTTTGGATTATTTACTGATGCCACTGCAACGGAAAAGGTTAAAGCGGCAATTGGATTATAATATATATATATAAAAAGTAAAGTCGTCGGGGCGGCCTATGTTCGGTATCAGCCATGCAGCGAGGGAGTCTATCCCCTTTCAGTAGCGCTTAGACCAAGGAGATTTATTTTAACGTCGGGGTGGAGTGCCACAACCTACATCAGCTCCTTACTTACAGCACACAGTCCTATGCTACTCAATACGCTGAGTTGGTGAGAGGGCGGGTATGGAACTAGAACCGTTGGTGGTGTCTAGCCGAAGCGCTCTATCGCGACATGACGATACAGTACCGGCACTGCCCTTAATATATATATATATATATAATTATATTACATATATATAATATAGTTATATTAGGGTATATATATATATACTATATATTATATACTATATATATAATTATATTATATATATTATGTTAGACTGGTGGTGTGTTGTGTGTGTGTGTGTATATATATATAGTTATATGTATATATATTACTATATGATAGTTGATATATATAAAACATAACCAATCCTAAACTAAGAATATTTTAGTATAGACTTTCGTAGTAATCTAAACAAAGTGTAAAAAGACCTTTACTGAGTCAAAAAATTGATTCGCTCAGCTTTATTATATATCATTAATTACATAATATAGTAGTATATATATATAATATATTATATATAGTAGAACATAATTTGTTGTCATTTGTTATCAGTATCTTTGGTGGTAAAATCGTGATGTTTTTAAGTTATTTTGGCCCCAAATCGGTAGGGGTCAAAATTCAGGTTATCTATTGACTAATTATTGGCACATTAAACCGACAGGGGGAGGGACTTATTATATTAAGCGATCACGATTAATCACAGAAGATACTTTCATAACTGATTAAAAAATATGGATGGGAAAACTTTGTAAAATTCGTCCGTCATCGGAATAATATATAGTATATGATATCATATATAGTATATATATATATATATATATATGAGGGATGGAACACCATCGGTAGACGTGTTTTTGGAATATTCATTTAATTAAGAGCACTTATTTAGCTCACAAATATATATATTATATATATATTAATATAATGTTATATATCAATATATATATTGAAAACGAATAGCACGATTAATGCACAAAGATAATTCAGTACTGATATAAAAATAGGGATGGAAACTTTAAAATCTGTCAACTCGAATATATAATTATATATATATATATACGTATACTATATATATATAATATATATATGAATATGGACATGTAAACAGCGGTGGTGTTTTGGATATTATTAATTCAGCACTGTATTTCTCACAAATATATATCTATATATATATATAATTATATATCTAATGATAATATAAATTATGGAAAAATGTAGTAAGAGAATAAGAAGAAGTGTATGGATAAAATTGAATTTAATTCGATATCATTAATACGATATCAACGTTCCTGTGTTTCGGTCAGTTTTAGTGTGTGAAAATATTTCGCACACAAGAAGAAAGGTGCGATTCTTGCTATGTGTGGCGAAATATTTTCACAACACATAAACTGACCGAAATCACATGTGTAATGAATATGCGATTAATAGATGAATATCTGATTAAAATTCATTTTATGCCATTTACATATCTTTTTCTTTAACTCATTTTTCTCATATTGTCCGATTCAAATTCCTTCCATTTTCTATATATATATAAATATATATATATATATACTATATTATGGATACCGTAACTTACAATATTAACTATGTTTTATCTTATTAATTATTTTCTTTTAATCCATAGATGGGACCCTAAACAGGTAATTACCATTTCCGGGTAAGACTTGACCTGGGACAATGGTGATAAAGGGTTGCTACACATTCCGAGCAGACATCAGAACCTGGAACTTCACCAAGTCAAGCATAGAGTTTTACCCCGTCATTCCCAGACAAAAGACCCTGCTTTCTAGCACCATGGTGTGAGGTGAATTATATGATATTTAATAATCACGATTTCACTAACACAAATATAAACCTTATATTATATATACTTATAATATTATATACTATATATATACTATTTATATTATTGTGCTTGAAGGCCATTACAGATGCATGTATCGCATTAAAATCGAATTACTTTAATAGAAAATATACACTTGAGCAAGGGAAATCGTTAGTTACATACGCTCTGATGAGACTATATAAGATCGAAAACAGTCGTGTACACTGGTTCTAGACACGCGACCAACCCGAGCGCTTTACCTGCGCGATTAACACTTCTGCCGGAATCTAATTTTATTTTGTCTATAAATATCGAATTTTTTATGCGATAGCAAATAGCATTGCAATTGCCTTCAAAGCAAAAATATAAATAATAATATATATTTATCTCAACAATGCTTCTAAAAAACAAACATCCAAAACATCTTATATATATATTTATACTATATATATATTATACTATATATCATATAATATACGTATCATTTGACGGCATATAGCACACACGTGCGAGCATATAAAACGCACCTCCCATATTCAGCAGGTCAGATTCAAGAAAAAAGTTGTTTAGTGGTATTAAGAATAATTGTTGAAAAAAGTCTACAGCTTTGTATAACAAGCAATTTCGGCAGTTTAGAGGTAGGTAAAAGTAACTTGAACAGTAGGAGTGGGTTAGTGGACCATCATAAGAGAAGATTAGCCTAGGCATACGGGAGGTCTCAAACTTCAGCATATGGTGTAGTAAGTACGAGGACAATTTTTTTGAAGCACAATTTTGGAAAAAGTTGCGTCCTATATGCCGCAAATACGTTATATAAATATATATATATATATATATAATATTATTATAGAAGAAAATCTAATGAGTCAGAAGAACCTACTATAGTTTTTCCGCATAAGGCTCTTCAGCGGCCTAAAATCCCGTTGTGGGTCAACCCATTGAGCCTCAGGTTAGATTTGTTGGAAAAATCCATGATAATATTATTAGGTCGCTAATTCAACGAGTTTTCGGCCAAACGTGCTCATGATATTTATTAAAACTGGAGTAAAATTTTCATTTGACTAAGAGGAAAACAAGAAGAGGTCATTTAGTTAGTTAAATTTCTCTAATAGCAGGTAATTAGGATTTTAATCATGGATATCCAATGATAGTTTTTATCTCCGGCCAACCTAAACTCTATCATTCATTGCTGCTCAGGCAGGTCCTTCTGTACAGGCATCCAGTATCGTGCGTAGAATTGGTCAATGTACTCTTTACTCAACGGTCCAAGCACTGGCGTGCCTCTGTGCTGGTTTCCATACGTAAAACTGTCAGCGAATTTGTTTCCTTGAAATCGCATTGAGAAAAAACAATAAAATCGAATAACGTACATTTTCATCAAAATCACTTAGACTGAATGTCTGAAAATTGGCATTTTGGGGCACTTGGATGTTTACCTATGAAGCCCCAAAAGTAATATGAAAACCCACAAGAAAGAAATCCAAATGGGCCCTTCCCAGAAATAACAATGAACCTAGAAATAAAGTCTCAAACCTAAAAGTATTTATTGTCTTTGTCCCTTTTTTCTTTTCTTTAATTTATTTTCAGCTTAGAAACCAACAAGAAAGAAATCCAAAGAAAATAAATTAGCAACAATCAGCGAACACTTACCAAAGACGACCAAAGTCCAAAACCCATACCAGATACTAGTAAAAAATAAAAAACACCCTGCGGGCGATGTAAAAATAGATTTTTGAAACATATTGCCTGAGGAGTGAGAGTAAAAATTCAATGTTAGCGAGTTTGTACCCTAAGTAAGTAAAATCATCAAATTCATTAAAGGATTAAAAAATAAAACAATTTGAAATGTAAACTTTAAATATATATTAAAATAAAACAAACTATATATAATGAGAACTGTCTAATGACGATTTTGGGTAATGTGACGTAAGCAGTGACGTAATTTTTGTTACAGACAAAAAACCGGAAGCGAATCTCCATTATTAATAGATTTATTTTTCCTAATATTTCTTTTTTTTATTACTATTGGGTAATTCCATATCAAATCATCCAGGCCATGTCACCTACCCCTTCAATTTTTCTGAAATTTTGTACAGTTGTGGACTATGTTAAAATTAGACGATCCCCAAAATTTGAGCTTCCAATTCCAAGAATTGGCGGAGTTATGTCGTTTTTTAGCTCTCCAAATATGAGGGGGGTCGCGAAAAATGGCGACATTTTGTAATCTATTTTTGTCTGTAAAATGAGTTCTAGAGCTTCCTTACTCTTAAAAATTGGTTTATGAAAGCAAACACCAAATTATCTTTTTGGTACAAATAAAGTTCAATAAATGTGAAATAATAATAGAAAGACATTTTGTCATAGATGCATTGCCACGACAGGATATTGATCTTACTATGAAAATATCAAAAATTATCAATAACTTAAAATTGGTTGAGTTTCAAACTTTTTCGATACCATTTTTGGATTCCATGGGCAAAAATGATTTTATAAACCAATTCAGAGGCGTAGGGAAGGTCTAGAATTCATTTTACAGACAAAAATAGATTACAAAAAGTCGCCATTTTTCGCGAACCCCATCAAATTTAGAGAGCTAAAAATCGACATAACTCCACCAATTTTTGGAATTGGAAGCTCAAATTTTGGGGATTGTCTAACTTTAGCATAGTCCACAGGGAATGAGAATAGGATATCCCTGTGGACTGAATAAAGGGTTAGGTTCAAAGTTCCGTGATGGCTCCCGATTACGACAAGAAGGTTCCCGAGTTCGAAAAGAAAGTTCCCGAGTCCGAGAAGGTTCCCCAACCGACAAGAAATACCTGAAGAAGGCTGGAGGCACATCGGCCGAAACATTGTACAGATAACAATGAAGATGAGGACAATAGTACGAATAACGCAGATAATAATAATAATAATAATAATAATAATAATAATAATAATAATAATAATAATCAACTACGTTCTTAATATTTTTCGGGTTATCAGATAAAAATATTTACTGGACAGCAGATTATTTCAATAACTGTCTTATAATGGCTTCACGGTTTCGTAAACACAATCTTTGGTAAGTGTTCGCTGGTTGTTGCTAATTTATTTTCTTTGGATTTCTTTCTTGTGGGTTTTTAGGCTGAAAAGGAATTAAAGAAAAGAAAAAAAGGGACAAAGACAATACATATTTTTAAGATTCAGACTTTATTTCTAGGTTCATTGTTATTTCTGGGAAGGGCCCATTTGGATTTCTTTCTTGTGGGTTTTTAGGCTGAAAAGGAATTAAAGAAAATAAAAAAAGGGACAAAGACAATACATACTTTTAGGTTTCAGACTTTATTTCTAGGTTCATTGCTATTTCTGGAAAGGGCCCATTTGGATTTCTTTCTTGTGGGTTTTCAGGCTGAAAAGAAATTAAAGGAAAGAAAAAAGGGACAAAGACAATAAATACTTTTAAGATTCAGACTTTATTTCTAGGTTCATTGTTATTTCTGGGAAGGGCCCATTTGGATTTCTTGTGGGTTTTCAGACGATAAAGGAATTAAAGAAAAGACAAAAAGTGACAAAGACAATACATACTTTTAGGTTTCAGACTTTATTTCTAGGTTCATTGTTATTTCTGGGAAGGGCCCATTTGGATTTCTTTCTTTCTTTCAGATTATTTCAATAACTGTCTTATAATGGCTTCACGGTTTCGTAAAGACAATCAAAACAAAATTATTAAAAGTAGAACGTCAATAATGATAGTGCAATTCCATGTCAAATCATCCAGAAAAAAAAATTGTCACCCACCCCCTTTGATTTTTCTGAAATTTTGTACAGACAGTCTCCGAAATTTGAGCTTCCAATTCCACTTTTAACGTATTATTTACTTCACTTATATCATACATACCTCTTTTAATGAATGCTTGTAAATTTAAATCGAACATTCACCTTAAAAACGTATCATTTAGTTAACTTTTGTCATAGATACCTCTTGTAATGAATACTTGTAAATTTTGAGCGTACAGTCACCTTAAAAAAAAGGAGAATATAAAGAAATTAGTATTATTTGTATTATTCGGACTATTGTCCTCATCTTCATTGTTATCTGTACAACGTTTCGGCTGATGTGCCCTCCGGCCTTCGTCAGGTATTTCTGTTGGACTAGGGAACCTTCTTTTCGAACTCGGGAACCTTCTTGTCGTAATCGGGAGCCATCACGGAACTTTGAACCTAACCCTTTATTCAGTCTACAGGGATATCCTATTCTCATTCCGTGTGGACTATGCTAAAGTTAGACAATCCCCAAAATTTGAGCTTCCAATTCCAAAAATTGGTGGAGTTATGTCGATTTTTAGCTCTCTAAATTTGATGGGGTTCGCGAAAAATGGCGACTTTTTGTAATCTATTTTTATCTGTAAAATGAATTCTAGACCTTCCCTACGCCTCTGAATTGGTTTATAAAATCATTTTTGCCCATGGAATCCAAAAATGGTATCGAAAAAGTTTGAAACTCAACCAATTTTAAGTTATTGATAATTTTTGATATTTTCATAGTAAGATCAATATCCTGTCGTGGCAATGCATCTATGACAAAATGTCTTTCTATTATTATTTCACATTTATTGAACTTTATTTGTACCAAAAAGATAATTTGGTGTTTGCTTTCATAAACCAATTTTTAAGAGTAAGGAAGCTCTAGAACTCATTTTACAGACAAAAATAGATTACAAAATGTCACCATTTTTCGCGACCCCCTCATATTTGGAGAGCTAAAAAACGACATAACTCCGCCAATTCTTGGAATTGGAAGCTCAAATTTTGGGATCGTCTAATTTTAACATAGTCCACAACTGTACAAAATTTCAGAAAAATTGAAGGGGGTAGGTGACATGGCCTGGATGATTTGATATGGAATTACCCAATAGTAATAAAAAAAAGAAATATTAGGAAAAATAAATCTATTAATAATGGAGATTCGCTTCCGGTTTTTTGTCTGTAACAAAAATTACGTCACTGCTTACGTCACATTACCCAAAATCGTCATTAGACAGTTCTCATTATATATAGTTTGTTTTATTTTAATATATATTTAAAGTTTACATTTCAAATTGTTTTATTTTTTAATCCTTTAATGAATTTGATGATTTTACTTACTTAGGGTACAAACTCGCTAACATTGAATTTTTACTCCCACTCCTCAGGCATAGGAGTTTCAAAAAATCTATTTTTACATCGCCCGCAGGGTGTTTTTTTATTTTTTACTAGTATCTGGTATGGGTTTTGGGCCCCTCCCAGAAATAGCAATGAACCTAGAAATAAAGTCTGAAACCTAAAAGTATGCATTGTCTTTGTCCCTTTTTTTCTTTTCTTTAATTCCTTTTCAGCCTAAAAACCCACAAGAAAGAAATCCAAATGGGCCCTTCCCAGAAATAGCAATGAACCTAGAAATAAAGTCTGAAACCTAAAAGTATGCATTGTCTTTGTCCCTTTTTTCTTTCCTTTAATTTCTTTTCAGCCTGAAAACCCACAAGAAAGAAATCCAAATGGGCCCTTCCCAGAAATAGCAATGAACCTAGAAATAAAGTCTGAAACCTAAAAGTATGTATTGTCTTTGTCACTTTTTTTCTTTTCTTTAATTTCTTTTCAGCCTAAAAACCCACAAGAAAGAAATCCAAAGAAAATAAATTAGCAACAACCAGCGAACACTTACCAAAGATTGTGTTTACGAAACCGTGAAGCCATTATAAGGCAGTTATTGAAATAATCTGCTGTCCAGTAAATATTTTTTATCTGATAACCCGAAAAATATTAAGAACGTAGTTGGTTATTATTATTATTATTATTATTATTATTATTATCTGCGTTATTCGTACTATTGTCCTCATCTTCATTGTTATCTGTACAATGTTTCGGCCGATGTGTCTCCAGCCTTCTTCAGGTATTTCTTGTCGGTTCGGGAACCTTCTCGGACTTGGGAACCTTCTTTTCGAACTCGGGAACCTTCTTGTCGTAATTGGGAGCCATCACAGAACTTTGAACCTAACCCTTTATTCAGTCCACAAGGGTATCCTGTCCTCATTCCGCTAACTATAGCTGGGGTAGAGGCGTAAAAGTAATAATACGCTAAAAAAAATTTTTTTATCTATTATTAATGGAGATTCAGTCTCTATTTGTCTGTAACCGAAACTACGTCACTGCTTACGTCACAGTCATTTCAGGAATTAAGTAAGTTAATCAATGAGTATTTAATTTATAGTCAAAATCATTACTATATAGAATAAATCTTATTTTATTATCGATGTCTCTATGAAAAACTGAGTTAAATTTGCCTTGAAACACCCTTAAAACATGTTTTTATTTTCCTAGTACCCCACTCGTACCAGGTAAGGCACAAAGGCTCTATTAACGTGGGAACCACCCACAAACCGAAGTTCATGGGATGGCGGGTGAAAAATTGCGTCTATCCCGTCGACATTCCCCCTCGGGGGGGGGCTCAGGCACTGGGCAATAAACACAGCCCTGCCCCTTTAAATCGAGGGCACAGGTATTGCCTGGGGGTGGGGGGATGGTCCCCTGGGATCGACGCTATTAATTCAACACATCGGTCCAGCGGCCGAAGCTCACCGGACCCCCGATCGAAACCACTCTTAAAACATGTTATTAGTACGTTTAAAATCCTGAAATGTGTCATATATTACTAAGAAATAAAGGTTTACATATATGTTGTTAATTTGCATACTGGTTTTAACAAAACCGTGTTTAATAAATAATTACTTTGTGTTATTGATCTCTAATATAACTGTTTTATTCTCCAATATATTAAAATCAATCCTATGAAATTTTTATATAGAAACCGATTGAAATATAATTAAGATAAGTTGTGGCGCTCCACCTCAGACGCTAAAATAATCTCCTTGGTCTAGCGCTAGTGGGAAGGGGATAGACTCCCTCGCAGCATGGCTGATACCGACATTAGGCCGCCCCGACGACTTTACTTTACTTTTTATATGCGTACTTATTTAATTTCGTTAATCTTTCTAATCTTCTATCTATACATATATAAAGGGCAATTGTGTGAATCTGCATGTCCGGAGGGAACTTCGAAAATAAAACAATTAAAGACAAAGTAAATATATATACACATCAAATATCACCAGGGCTTGGTTTTTGAGAAAAAATAATGAAGATTTTATTTATATCTGTGAAGATAATTTTTAAAAATGAAATCTAAATGATAACAGCATGGAATCTTTTGCATTTAGTATCTTAAATAGGAGACATTAATTTTTCTTTTCAGATTGTCTTTTTTACATATGGGCTTTAATGGGGCATCCTGTGAGGATCCTTCTCGCAATTCAATAATAATGGATCTGTGCGACTACCTCTTTTACCCCTCCTCCTCTACCCAGGCGACGCCGGGTAGCCGCTTCTAGTGTAATATATTTCATTACATTAAAACTTAAATACTTACGCCCAGTGGGGGGGGGGCATATATTCTTGCTATTATTATACTTATTATAATAGAGATTATGTATCTGTCTGTCTGTAAACGAAATTACGTCCCCCACCAACGTCGCAATTCCCTTAGTTATTTATGTTATATTCTCAATGATTATCAAATAATCGTTATTTAATCTTAATTAGCATCTTAAGGGCCGGGTTAGTTCAGTCGGTAGAGCGTTCGGCTAGAAACCACAAGGTTCCTTGTTCGAAACCGACCCTCGCCAACTCAGCGTATGAGTAGCACAGAGGTCTGTGCGGTAAAGTAAGGAGCTGATGGTAGGCGTGGCGCTCCACTTCAGATGCAAGAACAATCTCCTTGGGTCTAGCACTAGAGAAAAGGGGATAGACTCCCTCGCTGATTGGCTGAAAACCGACTGTAGGCCACCCTGACGACTTTATTAACAATATCTCTATTAAGGTCTAGCTGTGATAGATTTGACTCAAAACAGCCCATATTATTAATGTGGTATATAGCACATATCTGCTGGACTGGAAATGTTCGTGTCATCACAGCAAAGAACGAGGCTGGTCGTCTAGCGTCAAAGAAAGGCAGGTCGGTCAGGAATCAGGAAAGGCCATTTGTTCAGAATAGGAATCAGGATCGTTAACTGTTGGTGGCTGGCTGGAACTCTCCTTGTCATCGCAATATCAGCCTTTTTCAAGGCTAAACAAACCCAGCTCTTTTCAGAGCTAACCAGTCGGCCTTTTCCCTCAGTCTTTCCTTAACCACGAATGCGATCCTAGGGCGAAATCCCTAGAAGATCTGGATCTTACGATCGGATAGGCGTCCCTCGCCGACAGTACGCTAAGTCCTAGCTTGGTAGATCCGACTCGATCTTCCGCCGAACAAACACCTAGCTACTCGAGGCATTTGCGCACACGTACCAGCCGGTCTGAAATTCCGCATAACCGCGGCCAATCAGACCCAAGCAACGCACGTGCTAAGCGAACGGTCCGTCGCTGTTACGTTTCACGCTCGTACCCGAACAGTCCTCGACGGGACTACGACCGGGGCTCGCAGCCGATACAACCGCAAGCCGAGACCGTTACCGACCGACCACGACGCCAACCTCACCCGTAGACGCACTGTATCCCGATTCCGGATTCCAGCTGCCTATCCGACAACCGACGACCTATCCACCCAGATCAACAAAAGACTGACCGAACATTGAGCGACCAACCTCGAACGACGAAAACTCAACTTGCCGATTTACCTTTGTCAATTCTCGATAATAAATTGACCACCTGGTTACTTCCTGCCATCTAAATCCTCTGCCTTTGTCTCTTTCATTGTCTCCAGTCGTTTCACTTATTCAAAAGTCTGTGGGGTCGACATCTTTATCGGCCCCGCGACAAAGGTATTTACATATTCATTATATCAAAATCAATTAGAATAAATTAAAAATAACTGTGATCTATTTTGTGTTCCTATTTAATTTCATTAGTCTTTCTAATTAGATATAATATTTAATTCTATTTAAAACTTAAATACTTGTGCCCATTTTTTAATTTTTTATTGCGAGTATAGTTATTTTAGAATGTTATTGTAAATTGATAAACTGATCGTCCATGAATAAAAAGTAATTTCCTTGTAAAAAGAACTTGATACAGTAAATATGAAAATGAATAAAATAGAATAAATAAAATGAAAATGAAAATGAAAAAAAAAAAGAATCAGCGGTCGGTATCACTAAACAAAGTGAGAATACGTGATTCTTTAAAAAAAAAAACTTGATTTTGTTGAACAAAGTTAAACAATTACCTGTAAATATTGGTGAAATTGGAAACCTCATTTTGATTGGCTACAATAACTTCGCCCTCTCTCTCTCTCTCTCTCTCTCTCTCTCTCTCTCTCTCTCTCTCTCTCTCTCTCTCTCTCTCTCTCTCTCTCTCTCTCTCTCTCTCACGCATACACACACACGCTTTCTCTCTCTCTTTCTTTTTTCTCTCTCTCTCTCTCACACACATACACATACACGCTTTCTCTCTCCCTCTGTCTCTTTCTTTTCTCTCTCTCTCTCTCTCTCTCTCACACACACACATACACCCACACGCTTCTCTCTCTGTCTCTCTCTCTCTCTCTCTCTTCTCTCTCTCTCTCTCTCTCTCTCTCTCTCTCTTTCACACACATACACACACGCTTTCTCTCTCTCTCCCTCTTTCTTTTTTTTTATCTCTCTCTCTCTCTCACACACACACACACACACACACATACACACATGCTTTCTCTCTCTCTCTCTTTCTTTCTCTTTTCCCTTTCTTTCCCTCTCTCTCTTTTTTTCTCTCTCTCTCTCTTTCCCTCTCTTTCATTTTCTCTCTCTCTCTCTTTCTCTCTCTTTCATTCTCTCTCCCTCTCTCTCTCTCTCTCTACCACTTCCTTTTATGAGCATACGCTTTGCCAGAAGGCGTAAACTATAACCTCTCTCTCTCTCTCTCTCTCTCTCTCTCTCTCTCTCTCTCTCTCTCTCTCTCTCTCTCTCTCCTTTTATGAGCATACATTTCCCCAGAGGGCGTGTCGATCAGTGGTTGTTGGGATGGGACGAACTAAAAAAAAAAAAAATGGCAGAGCGGGTGTGTGTATTTTTTCTTTCTTTCTTTTTTCTTCTTTTTTCTTTTTTTTTTTTTTTCTCTCTTTTTTTATTTGTACTTTTTAAAAGTAAAATTGAACGGGAATATCCGGTTGCATTTACGGAAAACAAGGCGGAGTATATAAAAAAAAAATAAAAGGAAAGAGGAAAGAAAAGATAAAAAAAAGAAAAATGACGTGAGAGGTTTTCTTTCCAATATGACTGGAGCGATAGCCAACTAATTCGCACGATTCTTTTCTTTTCTTTTTCTTTTTTTTTTAATTTTATTTTTAATTTTATTTATTTATTTATCTATCTATTTATTATTTAGCTTGTGTCCAGGGGTTGGTTGGTGGTGGAAAGGGATTATATGACCTCGACAAAATAAACGCACTTAAACATTATCGGATATTGTAACGGAGAAGTTAAAAGTTTTTTGGGGGACTTAGAGCAATTAACTGGCCCGATCTTGTTAAAAGAGCTAGGAAGAGCAAGAAGTCAACATTAAAAAAAAATAAAAAAGGAAAAAGAGAAGAAATATATATATATATATATATATAGACATCATAAACAGATACATATATATAAAGGTAAGTGTTTTTTTCTATTCAAATAAGTATTGTAATTATCTTAACGCATTTTTAATTACAGGTGTGTTGGCTGTTCAGTTTTTGTTTATTTCTCGTTAATTACCTATATCAAAGACTGCGTGATGTTTTTTTTTTTGTTTTGTTTTGTTTTGTTTTTTGTTTTTTTGTTTTTTTTGTATCCATAAAGGTAAACATTGTAATTATATGTTATCTATACTAGCAAATATATGCACCCTCCGGGTGCAAGTATTTAAGTTTTAATGTAATGAAATATCGTATTAAATTAGAAACGCTAATGAAACTAAATAAGAATGCAGATAAAAAGATTTGAAACAGAGGGGGATATAATCGAAAAATAGAACAACTGAAATTTACTCTTCCATCACTCTCGTCTTTCATTGTTATTTTTTCTAATTTAAGTATTTAGTTAAAAGAGGAAGTAAAGAATAAAATGACAGTTATTTTTTCTTGTTAATGGATTTCATTTAAGATTCATTGAAGAGATTTTTGCTTATATTCATTAAAATAAAACCAAACAGTTAGAAACCAATAATACTAAGCATATATTTATTAAAATTACATTTTTAATATCAATATGCAAATTACCCTTCCCGTTCACTCTGTAAACCGCTATTTTGTTGTATATATAAATACAATTGCATGTTATTAGTATGTAGACATGGTTAACAGTATTAATAATGTAAAACAATTTTATTAATAATTGAGGTTTAAATAAGGATAAACTCATGGTGAATGTGACGTCAATTACTAAGGGAATTGTGACTTGAGTAGTGATTTAGTTTCGGTTACAGACAGAAAAACACACAATCTCCATTATAATAAGAAGATAAAAACCGTGGGGAGGCCTAAAGTCGATATCAGCCAACCAGCGATGGAGTCTATCCCCTTTTCACTAAATTGTTTTTTTTCTGTTTTTTTTTTCATCCTCTGTTTTTGTTTTTTGTTTTTTTGTTTTTTCATCAGTTCCTTACTTTACCGCACAGATACCTGTGCTACTCATAGGCTGAGTTGGCGAGGGCCAGTATCGAACTAGGAACCTTGTGGCTCCTAGTCGGACACTCTACCGACTGAGAGCAAAAAAAGCGTCCTCCGGGCACAAGTATTTAAGTTTTAATATAATTAAATTTCATATTGAATTAGAAAAACTAATGAAATTAAATACGAACACAAAAAATACACTTATTTTAACTTTATACTAATTGATTCCAATATAGAATTATACATAGGATTGCTTTTAATACGTTTGAGAATAAAACAATAGAATTAGAAATCAATAACAGCAAGTAATTATTAATTAAACACGGGTTTATTAAAACCAGTATGCCAATTACCATGTAAACATTTATTTCTTAATAATATATAATACACATTGAAGGATTTTAAATCCATTAATAATATGGGCTGTTTTGAAGCAAAACTATCTCAGTTAGACCTTTATAGATACATTATTAATAAATAAATAATTAATTAAAATGGCAATTAAAATGGCATTAAAATGGCAATTAATGATTATTTAACAACCATTGAGAATATACCATAAATAACAAAGGGAATTGTGATGTTATTGGTGACGTAGTTTCGGTTACAGACAGACGGACACCAAATCTCTATTATAATAAGATATTAGCTTAGTCACTACCGGGACAAGTGTCCCTGTGTCCAGTGGCTTCAGCCATTGGACCGGTAGGATATTTAATAATTAACGTAATCTCAGGGGGTTATCCGCACAGGCAACACCTGGCCCTTTGATTTAACGGGACAGGGCTAGATTTATTACCCAGTGTCTGAGGCGCCTCAAAAGAGGAATGCCGACGGGATTCACGCAATTTTTTTAACACTGGCCACTAGGGTAGGTCGATTTTTTAACCTTTTTGAAAATATCATATTCTCTAAACCAGCGAAAGTTGTGTGTTATTATCATAAATACTGATACCAAAAAATTAGATCTCTTACTTTCACCATTGTTTGTGGAAATAGCATCAAAGATCGTCTTGTAAAATCCACAAAAAATCCTCGTTTTCGCAACATTTAGCCTAGAAATTGGTCAAAGAATTTAGCAATTTCAGTATTTAAAACAAAAAAGGTTGTCATTTTAAACGATACGAATAAAATATCATAACTAGAATTCAACTTAAAAATATTCCCCCATCATCTCCGATGTGCTGCTTTTTACCAAATAATTAAGCTATAAGAGTGATAACGTTTTAAAAGATTGAAATTTCCTCAAACAAAGGCAAACTTTTGAAGAAAAATATTTTGTATGGTAATTGTTTATGTTAATTTGCAACTTTAGTCACATGGGAAACATTACAGTTCCAAAATCGACCTTCTCTACTGGCCACGCATGAGCTTCGGCTAGTGCGTGGTTCCCCACAATAATGATCCTTGTGTTCTACCGACATGGTGGGATGTCAGTAAATATTTAATTATCACCTGATAGGGCAGATTTTCAGCTGAACTTGAACCTCACCACTAACGCAGTTTAACGTCATACACTAAAAAAAAAGGAATTTGTCGATAAAAACGCCTTCAATCCGCTAAAAAATATATCTTTTTTTTTTCGGCATTTTCATTTTATTTCAATATCTTTATTTTAATATCTTTTTTA
>CM042173.1:9463685-9474577 GCA_023376005.1 Doryteuthis pealeii
GCTTTCTTTCTTTCTTTCTTCTCCACCTTCTTTCTTCTTTCTTCCATTCTTTCTACCACGGTCTTTCTTCCCCTCTTCTTTATTTTCTTTCTTTCTTTCTTCTTTTTTCTTTCTTCTTTCTTTTCTCTACACGGTCTTTTCTTCCCTCTCTTCTTTATTTTCTTTTTTCTTCTTTCTTTCTTTCTTCTCCACTTTCTTCTTTCTTCCATTCTTTCTACCACGGTCTTTTTCTTCCCTCTCTTCTTTATTTTCTTTCTTTCTTTCTTTCTTTCTTTCTTCTCCACCTTTCTTTCTTTCTTCCATTCTTTCTACCACGGTCTTTTCTTCCCTCTCTTCTTATTTTCTTTCTTTCTTTCTTCTTTCTTCTTTCTTCTCCACCTTCTTTCTTCTTCCATTCTTTCTACCACGGTCTTTTTCTCCCTCTCTCTTTCTTTCTTTCTTTCTTTCTTTCTTTCTTTCTTTCTTCTCCACCTTTCTTTCTTTCTTCCATTCTTTCTACCACGGTCTTTTCTTCCCTCTCTTCTTTATTTTCTTTCTTTCTTTCTTTCTTCTCCACCTTTCTTTCTTTCTTCCATTCTTTCTACCACGGTCTTTTTCTTCCCTCTCTTCTTTATTTTCTTTCTTTCTTTCTTTCTTCTCCACCTTTCTTTCTTTCTTCCATTCTTTCTACCATGGTCTTTTTCTTCCCTCTCTTCTTTATTTTCTTTCTTTCTTTCTTCTTTCTTTCTCCACTTTCTTTCTTTCTTCCATTCTTTCTACCACGCTCTTTTTCTTCCCTCTCTTTATTTTCTTTCTTTCTTTCTTTCTTTCTTCTCCACCTTTCTTTCTTTCTTCCATTCTTTCTACCACGGTCTTTTTCTTCCCTCTCTTTATTTTCTTTCTTTCTTCTTTCTTTCTTCTCCACCTTTCTTTCTTTCTTCCATTCTTTCTACCACGGTCTTTTTCTTCCCTCTCTTCTTTATTTTTCTTTCTTTCTTTCTTCTCCACCTTTCTTTCTTTCTTCCATTCTTTCTACCACGTCTTTTTCTTCCCTCTCCTCTTTCTTTCTTTCTTTCTTTCTTTTCTTCTTTCTTTCTTCTCACTTTCTTTCTTTCTTCCATTCTTTCTACCACTGTCTTTTTCTTCCCTCTCTTCTTTATTTCTTTCTTTCTTTCTCTTCTTCCACTTTTTTCTTTCTTCCATTCTTTCTACCACGCTCTTTTTCTTCCTCTCCTCTTTTCTTTCTTTCTTTCTTTCTTTCTTCTCCACCTTTCTTTCTTTCTTTCCATTCTTTCTACCACGGTTTTCTTCCCTCTCTTTTTTATTTTCTTTCTTTCTTTCTTCCTTTCTTTCTTCTCCACTTTCTTTCTTCCTTCCATTCTTTCTACCACGGTCTTTTTCTTCCCTCTCTTCTTTATTTTCTTTCTTTCTTTCTTTCTTTCTTCTCCACTTTCTTCTTTCTTCCATTCTTTCTACACGGTCTTTTTTCTTCCCTCTTTTATTTCTTTCTTCTTTCTTTCTTCTCCACTTTCTTTCTTTCTTCCATTCTTTCTACCACGCTCTTTTTCTTCCCTCTCCTCTTTCTTTCTTTCTTTCTTTCTTTCTTTCTTTCTGTCCTTCTTTTTTCTCCATCTTTCTTTTATTCGCGCTAACCGAACCACTTGTGCATTTTAACTGAGACAAAAAATCCGCAATAACTACAAACAACCCTGACAAACATTCCACCACGCTTTCTTTCTTTCTTTCTTTCTTCTCCGCCTTTCTTTCTTTCTTCCATTCTACCACGCTCTTTTTCTTCCCTCTCCTCTTTCTTTTCTTTCTTTCTTTCTTTTGTTTTTTCTTTCTTTTTCTTTTCTTCATCAACTAGAAACAACCTTGACAAAATTACAACTTCATTTACACCTACCTGCACACAGACAAAAAAAGATCATCTCATTAAATTTCAAATTTGCTTTTCACCAACAATTCGCGTATTCGGCTTCAAAAGAAATAAGTTAAGGCCATGGGGTTATGGAAAGTACTTTTAGGTTCATCACCCCTTTGCCACCCCCACCCCTGCTTGTCTGACCCACCGACGAGTCATACTTTATAGATCCTTGTAGTAGTTTTGTTTGTATTCGAAATGCAAACAGACGTGTGTAGGGGGGTTGACCTCTTTCTCATTTGCCTATTGGCCTCCGTCTTTGTACAACACCCTGTCCGCCAGGCAAGGCTAGCTGTTGTCATCTTGAAAATCATTCTCATCTTTGGTTGTTTTGGTGTTTTTTGGAGTGGTTTTTTTTTTTCGTTTTTTAGGGGGTGTTTGTTTTTGTTTTTGTTCTTTGTTTTTTGTTTTTTGGTTTTTTGGTTTTTATATGTTTTTTTAATCTTTTTGTGTTTTTTGATGGTTTTTGTATTTTTTTTTAATGTTTTTTATGTTTTTTCTGCTTTTTTATGTTTTTTGTGTTTTTTTGATGTTTTTTGTGTTTTTTGATGTTTTTTGTGTTTTTTTATTTTCTGATGTTTTTTGGGGGGTCGGGGGTGTTGGGGGGATCTTTTTTAATCCAATAAAACTTTTTTTTGTTTTTTTAAATCATTTTTTTTTGTTTTATAATTTTTGTTTTGTTTTTTGTCTGTCTATTTGTCAACCCAGTCTGTGTATTTTCATTTATTTCGTAATGTTTCGTATATATATATATATATATATATATATATATATATATATATATATGTGTGTGTGTGTGTGTGTCATCTTGAAAACCATTCTCATTTTCGTTGTTTTTATCCTTTCTAACTTCAATGAATCTTTGTTTCTTTTTACTTATTTTTTATGTTTGATTTTTTTAGTTTTGGTTTTTATATTTTTTATGTCTGTCTATACAACCCCGTCTGTGTATTTTAATTTACTTCGTAACGTTTCATATATATATATATATATATATATATGAGAAGTAAATACACAGACGATGTGTTTTGATATGGCTTTTTTTAGCCAACAATTTTTGGGAGAATATGTGCTTAATTGAAGTCGTATTAATTAATTAGGCGGGAATACCTATTCAAATGCCAAGGCTAAACAAATGGAGAAAAATCAATCTCTGTATGTACATTTCGGCATATTAGGCCTCATCAGCAGAACTATAGATAGGAAGACCGCCTATATATATATATATATATATATATATATATATTTGGAATTTAGTGTGACCAAACACACACACACACACACACACACACACACACACATATTGGATTTAGTGTGACAATGACAACACACTAATTTATTGATTATTATACATTGAGCTCTCTTTAGGGATTTATAAAAATCTTTGTATGAGTATATTTTTGCACCTACAAGAGCATACAGTATGGTTATACTATGAGATTTTGGAGATCCCGAATAGGATCATCCCTTACAACCAGTCATTTGGAGGTAGGGTTCGAATCACGCACAAAGCACTGCCCTGTCTATAGCTCTGCTGATGAGGCCTAATAAGCTGAAATGTACATACAGAGATCAACTTTTTCTCGATTTGTTTACGCTTTACATTTAAACCGATATGCACGCCTAATTTATTTAATTATAGTTAATTAATTAACAAATTAGATATGACTTTAATTAAGCACATAATCTCCGCAAAAATTGTCGGCCTTCGCCATTTCAAACACGTTGTTTGTCCACTTCATATATATATATATATATATAGTCAGATATATATATATATATATATATATATATATATATATATATATATAAGTCAGATCTTAGCCCTGAAGAGCATTAAGCGAAACTAATAGTAGGTTCGTCTGACTCATTAGATTTATCTTTATTATTGGCTCTACTTAGGTATCGAGCACTTTTTACTTATTAGCTTTCTCCTAGCGGTTATATGAATATATATATATATCTTATATACATATATATACACATAAATTGTTTTTTCTTTTGGCCAAATACTGTACCAATAGATTATTTTTTGTTGGTACGACTATCTTGGTCTTTTCTTTTTTTCAAATTTTTTTTTCTTCCTGGTTGATGTTTGGTAGTATATTTTTACAATCAAACTATTTGCTGGTTTTTTTCTTACCGCAACGATTTACCAACACGCTTGGTATATTAAATTATATATATATATATATATATATATATATATATATATATATATATATGGTGATTGCCACTTCTTGACAGAATAAGGCCATTTCTACAAGTTCGGCGGTGATTGCGCGGTGCCCAGGCGTTCAGTTTTGTTTTTATTTGCTGTTATACATATGAGCCTCTTCCCCGGTTTCCTCTCGTGTGCGACCGTACATGACTAAGAAACCCAGCCTTTATCAGGCAGGCCCTGCCACACGCATCACATATATAGTCCGGCTTAAATGTAGGAAATTTATCCATGACGTTTGTCATGTGCCCTTTGCGTAGGGACCGCTTCAGGATGGAGTGTTCGAGCCGTTTTACCTCAAAGCCCTTGCAGCTATCATAGACAAGTTTTCTCCATCCTGCGCGATTCATAGCTATTTTCTCCCATTCATGAACGTTTATGTTGAGAGTTTTGATGTTGTTTTTGATAGCATCCCTAAAACGCTTTTTGGGCTTATATATATATATATATATATATATATATATATATATATATATGCGTGTGTGTGTGTGTGAGAGAGAGAGAGAGAGAGAAGAGAAGAGAGAGAATATTTCTTTATTTCTCTCTCTCTCTCTCACACACACACACGCATATATATATATATATATATATATATATATATATATATATGCGTGTGTGTGTGAGAGAGAGAGAGAGAGAGAGAGAGAGAGAGAGAGAGAGAGAGAATATTTCTTTATTTTTCCTTAAAAATCAGCATTTCAACTACGCTATCAGGGCATAAAAATACCTATCTTACGTAACTTTAAACAAACAAACAAAACAGTGTTGGTGTGTGAATAAATGCAATTCTTGCTGGGGTCCTGAAATCTAAAAAAAATTCCTACTGATTTTGTCGGAAGGTTTGACGCAACAACAAAGAAGAGAAGGAAAAAAAAACCTGACACGCCCCGAATAGTCGTCCGGGCCATTTGAATGCTATTTATCCCCACAATGGAGCAATGAATATGTGAGTAGCTCGGATGAGCCCCAAGCAACCAAGAGAGAAAAATAAAAAGGGGGGATTTCGTTCGTAAAGCATGAAAATAAAAAGAACGCAAGGCGGTAACTGACATGTCATTGTTGTTTGTTACTACTAATACTACTACTACAAAGTGACAATAATCTTACACTATAAATGAATTAATGAATGAAGGAAAAACACGTGTGTAGAAAGCTGAATGGGTGAACAAGTACTTGAATCTAACTAGGTATACCCAAGTTTTCGTCTGCTTTTCATTTTTTAAAAAACGAATTAGAATGAATTAAATCGATTAGCTCAGTTGGTAGAGCGTTCGGCTAGAAACCACAAGGTTCCTAGTTCGGTACCGGTCCTCGCCCACTCAGCGTATGGGTAGCACAGGGATATGTGCGGTAAAGTAAGGAGCTGATGGTAGGCGTGGCACTCCACCTCAGATGCTAAAACAATCTCCTTGGTCTAGCGCTATTGAAAAGGGGATAGACTCCCTCGCTGACTGGCTGATACCGACTTTAGGCCGCCCCGGCGACTTTATTTAAGGTCTAATTTTTTGTCCAAGTCGAAAAGTAGTAACATAATGAGCATCAGTAAAAAAAAATTTTTTTTAAATAAAAAAAAGAAGAAAAATGATATTACACATGCAATTTATTTTTAATATATTTAAAACATATAACGTATATGCCCGTTGTGTAATACTTATCGTCGTAGGAAATATGCAGGTACACTTGTGGGTTAGTTAAAGCTAAATCTGTATTTATACTAGCAAGAGTATGCGCCCTCCGGATTTAAGTATTTAAGTATTAATGTAAATAAATGTAAAGTCGTCGGGGTGGCCTAAAGTCGGTATCAGCCAGACAGAGAGGGAGTCTATCCACCTTTAACTAGTGCTAGAACAAGGATATTGTTTTTTAGCATCTGATGTGGCGCACCACATCTATCATCAGCTCATCACTTTCCCGCACAGATACATGTGCTACTCATACGCTAAGTAAAAAGTAAAGTCGGAAGGACGGTCTAATGTTGGTATCAGCCAGACTGTGATGGAGTCTATCCCCTTTTTCATTAGCGCTAGACCAAGGAGAATATTTTAGCGTCTTAGGTGGCGCGCCACATCTACCATCAGCTCATCACTTTACCGCATAGATCCCTGTGATACTCATACGCTGAGTTGGCGAGGACCGGTATCGAACCCGGAACCTTGTGATTTTGCGAACACTCTACCTTCCTCAGGTCCTTTGTATAGTATGTCTTTTTGTTTGTATTCAAAATGCAAAAATAAAAAAATGCAGAGACTCGCAGATTTTTGTTTTCATTAATAATTTCTTTTTCTTTAAACAAACGAAGGCCCTGAGGAAAGTTTGTTAAATAAACCGAAACACTGCAGCGTCGGCTTATTAAATTTCAACCGTAAATTAATTTTTTTTGTCGGACTTACTTCCAGTTTTTCTTCATATGTATGCATGTATAAAAAAAAAAGTTGGTGAAGTCGCCTATTGTTGGTATCAGCCATTAGCGAAGGAGTCTATCCCTTTTTCGCTAGCACTAGACCAAGGAGATTTTTTTTACTGAGGTGCAGCACCACACCTACCGTCAACTCCCCACTTTACAGCAGAGATCAGTTTACCCAATCTGTGCTACTACATACGCTGAGTTGGCGGGGACCGGTATCGAACTCGGAACCTTGCGATTCCTTGTCGAGTGTTCTACCGACTAGGCTAAACCGGGAGGGGGAGGTCGGATGCGTGTTTCCTTTTTAATAACACCTCGCATGATATGAATGATATCTGTTAGGGATGGTTTCTTAAAAGTAACGATATACCTGATGACTTAACTCCCAGAAGGAGATCGTTCTACATGACTCTCTTACGGGCACCTTCACTGTCATTGTAACGTTTATACTGTTCGGTTACGCCCAAATCCTGCGCGCAACTAAATAATACAACACATTTTAATGTTTCTAGAATCTTAATATATCTCAAAAATAAATCTTATTATAATGGAGATTGTGTGTTTTTCTGTCTGTAACCGAAACTATATCACTACTCAAGTAACTGTTATAGGTGATACACCCTATAAGACTAATGGAATGCGCCGACGGGTTACTATAAGTAACAGGGACAATTGTGGCTTGAGAGTAAGCCAATGCGAGTCAACTCACTATTCTATTTGTCGGACGTAATTCCCACTTCTCTGTATTGTATTTGTCTACTTTTTGTTAATACATTTTCCTACATTTGTTACCCGTCGTTTTGTTCTTATTTGACCCCTTAAAACCTCACAACAGTAACAATTCTCCACGATTTTATTTTTATTTAAATCTCAGTTATTAATAAAATTGTTTTACATTATTAATGCTGTTGACCATATCTGCATACAAGATATTTACCACGTACCCCACGTGTACGAGTTAGGGACAAGGCCCCATTAATGTGGGATCACCCACAAACCGTGGCTTATTGGTGGCGGGTGAAAAAATGCGTTGATCCCGTCGGCATTCCCCTCAAGGGGCGCCTCAGGCACTGGGCAATAAACCCAGTCCTGTCCCTTTAAATCAAGGGAACAGGTATTGCTCTCTCTCTCTCTCTCTCTCTCTCTCTCTCTCTCTCTCTCTCTCTCTCTCTCCTCTCTCTCTCTCTCTTGCCAATCATATACGAGGTATGTCAGAGAAGTTCCAAAATAATCGCATTCTTGTGGGTTCTTGTGAGTTCTTGCCACAGGGCCAGACGATCGACCAGCATGTCTACAAAGAAATACTGCGGCGTTTGTTTCGTTCAGTGTGCGAGAAGAGGCGAGAGATGTGACAGAACAACTCGTGGGTGCTTCACCATGACAATGCACCTTCCCACACTGCCCTGAGTATCCGAGGGTTCCGGGCCCAGAAGAACATTACTGTGCTGGAGAAACCTCCCTACTCGCCCGATTGGCTCAAGCGATTTTTTCTTCTTCCCCAAGCTCACAGGAACCCGTTTGAGGATGTGCACGACATCAAAAAGCCGTGACGACAGAGCTACGGAAAATCACGGAAGAATCCTTCCAGGAGTGCATGCATGTAAGCGTAACAGAAAAGGGTGGAAAAGTGCATTAGACTCCAGGGGGGTTACTTTGAAGTGGATAACTTGTAGTTTGTGGTTTGCATTTAAAATAAATCTTTTGTGACACCAGTCCTGGAACTTTTCTGACACACCTCGTATATACACACAATTAGTTATGAAACAAAACTAAGGTGAAATTTAAATGCACAGACAGACAGACACACACACACACACACACACACATATATATATATATATATATATATATATATATATATATAATATATATATATATACGCATGCATATATATATCACGTTGCATTGTTATGACCGGGGTTTGCAATCTTATAGCCACTGATTTGCCTATGTATTTGGAAATGTTAAAGAAACCAGGTCTATAGTTAACATTATCAATGTTGCTTATAGCACTAGCTTCGAAAATTTGTCTAAGTCTTTTGTTGTATTTCACTATATCTCATCTGTACGTGTATAATATTTTGTATTTCATTATATCTTATCTGTACGTCTATCATATTGTGTATTTCATTATATCTTATCTGTATATATATATATATATATATATATATATATATATATATATATATATGATGAGATTTGATAATTTGCTTTAGAAGCATTGTTGAGTAAAGTATATTATTATTTATATTTTTTGCTTGAAGGCAATTACAATGCGTATATCGTATAAATATTGAAAATAATCATGACAAGCGAACTCGGCAAATATTGTGCCCTACGTAGAACATCGTACAGCTGTTTCAACTTTATTAAGTCTCATCAGCGATGTATACACAAATATTGTGGGGCACAATATTTGCCGAGTTCGCTTGTCATGATCATTGTTTTGTGTTTTTTTTTTTCATGTTCAAATGTAAGGCTAAACAAATCAAAATGTCAAGTTTAGCCGTACATTTGAACATATATGCCCGCCTAAATTCATTAGGTTTTAACTAATTGATTTTCAAAATTAGTTATGACTTCAATTAAGCACATATCCTCCAAAAATTGTCGGCTAAAAAGGCATATAAAAAATAAACACATTGTTTGTTTACTTACTTTTATATATATATATATATATATATATATATATATATATATATATATTGAAAAAACAAATGATGTTTACAAATGCTTGGGATCATCAGGAGAGAATGTGCACCGTTTCGGGGCCTTCCTCTCGCATTCTCTCCTGATGATCCCAAGCATTTGTAAACATCATTTGTTTTTTCAATATATCAAATTCACGCTGTCGGATTAATTTCCTTTTATTTCATATATATATATATATATATATATATATATATATATATATATATACGAACGGTTATATAACATGTTTTCATATTTTCTATGCTTTGTCTAATTTGTGACTTTTCAAAACAGCATGTGTGAACGTGTAACAAAAGGAATGACGAAGTCCCACAGAGAAATAGAACAAAAAATAAAACAGCAAATCCACAGAAGAATAGTAAGAGGACCAATTAAGATTATAACTGAACAGGATCTAGGGTTTTTTTTCTTTTTTTTTTTTTTGTAGTTTCTTTGTTCAATGTATTGTCAGTGGTTTATGAAATGCCAAAGTCATCCTTGTAGAAGAACAATAGTATTTAATCCATAGCAGTTTCTTAACCATTATACCACGGAATGAATTTTAATAAAAGTTTCAATGTTACTGATTATAGAGATTGGCCAACCACTTTGCACCACATAAATCAATGTTATATAGTATTGTTGTATACCCATTCAATATTGAGTATACAAATGGTGTGTGAGAGACAGAGACAGAGACAGATGTTACATAATTATTAGATCCCTAATAATTATATAAGGTATTATAGAAAATAATGACGATTAGTGCAGCTGATGGCCTTGAGAGTGAGTGACGGTGCTTGACCTCACTCTCACCTTGCCTTCCGGGGATAAATCGTGAGAACCGGAAGGCATAGAAGACCCTGTCTTCCGGTTTAAGGATAGTAAGTAACTCAGTCAGTTAGCAAGGAGGAGCCGAGCTCGTAGGATGTGCGCAGATGTCTGGTTTGGGGATTTACAAATAAAGTAATATCAAAGTAAATCGAAGTCTTGTGTTTATTACCTAGAAACTAACAATGACACAGGGCTTCTGATAAGGAGAAATCCCTAACAGAAACCAGACTCGAAGTCCCCAAGAAAGTCCAGACCTTAGAAGAGACCAGACCAAGATAGAAGATAGAACCAAAGCCGGCCAGAAGAAAAGACGACCAGAAGTAAGAAGTAAGAAAGGGTATACAACACAGAGACAGAGAGAGAAAGAGAGAAATATATACATATATTTTTACCGGTGTGGTCGTCTTGCCTCAGCTTGTCACTGATACTAGTCTTTGTGGAAGGAGAGCATGTGGTGCGTGTCGCACAAGCGCGCTACATGTCAACATGTGCAGAAATTTCTACTAGTCCCACGGTGATGGATGAACGGTGGCGTTTGCAGGCTTGACTGGTTGGAAGCACAAAACTGTTAATCTGCCCGTGGCGAGGTTGTGAGCGACTGAGCAGCCCCGTGGGTAGCACTGCCCACCCAGACATCTGGGAAGGGTATAGAAAAGGTGACCTAAACAAATGCCTGTTCCCCTATCAAACTGGCCAACAATCAGCGGCTATTCACATTAGCAGATCGGAAACAAGAAAGCACCACAACAACAAACCTAGTAATAGCCACCTGCAATGCTCGGACATCTCAGTCTTGGGAGATCATCGCGATAACGACGACATGGGTATCGTGGCAAAGA
>CM042173.1:9474641-9531357 GCA_023376005.1 Doryteuthis pealeii
TTAGGCTAATCTTCTTCTCTATGATGCTCACTAACCCAGCTTACACTCAGTACTTTTACCTAACCTAAACTCCATCTTATCCTTATTTTATGCTGGTATTGTTAGGCTAATCTTCTTCTCTATGATGCTCACTAACCCAGCTTACACTCAATACTTTTACCTACCTAAACTCCATGCATCCTTATTTTATTGCTGGTATTGTTAGGCTAATCTTCTTCTCTATGATGCTCACTAACCAGCTTACACTCAGTACTTTTACCTACCCTAAACTCCATGTATCCTTATTTTATTGCTGGTATTGTTAGGCTAATCTTTCTTCTCCATGATGCTCACTAACCCAGCTTACACTCAGTACTTTTACCTACCCTAAACTCCATGTATCCTTATTTATTGCTGGTATTGTTAGGCTAATTCTTCTCATGATGCTCACTAACCCAGCTTACACTCAGTACTTTTACCTACCCTAAACTCCATGCATCCTTATTTTATTGCTGGTATTGTTAGGCTAATCTTCTTCTCCATGATGCTCACTAACCCAGCTTACACTCAGTACTTTTACCTACCCTAAACTCCATGTATCCTTATTTTATTGCTGGTATTGTTAGGCTAATCTTCTTCTCCATGATGCTCACTAACCCAGCTTACACTCAGTACTTTTACCTACCCTAAACTCCATGTATCCTTATTTTATTGCTGGTATTGTTAGGCTAATCTTCTTCTCCATGATGCTCACTAACCCAGCTTACACTCAGTACTTTTACCTACCCTAAACTCCATGCATCCTTATTTTATTGCTGGTATTGTTAGGCTAATCTTCTTCTCCATGATGCTCACTAACCCAGCTTACACTCAGTACTTTTACCTACCCTAAACTCCATGTATCCTTATTTTATTGCTGGTATTGTTAGGCTAATCTTCTTCTCCATGATGCTCACTAACCCAGCTTACACTCAGTACTTTTACCTACCCTAAACTCCATGCATCCTTATTTTATTGCTGGTATTGTTAGGCTAATCTTCTTCTCCATGATGCTCACTAACCCAGCTTACACTCAGTACTTTTACCTACCCTAAACTCCATGTATCCTTATTTTTATGCTGGTATTGTTAGGCTAATCTTCTTCTCTATGATGCTCACTAACCCAGCTTACACTCAGTACTTTTACCTACCCTAAACTCCATGCATCCTTATTTTATTGCTGGTATTGTTAGGCTAATCTTCTTCTCCATGATGCTCACTAACCCAGCTTACACTCAGTACTTTTACCTACCCCATGTACCTTATTTTTATTGCTGGTATGTTAGGCTAATCTTCTTCTCCATGATGCTCACTAACCAGCTTACACTCAGTACTTACCTACCCTAAACTCCATGTATCCTTATTTTATTGCTGGTATTGTTAGGCTAATCTTCTTCTCTATGATGCTCACTAACCCAGCTTACACTCAGTACTTTTACCTACCCTAAACTCCATGCATCCTTATTTTATTGCTGGTATTGTTAGGCTAATCTTCTTCTCTATGATGCTCACTAACCAGCTTACACTCAGTACTTTTACCTACCCTAAACTCCATGCATCCTTATTTTATTGCTGGTATTGTTAGGCTAATCTTCTTCTCTATGATGCTCACTAACCCAGCTTACACTCAGTACTTTACTACCCTAAACTCCATGCATCCTTATTTTATTGCTGGTATTGTTAGGCTAATCTTCTTCTCTATGATGCTCACTAACCCAGCTTACACTCAGTACTTTTACCTACCCTAACTCCATGTATCCTTATTTTATTGCTGGTATTGTTAGGCTAATCTTCTTCTCTATGATGCTCACTAACCCAGCTTACACTCAGTACTTTTACCTACCTAACTCCATGTATCCTTATTTTATTGCTGGTATTGTTAGGCTAATCTTCTTCTCTATGATGCTCACTAACCCAGCTTACACTCAGTACTTTTACCTACCCTAAACTCCATGTATCCTTATTTTATTGCTGGTATTGTTAGGCTAATCTTCTTCTCTATGATGCTCACTAACCCAGCTTACACTCAGTACTTTTACCTACCCTTAACTCCATGTATCCTTATTTTATTGCTGGTATTGTTAGGCTAATCTTCTTCTCTATGATGCTCACTAACCCAGCTTACACTCAGTACTTTTACCTACCCTAAACTCCATGTATCCTTATTTTATTGCTGGTATTGTTAGGCTAATCTTCTTCTCTATGATGCTCACTAACCCAGCTTACACTCAGTACTTTTACCTACCCTAAACTCCATGCATCCTTATTTTATTGCTGGTATTGTTAGGCTAATCTTCTTCTCTATGATGCTCACTAACCCAGCTTACACTCAGTACTTTTACCTACCCTAAACTCCATGTATCCTATTTTATTGCTGGTATTGTTAGGCTAATCTTCTTCTCTATGATGCTCACTAACCCAGCTTACACTCAGTACTTTTACCTACCCTAAACTCCATGTATCCTTATTTTATTGCTGGTATTGTTAGGCTAATCTTCTTCTCTATGATGCTCACTAACCCAGCTTACACTCAGTACTTTTACCTACCCTTAACTCCATGTATCCTTATTTTATTGCTGGTATTGTTAGGCTAATCTTCTTCTCTATGATGCTCACTAACCCAGCTTACACTCAGTACTTTTACCTACCCTAAACTCCATGCATCCTTATTTTTATTGCTGGTATTGTTAGGCTAATCTTCTTCTCTATGATGCTCACTAACCCAGCTTACACTCAGTACTTTTACCTACCCTAAACTCCATGCATCCTTATTTTATTGCTGGTATTGTTAGGCTAATTCTTCTCTATGATGCTCACTAACCCAGCTTACACTCAGTACTTTTACCTACCCTAACTCCATGTATCCTTATTTTATTGCTGGTATTGTTAGGCTAATCTTCTTCTCTATGATGCTCACTAACCAGCTTACACTCAGTACTTTTACCTACCCTAAACTCCATGCATCCTTATTTTATTGCTGGTATTGTTAGGCTAATCTTCTTCTCTATGATGCTCACTAACCCAGCTTACACTCAGTACTTTACCTACCCTAAACTCCATGTATCCTTATTTTATTGCTGGTATTGTTAGGCTAATCTTCTTCTCTATGATGCTCACTAACCCAGCTTACACTCAGTACTTTTACCTACCCTAAACTCCATGCATCCTTATTTTATTGCTGGTATTGTTAGGCTAATCTTCTTCTCTATGATGCTCACTAACCCAGCTTACACTCAGTACTTTTACCTACCCTAAACTCCATGCATCCTTATTTTATTGCTAATCTTCTCTCTATGATGCTCACGCTTACACTCAGTACTTTTACCTACCCTAAACTCCATGTATCCTTATTTTATTGCTGGTATTGTTAGGCTAATCTTCTTCTCTATGATGCTCACTAACCCAGCTTACACTCAGTACTTTTACCTACCCTAAACTCCATGCATCCTTATTTTATTGCTGGTATTGTTAGGCTAATCTTCTTCTCTATGATGCTCACTAACCCAGCTTACACTCAGTACTTTTACCTACCCTAAACTCCATGTATCCTTATTTTATTGCTGGTATTGTTAGGCTAATCTTCTTCTCTATGATGCTCACTAACCCAGCTTACACTCAGTACTTTTACCTACCCTAAACTCCATGCATCCTTATTTTATTGCTGGTATTGTTAGGCTAATCTTCTTCTCTATGATGCTCACTAACCCAGCTTACACTCAGTACTTTTACCTACCCTAAACTCCATGTATCCTTATTTTATTGCTGGTATTGTTAGGCTAATCTTCTTCTCTATGATGCTCACTAACCCAGCTTACACTCAGTACTTTTACCTACCCTAAACTCCATGCATCCTTATTTTATTGCTGGTATTGTTAGGCTAATCTTCTTCTCTATGATGCTCACTAACCCAGCTTACACTCAGTACTTTTACCTACCCTAACTCCATGTATCCTTATTTTATTGCTGGTATTGTTAGGCTAATCTTCTTCTCTATGATGCTCACTAACCCAGCTTACACTCAGTACTTTTACCTACCCTAAACTCCATGTATCCTTATTTTATTGCTGGTATTGTTAGGCTAATCTTCTTCTCTATGATGCTCACTAACCCAGCTTACACTCAGTACTTTTACCTACCCTAAACTCCATGTATCCTTATTTTATTGCTGGTATTGTTAGGCTAATCTTCTTCTCTATGATGCTCACTAACCCAGCTTACACTCAGTACTTTTACCTACCCTAACTCCATGTATCCTTATTTTTATGCTGGTATTGTTAGGCTAATCTTCTTCTCTATGATGCTCACTAACCCAGCTTACACTCAGTACTTTTACCTACCCTAAACTCCATGTATCCTTATTTTATTGCTGGTATTGTTAGGCTAATCTTCTTCTCTATGATGCTCACTAACCCAGCTTACACTCAGTACTTTTACCTACCCTAAACTCCATGTATCCTTATTTTATTGCTGGTATTGTTAGGCTAATCTTCTTCTCTATGATGCTCACTAACCCAGCTTACACTCAGTACTTTTACCTACCCTAAACTCCATGTATCCTTATTTTATTGCTGGTATTGTTAGGCTAATCTTCTTCTCTATGATGCTCACTAACCCAGCTTACACTCAGTACTTTTACCTACCCTAAACTCCATGTATCCTTATTTTATTGCTGGTATTGTTAGGCTAATCTTCTTCTCTATGATGCTCACTAACCCAGCTTACACTCAGTACTTTTACCTACCCTAAACTCCATGTATCCTTATTTTATTGCTGGTATTGTTAGGCTAATCTTCTTCTCTATGATGCTCACTAACCCAGCTTACACTCAGTACTTTTACCTACCCTAAACTCCATGTATCCTTATTTTATTGCTGGTATTGTTAGGCTAATCTTCTTCTCTATGATGCTCACTAACCCAGCTTACACTCAGTACTTTTACCTACCCTAAACTCCATGTATCCTTATTTTATTGCTGGTATTGTTAGGCTAATCTTCTTCTCTATGATGCTCACTAACCCAGCTTACACTCAGTACTTTTACCTACCCTAAACTCCATGTATCCTTATTTTATTGCTGGTATTGTTAGGCTAATCTTCTTCTCTATGATGCTCACTAACCCAGCTTACACTCAGTACTTTTACCTACCCTAAACTCCATGTATCCTTATTTTATTGCTGGTATTGTTAGGCTAATCTTCTTCTCTATGATGCTCACTAACCAGCTTACACTCAGTACTTTTACCTACCCTAAACTCCATGTATCCTTATTTTATTGCTGGTATTGTTAGGCTAATCTTCTTCTCTATGATGCTCACTAACCCAGCTTACACTCAGTACTTTTACCTACCCTAAACTCCATGTATCCTTATTTTATTGCTGGTATTGTTAGGCTAATCTTCTTCTCTATGATGCTCACTAACCCAGCTTACACTCAGTACTTTTTACCTACCCTAAACTCCATGTATCCTTATTTTATTGCTGGTATTGTTAGGCTAATCTTCTTCTCTATGATGCTCACTAACCCAGCTTACACTCAGTACTTTTACCTACCCTAAACTCCATGTATCCTTATTTTATTGCTGGTATTGTTAGGCTAATCTTCTTCTCTATGATGCTCACTAACCCAGCTTACACTCAGTACTTTTACCTACCCTAAACTCCATGTATCCTTATTTTATTGCTGGTATTGTTAGGCTAATCTTCTTCTCTATGATGCTCACTAACCCAGCTTACACTCAGTACTTTTACCTACCCTAAACTCCATGTATCCTTATTTTATTGCTGGTATTGTTAGGCTAATCTTCTTCTCTATGATGCTCACTAACCCAGCTTACACTCAGTACTTTTACCTACCCTAAACTCCATGTATCCTTATTTTATTGCTGGTATTGTTAGGCTAATCTTCTTCTCTATGATGCTCACTAACCCAGCTTACACTCAGTACTTTTACCTACCCTAAACTCCATGCATCCTTATTTTATTGCTGGTATTGTTAGGCTAATCTTCTTCTCTATGATGCTCACTAACCCAGCTTACACTCAGTACTTTTACCTACCCTAAACTCCATGCATCCTTATTTTATTGCTGGTATTGTTAGGCTAATCTTCTTCTCTATGATGCTCACTAACCCAGCTTACACTCAGTACTTTTACCTACCCTAAACTCCATGTATCCTTATTTTATTGCTGGTATTGTTAGGCTAATCTTCTTCTCTATGATGCTCACTAACCCAGCTTACACTCAGTACTTTTACCTACCCTAAACTCCATGTATCCTTATTTTATTGCTGGTATTGTTAGGCTAATCTTCTTCTCTATGATGCTCACTAACCCAGCTTACACTCAGTACTTTTACCTACCCTAAACTCCATGCATCCTTATTTTATTGCTGGTATTGTTAGGCTAATCTTCTTCTCTATGATGCTCACTAACCCAGCTTACACTCAGTACTTTTACCTACCCTAAACTCCATGCATCCTTATTTTATTGCTGGTATTGTTAGGCTAATCTTCTTCTCTATGATGCTCACTAACCCAGCTTACACTCAGTACTTTTACCTACCCTAAACTCCATGTATCCTTATTTATTGCTGGTATTGTTAGGCTAATCTTCTTCTCTATGATGCTCACTAACCCAGCTTACACTCAGTACTTTTACCTACCCTAAACTCCATGCATCCTTATTTTATTGCTGGTATTGTTAGGCTAATCTTCTTCTCTATGATGCTCACTAACCCAGCTTACACTCAGTACTTTTACCTACCCTAAACTCCATGTATCCTTATTTTATTGCTGGTATTGTTAGGCTAATCTTCTTCTCTATGATGCTCACTAACCCAGCTTACACTCAGTACTTTTACCTACCCTAAACTCCATGCATCCTTATTTTATTGCTGGTATTGTTAGGCTAATCTTCTTCTCTATGATGCTCACTAACCCAGCTTACACTCAGTACTTTTACCTACCCTAAACTCCATGCATCCTTATTTTATTGCTGGTATTGTTAGGCTAATCTTCTTCTCTATGATGCTCACTAACCCAGCTTACACTCAGTACTTTTACCTACCCTAAACTCCATGCATCCTTATTTTATTGCTGGTATTGTTAGGCTAATCTTCTTCTCTATGATGCTCACTAACCCAGCTTACACTCAGTACTTTACCTACCCTAAACTCCATGCATCCTTATTTTATTGCTGGTATTGTTAGGCTTATCTTCTTCTCTATGATGCTCACTAACCCAGCTTACACTCAGTACTTTTACCTACCCTAAACTCCATGCATCCTTATTTTATTGCTGGTATTGTTAGGCTAATCTTCTTCTCTATGATGCTCACTAACCCAGCTTACACTCAGTACTTTTACCTACCCTAAACTCCATGTATCCTTATTTTTTGCTGGTATTGTTAGGCTAATCTTCTTCTCTATGATGCTCACTAACCCAGCTTACACTCAGTACTTTACCTACCCTAAACTCCATGCATCCTTATTTTATTGCTGGTATTGTTGCTAATCTTCTTCTCTATGATGCTCACTACCCAGCTTACACTCAGTACTTTTACCTACCCTAAACTCCATGCATCCTTATTTTATTGCTGGTATTGTTAGGCTAATCTTCTTCTCTATGATGCTCACTAACCCAGCTTACACTCAGTACTTTTACCTACCCTAAACTCCATGCATCCTTATTTTATTGCTGGTATTGTTAGGCTTATCTTCTTCTCTATGATGCTCACTAACCCAGCTTACACTCAGTACTTTACCTACCCTAAACTCCATGCATCCTTATTTTATTGCTGGTATTGTTAGGCTAATCTTCTCTCTATGATGCTCACTAACCCAGCTTACACTCAGTACTTTACCTACCCTAAACTCCATGTATCCTTATTTTATTGCTGGTATTGTTAGGCTATCTTCTTCTCTATGATAACCCAGCTTACACTCAGTACTTTTACCCTAAACTCCATGCATCCTTATTTTATTGCTGGTATTGTTAGGCTAATCTTCTTCTCTATGATGCTCACTAACCCAGCTTACACTCAGTACTTTTACCTACCCTAAACTCCATGCATCCTTATTTTATTGCTGGTATTGTTAGGCTTATCTTCTTCTCTATGATGCTCACTAACCCAGCTTACACTCAGTACTTTTACCTACCCTAAACTCCATGCATCCTTATTTATGGTATTGTTAGGCTAATCTTCTTCTCTATGATGCTCACTAACCCAGCTTACACTCAGTACTTTTACCTACCCTAAACTCCATGCATCCTTATTTTATTGCTGGTATTGTTAGGCTAATCTTCTTCTCTATGATGCTCACTAACCCAGCTTACACTCAGTACTTTTACCTACCCTAAACTCCATGCATCCTTATTTTATTGCTGGATTGTTAGGCTATCTTCTCTATGATGCTCACTAACCCAGCTTACACTCAGTACTTTTACCTACCCTAAACTCCATGCATCCTTATTTTATTGCTGGTATTGTTAGGCTAATCTTCTTCTCTATGATGCTCACTAACCCAGCTTACACTCAGTACTTTTACCTACCCTAAACTCCATGCATCCTTATTTATTGCTGGTATTGTTAGGCTAATCTTCTTCTCTATGATGCTCACTAACCCAGCTTACACTCAGTACTTTTACCTACCCTAAACTCCATGCATCCTTATTTTATTGCTGGTATTGTTAGGCTAATCTTCTTCTCTATGATGCTCACTAACCCAGCTTACACTCAGTACTTTTACCCTAAACTCGATGCATCCTTTTTTTATTTCTGGTATTGTTTTTATACAGCTATGTTTATGTTTGTGTAATTCAAAGCTAGACTGTTTTCAACAATGTATGATTAAATACACTAAAAACTTTTTTTGCTGAATCTGATTTTGCTGAAATGGGGGTGCGTCTTATATGCCGTCAAAGACGGTACATAAAAAAAATGAGAAAATGTAACTGCATATAAAAAATATTATAGTTTAAAATAGGGAGTTACTTTTTAATCACCCTGTAGAACCGTGGTACGTAAGGAATGTAATCACTAAAAGATTGGCGCAAGACGATCTTCTTTCTGGGTTTGGCATTGTGGCCTACTAAGCAAAACTTAATAAATATCACAAATGAGCACAATGTACTGACCGCTCTGTACACAACAAGATGGACAAAGATGGTCTTTTTTATTTTTCTAGGTTTTGTGAACTTTTTTTATGACACCCATTGTGTAGTTATTTTTTTCGGGGGGGGGGCGGGGGTTCTTTCCTGTTCTTGTGTCAATAAATTGAAATGACAAATATCTTGTTTAAACTGTTCCAAGGCCTTTTTTTCTTTCTTTCTTTCTTTCTTTCTTTTTTCTTCATTATTTTTCTTTTTTCTTTTTTTTTTCTTTCTTTTGTTTCTTGCTTTCTTTTTTCTTTCTTTCTTTTCTCTTTTTTTTCTTTTTTTTTCTTTTCTTTCTTTCTTTCTTTCTTTCTTTTTTTTTATTCTTTTTCTTTTTCTTTTTTCTTTCTTGCTTTCTTTGTTTCTTGCTTTCTTTTTTCTTTTCTTTCTTTTCTTTTTTTTCTTCTTTTTTCTTTTTCTTTCTATCTTTCTTTCTTTCTTTCTTTTATTCTTTCTTTTTCTTTCTTTTTCTTCTATTCCTTTATTTCTTCTTTCTTCTTTTTCTTTCATTTTCTTTCTTTTTCTTTCTTTCTTTATCCCTTTATTTCTTCTTTCTTTATTTTTCTTTCATTTCTTTCTTTTCTTCTTTCTTTCTTTTCTTCTCTTTTCTTATTCTTTATTTCTTCTTTCTTTCTTTCTTTTTCTTTTTCTTCTTTCTTTTTCTTTCTTCTTTTCTTATTTCTTCTTTCTTTCTTTTTCTTTCATTCTTTCTTTTTTTTTTTCTTTCTTTTTCTTTTTTTTCTTTCTTTCTTTTTCTTTCATTCTTCTTTCTTTTTTCTTTTTCTTTCTTTCTTTCTTGCTTACTTGCTTTTTCTTTTTTTTCTTTTTGTCTTTCTTTTCTTTCTTTCTTTCTTGTTTTTTCTTTTTTCTTTTCTTTCTTCTTTTTTGCTTTTCTTTTTTCTTTCTTTTCTTTCTTTCTTTTATTTTCTTTCTTTCTTGTTTTTTCTTTCTTGCTTTTTCTTTCTTTCTTTCTTTCTTTTCTTTTCTTTTCTTTCTCTTTTTCTTTCTTTCTTCTTTCTTTCTTGCTTTTCTTCTTTCTTTTTGTAACAATGGCTACGAACGTTTCACTTGACGAAAAACTCACAATTCAAAAAGTTTTCCCTTTTATTTTTATATTTACCCGTTATATTTTCTTTACTCTCGTTAAATTCTGATATCATTTCGGTACATTTTTTACTGCATTGAAAATTTAATCGAGTTTTTTCATGTTTACTGCTCATCAAAAAATGAAAAGACTTATCCCGTAATATAAGTCGTAGGACCACCACGAATGTAGCGTGTCATGGGTTGAGCCCATCCCTCTATAGCTGGTATTTGATTCTGAGCTTTTCCCTTTGTATGGATGTTCAAAAGTGAGACTAAGTGATTAATTCTTAAACCTTCCATAAGAAAGTGTATGATAAAAAATTAAAAAAAAAACGTGTTAATCACTTCGGATAATCACCCTTGTAAGATTCATGGTTATACATGAACACACAATGTACATAAACATACAAGAGTAGAGATAAAAGGACTGGAGAGGGCAATAGGCTTGGGACAATCAGGTAATTTTCACCTTTAGTTATTAAAATTCCTAGCATAAAATTGTGCGTGGGCATTATCTGAAATGAACTTAATTGTTATTAAGAACACATTTTATGATATTTTTGTGTTAAAGCATGCAGTTGTATTGTTTTTGAAAAAGTTTCTAAGATTTGTTTATTTCGCACGGAGACTTTAAAAATAGCTACTGGCTTAGTGAAAAGTGAAAGTCAAGGGAGGTTACTCTAATTGCACTATTTGCTAGGAATTTTAATAACTAAAGGTGAAAATTACCGACAATCATATAGGTGCTAGGGCTTGACGTGACCAGCTGATTGATTGGAGGGCGCCTCTACGACTGCTCTATAACTGTAGCCTTGTGCCTGACTTGACTATTCAAGTAAATGAAGCACTTACCTCGTATGCGTACATTTCCAAGTCTTCCAGTTGTGTCTTAAGTTTACTAATTAACTCTTTCTGCTTTTCACGCTGTACAGATAACTTAACCCCTTGTTCACCGCTGTTCTGTAAAATAAAATATACACAGAATAAGCAAAGTACTTTATATAGAAGAAATTCTGTTCATTTTATGTGAATAAAATAAACAAAGGAAAGAAAATGCTGAATGGATAAAAATAGATTTAATTTTACTAACACTTACTAGTGATGGGGGCCGAAGACCCCAGGAGAGTTACATAGCGTTGGAGCAGAAGCGAGAAGGGTGTGACAATGGTCTAACCCATGTGGTCGTTCAGAAGATGTAGCTAAAAGAGGAAGAAGCGTTTGAACCAGGCGCTTAAATACAATAGTCCCTGGTGAGAACAAGCGACAACCCAGCAGGAAGATAACTCTTCCAGGCCAATGGGAAGATTATCCCAACACCTCTCTTAAGTCTAGTTTCTAGGACCTAGACCAAGGTTAAAGAGCCCAGTCTGCCCTACTATTTAGCTATAACTGGTGGAATAAGAGTATTATCGGCGTTATTCGAACAATTTTCCTCATCTTCATTGTTATCGGTACAATGTTTCGGCTGATGTGCCCTCCGGCTTTCTTCAGGTATTTCTTGTCGGACTCGGGAACCTTCTTTTCGAATTCGGGAACTTTCTTTTCGAACTCGGGAACCATCTTGTCGTAATTGGTAACCTTCTTGTCGTAATCGGGAGCCCTCATGGAACTTTGAACCTAAACCTTTATTCAATCCACGGGGGTATCCTGTTCTCATTCAACTAACCATAGCTGGGGTATAATAGTCCGAATAACGCAGATAATACTAATCATCAAGCCTCATCTCAAACTTTCCCAAGAGTTTAAGCACTATCAAGGGGCCGGTTTAGCTCAGTCGGTAAAGCACCTGCCTAGAAATCGCAAGGTTCTGGGTACGATATATATATATATATATATATATATATATATATATATATATAGTATACTATAACTATAGTCTGGGATAGTCACCTCTTCAGTTTTCACTGGAATGGTGCGCCAAATATTCGGATCAACGTCACCTGATGAATGCATGCGATTTTGCATGTATGAAACCTAAGGTTGTGACTGTTCTATTGCCATCAAATAAATAGATATGTAATACCTTTATATATTTATTTTATTATATTATATTATATTATATAATATATATATATATATATATATATATATATATAACATCTCCTCCGCATGAGCAGGATGCGACACAATGTCAATTTCTTACGCGGCGTTTAACAGGTTTGAATTCAGAGCTTTCCTTCTCCTAGACTGGTTTCCTAGCCACGGCCAAGAGTCCAGTCTGTCCTGCTATTTACCCATAGCTGGAGGGAGAAGAGTTGGATTCATATCTCTCCCAAGTGTATTAGCGATATGTGAAATGTAAATAGTTATATATATATATATATATATATATATATATATATATATATATATATATATATTAATAAGTTATCCACAGACACGTGTTTCGGCATATCATGCCTCTTCAGTGTGGCTAGACACAACTATCCTTGGGTAGGGTCGATCTCAGACTGACCGCATGGTAGTCCGATATCTTATCCCCTCGCCCACTGACAGCTGATGCGGGGACTGGTGTTTTTAAACTATTAAGTACATAGGAATGTATGTATCTTTCGGTCACTGAGAGATCAAATTTCCGGAGAAATGATCATTGCTTATTTGCTTAGTAGTGAGAGTTAATTTAAATTACCAATTAGAGAGCTCATTACCAAATTTATGGGAGCATATTTTAATAAGTCATCCACAGACACGTGTTTCGGCATGCCTCTTCAGTGTGGCTAGACACAACTATCCTTGGGTAGGGTCGATCTCAGACTGACCGCATGGTAGTCCAATATCTTATCCCCTCGCCCACTGACAGCTGATGCGGGGACTGGTGTTTTTTTTTCCATTCGATTTATATGAAATTTAAATGACAAGATATGATACCTATTCACACAATAGAAATAAAACAATATTATAAAGGAATAACACAGAACAGTTTTTTTTATTAAACCTGATTTTTTTAAATCATTGTGCAAATTAGATATTCCATGAATGATGAATGCCATTTGCTATTATATATTATACATATTGCACGTAGGTCAACGTACCATAGTATTTTATTTCATCTTATCTTATTATTTATCCGAGTGGCAAAAGTACACCCGAACACGCCGTTCAAATTCCTCGAATTCTATTGTCGTAACCCTTGTGTGAAAACAAGTCTTACATCTTTCTTCTTCTTTTTAATCTAAAAAGGGTTTTGCTCAATAATATTTACCTGTATAAAACGTTAAATGTGTGTTTTTTCTGTTTGGTGTCCCCAATAACAGATGGGATTGATAAGGTCATCTCTTTTATCTTATTTTTTTATCTAAAAGAAGAAAAAAACAAATTCCTTGTATAGAGCTGACCGCTTTTTTAAGGCAGTTCCATTGAACTAACAGAAACCTATTTACCCCCTCCTCCTTTCTAAATGCTCGATTACGTAATTGTTCCTTTTAGACTGATTGGCTCCCTTTTCTGATCGATTGAACAAAGCGTGTCATAAAAGATATCAAGTCGGTAGAGATAAAAAGTTGCCTGCGAGGGCATTAAGAACCTCCTGCCCAAACCCTAATGCATTAAAAAACATTAAGAAAAACATATTTTCCAATTAAAATTTGTAGAGTTATTCACAGTAAAGGGTGTAGTTAATAATAATAATAATAATAATAATAATAATAATAATAATAATAATAGGGTCAAAGGGATGCCAATTGCAGTTGGTGCACTTGGAACGGTCCCAAAAAACTTGGAAACAAGACTGCAGGAACAGGAAATCAGAGGAAGAATTGAAACCATCCAGACCAATGCATTGCTGTAATCGGCCAGAATACTCAGAAGAGTCCTGAAGACTTGAGGAGACTTATTGTCACTCGAAATCCAGCGAAATACCATCAGCTAACGCTGGTGTGAAAAACTCTAATAATAATAATAATAATAATAATAATAATAATAGCAAGAAGACCAGACCTAGTGTTAATAAACAAAAAAGAAAGAACTTGTCAACTGGTGGATTTTGCAGTGCCAGCAGATCACAGGGTGAAGCTGAAGGAAAATGAAAAAATGGACAAATATCTGGACCTTGCCAGAGAACTGAAAAAATTATGGAATATGAAAGTAAAAGTGATACCAATTGTAGCTGGTGCACTTGGAACATTCCCAAAAGGATTGGAAAAGGTTTGGAAAGTTTGGAATCAAAGGAAGGATTGAAACCATTCAGAACACTGCACTGCTGCAATCTGCCAGAATACTCAGAAGAGTCCTGGAGACCTGAGGAGACTTGCTGTCACTCAGACTCCAGTGAAAGACAATCAGCTAATGCTGATGTGAAAACTCAAAAGGAGTAAAATAATAATAATGTGACTTCGAGATAAAGACGGATCACCTTAACTTAGCTAGAAGAACAGACCTAGTATTGATTAACAAAAAAAGAAAACTTGTCAACTGGTAGATTTTGCAGTTCCAGCAAATTACAGGGTGAAGATGAAGTAAAACGAAAATATAGACAAATACCTGGGCCTCGCAAGAGAATTGAAAAAGCTGTGGAATATGAGGGTAAAAGTGATACCAATTGCAGTTGGTGCACTAGGAACAGTCCTAAAAAGCTTGGAAAAAAGACTGGAGGAACTGGAGATCAAAGGAAGAATTGAGACCATCCAGACAACTGCATTGCTGCAATCGGTCAGAATACTCTGAAGACTCTTGGAGACCTGAGGAGACTCGTTGCTACTCAGACTCCAGCGAAAGACCATCAAGAAATAAGAAATAAGAAATGTATTTATCAATAGTAGGTAAAAGTTATAAAGAATAAGTAAAAGAAAAACTTTATTATTGTTAAACTACTATTGAAGGGAGGCCATGCCTAATAGCGTGAAGCTAAGCCCATGGACATGACCACCCTTGGACGCTCACAGGAAACGATACAAGACACACCAGACAACACAAACATATAGATATATATCATGAGACAAATTAGCCGTGTGAGAATCTAAATGCAAATCTGTTGTTTATAAGAGGCAATAAAATGATTTTTCAAAAGTTTTTTTAAGGGCAAAATAATTTACCGAAACAAGCTTCAGCTTTTCCTCCTTTTCTTCATCAAACAATACCGACTAAACAGTGTTCCAAGAATTAAGTTCATTAAAACGAATCAACAAATGCTGGTGTGAAAAACTCTCATAGACAAATACTTGGATATTGCCAGAGAACTGAGAATACTGCAGAACATGAAGGTAAGGGTCGTACCAATCATAATTAGTGTCCTTGGAATGGTCCCCAAGGTTCAGGAAAATAGTCTGGATTAATTGGAGATTAGAGGAAGAATGGAGACAATCCAAATTACGACATTGTTAAAATCGGCTAGAATACCCAGAAGAGTCCTGGAGACCTGAGGAGACTTGCCTTCACTAAGCCTTCAGCGAACCACCGGCTATGGCTGGTGTGAAAAACTATGACGGAGCGAAATAATAATAACTAGCAGGACTAGATGGGAGCTGCACAAGAATGCTGCGGGTGATCATGAACAAGACGTGGAAACAGCACCCTACGAGAAAACAGCTGTACGGCCACCTACCGCATATCACCCAAACCATCCGAGTAAGACGGACAAGACACGCGGGACACTGCTGGAGAAGCAAGGACGAACTCATAAGCGACGTCCTCCTGTGGAAGCCAGCACATGGACAAGCCATGTTGATGATGATGATGATGATGATAATCTAATTATCATAACGTTTGATATGTTTACTTAAGAGCTATTGCGATTGCTTCAATATGTAAAAAGTATAACAAACTTGACTCTCTCTCTCTCTCTCTCTCTCTCTCTTTCTCTCTCTCTCTCTCTCTCTCTCTCTCTCTCTCTCTCTCTCTCTCTGTATCCCCTACTCGAATTATGTATTCTGCAAAATGTTGATAAAAATTTGCTAAATAAAAGAAGCAGTGAATTACTTTCTAAACGTAGACATATCAACAAATTTCTCTTGTGTCATCTACCACATGACCCTAATTAACCCCATATTTTATGCCCCTCTATTAGATTTTTTTTTTTTTACATCTGAATACCGCGTACATTAATATCTAAGCATGTTATGTTTTTAAATAGAAGTCTCGCGTAAAAAAAAGATTCTATCACGTGAACGCACATCACGTTATACAAACGCTTGACCTACGATTTTTTTACTATTCACCGGTTTGAGGATTGCCTAATACGCATGAAACTTGAGTTACGGTAATATGGTCCCATAATATTGTATTTTAGTTTTTTAACTTTCTCTGCTAATTTAGCTTTGACCGCTTTCGTATGCAAATACTTTTCATATTTGCTATCCTTCATTATATATACTAGCAAATATATGCACCCTCCGGGTGCAAGTATTTAAGTTTTAATGTAATGAAATATCGTATTAAATTAGAAAGTCTAATAAGGCAGATAAAAAGATACGTAATAGAGTGGGGGTATAATAGAAAAATAGAAATGAAACTTACTCTTCCATCACTCCCGTCTTTCATTGCTGAATTTTACTATTAGTTAAATTAGGGAATAAAGAATAAAATGACAGTTATTTTTTCTTGTTAAGGGATTTCATTTAAGATTCATTGAAGAGATTTTTGCTTATATTCATTAAAATAAAACCAAACATTTAGAAATCAATAATACTAAGCACATATTTATTAAATTCGATTTTTTAATATCAATATGCAAATTAGCCTTCCCGTTCACACTGTAAACCGCTATTTTTTGTATATATAAATACAATTGCATGTTATTTGTATGTAGATATGGACAACACTAATAAAGATGTGAAGCAATTTTATTAATAATTGAGGTTTAAATATAAATAAAATCATGGAGAATGTGATGTAAATAACTAAGGGAATTGTGACTTGAGTAGTAATATAGTTTCGGTTACAGACAGAAAAACACACAATCTCCATTATAATAAGATATATATATATATATAGAGAGAGAGACAGACAGACAGACAGACAGAGAGCGAGAGAGAGATGCGTGGTAGAGGATTTTACACTCGCCCAAAAACAATAAAAGGTGAAACTCTGTTAGCGTCTCAAGTGATGGATGGATCAAAGCTATGATCATTACTGATAGGGTCGGCAAGGAGAGCGAAGTATGATGTTGAAAGACCCGAAACTTCCCAGTGACCCATGCATACTATATTACTGACGACAGCTACCAGCGCCCCAAATATAGGGACATATTTAAAATATAATATATATATATATATAAGGAGTGAAGGATTTGAATAAATCCGACAAAATGTGGTTGAGAATAGAGGAAAGTGGGGATATAACAACACAGACAGCGTAAATTCAATTGATATTTCGCCTCATTTTGAATGAAGCTATCTGTGTTTCTATATCCACACTTTCCTCTATTCTCGACCATATATATATATATATATATATATATATATATATATATTAAATTTAACTAATACAAATGAAAAGTCTGTCTAACCATTGGTTTCTGAATATCACTTTTTCGGTGTTATTCGTCGTCAGAGACGTTGACTTTTGAAAAAAATGGACAGTTTTTAAACTTTTGGCTCGTGTTTACGTGATCCGTTATTCGTTCTTGCATTTTGCTTTCGTCATTCACCGGCATCACTATTTGTCGTCATTGGATCTCGTGTTTATATGATTTTTAATTTTTCCGCTTTTATATTTATATATATAAATGTAATGTAATCCATATGTCTGGTAAGTAAGGGATGATTCTATTTGGGATCTTCAAAATCTCACGGTATAATCATACTGCATGCTCTTGTAGGTGCAAACATATATTCATACAAGGATTTTTTATAAATCCCTAAAGAGAGCTCAATGTATAATAATCAATAAATTAGATTATATACAGAGCAATATTTAACTTTCAAAGAAAGAAAAACTTAACAAAACGTCATTCCGTAATAATTTATTTCGACCAGAAACTCAAAAGATTTTTTTTCATTTAAAAATGTTTTTTTTTTAATTCTTAAGAGCCTAGCCTTATCAGACGGATTTTACAAAAAAAATTGTAAATTCCGTCTGGTGAGGCTAGGCTCTTAAGAATCTTTTTTTTTTTAATGTTAAAAGATTTTTAAATATTGAGTTTCTGGTCGAAATAAATTATTACGGAATGACGGTTTGTTAATTTTTTCTTTCTTTGAAAGTTTATATATATATATATATATATATATATTATATATATATATATATATATATATATAGCGAATTCCTGTCAGAAAACTTTCAAAATTTATTAATTGAAAATAGGATTAAACACGAAAGATCTGCCCCCTATACTCCGCACCAGAACGGAAGAGTGGAGAGAGCATGGCGGACTATCAAAAAGTCTCTGGGTTTATGCAATACTTGCATCTGTCTATATAAGGAATCGTTGCTTTAATTCATATTTAGGGAAAACCCCTTTTGAAATGTTTACCAGTTCAAGACCGAACTTAAGTCGTATGCATATTTTTGGGACGACTTGTTTTTGCTATGTGCAGAATAAAAAGAAATTGGACCCCTCGCTGAGGAGGGTATTTTTATCGGGTATGATAAACAAAGTCCGGCGTATCTCATTTACTTCCCTGAAACAAATACTATTAGAATGAATCAATCTAGATATATTGAAAGATTGTTGGTCAAATTTAATATGACCGATTGTAAACCACATCATACTCAATCTGAAATGGATATAAATAAACTTTTTGATAATGAAAATGAATTAATTGATAATAAACTCTACCGTGAAATTGTTGGTTCCTTAATTTATATTATGATGGCTACACGACCAGATATATCGTATATAGTTTCAAAATTATCTCAGTATTTGGATAAACCTACACCAATCCATTTAATAAGAGCAAATCTTATTACGTTTTGATGAAGGGGTGTAATTTTTAATGTAGGTTAATGTTTATCATTTTTTTCTTTATCTGCACAGACATGAAATAAATTAAAAACAAATTAAGAAATAAATAAAATGTCACAGCGGCTTTCAAATTGAAGCTATGCACAACGATACTGCCAATCACAGTGAGGACCTGCATGAACTGTTTCAGTCAGGTTATGTAAGTTTTTAATGGCCGAACCACACTGGTATGTCCATATATATATATATATATATATATATATATATTTCGTTGAGGGTGGACTAAAGTCGGTATCAGCCCATCAGCGAGGCAGTCTATCCCCTTTTCACTAGCGCTAGACCAAGGAGGTTGTTTTAGCGTCTGAGGTGGAGCGTCACCCCTATCACCAGCTCCTTACTTTACCACACAGATCCCTGTGCTGCTCATACGCTGAGTTGACGAGGGCCGGTATCGAACTAGGAACCTTGTGGTTTCTAACCGAACGATCTACCGACTGAGCTAACCCGGCCATTTTTAATTCAAACTTTTTCAATATTTGATTTTTTTTTCCAATTAAAGCTCCAGTCTCGATACTTTTTGATCCACCCTCGTATTCCTACAATTATTGACCTCCATTAAATAGTACATGTTCTCGTCATAAATCAGATTGTCATACGAAGTCGGCCCGAGTGCTAACATCAATTATTTATTGTCGCCAATGCCAGTACGTCGTCGGCGACTGCGTAATTAGTGCTCGATAAATTTCACCAACACTTGAATTTATTGTTTGCTAGAGAAAAGAAAAATGTAGAAAACACACACTTGCGGTAAGATACTGTCACAAATTTTGTCAAGCAGATGTAGGCGAATATCTGTTACGCCAGGTGGCGCTGCCTTCACATATATCACCGCATAACAGTTTGTGTTTATAACGTTAGATTTTTTTGTTGAACGACAGCCATAAACTATTTTGTATTGGCTAAAAAACAAAGATTGCAATCGTATATATATTTACCAAACCCCTCCGCACGAGCAGGATGTGACACAAGGTCAATTTCTTAGGCGGAGTTTAACAGGTTTAAATTCAGAGTTTTCCTTCTCCTAGACTGGTTACCTAGCCAAGGTTAAAGAGTCCAGACTACCCTACTATTTACCCATAGCTGGAGGGAGAGTAGGATTCATACCTTTCCCAAGTGTATTAGCGCAAAGTGAAATGCAATTACCACATCCAGGATTTGAACTCGGGGCGACGAGTCCATTTCTCATGACTTTAACCATTACACCATGCGCTTCCTATTGCAATCGTATACGTTAAATATTGTGGCTCAAAAGTTTTGTTAATCAAGACCTCTTTTTTTTTTTTTTCATCTGTGTTCTATCAATTGAGCTAAACCAGCCCATAATGTGATATAAAGTAAGCAAGTAAAGTCGGAGTGGCCAAGTACCAGCGAGGGAGTCAATCCCTTTTTCGCTAGCGCTAGATCAGAGATATTGTTTTGCTGAGGTGGAACGCCAGGCCTACTATCAGCTCCCCACTTTGCCGCACAGATCAGATTGCCCAATCTGTGCTACTCATACGCTTAGTTGACGGTTCCGGAATCAAACTTGCGATTGCAAGGTGATTGCTCTACCGACTGAGCTAAACCATATATTGCAAAACATTTGACTTACCCCAGTAACTCATCTGGTAATAGTATACTAACAAATGATCCTCCCTTTTGTGTCTTATTTGGGTTAGATGGGCGGCCGGAAAGGCTCCCTCCGATCAATCGGCTGGTCACATCAAGCCCTAGCACCTATATGATTGCCCCAACCCTCCTGTCCTTATAGCAAGCCCCAACCCTTTTTATCATATGGATGCTAGAATGTGGTAGCTGAGGGTCTTCATGTCCTGGGAATGACGTTAAACTCTATCTGATGGCGAGGTTCTAGTTCTGGAGGCATGGGGAATGTGGAGCACCCTTCATCAACATTGCTCCCTGGTCCACTCTGACCCGGAGTGGTAGTACATGTTAGGGTCCCATCTATGGGTTAGATAGAAAAACACGAGTTTATAAAAGAAATTGAGTATCCATTAAGAATGAATTTATTTCAAAACTTTGTCGGCATTAAATGACCCACTGATGTTGATGTGCCGTAAAATAAAACTAATCAAAACCTTTGTCTGTCGGTCAGTTCCAGTTTCAAATCTAAAATGACAAGATCTACTGACGTTGTTTTTGGAATGGAGAATCGCAAGACTTTCATTTGTGACATAGATTATGGGAATTAGACATTAGAAGCCGTTCGAGTTTCATCATCATCATCTATGAAAAAAATGGGTTATCCTCCCCTGACAGAACCCGGAAGTAGGAACTAGTAGGGGCCGAAATTCTCAGTAAAAGTAGTCAAAGATATTAGACGTCCCTACGAGGAGAAGAGAACTAGACAGCGGCAGAGACGGTTAATACAACACATACACACAATTTGGGGAAACTAACGTAGCCGTAGCCCCCAACAACGAATGAGTCTACAACTAACACAACCAGAACTCTTTACCCCAACAAGAATTCTACACAAAAATAAGTGTTACAAAATTGTTACTTATATATATATCAGACTTGAGACCGTTAAAAGCAATAAGTTTTAGCAACCTTTTGCACCATTAAACCCTTGATAAAATATACAACACTTGTCTTGTCTTTTATTCCTTTCTCATACATCATCATGTCGTGTTAGCAGTATGGATATCCATGACAATCTCTCGCCAACCGTCTATATCATTCATTGCCTCAGGCAGATCCTCTGTGCATCATCCAGTATCCGCGCAGAGTTGGTCAATGTAGGACTTTGCTTGGCGGCCCGCACTGGCGTTCCATGTGCTGGCTTCCTCAAACAATCGTACACGTAAAAGATCTAATTGTTGGCATCAGTATTCAGCATACTAACACACAACTTTCGCATAAATGGACAATTTGATATTCTTTTTAAATCGACCTAGCCTACTGCACAATTGCTGTAATGCGCAGCACGCATTGTGCCACACGGGTACAAGTGTTAAGCTAGGAAGGCTCCCAAGTTCAAAGAGAAGGTTCCCGAGTCCGACAAGAAACACCTGAAGAAGACCGGAGGGCACATCGGTCGAAACGTTGTGCATATAACAATAAAGATGAGGACAATAGTCCGGAATTTCCAAATACAAACCAAATTATTACGTACATTGTAAAGTTTTTTGTTGTGCTTTTTTTGTTTTTCGTTTGTTTTGTTTTGTTTTGCAGGGGGCAGCGGGGTAATCTTAATTTTCTTTTTGGTTATTTCTTATAAGTCTAACATGATCAAAGGGGAACCACTCTTGACTGATAGATTATTTATTTATTTATTTATTTATTGATCTACTAGAAAAAAAGAAGACGGGTTAGGGTTAGGGTTAAGGTTTAGGGTTAGGGTTAGGGTTAGTTGAATGGGAAAATAAATGAATAATTCATCAGTCAAGAGTGGTTCCCCTTAGATCATGGTAGACTTATAGGAAATAACCTTCTTTTTTATTAACATTTATTTTATTTTATTATATTTTATCTATTTATTTTTTGTTTCATTTTGTTTCCAGCATGGATTGGTTTCAGGCTTTTCGTCAGTCCGAAGGATTCGCTCGTTATTCATCCAGCCGAAGCGCTGTTACCGTCGACAAAAATTTCATAGCTGTCATTTATATTTGCGTTCTAGTTTTCTTGGCTTCTGTCTTAACTGCCTTTGGAAGCAGAGGAAAGGAAGTAAGTAGACTTTACCAATTCAATTTTGTTCATTGAGTTATCTCCCTTATATATATATATATATATATATATATATATATATATATATATATATATGTGTGTGTGTGTGTGTGAGGTATCCAAAACTTGGTAGTAAGGGATGATTCTATATGTGATTTCTAAGACACACTGTATTATTATTGTATGATCCAGTATGTATAAATACAGTGAATCTTTAAATCACTACAGAGAGCTCAATGTATAATATCTTTTTAGATTATATAAAGATGAAAAATAAAGAAATAAAGAAATAAAAAATTTTTTTTTTTTTTAGATTTAGAATATATATATATATATATATATATATATATATATATATATATATATATATACTAGCAAATATATGCACGCTCCGGGTGCAAGTTTTTAAGTTTTAATATAATAAAATATCATGTTAAATTAGAAAGGCTAATAAAACTAAATAAGAATGCAGATAAACGATTTGGAACAGAGGGGGTATTATCGAAAAATAGAACAGCTTTGAAACTAACTCTTCCATCATTTTCCATTACTCCCGTCTTTCAATGGTAAATTTTTCTAACTCTTTACTTAAAATAGGAAGTAAAGGATAATATTACAGTTATTTCTTCTTCTTAATAAATTTTTTTAAAGATTTATCCCAGAGATTTTTGCTCATATTCAATAAGATAAAACCAAACAATTAGAAATCAATAATACTTAGCATATATTTATCAAAATCAATTTTTTAAGATCAATATGCAAAGTAGCCTTCCCATTCACACTGTAAACCACCATTTTGTTGTATATATAAATACAGTTGCATGTTATTAGCATATAGATATGGTCAACAGTCTTAATAATGTAAAACAATTTTATTATTCATTGAGGTTTAAATAAAAATAAAATCATGGAGAATGTGATGTAAATAACTAAGGGATCTGTGAATTGAGTAGTAATATAGTTTCGGTTACAGACAGATAAACACACAATCTCCATTATAATAAGATATATATATATATATAATAAAATATATGAATATTTATAAGATGAAAAATAAAGAAATTAAACAAAATAAAATAAAGGGCATAGTCTGAATAATTCCTGAACTTGTTAGAATTAAACTTATTTGACTTATTAGAATGGTCCTCAAAGAATTTTAAATAACATTAAGATCCTTATTCTTTATTTCATTCTTCTTTTTTTCTCTTTCTTTGCAGAGACGAACGACAGTAATCAGAGTGACTTACAGTGTTTTCATCTGCTCAGTCATTCTCAGTAAGTATCAAATAATTTTCCGCTATTGGATTACTTGGTGTAATGGACGAGCTATGGTATCAACCGTATAAAGTTTGTCTTCCCAGATCTTCAGAACTGGAGCCTCACCATCAGATGTAGGTTAGAATCATACCATTTCTGCGATATTGTTCAGAATAAAACTGTCAGAAACTGTCAGTAACCAAGCGCCGTTGACTTAATGCCCACGCTACTCAAAACATACATGCTCTATCAACAATAATGAGCACTATTTACTTATAAATATAGCACTCTATATTATCAATATATATATATATATATATATATATATATATAACTCAGTCGGTACAGCATTCAGCTAGGAATCACAAGGTTCGATACCGGCCCTCGCCAACTCAGCATATGAGTAGCACAGGTATCTGCGCGGTAAAGTGAACAGCTGATGGTAGGTGTGGCGCTCCACATCAGACGCTAAAATAATCTCCTTGGTCTAGTGCTAATGATAAGGGGATAGTCTCCCTCGCTGTTTGGCTGATATTGACATTAGGCCGCCCCGACGACTTTACTTACTTTATATATATATATATATATATATATATATATATATATGTGTGTGTGTGTGTGTGTGTGTGTGTGTGTGAATATGATATATTGAAAAAACAAATGATGTTTACAAATGCATGGGATCATCAGGAGAGAATGTGCACCGTTTCGGGGCCTTCCTCACAACGGTTTTAACTGCACATCGCCACCCCCCCTCACTGTTGTGAGGTCCCTCGGAATATCTGTATCGACCGTATGTAATAGATCGGTCTTCAACTAGATATCCTTTAAATATCCTATATATATGAATGTGTGTGTGTTTTAGATTAGGTAATGATTATTTAATCACCATTGAGAATCAGAATATAACGTAGATAACTAAGGGAATTGTAACGTTGGTGGTAACGTAGTTTCGGTTACAGGCAGCCAGGCACATAATCTCCATTATAATAAGATATTGACGTAAATTTTTTTTTTTTTTTTTTTGGCAGGATGATAAATTTATAAATGTTTCAACCTTTAATTGACATTAATCTTTCTTTCTGCTTTTTTTCTTTTCTTTTTTTCTTTTTTCTTAATAGTTTCTTTGTATGGTCATGGCTGGCAAGAAGGGCAGATAACTGCCGAAACTACCTACCTGTTCCGATCAACAGAGAAAATCAAGGCAACGATTGGTCTCAAGATGAACTTGGCTAGTCTCAACATAACCTTAACTGGTGAGTATAGCACAGGGGTTCGAATTACTCTCCCGGGGGTCGGTGTTCGAGCCTAATTAAAGACAAGAATTTTAAATGCTGATTTTCAACGCAAGTATTGTGTTGCTTGGATGATTGGCTCATTTTATGATGAAGACGTTTTTGTTTTATACATTCTTGATTGGTACTCAATTTATTTTAAACACACACACACACACACACACACATATATATATATATGTGTGTGTGTGTGTGTGTGTGTGTGTGTGTGTGTGTGTGTGAAGAGATGGAAGTGAATCCGACGGTATATTAAGAAAATTGAAAAAATGAGTGTGTGAATGTGTGTTTCGATGTCGTTTATCGCAAAAGATTTATACACACACGCGCAACCACACACACAAAACACCTAAAAATGCACAATGCCTTTTTTCGATACACACACTCACACACTTTCATACTCACACCGTAAAAGAGAATATTTGACGTCATATTTCAAACCGTCCACTTTTTTCAGCGTCCTTTCTTCAGACTTCAAATTTTGAACAGACTGATTAACAAGGACTATCACTTGCTTTTCTCGTTATTCTGTGATAAAAAAATTTTTATCACCTTCCATATACCAACAAATGCCCTGAAGATGATCTAATTAATAGATCGAAACACTGCAGCGTCGGCCAATAAACTTACCACTCAATTTATTTAAACCTGTGTTTTTTTCAATTTTCTTAATATATACATATATATATATATATATATATATGAGTATATATAAAAAGATATGAAAACACCACAAAATGCTGTTTAACAGCATTTTGTTAGTGTTTTCATATTTTTTTATATATACTCATACCGTCGGATTCATTTCCTTTCTTTTAACTTATATATAATATATATATATAATATATATATATATATAAAGATAATCTCAGACGAACCTACTATTTGTTTCGCATAAAGCTTTTCAGGGCTAAAATCTGAGTCAGATTTTAGCCCTGAAGAGCTTTATGCGAAACTAATAGTAGGTTGTCTGACTCATTAGATTATATTGCTCTACTTAGGTATCGAGCACTTTTTACTTATTAGCTTTCTCCTAGCGGTTATTGAATATATATAATATCTATATATATATATACATATAAATTGTTTTTTCTTTTGGCCAATACTGTACAATAGATTATTTTTGTTGGTACGAATATCTTGGTCCTTTCTTTTTTCAAAATTTTTTTTCTTCCTGGTTGATGTTTGGTAGTATATTTTTATAATCAAACTTTCTGCTGGGTTTTCTCTCCCAAGTATTACCAACACGCTTGGTATATTAAATTATATATATATATATATATATGATTTTATATTAAAAAAATAGTGACTTACCGGTGAAATTGGTCACAATGGTTAGTTGATGCAAGTTTCACAATGATAAGACAGCGATATAACAAATATAAAGTGCTCAATGCATAAGCAGATCAAAATGAATAATTCAATACAATACAATAGTCAAAAAATACACGCGTGCAATCGGCTGTAATTAATCAATATCTTGATTAATTCAGTGGATTTAACCCTGAAGATCCTTATGGTGAAACTCGAGTAGGTTATTCCCGTGTATACCATTATAATAATATATATATATATATATGTGTGTGTGTGTGTGTGTGTGTGTGTGTGTACGTTACATATATTATGTTAGATAGTTATATTGAATTATTCTTTATGTTATATGATATCATATCATTCTGTATATTTATATATATATGAAAAAGAGTTGGCATTAAATAACCCACTGGGTTGATATGCCCTTAAACCAATCCAAACCAAACTATTTTTTAATATGATCTACCAGCCAACTACCTAGGTATATGAATAGGTCTACTTATTTCAGAGTCTTTTTTAAATATTAATAGACTTGTATTATAAAGTTTTTGTTTTCTTCTTCTTGTTTTAGGTCATTATGGTGCCAACAAGGGAGGTGTTAATTACAATGAGAGACTTACTTGGCTCGACAGTAAGTAGTTATATCTACATTCAATCCCTTCTCTTACTTATTCCTACTGCTACTCTGTTTGTTTAAAAAGAACCACGGAAACATCTCACCACTTTACACCTGACGATGGCACTAAGTAGTGCCTAAAGTACTAGTGTTAGAACCTTTGGTGGATTCATTCACCAATTCCACCCAGACATAAAAAACATGACCAGACAATTGGAAAAGATCGAGAAGAAACTCGTCAGACAGGAAATGTCTGTCGCGTTTAACCAAACGATTCATATATATATATATATATATATATATATATATATATATATATATATAACGTACAGTGATATTAGAAGAGTGCTCAACATCTGTGATAGAGCGTTAATAGATAAATAAATGAATAAATAAAAAGTTTAGATTTTTTTATTATCATTGGAACAATTATTGCCACCATTTGGTTTCTTGCTCTGTGGTAGTCTTCAGGCAACATTTTTTTAGATGATACAAATCATTTGTATCATTTTCAAAAAAAAAGATTTCGTTGCCTGAAGACTGACACAGAGCAAGAAACCAAATGGTGGCAATAATTGTTCCAATGATAATAAAAAAAAATCTAAACCTTTTATTTATTCATTTATTTATCTATTAACGCTCTATCACAGATATTGAGCACCCTTCTAATAACACTGTACGTTTGATTACTTCATCAAGTATAATAGTGCCAACCATACACATTGATATATATATATATATAATATATATATATATATATATATATATATATACCAACACCTCTGCACAAGTAGGATACGACACAAGGTCAGTCTCTTCAGCGGAGTTTAAAAGGTTTGAATTCAGAGTTTTTCCTTTTCCTAGAAGCTGGTTGCCTAACCAAGGTTAAAGTGCTCAGTCTGCCCTATTATTTACCTATAACTAGTAATAGTTAGATGTATACGTTCCCAGGATCATTAGCGCTATGTGAAATGCAAACAGCCTCGTCCGCGATTTGAAGTTGAGTCGCCGAGTCCATGATAACCCTTACACCACGGGCGCCTCATAAAATACATTTCTATAAACTGCAGAGTATGTATCTTTCCATAAATCCTTAACCCCCCCCCCCCAACGCTGCTTTAGGTATATCCTAACCGGATAAAATAACCCAACGAACATCTACGTCACGGCTTCTCCAGGTGGTTCATATAGACCCCCTGGGGGTGAATAAAAGGGGTCCAGATGTAGAGGATGGATTTATAAGTATGCATTTATAAATCCCATTATAACAGGTGAGTCGGTTTAGCTCAGTCGGTAGAGCATTTGCCCAGGTATCGCAAGCTTCCTGTTCAATACTGGACCCCGCCAACTAAGCACATGAGTAGCATAGATTAGGTAATCTGATCTGTGCGGTAAAGTGACGGTAGGTGATCCAGGTATGTGGAACCATCTCATAGGCCTTTATGTAGTTGATACATGCAATTGTGTATTATTATTATATTTACTCCTTTTGAGTTTTCACATCAGCATTAGCTGATGGTCTTTCACTGGAGTCTGAGTGACAGCAAGTCTCCTCAGGTCTCCAGGACTCTTCTGGTATTCTGGCAGATTGCAGCAGTGCAGTGTTCTGAATGGTTTCAATCCTCCCTCTGATTTCCAAACTTTCTAAACCCTTTTCCAATCCTTTTGGGATCGTTCCAAGTGCACCAACTACAATTGGTATCACTTTCACTTTCATATTCCATAACTTTTTTAGTTCTCTGACAAGGTCCAGATATTTGTCCATTTTTTCATTTTCCTTTAGCTTCACCCTGTGATCTGCTGGAACTGCAAAATCCACCAGTTGACAAGTTCTTTCTTTTTTGTTAATCAACACTATTATTATTATTATTATTATTATTATTATTATTATTAGCAGCAATTTGAAAGATATTGCCTAAGGGGGGGGGTAAAAATTCAATGTCAGAGAGTTTGTATCAATCATCAAATTTATTAAAGAAGTTTAAAAAGTAAAACAATTTGAAATGGAAACTTAGTCCTGTCCCCCTCAAATGAAATGTTGCGTGCATCTATTAATTAGTAATTAAATAATTATTTTGAATATTTTGCACATAAATTTTACACAAAATTGTAGATATTTATTTATTTGTAAATTTTTTAGTCAACTTCGTGTTACGACGAGAGCAAAAAAAAATTTTTTTAAACTGATTACAGGTTATTCTTTATTGTATGTATTGACAATTTTCGGTATTGTAACGTAAGCAGTGACATAGTTTCGGTTACAGACAAATGGAGACCGAATCTCCATTATCAATACTAGCAAATATATGCACCCTCCGGGTGCAAGTATTTAAGTTTTAATGTAATAGAATATCGTATTAAGTTAGAAAGGCTAATGAAACTAAATAAGAATGCAGATAAAAAGATTTGAAACAGAGGGGGTGATAATAGATAAATAACAACTGAAACTTACTCTTCCATCACTCCTGTCTTTCATTGTTATTTTTCTAATTTAAGTATTTAGTTAAAAGAGGAAGTAAAGAATAAAATGACATTTATTTCTTCTTGTTAATGGATTTCATTTGAAGATTCATTGAAAAGATGTTTGTTTATATTCATTAAAATAAAACCAAACAGTTAGAAATCAATAATACTGAGCACATATTTATTAAAATCACATTTTTAATATCAATATGCAAATGAGCCTTCCTATTCACACTGTAAACCGCTATTTTGTTGTATATATAAATATAATAGCATGTTATTAATATGTAGATATGGTTAACAGTATTAATAATGTAAAACAATTTTATTAATAATTGAGGTTAAAATTAAAATAAATTCATGGTGAATGTGACGTCAATAACTAAGGGTATTGTGACTTGAGTAGTGATTTAGTTTCGGTTACAGACAGAAAAACACACAATCTCCATTATAATAGGATACTAGCAAAAATATGCATCCGAAAATTGAAAAAAAAAAAACAATCAGTGAAACAAAGAAAAAAAGAAAGTGAAAAATCCAAAAAAAAAGAGAGAGAAAGAAAGAAAGAAACAGAAATAAATAAAACCAAATATAATAAGTCACGTGACTAGAATACGAAAAAAATTGGGCACTAGAGATGAAAAAAGAAAGATAAAAAACAAAATACACGGAAAATGTAAAAAAAAAAAATTAAAAATTAAAAAAGTTTAAGAAGTGTGAATGAATATGTGTAAGTAAACGAGAATTTAACAATCCAATTACAGTTATTTCTTTTTGTTAATGGATTTCTTTTCAGATGTATCTCTGATATTTTTGCTCATATTCATTAAAACAAAACAAAAACAATTAGAAATCAATAATACCAAGCATACATTTATCAAAATCAATTTTTTTACTATCAATATGCAAATTAGCCTTCCCGTTAACACTGTAAACTGCTATTTTGTTGTATATATAAATACAATTGCATGTTATTAGTATGTAAATAAGGACAATAGTATTGATAACGTAAGACAATTTAATCAATAATTAAGGTTAAATAAAAAATATAGAGAATATGACGTAAATAACTAAGGAAATTGTGACTTGGGTACTGATATAGTTTCGCTTACAGATAGACAGACAGACACACTATCTCCATTATAATAAGATTATATGAATACTTAAAGGAAACCAAAACTGACACGTACTGTTTGATTTATTCTAAACTGAACTTTTATTATTTAATTATAACTTAGCTATTTTTCTTAAAATGAATATATAATTAATATAAGATAAAACGGGAAAGTCATGTCATTTATTATTTAATTCATCGATTAAGATTTACTATAAAATCCCATGTTGCGTGCAGTCCAAATGTTTCCGTTTCACATAAAGATCGGAAATTAAGGCCAAGTCGAAAGCACCGAAAGTTACCTGGATCGGTAGAGCAATCACAAGTGTTCCTGGTTCAATGCCTACCCTCACCCCGCCAACTCAGCGCATGAGTAGCACGAATTGGGCTATCTGATTTTTGCGGTAAAGTAGGGAGCTGTCGGTTGGTGTGTAAATACGACGGGAGAATTTTTTAAAAACACACTAAAATCATTTTGTAAGATTTCTAAGAAAGGTAACGTTTGAACTAATTTAAGCTACGGGCTAACTGCTTCTATAACTTAATATACAAATCTCTCTCTCTCTCTCTCTCTCTCTCTCTCTCTCTCTCTCTCTCTCTCTCTCTCTACACTCACAGAGAGACTAACATATATAACGAAGGTAATCAAGATATAAATAAAGAGGAGGAAAGTGACAGGCAGAATGTGAAGATTTGGAAAAAAAAAAATTAAGTCAAAGAATGACTTACAGACAGCAAACTAAGGCTTACAAGCTTTTGCTGTTTTTTTACCAATTTCTTTTCGTATGATTCACAAATACTAACTAAATTAAACCTCGTTGATGGTTTTATTAAAACTGAAACGCTTTAGCGTCGGCAGTCAATCTTTGACTTGATTTCGTTGTTTTTTAAAAACTTTATACTTCATTACACTGTCCGACTTCATATCCATGTTTCTTCTCATAATATATATATATATATATATATATATATATATATATATATATATATAAGTCATCCACAGACACCGTGTTTCGACATTTCACGTCTCATCAGTGTGGTTAGACACAGCAACTAACTCCGACCAGGAGCGAAACCCGACTCACTTTACGTCTGTCCGATCAGTTAACCTATAGGCCATCGCCAGCTGCCATTAAGGAGTGGTGTTTTAACTGTTTTAAATACATACATCTGTGTATATACTTTACGATCACCAGAGAGATCAAATCTGTAAACAGATGATCATGGCGTATGCTGGCAGTGAAAGTTTATTAAAGTCACTCCTAAAGAGCTCTACTGGATTACAGGAGCATATAATAAGTCATATATATATATATGTTTGAAATACGCTAGACTTAGCGCAAGGTGGCGTCGTCAGTTATGTTATTGGCTAGCTTCATAGGGGGGTTTCGGGTCTTTCAACATAATACCCCCCTCAGCTAGCCAGACCCCGTTGGAGCCGATCAAACTCCACCCGCCACCCTTGTGCAACGCCAACAAAGAAAAAAAAATTAGACTACGACAACGCGATCCTCGAACTCTTTATATCTGAATGGCCACTTCTTCAGCCAATCAATGATCAGAGTAGTTGATATAAACAGGATCGCGCGATTCAGACATTTTCTTTTAATAAATGCATTGGCATGGCTAGGATGTTACTAAGAAGAAAAACACGTTGGATATATGAGACTGAAAGGAATGTAAGTTGTAACACTTGAGAAGTCTTGTTTTTTGTTATTTTTTTTTAAGGGGGGGGGGTTCCATAATAGCAATATACAAATTACTCCATATTCAATTTGGTTGCAGTTGAATACGGAATTTAAACTATTTTTTTTTTCGCTGGTAATGACTAGAAATATATACATGTAGTTAAGGGGTAAAAAAAAAAAATATATATATATATATAAGTTAATCCACAGACACGTGTTTCGATGTTTCACTTCTCATCAGTGTGGCTACACTTTAACAGCTACCTCTAGCCGGGATCGAGACCTGACTGATATATATATTGATCAAATTGTCATGCTGTTGTATATTAATTGTTCCTGCGAGTTTTATTAATAAAATTTTTTCTCCTCTTATTTTTATTGTAGTGGATGAACTTTCAAGTGAGTTCCGTAATAAACTTATCCAAGGTTTACCTGCTCCTCTCACGACCGTAGTTGAATACATTTGTGTTGATGCTGGTGGCTTCAGATGGGGCAGATACTTCAGAGAAGCCGGTTATTATAGTTTTATCTTATTATGGTAAGTAGTAACATATCTCGAATAATTTTCTTTTACAAGAAATACTTTTTGGCATTTTTTCAATAAGTATGTCTCAACACCCCACAAACAAGACCCGCTAGGCATTGCTGGAGAAGCAAGGATGAACTCTTAAGTGTCGTTCTACTGTGGAAGCCATCACGCCAGAGTAGGCCGTCCAGCAAAGACGTACATATGTTGCATAGCCTCTTCATTGGCACTAAATAATTATAATGTTGCATACCTCTTCTTCTTCACTTACTTGGACATCTATTCTTCTGCTGGCCGTCTTTAGTATTCTGATCGTCTTTGTATTTCTTCTATCATCTTGACTTGGTCTGGAATCTTCTAAGGTCTGGACTTTCTTTTGCTATGTTCTTGCTGGCTGGTCGTCCTGGATTCATTTCTTAGTCTTGTTACCAAGACATTCATCAACCACAAGAACATATTAATTATACAAACTTTTATTTCCATAACTATACATTTCATGTAACTAAATATCTGACTATATAGCGCGCGTGAGTTCCAGTTTAGGCAGAGCATAAAATGGCCGACCTCTCTGCCTGACGCCTAACTGCAAACTGGGGACCGAACAAGTCCCACGTGACTTCACGTATTTTGGCGGGCTTCTGTAATTTTCCATTGAAGGACCCGGCCATAGTATGAAAAGGGTCATCCCCTCCGAATTACAGGCGATTGCAACCGCATAGATTATGTAACACATAGATCAACTCTGCGCGGGTACTGGATGCTGCACAGAGGACCTACCAGGAGCAATGAATGATAGGGGTAGTTGGCGAGAAATTGTCATGGATGTCCGTGCTGCTAGCGCGACATGATGATGATGATGATGTCTCATTAAAGTTTTCACATACATATGGCAGGATCTCAAACTAGTTCTGCCAGGATTAATATCAAAATTACTAGTCAATTCTAGGAGAGCACAAATGATCTCAAAAAGAATAGTATTACGAGGTATGTCAGAAAACTTTGATGTGAGGGACATCGGCCACTGTGATTTCTTGCATCACAGGGCCAGACGATCAACCAACATGTCTACAAAGAGATACTGCGGCGTTTGCTTCGTTCAGTGCGTGAGAATAGGGGAAAGATGTGTCAGGATAACTCGTGGGTGCTTCACCATGACAATGCAGCTGCCCACACTGCTCTGAGTATCTGAGAGTTCCTGAGGTGGTCACTACTAGAATAGGCTCAATTCTAATTAGTGATTATCCTCCACGCATTACTACAACAAACAGCATTACGTTTGTTTTGTTTTGTTTTTTGTTTTTTTGTTTTTTTGTTTTCTTTTTTTGTGACATTGTTTATATTGTGTAATGTGTGAAAATAAACCACTGTCTTCTTCAACCAAACCGAACAATCCAAATAATACATCCATGTTTTTTTTGGGGAGGGGGGTCTTTTTTTTCTAAGTAATACATCCATGTTTTGTTTTTGATTTTGTTTTTTCTGTTTTTTCTTTTTCCAAATAATACATCCATGTTTTGTTTTGTTTTTTTTTTTGTTTTTTTGGGTTGGGGTTGGGGGGGGGGTTCCAAATAATACATCCATGTTTTTTTTTTGGGGGGGTGTCTGTTTTTTCTTTTTTCCAAATAATACATCCATGTTTTTTTTTTTGGGGGGGTCTGGGTTTTTTTTTCCAAATAATACATCCATGTTTTTTTTGGAGGGGGTCTGGGTTTTTTTCCAAATAATACATCCATTTTTTTTTTTTTGGGGGGGTCTGTTTTTTTTTTCCAAATATATCCATGTTTTTTTTTTTTTGTTTTTTTTTTGTTTTTTTTCTTGGAGGTTTTTTTTTGGGGGGGGGGGTCCAAATAATACATCCATGTTTTTTTTGTTTTTGTTGTTTTTTTTTTCTGTGCATTCATTTTTCCCGCGTAAATCTAAATATTGTCTGTTCTCTTTTCAGGGCTTCCTTTGCTTTTTGGGTGATCACCATTATTCTGATGTGTTCCGTTGTCTTCTTCGGTTCGATTATGTTTGTCATTTCCGGTCTGACAATGTGTATGACAATCCTCGTCTACCATCTGCTGCAACCCGGTTATTCCCTCATGATTCCATTTGACAAGCAAATTCTCAGTCTGCACTACGGATGGTCCTTCTGGTTACTTTTTACCACTGGTAATTATTTCTTGTTTACATCACAATATAAAGTTGGAAGCGCTCGTTGGGTAATGGTTATGAAAAAAAATCACCCACTATTTATCGAATGGACCTTGTATGAACAAAAGGTCAACAAGCCAAGGAGAAGGAAAATCTCTGAATTCAAACCTGTTAAACTCTAGGGGGGGATCTCGCTGACGGCCGCCAACTCAAGCGTAAACGCAACGCTCTTCTAAGGAATGGAGCACTCTGTGACGGCCTTTACACACAAAGCAATGTGTGTATTAACAGTTAAAATCCCCCTCCATTCTGTAAGTGAAGACAGCCTAATGGTTAAGGTGCCGGACTGACACCCAACCGATCGGATTTCAATTCCGGCTGTAGGTAGCTTACAAAATGTTCTAGCCACACTGAAGAGACTTGATAGTCGAAACACGTGTCTGTGGATGACCCTATATATATATATATATATATAACCTTTTTATCATATGGGTGCTAGAAGGCGGTGGCTGAGAGTCTTCATGTCCTGGGAATGACGTTATACTCTATCTGGTGGTGAGGTCCCAGTTCTGGAGGTTTGGGAAATATGGAACACCCCTTCATCCCTACTGCTCCTTGGTCCACTCTGACCCAGAGTGATAGAACCTGTTAGGGTCCCATCTATGGGTTAAGTAGAAAAATGTGTTTATAAAAAAAAATGAGTATTCATTAAGAATGAATTTATTTTTAAAATTTGTCGACATTAAAAGATCCAGTAAGGTTGATATGCTGTAAAACAAAAACGAACCGAACCAATTCAAATATCGACCGTTGATGTTTTTTATGAAGAGATATCAACGTCGACTGTCGACATTTTAATTGTCCTAAAAATAGATTTTAAAATAAATATGGCGTAAATCCTATTATATAGTGGTGGACTGTTAAAAGAACCCGTAATTATAAATTGGGGGATAAATTCTGCCGTCTCTCTATGGACGCATGCACCACAACACGAAACCTCGGGTCACAAAAATCCCCATGCAATATATATATATATATATATATATATATATATATATATATTAGTGTGTGGGCGTATGTTTATAACATAAAAAGAAAATGCACAATACCTGTGGATATAATATATAAATAGGACAATGAATTGCATTAAATCAGGGGCCCACAAACTACCACCCCGGGCCATATCCGGTCCACCACAAGATTTTGTTTCTTTTTAATTGTTAGGTTTCCCCTTTGTTCTGAATTATATATATATATATATATATATATATATATATATATATATATATATATATATATAAACTCAAAATAGAACGTATTCATTCATTTAAATTCTATTCATTCATTCAGTTATAAAAATGTGTTTGCTTTTTTCGGTGTGGTTGGACGGGGGTCTATCTTCCTTTTTTTTTTTTTTTTTTTTTACCCGCGAAAACTCATAAAATATACAGTTTTGGAGACCGTGCAGATACATATTATTTACTCCTTTTGAGTTTTCACATCAGCATTAGCTGATGGTCTTTCACTGGAGTCTGAGTGACAGCAAGTCTCTCATGTCTCCAGGACTCTTCTGAGTATTCTGGCAGATTGCAGCAGTGCAGTGTTCTGAATGGTTTCAATCCTAAGTCAATCCTAGTCTAATTTCCAAACTTTCCAAACCCTTTTCCAATCCTTTTGGAACCGTTCCAAGTGCACCAACTACAATTGGTATCACTTTCACTTTCATATTCCATAACTTTTTTAGTTCTCTGGCAAGGTCCAGATATTTGTCCATTTTTTCATTTTCCTTTAGCTTCACCCTGTGATCTGCTGGAACTGCAAAATCCACCAGTTGACAAGTTCTTTCTTTTTTGTTTATCAACACTAGGTCTGGTCTTCTTGCTGGGATAAGGTGATCCGTTTTTATTTCAAAGTCCCAGAGAATTTTATGTGTTTCGTTCTCAAGAACAGATTCTGGTTTATGCATATACCATTTTGTTGTATGGTCAAAATCTTTTTGCATAATTCCCAGTGGATCACCTTCCCAACCCAGTCGTGTCTAGTTTTGTATTCTCGTTGTGCTAGTTTGTTATATTCGCAGATTTCTGTCGGCTGGGGCGTTAGAATGCACCGACTGCACCTCTTAAGACTTGGGGCCAGAATTGGATGAGCAGTTCATGACATGCAATACTCCATAGATTCCGATCAATCACGTCAAGTCCTCTATATGATTTTCCCAAATCCCATAAGAAGGCGGTGGCTGCGGGGTCCTGGGAATGACGTTAAACTCTATCTGATGGTGACCGAATGTTGATCACCATTGCTCCCTGGTCCACTCTGACCCGGAGTAGTAGTACCTGTTAGGGTTCCATCTATGGGTTAAATAGAAAAATGTATTCGTATTATCCATTAAGAATTGATTTATTTCAAAACTTTATCGGCATTAAATGACCCACTGAGGTTGATATGCCGTAAAACAAAACAAAACAAACAAACCTTGGTATATGGTTAACAGTCTCATCTCTATTCCCGCAAAGTCTACATTTAAATGCTTGCTGAGACATTTTATAATGGGACGGTCCAAAAGTAATGCCTCCTATTTATTGCTACTGAAACCAAGAAAAAGAAGAAAAACTGTTGTGGCCTGGTTATGGGGCCAGAATAAAGACACAAAGACAGAAAATGAGTTAAACAAATATATCAACAAAGAACATATACCAAGAGTCGGTTACACGCGAAGCTGTCTTATCGGCTGTCTGCTGAAATACTAACTGTCCCTTGAGTGCAGAACCTGCTGCTATTTATAATTGGAAGAGTTCATGCATGCGATAAAAATTCGAAAGACTATGATAAAAGTTTTTGTGTGCCCCTGAAGTTGCAGCGCCTCCTGTGACTATGAAGTCCTATGTTTGAGAAACATTCTCGACCACAGACTTTGCATTTGTAGGTTGTCCCCGTAGATGATGATGTTGCGATGCTTTGTTGCCGTTGCTTTCTTATGGACCTCTTAGCTTCATGATGTTGTATCAGGGTCACTTCTGACATGTACAGTCCTCTATGGAGATTCTGCCGCCACCGAGGGCGGTCTTGAGCCAAATTTTCCCAGCTGGAAGGGACAATCCCAAAGCACCTGAGATCATTTTTGCAGACATCCTTGAATCGCAGTAGGGGGGCGACCAATCTGTCTTTTACCAGATGATATATATATATATATATATATATATATATATATATATATATATATATATATATATATATATATATATATATATATATATATATATATGAGGAGTAAAGGATTGAATAAATCCGACAAAATGTGGTTGAGAATAGAGGAAAAAAGTGGATATAACAACACAGCAACTAAATTCAATTGATATTTCGCCTCATTATTGGTTGAAGCTTTTTCAAAATGTTATTGAAAATAAAAATTTGGGTTGAAGCTTTTCAAAACCTGATTGAAAATAAAATTTTCAAAAAGCTTCAACCAGCAATCAAGCAAAATATCAATTGAATTTAGTTTTGTGTTGTTATATCCACCTTTTTCCTCTATTCTCAACCATATATATATATAAGGTCCTAAATGAGTCAGACACTATCTAGCTAGGTTTCACTCTAATGGTTCTTCAGGATAATTCTGACTGAAGGAGGTTGTTACAAACATTTTTATTATGTGAGTGGGTATCCGAGTGGGTAAAAATTAGTATAAAAAGTTAAAAATTTCAAATTCGTAAAAAGGTTATGTCATAACTATTTTTATTGGCTAAGGGGCCATGCCTTCTATGTTTTATATATATATATATATATATATATATATGTATATATATATATATATATATATATATATGGTAGCGTGGACATGAAGTCAACGGCACTTACTTACAGTTTCTTGCCTATGTAATTTTCAAACCAAGCTTGGTTTGAAAATCGCATTGGTTAAAATACAAATACTAAAGGGATATATATATATATATATATATATATATATATATATATATATATATATATATATATATATATATTTACCTACCCCTCCGCACGGATAGCGTGTGACACAAGGTTTATTTCTTAAGTAGAATTTAACAGGTTTGAATTCAGAGTTTTCCTTCTAGACTAGTTATCTAGCCACGGTTAAAGAGCCCAGTCTACCCTACTATTTACCCATAGCTAAAGGGAGAATAATTGGATGCATACTTTTCCCAGGGTATTAGCTCTATGTGAAATGCAAACAGCCTCGTCCAGGACTTGAACTCGTCTTGTCGTGTCCATTTCTTACGACAATAACGATTACACCACGCTCCTCCATAACTAAAAGGATATAAACCCTTCAGTTTTCGTGGAAAAAAATGTAAGTTTTTATTCTCAAAACAACTCAATCACACTCCCATCTCTCTCTTACTCACACAGAGAAACTACCATATATAACGAGGAGGTAATCAAGATATACATAGAGAGGGGGAAAGTGATAGGCAGAATGTTAAGTGTGGGACGGCTCAGTTTTTGACTTAATTGCAAATTACGATTAATTAGAACCAATTAAAATGGAATTTTTTCAAACATAACTCAATCCTTAAAGCAAGGAATATTTTAGTATGGATTTTGTGTCATTAAACTAAACAGGCAAAAATTATTTAGGAAATGAAAAGCGATTCGTAATATATAACAATTATAACTTTCGACGTTTATAAAAAAAAAAAATCCCTGTCTGTAAATAAACTACTTCCGGTTATTTTCCAGGTATCCTTACAACGATTCTGGGTATCCTAACTTTGATCTTCAATTACATAAAACCGAAAGAAACAGCGACGTTTTTCGGTCTAGAAGGTGAATTCCTAGAAACAGACGACAATCCAAATAATTTCTCAAAATCACTGGACGTCCACAAAGTAAGTTTACTTTTTTCTTTGCTGATTTTTCTTGTTGTTATTTTTTTATTATTATTACTAGCAAATATATGCACCCTCCGGGTGCAAGTATTTAAGTTTTAATGTAATAAAATATTGTATTAAATTAGAAAGGCAAATGAAACTGAATAAAAATTCAGATAAAAAGATTTGGAACAGAGGGGGTATGATTGAAAGATAGAACAACTTTGAAACTAACTCTTCCATCATTTTCCATTACTCCCTTCTTTTATTGGTAAATTTTCCTAATTTAACTATTTAATTAAAATAGGAAATAAAGAATAAAATTGTAGGTATTTCTTCTTGCTAATGGATTTCTTTTAAGATTTATCCCCGAGATTTTTGCTCATATTTATTAAGGTAAAACCAAACAATTAGAAATCAATAATACTAAGCACATATTTATTAAAATCACATTTTTAAGATCAATATGCAAATTAGCCTTCCCATTCACACTGTACACCGCTATTTTGTTGTATATATAAATACAATTCCATGTTATTAGTATGTAGACCTGGTCAACACCGGGGGTCCAGTGGCTTCGGCCCTGGATCTTTACAAGTTAATAGCGTCGATCCCAGGGGCCATCCCCCCAGGCAACACCCCCTCGAAAGGGCAGGGCTGGGTTTATTGCCCAGCGCCTGCCCCCCTTGAGGGGGAATGCCGACGGGATCGACGCAATTTTTCACCTGCCACTCCATGAGCTTCGGCTTGTGGTGGTCCCACGTTAATAGGGACTTTGTGCCTGACCCGTACAAGTGGGGTACGCGGTAAATATCATGTAGATATGGTCAACAGTGTAAGTAATGTAAAACAATTTTATTAATAACTGAGGTTTAAATAAAAATAAAATCATGGAGAATGTGATGTAAATAACAAAAGGAATTGTGACTTGTATAGTAATATAGTTTCGGTTACAGACAGACAAACCCACAATCTCCATTATAATAAGATTTTGGCTTTCATCTATTTATTTATTTGCTGTAACGTAAGTAAAAAGGAAAGTTGGTAGAGTGACGTATTTCGCGCCATCTATCGCCAAATAGCAGAACTGTTCGGCAGGCAAGGAATGCAATTTCTACATGGTCACCCATCTCCGAACTAAAATAAAAGTTGGTGGCGGAGTGGCCTATTGTCGGTATCAGCCGGACAGTGAAGGAGTCTATCCTCTTTTCGCTAGTGCTAGACCAGAGAGATTGTTTTGCTGAGATGGAGTGCCACGCCTACTGTCAGCTTCCCACTTTACTGCACAGATCAGATTACCTGTGCTACTCATACGCTGAATTGGCGGGGACGGGTATCGAACTTAGAATCTTGCGATTCCAAGGCGGGTGCTCTATCGACTGAGCTAAACCGGTCCTCAACTTGCTGTATTACCCCTCGTAACTTGCTGAGCCCAGTAGAAAAGTTTCTTGGTGTGAGTTTGCCGCTCTCAGCTTCTATGTGATGAACTGATTCCGAGTCGTCGCCGCCGTCTGGAGCTACTAACGATACGGTCTAGCACTGCTAGCTAGTGACAAAAGAGGCCGAATTCCTTGGTGCCCCTTCTTTTATAGCAAGTCTCACCTGACCCTAATGGACTGCTGCTGCTGGCCGTTGAAGCCGGATAGCCTGTCCCCTAATAAATTTCCACGCGTCCTGCCCTGACAAAGTTCTTCTAACTACACCATTAAATTTAACAATGTTCCATTTCGAGATAGCCATCCAAAACCCATCAAACCGCCGGTGAACTACTACAGGCACCGTCATTGAAGTTCTTCCACATCGGCAATACCGGCTCCGAGTGGACGGATCAGGTAGGATCACACTCAGAAACCGACGCTTCCTGAAAAAGCTGAACACAAAACCCAAACCCACACCATTGCCTAGTGCTATGCTTGATCCCATTGGCTCCAACTCTAACACCCCACACCTCAACATTAGGGACCTGGCCTCACCCAATGTCACTCCGCCCCCAAAACCAAGGCCGACGAAAATACCCCGGGCATTGTCAAGATTGCTCCCCTCTAATCAGCCTGGCTGAAAGGAACTAATTTATCATCAAAGGCCAATACGCTTGCGCAATGGGAGAGGGGGAGGAAGGGGAGATGTAGAATACTGATAATTGTTATTCTGTGTTACTTTCACCCTTAGCCAGGATTGAACCTGCAGTCTGGAAATGACTGTTACAGATTGTTAACTATTGGACAGTGGAACAGTCAAACACCTCCTCAGCTTAATGGACTCTTCCTGGCAGCAGTGGCAGGAATTATTTAAGCTGTTATAGTGGGTTCATTAGAGAACTAGTAACTTCATGTTAGGCTTGGCCAGTCAAACCAATTGTTGACTGTCTAACTGACTGACTTCAATACATTTTATATTTCATTTTTTTAATTCTTTCTTTTTTTTTCTGCTAGGTTATTGATGGTTCCATCTCACCAAATGGTTATTCCAACCCGGGATTCCTGTCCGACTACAGTCTAGAACTGTCGAGAAGCAAATGGACCTCCCTCCCGGAATTAAACCCGAATTCCAGCGAGGCCAGCCTATACAATATGGCCGACAACGACTCGGGCGACCTCAGCATCTCGTCACTTGACCGGAAGTTCTCTCACTCAAGATTTGTGTGCGTAAGCATTCCGGACGATGTTAAACTCTTTTCTGACAAGGAAACTTTCAATCTCCCTATTGAAGAGCCGAGCACGACGCACGGCGAAATAGTTGCTGAAAACGGAGAAGTACATTCGTTGACTAAGTTCTAAACACACACACATATATATATATATATATATATATATATATATATATGACAAAACAAGGAAAAGACATACACCAACTGTTAGCCGTTTCCATTCCACATAAGGCTAATACCCTCCTTCAAGAAAACACTAACAGGAAATTATTGGTACAAACGTATATATATATATATATATATATATATAAGGTATGTCAAAAAAGTATTGTACTTTTTGACACAAAAATAACGTTCCATTTATTTATTTTTTTCAGTATACAAGGTGTGTCAAAAAGGTACCAAGTTTAAAGCTGTATTTACCAAGATAGAAATGAAGAATGAATGGAAGTTTTTTTTTTTTGGGGGGGGGGGATTCAGAATACAAAATCTTGATACTTTTTGACAGATAAATGGAAAAAAAGAAATATATATTTGTATGGATGAAATTTATTATATGCTGACACGGGTTTCGATCGGAATTTACTTAAACATACAGTATTCTATTTAGAATTACTTTAAGTATATAATAATAATAATAATAATAATAATAATAATAAAAACATGTAAACAGTGTAAACTTCATCAGAGCAGAATTTTTTTTTAATTTATCATAGTAGACGTACTGTTTACATGTTTCTCTATTATTATTATTTACTCCTTTTGAGTTTTCACATCAGCGTTAGCTGATGGTCTTTCACTGGAGTCTGAGTGACAGCAAGTCTCCTCAGGTCTCCAGGACTCTTCTGGGTATTCTGGCAGATTGCAGCAGTGCAGTATTCTGAATGGTTTCAACCCTTCCTCTGATATCCAAACTTTCCAAGCCCTTTTCTAATCCTTTTGGGACCGTTCCAAGTGCACCAACTACAATTGGCATCACTTTCACTTTCATATTCCATAACTTTTTCAGTTCTCTGGCAAGATCCAGATATTTGTCCATTTTTTTCATTTTCCTTCAGCTTCACCCTGTGATCTGCTGGCACTGCAAAATCCACCAGTTGACAAGTTCTTTCTTTTTATTATTATTATTATTATTATTATTATTATTATTATTTTATTTTATATTTAAAATAATTTTTAATATTACATATGAAGACGTACTGTTTATATATGTTTTTCTACTACTATTATTATTTTATTCTATATTCAAAACAATTTTAAATTTTAAAAAAATGTATATGTAAGCAAATTCCGGTCGAAACCCATATCAGCATATAATAAATTTCATCCATACTAATATATATATATATATATATATATATATATATATATATATATATATGAAGAAACTTTATTTGTAATAGATACGAATATATATATATTTGATATCATATAACCGAGTGAAAAAAATTAAAAAGAAAATACACAAAAATGTAAATATAAACGTACGCAATTCCCTAACCCCAAACGTGTTGGCATCAATCAAACTCTGTGAGAAAAATGAAAATGAATCCGACCGCATATTGAAAAATGATTAAGAGGGGAAAATAGGGGAAATGGGGACTGTTTATTGATATTTGACAAAATGTACCGACACTAAGTGTTTCGATTTATAGATTCGGATCGAAAGGATTAAAAGTGAACAATGTAAATTTATTTTACATTTTTTAATTGATAAGGTCGAAGCGAAACGATCTCATTCCCTTCTGTTATCCTAAACTGTGATAAAAAAAATGACCATTTGTCTTTTTAAGACTTATAAGGTACTCTTCTCTTTACATTGAGGAGTCGAAAGATATTAACTCTTTGCCTACCAAATTTCCTCCACGGCTGTACCAAATGTTTTTAGTATTACTAGCAAACAAAAACCACAAATATTTAATTATTAATATAATTAGATATTATATTGAATTAGAAAGACTAATGAAATTAAATACGAACACAAACGAGATCAAACTTATTTTTATTTTATTCTAATTGATTTCAATATAAAACTATATATAGGATTGATTTTAATACGTTTGAGAATAAAACAATTATCTTAGAAATCAATGACACCAAGTAATTATTTATTAAACCCAGTTTTGTTAAAACCAGTATGCAAATTGTTCACACCATATTCTATGTAAACATTTATTTCTTAATGATATATAACACATGCTGCATTAATAATATGGGCTATTTGGGGGGGGGGCAAATCTATCTCAGCTAGACCTTTATAGAGACATTGTTAATAAATAAGATGCTAATTAAGATTAAATAATTATTATCTAATAATTATTATCATTGGGAATATAACGTAAATTACTAAGGGAATTGTGACGTTGGTGGTGACGTAGTTTCGGTTACAGACAGAGACACAATCTCCATTATAATAAGAGAAGATGATAGGATATTTGGGTTCCCTATTGCAAAAGGAATCAAGTATCAGTGTCAGTGAGTAAATAAGTGACAGGCGCGAGAGCCGCTTCCAACGGTTTACGGTAGGATCGCAGTGATGGGAGAGTCGCTGTGAGCGATTTAAAGTAGGCAAAGAGTTAATATTTCGCTTATCGATCTAGATACGTACTTTTATTTTTTTTAATTTAAAAAGACACAACGCTAAACAAAACAGCGCTATACGGAAACATGAAACTTATGTTGTTTTTTTTAATTATAAAGTAATCTTTCCTCCACTTTGAGGGGGAGGGGAGGGACTCCCTGTGGCGTGGTGGCTAACGTGCTGGACTGCGATATCGTAGTAAGTGAGTTCGAACACCAGTCTTGCTATTACGTTCACTTTCGGACTAATACCATTGGGAAAGGTATAAACCTCCCTCGTTCCTCTAGCTATGTATTAAATAGCACCGCTACTGTTCTTCTACAAGGATGGCTTTGGCATTTAATAACCCTCAAAGTTTGATATGCAATTAAACAAAGAAACTATCCTCATTGGGGAGCCGAAAAGCAGTAATACATCGGTTAATGCGCTAGATACATTCTTTTTTTTTTTAAACTCAGCGCATGAGTAGCACAACTTGGATCTGTGCGGTAAAAATAGGGAGCTCCATATCAGACGCAAAGACAATCACCCTGGTCTTGCGATAGTAAAAAGGAGATAGACTCCCTCGCTGTCCGGTTGATAGCGACAATAGGCCACTCTAACGACTTTACTTTTTTTTTACTAAGTTTTGTCTAGTTTGGTTCAAGGGCAGAATTACAGAGCACCCAGTGAGAATCGAGCCAACTAAAATGTAGAACAAAGGGTGCCTAATACATGGATCCCAAACACGATCGACCGGTAACTTTTTCGGTGGATGGGGGGGGGGTTGTGACCCGGGAGAAAACTTGCTGGACTGCGAGTTCGAACTCCAGTCGTGCTATTACGTTCACTTTCGGACTAATACCCTTTGGGAAAGATATTCACCCCTTCATCCCCACATATATGGTGTAAATAGTACCACTACTGTTCTTCTACAAGGATGGCTTCAGCATTAAATAACCCACGAAGGTTGATATGCCATTAAACAAAGGAACACAAAAACACTGTTGGATAGAGCATGTTTCCCCCTTCTAAAGATAAAGTCACGTTCACTGACAATGTATTTTTGTAATCGATAAACAAGAGCTTGTAAAAGAAAGTTGCTCCAAAAAGTAATACCTCCTATTCATCAGAGACAGATGTTGGTGGTATTGTAGTAGAGGTTGGACCTTCAGAACAATATGTATATATTTAAAGATTGTAATTTTTTAATACGTGAAACTGGTAGTATTAAGACTACAAAGGAGGGGTGATTAAACATTAATTCATTTTGGATTTTATCCTGCTCTACTGGCCGATATTGAGCACTTTCTTTATTTATGAAAAGGCGATTTTAAACGATTTTTAAGTCAACTGTATATATGTATATATGTGTGTGTGTGGTGTGTGTGTGTTGAAGAAAATTTAAATAAATCCGTAAATATGTAAATATAAAAAATATGAATTTTTTCATATATATATATATATATATATATATATATATATATATATATATATGTATATATATATATATATATATTATATATATAATATATATATATATATATATATATATATATATATATATATATATAATATATATATATATATATATATATATATGGTTGTATATATATATATATATATATATATATATATATATATATATATGGTTTTATGTATAACGGAAACACAAAGAGTTCAAAGATCGTCTAATACCCCATTGGAGAGGGCAGCTGAGTGGCAGTCTGACAAAGTGGCGTCTTACATAAAAGCGGAAGTGTCATTAAATTCAAACATGACTATGTGGGGAAAATAACGTTTTCTCGCTAAAGACTGACTCTATCCAACGGTGTTGTTGTAGTCTCCGTGGGAATAAGTAGGAGGCATAACTTTCGGAGCGCCCCTCATGTGTAAATAATTTAACGTGATATTTGAGGGATTTATTTGTTTAAACTCCGTCAGAATACAAGGTGTGTCAAAAAATCTCGATACCTTTTTGACACACTTTGTATATATTGAAAAAAATAAATGGAAATTTTGTTGTTTCAGTTCTTTGTGAATAAAGATTATCTTTTATTTTTCTAAAATAAGTTGTTTTTGTCGTTTTTACATAATTTAACAACTGTTTTTGTGGTTAAAACGAACTTAACGGACCTAAATTCAAGCATCGTATATCACCCCGCCGAAAGAAAAAAAAAATACCAAAAATCAGGGAATTAACCGAATTTAATGAAATGTTCAGTGTTGATATATTAATAAATAAAAGATGTAATGAACCAGTTATTTTTTTTTTAATTACATTTTTTCAGGTCAGTTAACTTTGAACCACTTATCTTTGAGGCGTAACACTTATTTTCAAAGATACGTGATTCAAAGTTAACTGACCTAAAAAAATGTAAAAGTTTTTTTTAGATAAAATAACTGGTGCATTATATCTTTTATTTATTAATATATCAACATTGAAAATTTCATTAAATTCGGTTTATTCCATGTTTTTTTTTGTTTGTTGTTGTTGTTTGTTTGTTTGTTTTGTTTGTTTTTTGTTTTTGTTTTTTTTGTTGTTTGTTTGTTTTTTTTTTTTTTTTGGGGGGTTGTACTTTTTTTTTCGGCGGTGTGACATACGATGGTGGAATTTAAGTCCGTTAACATCGATTTAACCGTTTTTGCTTTGTTTTGTAAATTTATCATCTTTATTTTATTATTTTATTATTCTTTATTTTTTTTATTTTTTTTGCAATTGACAAAATGTACCGACACTAAGTGTTTCGATTTGTAGATTCACAGTATATTTCGGCGAGTATGGTATGACATGGGCCAACAAAAAACTTCCACATCGCTTACAAATATGCATCGACCGAAATGGCGATTATGCAAAAAAAAAATAGATACTTGTTGAAACTTTAAAATTATCTAAACATCATTGACAATAAAGAATTAACGTTTCTGTAATTTCCAAATATTTTGGAGACCTTACCTCGTATCAATATTTAACTCTATCCACCGAAGACAGAAATGGATAGCGAATAAGACGTTAATTTTCCTCAAAATACTCCCCTTGGCCTTTAACACACTTATTTCACTCGCCAACTTAAAATAATGTAAACATTATTGACAATAACCAATAAACGTTTCTGTGATTTCTAAATATTTTGAAGATATTACCTTTGGGATTACAATCTCGTAGAAACAGGCTTCGTGACTTAGCTTCGTAAATAAAGATTACGGGGATGGTCCCCGTTGACTGCGGGCACGTTCGTGGTTGATAAGGCCAATGCGAGATAGGCAGGCACGGTCGCAGCGGCTGTAGCTGAAAGGTATAGTCAAGTTTGATAGCATAGTGTTGTGGTTCTTCCTTCTGGGTCTTTTGTCCCTGTGGATTTTTTTCAAAGGAGATGATATGGTTGGTGATAAGACACCAGGCGCCTTGGTTCTTCGCTAAAGTGGACCACTGGCAGAAAGGAGCCGTTCGAATCTCGACGGGGGTCTATACTCTACGAGCTTAACTGCCACCTGATTGGGTGGCTTTTAAGCTAGTTTACTTTATTTTTTGTTGTCATAATTCAAGTGATGTTTATCCATAGATGAAATATCTAATTTAGTCAAATTTTACTATAAAAGAGAGGTTTTTTTTATTTATTTATTACGTTCTCCACACTTGACGGTAAGCCTCTTAAGCCAGTGGAACAGTTCACATACCTAGGTAGTAATATCTCATCCACGTAATGATGGTTATGAGGGTCTATCTCCAAAACTCAATGAAGAGTTCGCAGTGGTATACATTGCACAAGTGTCGATTTTATTTTGGCTGCCCTATAAAAATTCTTATAAACACTTCAAAATAAAATAAGAAATAAGAAAAGAAAGGAATTAGAGTTAGACTAAAAACACAGAATAAGAAATAGAAATAAAGTTTCCATTTTGGCCAGCTTCGCTCGTGAAAAACTTATAAATTCTGCAATGGCTTTATTCAAATTTACTTCAATGGCTAGACATGTCTTCTATTTCATTTCTAAACCCATGCTGCTTGTATGAGTTCTAGCTACCTTCTGGTATATAATATGTCAGGGAGGGTGAGAGAGGGGAAGAGATAAGAACATGGTCAGTATGTAGAAGCAGTTTAGGTAAAATTAAACAAAAAAATGAAAATAAAGGAAAGGAATTAGAGTTAGACTAAAAGCAGTTTAGGTAAAATTAAACAAAAAAATGAAAATAAAATAAAAATGAGAAATAAAGAAAAAAGAAAGGAATTAGAGTTAGACTAAAACACAGAATACGAAATAGAATAAAGTTTTCCATTTTGGCCAGCTTGGCACGTAAAAAACTTACAAATTCTGCAAATAAATTTACTTCAATGGCTTATATAATAATACAAACGCATTAAATAACACGGCAATTACATGCACACATAATTGTTATTAATATTGTACTAATAATATGCTCTATTAATCACACAAAACCTCAAGAACACCAAATACAAATACGCACATTCATACGCACACACAGGCGTGGATGTGATCATGACGTCGCAGTCCTTATGTACTTTCATGAGTGCGTGCATGCCAACTTACCCACACGTACGAACAGAACAGGCGCATCCGACATTACATACGCAAACACGTAAACAAACAAGTGACAGCGAATACAGTTAACCAACCGCAACACATTTGACCATATTTATATAAATTTGCATCATTTTCAAAACACTTTCGTTGCCTGATGACTGCTACAGAGCAAGAAACCAATGTTGCAAAATTGTTCCGATGCAAATAATATAAACTAAGACATTTAGTCTCTCTCTCTCTCTCTCTCTCTCTCTACTTCTCTCTCTCTCCTCTCTCTCTCTCTTCTCGTGTATCTCCCTGTCTCTCTCTCTCTCTCTCTCTCTATATATATATATATATATACTTATATATATATATATATACCAACACCTCTGCACAAGCAGGATGCGACACACAAGTCAATTTCGTAAGCGGAGTTTAACAGGTTTTAATTCAGAGCTTTCCTTCTCCTAGACTGGTTACCAAGCAAGATTAAGCAGCCCTGTCTGCCCTACTTTTTATCCATAGCTGGGGAGAGTAGTTAGATTACATACCTTCCCCAATGGTATTAGCGCTAGATGATGCAAACAGCCTCGTCCAGGATTTGAACTCGGGGCGACGAGTCCATTTCCTACGACTCTAACCATTACACCACGCGCCTCCAATAATATATGTATATAAGTATGCAAAATAAGAAGACAATCTGTAGCAACTGCTATTTCCACAATTTAATTTTACAATGTTACACACACAAAAAAAAAATTTTAAGGACAGATGAATGGATTGCAAAAATAAACGATTTACAAATGGATTTTACGTGCCTTCCTCTTCACGAAATCTTGAATAATTTCATCAAAATGAATTTTATCCGCAAGGTCACGTTCTATGGAGAATATTGCTAAAATTGTATGTTACTGGATAGGACAGTGCATTTTTTGGTGGGGAAATTATCCGCAACGTCACGCTCTTCACTGGAGTCTAAGTGACTGCAAGTCTCCTCAGGTCTCCAGTGTTATATACCCATACTTATGGGTATGACCGTCTTTTTACATTGGGTATGGTCTTCTGGCTGATTATTATTATTATTATTATATTTATTATTATTTATTATTATTATTATTATTATTATTATTATTGTTATTTACTCCTTTTGAGTTTTTCACATCAGCATTAGCTGATGGTCTTTCACTGGAGTCTGAGTGACAGCAAGTCTCCTCAGTCTCCAGGACTCTTCTGGTATTCTGGCAGATTGCAGCAGTGCAGTGTTCTGAATGGTTTCAATCCTTCCTCTTATTTCCAAACTTTCCAGACCCTTTTCCAATCCTTTTGGGACTGTTCCAAGTGCACCAACTACAATTAGGTATCACTTTCACTTTCATATTCCATAACTTTTTCAGTTCTCTGGCAAGGTCCAGATATTGTCCATTTTTTCATTTTCCTTTAGCTTCACCTGTGATCTGCTGGCACTGCAAAATCCACCAGTTGACAGGTTCTTTCTTTTTGTTTATCGGCACTAGGTCTCGTCTTCTTGCTGGGATAAGGTGATCCGTTTATTATTATTATTATTATTATTATTATTATTATTATTATTATTATTATATGGAAAATATTGCTAAAAATGTATGTTACTGGATAGGACAATGTGATTTTTTTTGGTGGGAGATAGGAAGTTGTAAACTTATCAATTTTTACTTTCATCAAATGTTCACGTAACACTGGACTGAAAGTAAATTGTAATTTGCTTGAAGCATTGTTAAGTATTTATAATATATTAATGATTTGAAGGCAATTACAATGCGTATAAAAATAAAAACAAAAAGAGTTATTTTTGTCTTATCGATTTCAAAGTAGAAACTTCATCTTCAGAGGTGAATATCAGAAATGTACGTGCTAAGTTTTTTTTGTGTGGTTTATTTTTTCTTTTTTTTTTTTCCTCTCATTTTTTTTTCTTTCTTCTCCTTTCTTTTTCTTTATGTTATGAATGAAATGGGCGAATAACTGTAATTTCTTATTTTTTTTAATATCTGTTGAGAACGAATGTTTGAACCCTTACCTTGTATATGTATCCAATATTGTCTGTTTATCTTCGGTGAATATTGCAACAATGTAGCCATATTGAATGACTGGACTGAATTTTCCAATCAGTTGAACAAGCTCCAGAAAATTCCCTTTATTTTCATTTGCCTCTTCAACCCTAATATGCCGCCCCGTAAATTGTGCCGCCTTACTAAGTAATAAAATCATCAGGTGGCCTAAAAGTCGTATCAGCCAGACTGCGAGGGAGTCTATCCGCTTTTCACTAGCGCTAGACCAAGGAGATTGTTTTTGCATCAGCTCCTTACTTTACTGCACAGATCCCTGTACTACTCATACTCTGAGTTGGCGAGGGCCGGTATCAAACCAGGAACCTTTGTTGTATACTCACATCTCGGAAAGAGAGAGACAGACATAGTAGAGATGGGATCAGGGTCTCTTACTTGTTAACTCAGCCGCCTACTGTCTGCTGCTAATTCGGCCGCCTATATTCTTCAGGACTTATTTCTCGGTGGGCTGATTCTGTGGGTTGCTTCTTCTTTCTTATTCGGGCTGGATGTCTGCATTATTTACTTAATCAATAAAGCAAGTTGTTTTTCTTATAAGTCTTTATTTCAACAACCCCAGCCCAATTCCGCAGCGGATCGAGAGCGACTCTCAGAGCGAGCGACTTCAGTTCACTCGCTTTGAATCTTTGTCACATCTGACAACTAAAAACTAATCTAACATCTAACTAATCTTTGGTCACATTCTGACAACTAAACTAATCTTTGGTCACATCTGACAACTAAACATCTTGACAACAACACTGACCAACTAAAGCTAATCTTGGTCACATCTGAAACTAAACTAATCTTGGCACATCTACAACTAAACTAATCTTGATCACATCAGACAACTAAACTTAATCTTTGGGCACATCTGACAACTAAGACTAATCTTTTGGCACATCTGACAACTAAACTAATCTTTGGCACATCTGACAACTAAACTAATCTTTGGTCACATTCTGACAACTAAACTAATCTTATCACATCAGAAACTAAACTAATCTGTTGGTTCACAGTCTGACAAACTAAACTAATCTTTGGTCACATCTGAAACTAAACTAATCTTTGATCACATCAGACAACTAAACTAAATCTTTGGTCACATCTACAACTAAATAATCTGGCACATCTGGACAACTAAACTAATCTTTGTCACATTCTGACAACTAAACTAATCTTTGGTCACATCTGACAACTTAAACTTAATCTTGGTCACATCTGACAACTAAACTAATCTTGTCACATCTGACAACTAAACTAATCTTTCACATCTGACAACTAAACTAATCTTTGCACATCTGACAACTAAACTAATCTTTGGGCACATCTGACAACTAAACTAATCTTTGCACATCTGACAACTAAACTAATCTTGTCACATCTGACAACTAAACTAATCTTTGGCACATCTGACAACTAAACTAATCTTGGCACATCTGACAACTAACTAACTTTTGTCACAATCTGACAACTAAACTAATCTTTGTCACATCTGACAACTAAACTAAATCAATCTTTGATCACATCAACAACTAAAACTAATCTTTGGTCACATCTGACAACTAAACTAATCTTGATCACACCAGACAACTAAACTAATCTTTGGTCACATCGACAACTAAACTAATCTTTGTCACATCTGACAACTAAACTAATCTTTGGTCACATCTGACAACTAAACTAATCTTTGCACATCTGACAACTAAACTAATCTTGGTCACATCTGACAACTAAACTAAAACTTATTCTCCCACGCCACTAATGGCGCGTTTTCAAGGGTCAAGTAAAAAGGTTATACCCGTCAGTAACCGTCGAGGTAACTTTCCACTGGACCCCCGTTATTCTAAATCTAACGACCCTGATCCAAAATATTCTTACTACCGTACGTACATAATCATTGACTATCAATGAATTATGTAACACCTTGCGGTTCCTAGCGAAGCGTAGTTATGAATTCAGACACTTGTTTGCAGAGCCAGTCAGAAGTGCACTGAACCTTTTTTACGACGCGGCGCCTGAAAAGTTCTTTGGCTGACCAAGATACTGTCATGAATGTGACCAATTCTTGCGGACTATACACTTCTCACGTCGGTTACAGTGCTTGGATCCCATTGTCAAAAATCATAAACAGTAGATATGACGTCAATCTTATGAACTTTTCAGACTGTAACTTTGCAGCCCACCCTCGTACCACGCGAGTCGCTCGTACTTGTTAAAATTGTTAACGATGATAGACAGAACTTTATCTAAAAAAGAAAGAAAGAAAGAAAGAAAGGAAGGAAGAAAGGAAGAAAAAAGAAAGAAAGAAAGGAAGGAAGAAAGGAAAAAAGAAAGAAAGAAAGGAAGAAAGAAAGAAAAGAAGAAAGTAAAAAAAGAAAGAACTAGATAAATAAATAAACTTTATTAATTCTAATTGAATTTCCGTTTGCGAAAATTTAAATTAACCAGGCACAAGAGTGTAAGTGCCCGTATGTGCGTATTTGTTTGGTTTTTAATCTGTTTGTTTTTTGGTTTTTTTTGTTTTTGTTGTTTTTGCTTTATTTTTTTGTTGTTTTTTTTTTTGTTTTTTTTTGGGGTATATTTGTTGTTTTGGGTACAAAGAAAGAAAAGGAGATATTTATTACTTGATTCTAATCTAATATCTGTTAGCGAAAATTAAAATTAACTCGTCTGAAAGTATAACTGCCCGTATATGTGTATATGTTTTTGCTAACTTGCACAAAAGTTCAAAATTAGGTGACCCAGAAAAAACAGAACCCAAATATTTATTTATTTCCCATTAAACTAACCTAAACCCCAACCCCAACCCTAACCCTAACCCCTAAGAATAAGCCTAATCCCTAACTCTAACCCTAAATCCCCCTAGTTAAAATTAACAGTTTTATTACAAAATTTGGGTTCTGTTTTTCTGGGTCACCGGTATACAGGTGACCCAGAAAAAACAAACCCTAATTATTTATTTCCCATTAAGCTAACCCTAAACCCCAACCCTAACCCTAATCCTAACCCTACACCCTAACCCTAACCCCAAACCCTACCCTAGACCCCATAGTTTAAATTAACAGTTTTATTACAAAATTTTGAGTTCTGTTTTCTCTGGTCACCTAATTTTGACAACTTTGTGCAAGTTCAGCCATTTTTAGGGTTTTTTGTTTTGTTTTTGTTTGTTTTGTTTATATTGAGGGGTTGTTTTTGTTTTTTGGGTGCAATTATTAAAAAGAAAGAAAGAAATATATTTTATTACTTGATTCTAATCTAATATCCGTTTACGAAAATTAAATAACCTGCCTGTACTATAAGTGCATCTCCATAGCTGAAAGGAGAATAGTTGATGCATGCCTTTCTCAATGTATTAGCCTATGAAATGCAAACAGCTTCGTCCAGAATTGAACTTGGTCGACGAGTCCGTTTCCTACTACTCTAACCACGCGTTTTGTTGGTTTTCTTCTTTTTTTTCTTTTTTTTTCTTCTTTGTGGGCGTCTAAAGTAACTTAAAACGGTGCTGATCTATGTATTAAAAAAAAATGTTGTTCTCCGCTATTAGTGGAAAAATTGTGTTCCAATATCTACAAACCGCATGGCTGCGAAATTAAAAAAATAAGTTTTTTTCTTCTTTCTTTCTTTTTTTTTTTTTTCATTTTTTCTTTTCTTTTTTCATTTTTTTTTCCTTACGTTCACTTGACATAATTACAAAACAAAACTAAAGAGCTAATAAACATTAGCCGAGTCTGTTATAACAGCACATGAATGTCTTAGTCGGTTGCCTGAATAATATACGACATACACTGCAGCTCAATTAGCGTCTGTTCAAGTGGCTTCTGAAAAAAAATCAGTGAAAATCCACTTGGTCGAACGCAAGACTCACCAGTACCTGAACCCGGATCGTCCATCGCTCCGTCGGCTGGACAGTAGAATACGCCGACTGCACCTCTGCAGTCTAGGCCAGGTGTCGGCAATCTACGGTCGCGTGCCCGATCCGGCCCGCAATCCATAATCATCTGGCTAAGAGAAATATCATATCAATCCACCCGCAAACGAAACAACGTGGCTTAGATGCCCGTTTTTTTTATCTATAAATGAGGGGCTTAGATGCCCGTTTTTTATCGTATAAAATGAGGGTTAGATGCCCGTTTTTTTATCTATAAAATAGGCGCTTAGATGCCCGTTTTATCGATAAAATAGGTCAGGGTTAATTGCCCGTTTTTATCTATAAAATGAGGCTTTAGAATGCCCGTTTTTTTATCTATAAAATAGGGGCCTTAGATCCCGTTTTTTTTTATCTATAAATGAGGGGCTTAGATGCCGAAGTTTTTTGGTTTTTTTGGGGTTCGTTTTTAATGCGTCATTTTTCGGTGTTAATTTAAATTGTTTTCTATAATTACTTTTTTTAAAATCAATTTTTGTAATTTATTTTATATTAATTCTTTTAAATTAATTATAAAATCAAGATATTAGTCAATAATCTTTTTATTCAATTTTTCGATAATGTTGCATTTTTCGTTTTTCGATTGCGTCATTTTTTGGGGTTTAATCTTATTATTTTTCTATAATTGTACTTTTTTTAAATCAATTTTTAATTTAATTATTATAATCTTTTTAAAAGAATTATAAAATAAGATATTTACAATAAATCTTTTTATTCAATTTTTTCGATTATGTGCGTTTTTTCGTTTTTTCGACAATGCGTCATTTTTTAACTATAAAATGACGACTTAGATGCTGGTTTTATTTTTTTTTATAAACATACACAGAAATTCATAAACACCATGTATGTACTGTTTCTCTGCGTCAAGAATGTATTCCTCTCATAAGTTATTAACAAGATCT
>CM042173.1:9531457-9563041 GCA_023376005.1 Doryteuthis pealeii
AGAACACAAAAAACGAAACAACGTGCCGACAACAAAACTACTTATATCTCTCTTATATCCAAATTCTTGAAAAATAAAAGAAAAAGAAAAAAAGAAAAAAGGAAAAGAATTAGCATTCCGTCTAATTCTTATTCTCAAAAAAATACCAACGATCTGTGAGTTTCCTGTCCGATGTTCGATGTGCAACCAAAATAGTATTTCAAAGATAATATAAATAGTCATTATCATATTATGGAAAACAAACAAATACACAACAAAAAGCAACAAAAAAGCAACAAAAAAAGCAACAAAAACAGGTACTAATGCAGAATAACGCGCAAGGGGAGAAACTGACAGTTACCAAGCGCTGATGACTTTATGTGTACGCTACCCTAACTTAAATATATATGCTCTATCAATGATATTGAGCCACACTTTACTTATAAATTCAGCAATAAATAAATGTATAATTAGATTACATATAAAAAGACTCTCTCGTCGATTTCGATGCATGAGGGTTCATCCAATGAATAACATACACAGTTTTGTTTATAGTGGTGAAGGCTTGTGTTGGACCATCCTCACCTTTTGGCATAGTCGATAGGAAAGTATTGGTGCACAAGGAATGCCACAAACCCAATCAACGACTAACCTCAGAATTTCAAATTCAGAGTTTTCTTTTTCCTAGACTGGTTACCTATCCAAGGTTAAAAAGAGCCCAGTCTGTCCTACCATTTTACCCATAGCTGGATGGAGAATATATGGATTCATACCTTTCCCAAGGGGATTAGAGCTATGTGAAATGCAAAAAACAGCCTAGTCTAGGATTTGAAATCGGGTCGACGAGTCCATATCCTACGACTCTAACCATTATGCCACGCGCCTCTATTTTTAATATATAGATGCGTGTAGTATGATATGCAGCTCTTGTATACGCATGGCCACATAAACATTTCCGGTTGAAAAAAAATGACAATTCTTTCAAAAAGCCAAGTAGTTCAATATTCGATTATATTGTATACAACCCGCCCTTTTTTTTTTTTAAGTAGTATCGAAGATAACATCATTAGCATTTCTTTTAGAGATTTTTTTTCTTCTTCTTTAGATAAGAGATAGTCACCAGACGCAAAGCAAGTGTTTTTCTTTATGTGTTTTGGAAAACATAACAGTCATAACGAGATTCAAGACAATTTTATGAGGTAAAAATAAATAAATAGATGAATAAAACTATACCGAACACGTTTAATGGTGGAACGTTGTCGACATAGAATGAAATTGATAGAAACTCTTTCTTTTCTTTTTTTCTTTTTTTTTTTAAGTAGACTCACGTGTGTTTATGTAGTTAAGTATTGGCTCATTATAGAAGGTTAGACACACAAGAAATGGATGATAATGAAAATTAACATCGCCATCATTAAAAAATAGGTTTCTATTCATTATATACAAGGTGTATCATAAAAAGATCAAGATTGAAGCTGTATTTACCAAGATAGAAATGAACAATGAATAGAACGTCATTTTTTTTTCAGAATACAAGGTGTGTCATAAAAGTGCCCAGTTTGAAGCTGTATTTTATCAAGATAGAAATGAACAATGAATTAGAACATGAATTTTTTCAGAATACAAGGTGTGTCATTAAAAGTACCAAGATTGAAGCTGTATTTATCAAGATAGAAAATGAACAATGAATGAACGTTCATTTTTTTCAGAATACAAGTGTGGTCATAAAAGTGCCGAGTTTGAAGCTGTATTTACCAAGATAGAAATGACAATGAATAAACTTTTTTTTTTTTCAGAATCCAAGGTGTGTCATTAAAGTATCGAGATTGAAGCTGATTTACCATGATAAAAATGAACAATGAATGGAACGTTAATTTTTACAGAAAAAAGTGTGCCAAAAGTACAAAAAAATCTCGATACTTTTTTGACACACCTTGTATCAATGTGAGTGGGGGACATGTCTGTGTGCGCGCGTACGCATGTGGTGGTTGTTTAGTAAGCATAGCTTAGTTTGGCACAAGGTCAGAATCACGGAGAGTGTCTGTGATAAATTGTTACTCGCTAGCCATGGTTTGCTATCCTTGCTTTATCAACATTACACACGCGAGAGTATATGTGTATACTAGGTATACCCAATTTGTCGAAAAAATCCGTGCTTTACCAAACAAAATTTACCCGTTTGAAAAAAATTACCAAAATTCAGGGAATTATAGGATTTTAATGAACTTTTCAGTGTTGATTTATCAATGAAGGAATTTTATAATGTAAACACGGATTTTACGCCCATCTTTAGAAACCGTTTACGGCCATATTTGAGCAAAATTGACCGAAAAAATAGTTTTAAATTTATTAAAAATAAATACATGCGTACTATTATTTTTCTTTTTTGTGATGCTCATTATGTTACTACTTTTGCTTAGACAAAAGTTGACCTTAAATAATCGATTTAATTAATTCTAATTCGTTTAAAATGAAAAGCAGACGAAAAAATGAGTATGTTCTAGTGCATATATATTTACAAACATTCGTAATTTCCTTAGCGAGTTTAGCAGGTTTGAATTCAGAGTTTACCTTCTCCTTGACTATTTGCCTAACCAAGGTAAAGTGCCCAGACTGCCCTACTATTACTCATAACAGGAAGGAGAATAGTTGGATAGTTTTTTAAGCCATAGTTCAGTTTGACACCAAGGCAATATTACGAGAGCCTCAGTGATAATTGTTACTCATCAGCTATGGTCTGCTATCTAGCTTGATAAACATTACACCAGTGAGAGTATATGTTTATAATATATTTACCAAACCCTCCGCAATTTCTTAAGAGCAGGTTTAAATTCGGAGTTTTCCTTCTCCTAAACTGGTCACCGCCGAAGTTAAAGAGCCGAAGTTAAAGAGCCCAGTTTGCCTTAGTTTTCAAGTCTAGCTGAGGGAGAATATCTGGATGCATAACTTTACCAAGCACTATGGGGAAATGCACACAGCTTCGTCCAGGATGTGAACTCATCTCACTGTATCTATTTATTATGGCGATAACCATTACACCACCACATCAATGTGTGTGTTTGTTTGTTTGTTTGTATGTGTGTGTGTGTGTGTTTGTTTGTTTGTTTGGTGTGTCGTGTGTGTTGTGTGGTGTGTGAATAGATAAAGAGAAACTTACTCCGCCAAGCTGTGCAGAATAATTATCATTATATGATGCATATTCCTCTTAAGGCAAACAGCCCATATTTGATCAAAACCAACTATATATATATATATATATATATATATATATATATATATTTGTGTGTGTGTGGTGGTGTGTGTGTGTGTGATTTGATATTTGGTAGGAGAAGTTATAGTCTGGATACGCTTGGTAAATTGAAGGACAATAATCGATAAATCAAACGTCATTTGAAATAGACGCCGATTAATCTTTTTTGGATCGCGTGGTTATCGTGTGTTTTCCTCTGTTATAAATTCTATTTGCTCTTATATAAAAGGTTTCTTTATTGGATCACATAAACGATACGAATTGATAAAATCAAAAAATAGTGAATAGAATAAAACTAAATATAATCAAAATGGACGAATAGCTTATGAATATAATCAAAATGAACAAATAAAATAAATAGAAAATATAATCAAAATGAATAAATAGGATATAATTATAATAAAAATGACCGAAAAATTTTGGATTAATATGAAAACTTGATTTGACTAGATACGAATTTATATATATATTTGATATCATATAACCGAGTGAAAAAAATTAAAAAGAAATACACAAAAAATGTTAAATATAAACGTACGCAATTCCCTAACCCCAAACGTGTGGCATCAATCAAACTCTGTGAGAAAAATGAAAATGAATCCGACCGATATTGAAAATGATTAAGAGGAAAATAGGGGAAATGGGGATGTTTATTGATATTTGACAAAAGGTACCGACACTAAGTGTTTCGATTTATAGATTCGATCGAAAGGATTAAAAGTGAACAATGTAAATTTATTTTCATTTTTGGTTGATAAGGTCGAAGCGAAACGATTCTCATTCCCTTCTGTTATCCTAAACTGTGATAAAAAAAATGACCATTTTGTCTTTTTAAGACTTATAGGTACTCTCTCTTTACATTGAGGAGTCGAAAGATATTAACTCTGCCTACCAAATTTCTCCACGGCTGTACACAAATGTTTTTAGTATTACTAGCAAACAAAAAACCACAAATAATTTAATTAAATAAATTAGATATTATATTGAATTAGAAAGACTAATGAAATTAACTACGAACCACAAACGAGATCAAACTTATTTTTATTTTATTCTAATTGATTTCAATATAAAATTATATATAAGGATTGATTTTAATACGTTTGAGAATAAAACAATTATCTTAGAAATCAATGACACCAAGTAATTATTTATTAAACCGGTTTGTTAAAACCGGTATGCAAATGGTTCACACCATATTCTATGTAAAACATTTATTTCTTAATGATATATACACATGCTGATTAATAATATGGGCTATTTGGGGGGGGCAAATCTATCTCAGCTAGACCTTTATAGAGACATTGTTAATAAATAAGATGCTAATTAAGATTAAATAATTATTATCTAATAATTAATCATTGGAATATAACGTAAATTACTAAGGGAATTGTGACGTTGGTGGGTGACGTAGTTTCGGTTACAGACAGAGACACAATCTCCATTATAATAGAGAAGATGATAGGATATTTGGGTTCCCTATTGCAAAAGGAATCAAGTATCAGTGTCAGTGAGTAAATAAGTGACAGGCGCGAGAGCCGCTTCCAACGGTTTACGGTAGGATCGCAGTGATGGGAGAGTCGCTGTGAGCGATTTAAAGTAGGCAAAGTTAATATTTCGCTTATCGATCTAGATACGTACTTTTTTTTTTTAATTTAAAAAGACACAACGCTAAACAAAACAGCGCTATACGGAAACATGAAACTTATGTTGTTTTTTTAATTATAAAGTAATCTTTCCTCCACTTTGAGGGGAGGGGAGGGCTCCCTGTGGCGTGGTGGCTAACGTGCTGGACTGCGATATCGTAGTAAGTGAGTTCGAACACCAGTCTTGCTATTACGTTCACTTTCGGACTAATACCATTGGGAAAGGTATAAACCTCCCTCGTTCCTCTAGCTATGTATTAAATAGCACCGCTACTGTTCTTCTACAAGGATGGCTTTGGCATTTAATAACCCTCAAAGTTTGATATGCAATTAAACAAAGAAACTATCCTCATTGGGGAGCCGAAAGCAGTAATACTCGGTTAATGCGCTAGATACATTCTTTTTTTTTTTTTAAAAACTCAGCGCATGAGTAGTACAACTTGGATCTGTGCGGTAAAAATAGGGAGCTCCATATCAGACGCAAAGACAATCACCTGGTCTTGCGATAGAAAAAAGGAGATAGACTCCCTCGCTGGCCGTTGATAGCGACAATAGGCCACTCTAACGACTTTACTTTTTTTTTTACTAAGTTTTGTCTAGTTTGGTTCAAGGCAGAATTACAGAGCACCCAGTGAGAATCGAGCCAACTAAAATGTAGAACAAAGGGTGCCTAATACATGGATCCCAAACACGATCGACCGGTAACTTTTTCGGTGGAGGGGGGGGAGGTGACCCGGGAGAAAACTTGCTGGACTGCGAGTTCGAACTCCAGTCGTGCTACTTTCGGACTAATACCCTTTGGGAAAGATATTCACCCCTTCATCCCCACATATACGGTGTAAATAGTACCACTACTGTTCTTCTACAAGGATGGCTTCAGCATTAAATAACCCACGAAGGTTGATATGCCATTAAACAAAGGAACACAAAAACACTGTTGGATAGAGCATGTTTCCCCCTTCTAAAGATAAAGTCACGTTCACTGACAATGTATTTTCGTAATCGATAAACAAGAGCTTGTAAAAGAAAGTTGCTCCAAAAAGTAAACCTCCTATTCATCAGAGACAGATGTTGGTGGTATTGTAGTAGAGGTTGGACCTTCAGAACAATATGTATATATTTAAAGATTGTAATTTTTTTTAATACGTGAAACTGGTAGTATTAAGACTACAAAGGAGGGGTGATTAAACATTAATTCATTTTGGATTTTATCCTGCTCTACTGGCTGATATTGAGCACTTTCTTTATTTATGAAAAGGCGATTTTAAATGATTTTTAAGTCAACTGTATATATGTATATATGTGTGTGTGTGTGTGTGTGTGTTCAAGAAAATTGAAATAAATCCGTAAATATGTAAATATAAAAATATGAATTTTTTCTATATATATATATATATATATATATATATATGGTTTTATGTATAACGGAAACACAAAGAGTTCAAAGATCGTCTAATACCCCATTGGAGAGGGCAGCTGAGTGGCAGTCTGACAAAGTGGCGTCTTACATAAAAGCGGAAGTGTCATTAAATTCAAACATGACTGACTCTATCCAACGGTGTTATGGTGTTCCCCGTGTATGTTGTAGTCTCCGTGGGAATAAGTAGGAGGCATAACTTTCGGAGCGCCCCTCATGTGTAAATAATTTAACGTGATATTTGAGGGATTTATTTGTTTAAACTCCGTCAGAATACAAGGTGTGTCAAAAAATCTCGATACCTTTTTGACACACTTTGTATATATTGAAAAAAATAAATGGAAATTTTGTTGTTTCAGTTCTTTGTGAATAAAGATTATCTTTTATTTTTCTAAAATAAGTTGTTTTTGTCGTTTTTACATAATTTAACAACTGTTTTTGTGGTTAAAACGAACTTAACGGACCTAAATTCAAGCATCGTATATCACCCCGCCGAAAGAAAAAAAAATACCAAAAGTCAGGGGATTAACCGAATTTAATGAAATGTTCAGTGTTGATAGATTAATAAATAAAAGATGTAATGAACCAGTTATTTTATTTAAAAATCTTTACATTTTTTCAGGCCAGTTAACTTTGAACCACTTATTTTTGAGGCATAACACTTATTTTCAAAGATACGTGGTTCAAAGTTAACTGACCTGAAAAAATGTAAAAGTTTTTTTTAGATAAAATAACTGGTGCATTATATCTTTTATTTATTAATATATCAACATTGAAATTTTCATTAAATTCGGTTTATTCCATGTTTTTTTTTTGTGTTGTTGTTGTTTGTTGTTGTTTTTGTTTGTTTTTTTGTTTTTGTTTTGTTTGTTTTGTTTGTTTGTTTTTTTTTTTTTGGGGGGTTGTACTTTTTTCTTTCGGCGGGTGTCACATACGATGGTGGAATTTAAGTCCGTTAACATCGATTTAACCGTTTTTGCTTTGTTTTGTTAAATTTATCATCTTTATTTTATTATTTTATTATTCTTTATTTTATTTTATTTTTTTGCAATTGACAAAATGTACCGACACTAAGTGTTTCGATTTGTAGATTCACAGTATATTTCGGCGAGTATGGTATGACATGGGCCAACAAAAACTTCCACATCGCTTACAAATATGCATCGACCGAAATGGCGATTATGCAAAAAAAAAATAGATACTTGTTGAAACTTTAAAATTATCTAAACATCATTGACAATAAAGAATTAACGTTTCTGTAATTTCCAAATATTTTGGAGACCTTACCTCGTATCAATATTTAACTGTATCCACCGAAGACAGAAATGGATAGCGAATAAGACGTTAATTTTCCTCAAAATACTCCCCTTGGCCTTTAACACACTTATTTCACTCGCCAACTTAAAAATAATGTAAACATTATTGACAATAACCAATAAACGTTTCTGTGATTTCTAAATATTTTGAAGATATTACCTTTGGGATTACAATCTCGTAGAAACAGGCTTCGTGACTTAGCTTCGTAAATAAAGATTACGGGGATGGTCCCCGTTGACTGCGGGCACGTTCGTGGTTGATAAGCCAATGCGAGATAGGCAGGCACGGTCGCAGCGGCTGTAGCTGAAAGGTATAGTCAGAGTTTGATAGCATAGTGTTGTGGTTCTTCCTTCTGGGTCTTTTGTCCCTGTGGATTTTTTTCAAAGGAGATGATATGGTTGGTGATAAGACACCAGGCGCCTTGGTTCTTCGCTAAAGTGGACCACTGGCAGAAAGGAGCCGTTCGAATCTCGACGGGGTCTATACTCTACGAGCTTAACTGCCACCTGATTGGGTGGCTTTTAAGCTAGTTTACTTTATTTTTTTGTTGTCATTAATTCAAGTGATGTTTATCCATAGATGAAATATCTAATTTAGTCAAATTTTACTATAAAAGAGAGGTTTTTTTATTTATTTATTTACGTTCTCCACACTTGACGGTAAGCCTCTTAAGCCAGTGGAACAGTTCACATACCTAGGTAGTAATATCTCATCCACGTAATGATGGTTATGAGGGTCTATCTCCAAAACTCAATGAAGAGTTCGCAGTGGTATACATTGCACAAGTGTCGATGTTTATTTGGCTGCCCTATAAAAATTCTTATAACACTTCAAAATAAAAATAAGAAATAAGAAAAGAAAGGAATTAGAGTTAGACTAAAAACACAGAATAAGAAATAGAAATAAAGTGTTCCATTTTGGCCAGCTTCGCTCGTGAAAAACTTATAAATTCTGCAATGGCTTTATTCAAATTTACTTCAATGGCTAGACATGTCTTCTATTTCATTTCTAAACCCATGCTGCTTGTATGAGTTCTAGCTACCTTCTGGTATATAATATGTCAGGGGAGGGTGAGAGGGGGGAAGAGATAAGAACATGGTCAGTATGTAGAAGCAGTTTAGGTAAAATTAAACAAAAAAATGAAAATAAAGGAAAGGAATTAGAGTTAGACTAAAAGCAGTTTAGGTAAAATTAAACAAAAAAATGAAAATAAAATAAAAATGAGAAATAGAAAAGAAAGGAAAGGAATTAGAGTTAGACTAAAACACAGAATACGAAATAGAATAAAGTTTTCCATTTTGGCCAGCTTGGCACGTAAAAAACTTACAAATTCTGCAAATAAATTTACTTCAATGGCTTATATAATAATACAAACGCATTAAATAACACGGCATTACATGCACACATAATTGTTATTAATATTGTACTAATAATATGCTCTATTAATCACACAAAACCTCAAGAACACCAAATACAAATACGCACATTCATACGCACACACAGGCGTGGATGTGATCATGACGTCGCAGTCCTTATGTACTTTCATGAGTGCGTGCATGCCAACTTATCCACACGTACGAACAGAACAGGCGCATCCGACATTACATACGCAAACACGTAAACAAACAAGTGACAGGCGAATACAGTTAACTAACCGCACACATTTGACCATATTTATATAATTTGCATCATTTTCAAAACACTTTCGTTGCCTGATGACTGCTACAGAGCAAGAAACCAATGGTTGCAAAATTGTTCCGATGCAAATAAATATAACTAAGACATTTAGTCTTCTCTCTCTCTCTCTCTCTCTCTCTCTCTCTCTCTCTCTCTCTCTCTCTCTCTCTTATCTCCCCTCTCTCTCTCTCTCTCTCTCTATACTATATATATATATATAATATATATATATATATATACCAACACCTCTGCACAAGCAGGATGCGACACAAGGTCAATTTCGTAAGCGGAGTTTAACAGGTTTTAATTCAGAGCTTTCCTTCTCCTAGACTGGTTACCAAGCCAAGATTAAGCAGCCCTGTCTGCCCTACTTTTTATCCATAGCTGGAGGGAGAGTAGTTAGATACATACCTTCCCCAATGGTATTAGCGCTAGATGATGCAAACAGCCTCGTCCAGGATTTGAACTCGGGGCGACGAGTCCATTTCCTACGACTCTAACCATTACACCACGCGCCTCCAATAATATATGCATATAAGTATGCAAAATAAGAAGACAATCTGTAGCAACTAGCTATTTTCCCACAATTTAATTTTACAATGTTTACACACAAAAAAAAAAATTTTAAGGACAGATGAATGGATTGCAAAAATAAACGATTTACAAATGGATTTTACGTGCCTTCCTCTTCACGAAATCTTGAATAATTTCATCAAAATGAATTTTATCCGCAAGGTCACGTTCTATGGAGAATATTGCTAAAATTGTATGTTACTGGATAGGACAGTGTGCATTTTTTGGTGGGAAATTATCCGCAACGTCACGCTCTTCACTGGAGTCTAAGTGACTGCAAGTCTCCTCAGGTCTCCAGTGTTATATACCCATACTTATGGGTATGACCGTCTTTTTACATTGGGTATGGTCTTCTGGCTGATTATTATTATTATTATTATTATTATTATTATCATTATTATTATTATTATTATTATTATTATTATTGTTATTTACTCCTTTTGAGTTTTCACATCAGCATTAGCTGATGGTCTTTCACTGGAGTCTGATTGACAGCAAGTCTCCTCAGGTCTCCAGGACTCTTCTGAGTATTCTGGCAGATTGCAGCAGTGCAGTGTTCTGAATGGTTTCAATCCTTCCTCTTATTTCCAAACTTTCCAGACCCTTTTCCAATCCTTTTGGGACTGTTCCAAGTGCACTAACTACAATTGGTATCACTTTCACTTTCATATTCCATAACTTTTTCAGTTCTCTGGCAAGGTCCAGATATTTGTCCATTTTTTCATTTTCCTTTAGCTGCACCATGTGATCTGCTGGCACTGCAAAATCCACCAGTTGACAGGTTCTTTCTTTTTTGTTTATCGGCACTAGGTCTGGTCTTCTTGCTGGGATAAGGTGATCCGTTTATTATTATTAGTATTATTATTATTATTATTATTATTATTATTATTATTATTATATGGAAAATATTGCTAAAATTGTATGTTACTGGATAGGACAATGTGATTTTTTTTGGTGGGAGATAGGAAGTTGTAAACTTATCAATTTTTACTTTCATCAAATGTTCACGTAACACTGACTGAAAGTAATTGGTAATTTGCTTGAAGCATTGTTAAGTATGTTATAATATATTAATGATTTGAAGGCAATTACAATGCGTATAAAAAATAAAAACAAAAAGATGTTATTTTTGTCTTATCGATTTCAAAGTAGAAACTTCATCTTCAGAGGTGAATATCAGAAATGTACGTGCTTAAGTTTTTTTGTGTGTGGTTGTATTTTTTTTTTTTTTTTTTCCTCTTATTTTTTTTTTCTTTCTTCTCCTTTCTTTTTCTTTATGTTATGAATGAAATGGGCGAATAACTGTAATTTCTTATTTTTTTTAATATCTGTTGAGAACGAATGTTTGAACCCTTACCTTGTATATGTATCCAATATTGTCTGTTTATCTTCCGGTGAATATTGCAACAATGTAGCCATATTGAATGACTGGACTGAATTTTCCAATCAGTTGAACAAGCTCCAGAAAATTCCCTTTATTTTCATTTGCCTCTTCAACCCTAATATGCCGCCCCGTAAATTGTGCCGCCTTACTAAGTAAGTAAAATCATCAGGGTGGCCTAAAGTCGGTATCAGCCAGACTGCGAGGGAGTCTATCCGCTTTTCACTAGCGCTAGACCAAGGAGATTGTTTTTGCATCAGCTCCTTACTTTACTGCACAGATCCCTGTACTACTCATACTCTGAGTTGGCGAGGGCCGGTATCAAACCAGGAACCTTTGTTGTATACTCACATCTCGGAAAGAGAGAGACAGACATAGTAGAGATGGGATCAGGGTCTCTTACTTGTTAACTCAGCCGCCTACTGTCTGCTGCTAATTCGGCCGCTATATTCTTCAGGACTTATTTCTCGGTGGGCTGATTCTGTGGGTTGCTTCTTCTTTCTTATTCGGGCTGGATGTCTGCATTATGTTACTTAATCAATAAAGCAAGTTGTTTTTCTTATAAGTCTTTTATTTCAACAACCCCAGCCCATATTCCGCAGCGGATCGAGAGCGACTCTCAGAGCGAGCGACTTTCGAGTTCACTCGCTTTGAATCTTTGGTCACATCTGACAACTAAACTAATCTTTGGTTGGTCACATCTGACAACTAAACTAATCTTTGATCACATCAACTAAACTAATCTTTGGTCACATCTGACAACTAAACTAATCTTTGGGCACATCTGACAACTAAACTAATCTTTGGGCACATCTGACAACTAAACTAAATCTTTGGTCACATCTGACATCTAAAACTAATCTTTGATCACATCAGACAACTAAACTAATCTTTGGTCACATCTGACAACTAAACTAATCTTTGGCAATCTGACAACTAAACTAATCTTTGGGCACATCTGACAACTAAACTAATCTTTGTCACATCTGACAACTAAACTAATCTTTGATCACATCAGACAACTAAACTAATCTTTGGTCACATCTGACAACTAAACTAATCTTGGCACATCTGACAAACTAAACTAATCTCTACAAATCTTTATCTGACACACATCTGACAACTAACTAATTTGGTCACATCTGACAACTAAACTAATCTTTGGTCACATCTGACAACTAAACAATCTTTGGCACATCTGACAACTAAACTAATCTTTGGCACATCTGACAACTAAACTAATCTTTGGGCACATCTGACAACTAAACTAATCTTTGGGCACATCTGACAACTAAACTAATCTTTGGCACATCTGAAACTAAACTAATCTTTGGCACATCTGACAACTAAACTAATCTTGGGCACATCTGACAACTAAACTAATCTTTGGTCACATCTGACAACTAAACTAATCTTTGTCACATCTGACAACTAAACTAATCTGACAACTAAACTAATCTTTGGTCACATCTGAAACTAAACTAATCTTTGATCACATCAGACATCTGACAACTAAACTAATCTTTGGTCACATCTGACAACTAAACTAAACTCTAAACTAATCTTTGGTCACATCTGACAACTAAACTAATCTTTGGGCACATCTGACAACTAAACTAATCTTTGGTCACATCTGACAACTAAACTAAAACTTATTCTCCCACGCCACTAATGGCGCGTTTTTCAAGGGGTCAAGTAAAAAGGTTATTACCCGTCAGTAACCGTCGAGGTAACTTTCCACTGGACCCCCGTTATTCTAAATCTAACGGACCCTGATCCAAAATATTCTTACTACCGTACGTACATAATTCATTGACTATCAATGAATTATGTAACACCTTGCGGTTCCTAGGCGAAGCGTAGTTATGAATTCAGACACTTGTTTTGCAGAGCCAGTCAGAAGTGCACTGAACCTGTTTTTACGACGCGGGTCGCCTGAAAAGTTCTTTGGCTGACCAAGATACTGTCATGGAATGTGACCAATTCTTGCGGACTATACACTTCTCACGTCGGTGTTACAGTGCTTGGATCCCATTGGTCAAAAAGTCATAAACAGTAGATATGACGTCAATCTTATGAACTTTTCAGACTGTGAACTTTGCAGCCCACCCTCGTACCACGCGAGTCGCTCGTACTTGTTAAAATTGTTAACGATGATAGACAGAACTTTATCTAAAAAAAAGAAAGAAAGAAAAAAGAAGGAAGAAAGGAAGAAAAAGAAAGAAAGAAAGGAAGAAGAAGGAAAAAAAGAAAGAAAGAAAGGAAAAAAGAAAGAAAAAAGAAGAAAGTAAAAAAAAGAAAACTAGATAAATAAATAAACTTTATTAATTCTAATGAATTTCCGTTTGCGAAAATTTAAATTAACCAGGCACAAGAGTGTAAGTGCCCGTATGTGCGTATTTGTTTGGTTTTTAATCTGTTTGTTTTTGGGTTTTTTTTGTTTTGTTTTTTTGCTTTATTTTTTTGTTGTTTTTTTTTTGTTTTTTTTTTGGGGGGGTATATTTGTTGTTTTTGGGGTACAAAGAAAGAAAGGGAGATATTTTATTACTTGATTCTAATCTAATATCTGTTAGCGAAAATTAAAATTAACTCGGTCTGAAAGTATAACTGCCCGTATATGTGTATATGTTTTTGGCTGAACTTGCACAAAGGTGTCAAAATTAGGGTGACCCAGAAAAAACAGAACCCAAATTATTTATTTATTTTCCCATTAAACTAACCTTAAACCCCAACCCCAACCCTAACCCTAACCCCTAAGAATAAGCCTAATCCCTAACTCTAACCCTAAATCCCCCTAGTTAAAATTAACAGTTTTATTACAAAATTTGTGGGTTCTGTTTTTTCTGGGTCACCGGTATACAGGGTGACCCAGAAAAAACAGAACCCTAATTATTTATTTTCCCATTAAGCTAACCCTAAACCCCAACCCTAACCCTAATCCTAACCCTACACCCTAACCCTAACCCCAAACCCTACCCTAGACCCCCATAGTTTAAATTAACAGTTTTATTACAAAATTTGTGAGTTCTGTTTTCTCTGGGTCACCTTAATTTTGACAACTTTGTGCAAGTTCAGCCATGTTTTTTAGGGGTTTTTTTTGTTTTGTTTTTTGTTTGTTTTGTTTATTATTGAGGGGGTTGTTTTGTTTTTTGGGTGCAATTATTAAAAAGAAAGAAAGAAATATATTTTATTACTTGATTCTAATCTAATATCCGTTTACGAAAATTTAAATTAACCTGGCCTGTAGCTATAAGTGCATCTCCATAGCTGAAAGGAGAATAGTTGGATGCATGCCTTTCTCAATGGTATTAGCGCTATGTGAAATGCAAACAGCTTCGTCCAGGAATTGAACTTTGGTCGACGAGTCCGTTTCCTACTACTCTAACCACGCGTTTTGTTGGGTTTTCTTTCTTTTTTTTTTTTTTTTTTTTCTTCTTTGGTGGGGCGTCTAAAGTAACTTTAAAACGGTGCTGATCTATGGTATTAAAAAAAAATTGTTGGTTCTCCGCTATTAGTGGAAAAATTGTTGGTTCCAATATCTACAAACCGGCATGTGGCTGCGAAATTAAAAAAATAAGTTTTTTTCTTTCTTTTCTTTTTTTTTTTTTTTTTTTCATTTTTTTCTTTTTTTTTTTTTTTCCTTACGTTCACTTTGACATTAATTACAAAACAAAACTAAAGAGCTAATAAACATTAGCCGAGTCTGTTATTAACAGCACATGAATGTCTTAGTCGGTTGCCTGGAATAATATACGACATACACTGCAGCTCAAATTAGCGTCTGTTTCAAGTGGCGTTCTGAAAAAAATCAGTGAAAATCCACTTGGTCGAAACGCAAGTAACTCCGACCAGTACTTGAACCCGGATCGTCCATCGCTCCGTCGGCTGGAGCAGTAGAATACGCCGACTGCACCTCTGCAGTCTAGGCCAGGTGTCGGCAATCTACGGTCCGCGTGCCCGATCCGGCCCGCAATCCATAATCATCTGGCTAAGAGAAATATCATATCAATCCGACCCGCAAAGGAAACAGACGGTTTTTTATCTATAAATGAGGGGCTTAGATGCCCGTTTTTTTATCGCTTAGATTTTTTTATCTATAAAATGAGGGGCTTAGATGCCCGATGAGGGCCGAAGTTTTTTTGGGTTTTTTTTGGGGGGTTCGTTTTTAGATGCGTCATTTTTTCGGGTTTAATTTAATTTTTTTCTATAATGTACTTTTTTTAAAATTCAATTTGTAATTTATTTTATATTAATTCTTTTAAAATGAATTATAAAATTCAAGATATTTAGTCAATAATCTTTTTATTCAATTTTTCGATAATGTGCATTTTTTCGTTTTTCGATGCGTCATTTTTTGGGTTTAATCTTATTTTTTTCTATAATGTACTTTTTTTTAAATTCAATTTTTAATTTAATTTTATATTAATTCTTTTAAAATGAATTATAAAATTCAAGATATTTAGTCAATAATCTTTTTATTCAATTTTTCGATAATGTGCGTTTTTTCGTTTTTCGATGCGTCATTTTTTATCTATAAAATGAGTGACTTAGATGCTGGTTTTTATTTTTTTATAAACATACACAGAAATCATAAACACCATGTTATGTACTGTTTCTCTGGTAAGAATTGTTATTCCTCTCATAGGTATTACAAGATCATATAATCTTGATTATTAAAATCTGGTAATGAGTAAAGCGGAATCTGGTAATAAGCCCACGAATCATCTGGTGTATAAGACTTATACAATGTTACAATCATACTGCTTGACCCCACGCTATAACCGCCCTGTAGGTGGGGCGTTATAATGCACTGACTGCACCTCTGTAGAGGGGTAAGACTCACCCAATGGGACCACCTGTTGGCCGTGGGCGGTAACCCGTGATACTCAAGATAGACGGGCTGTCGGAGAGGCCCCTCTGATCAATCGGCTGGTCATATCAAGCCCTATATGATTGCCCAGCCCTATTGCCCTTATGGCAAGCCCCAGCTATTCTTATCATATATGGGTGCTAGAAGGCGGTGGCTGTGGGTCTACATGTTCTGGGAATGACGTTAAACACTATCTGATGGTGAGGTTCCAGTTTTGGAGCACCCCTTCATCACCATTGCTCCCTGGTCTACTCTGACCCGGAGTGGTAGTACCTGTTAGGGTCCCATCTATATGTTACATAGAAAAACATGAGTTTATAAACAAAATTGATTATCCATTAAGAATTACTTTATTTCAGAACTTTATCGGCATTAAATGACCCACTGAGGTTGATATGCCGTAAAACAAACCAAATTAAACCAAACCCACGCTATAAATCATTAGTGTATGCTATAAGGACTGCAGTGATTGATGTGGCCCGCCATTTTCTCACAGACATGGCTCCTGGCCCTTAGGTTGTTCAAGGTTGTCGACCCCTTCTCTAGGCATAAAATAACGCTAGATGTGGCGTTAAAATCAATCAATAAGTCAATAAAAGTATCTGTAATCGTCATAAAGAAATGGTTGGTTGGTTGGATTTTACGGCATGTCAACCCTTGTTGGATAATTTCATGCCGAATATGTTCTTATCAGAGTGTGTGTGTGTGAGAGAGAGAGAGAGAGAGAGAGAAAGGTGAGAGATAGATAGATAGATAGATATATAGAGAGAGAGGGTGTAGCAGATAGAGGAAGTGGGAAGAGAGGGAGAGACAAAGGGAAAATGAGAGAGATGATTGATTGGTTGATTGGATTTTACGGCATGTCAAACCTTGTTGGATAATTTCATGCCGAAGATGTTCTTGTGTGTGTGTGTGTGTGTGTGAGAGAGAGAGAGAGAGAGAGAGAGAGAGAGAGAGAGAGAGAGAGAGAGAGAGAGAGAGAGAGAGAGTAGCAGATAGAGGAAGTGGGAAGAAGAGGAGAGAGTAAGATAAAATGAGAGAGATGATTTATTGGTTGGATTTTACGGCATGTGACCCCTTGTTAGGTTATTTTATGCCGAAGACATTTTGTTTGATTCATTCTTGTTGGGTATTTAATTTTTTTACAGCTCAATTTTTCTTGAACACGTTTTTTAAACTCATTTTTTTTCTATTTAACCAATAGCTGGTATCCACACCGGGTCAGAGTGGACCTGGGAGTAATGGTGATGAAAGGGTACTCCACATTTCTCAGAGTTCCAGAACTGGAACTTCGCCATTAGAGAGAGTTTAACATCATACCCAGGATATTAAGACCCTCAGCTACTGCCTTCGAGCACATATATGATAAAAATGGTTGAGACTTGCCATAAGGGCAATAGAGTTGGAACAATTATGTAGGTGCTAGGGCTTGACATGACCAGCCGATTGATCAGAGGGGGCCTCTTCAACCGCCAGTCTAGCCCAAATAAGGGCCAAAGGGAGTATTGCGTGTCATGGACTGCTCATCCACCAAAATTCTATCCTTAAACATCACAAGTTGCTACCCACGACCAACAGGTGGTCTCATTCAGGTGGGGGAGGTCTTACTCCTCTGCAGAGGTGCAGGTGTATTCTAAAGACCATGCCGACAGGGCTGTGAAAGGGTTGGGTAAATACTACTTACATGACATCTAAAAAAAAAATCGCGCTAGTTCTTATTTTGTAGGCACGTCTTATTTTTGAAAACCGGTATAGGAGAATGAAAACTCTGAATTCAAACCAGATCACCCTGCTTAAAAATTGACCTTGTGTAAGAAAAAAAAAATCACGCTAGGTCTTATTTTGCAGGTACGTCTTATTTTGGGGGAAACACGGTATCTGGCATCTCTGCTTGTAGATAATTGGAGCTTGCACCTCATCGAAACAATGAAATAAAATGAAACCGCTTTAACCATTAAAAGTTTCTTATATTTATCTTGCTTCTCAACAGTTATGGGCACTCTGACCCGGAGTGGTAGTACCTGTCTATGGGCTAAATAGAAAATATTTGCTTATAAAAAATTCAGTTTAAATAATTTTCTACCAAAACTATCGCTACGAATCTTTCAAAACTTTGCCGGTGTAAGATTCATAGTTAATACATGAACATACAACTCAACACGTTTGTTGGACAAAACATTTTATATTGTAAACAGCACAGAAATAAGACAAGATACAAAAACAATAAAATACATGTACATACACATACAACAGTAAGATAAAAGGACTGGAAAGTCCGTACATATAAAATCACTTACTAGTGATGGGGGCCGAAGGCCCCAGGAGAGTTACATAGCGTTGGGGGCAGAAGCCCCCACCGAGAAGGGTGTGACAATGGTCTAACCCATGTGGTCGCTCCAGAAGATGTAGCTAAAAGAGGCAGGGAGTTTCAAAACCCGCACTTAAATACCAGAGGTCCCTGGTGGCCGGCACGGAAACCCCAGCGGGAAGATAACTCTTCCCGGCAAAGGGAAGATAATCCCAACACCGGCATTAAATGACCCACCGAGGTTTGATATGCCATAAAAAAAAAACAAACAGTTATGGGTAAATAGTAGGGCAGACCGAGCTCTTTAACTTTTGTTTGGCAACCCGTCTAGGAGAAGGAAAACAGTAAAATTCCGCTTAAGAAATTAACCTTGTGTCACTTCCTACTCGTGCGGAGGGGTTGGTAAATATGTATATGGTTTCAAGTTTTACCATCAAATACTAACAATTTTTAGGGTCTATTCGGACCATAAATGGGAACCCAACATTACTCCCAGGTCCACTCTGACCTGGAGTAGTAGTACACCACTCCAGGTCAGAGTGGACCTGGGAGTAATGTAATGAAGAGTTGGTTGGTTGGTTGGATTTTACGGCATGCCAACCCTTGTTAGGTTATTTTATGCCGAAGACATTTATTTATTCTTGATGTGTATTCAATATTTTTTTAAATTTAAACTCAATTTTTTAAACTTATTTTTTCTATTTAACCCATAAATAGGACCTTAACAGCTACTACCACTCAGGGTCAGTGTAAGCCTGGGAGTAATGGCAATGATGGAGTACTCCACACTACCCAGAGCTCCAGAACGGGATTTTCACCACTAGATGCAGTTTAACATCATATATTAAGACCATCATTCACCGCCTTTAGCAAATGTATGATAAAATGTGTTGGGGGTGTTGCCATAAGGGCAATAGGGTTGAGACAATCATATAAGTGATGTGGTTGCAGGGAATGTGTGACAAAACCAAAGCCGGAACAATTTGTTAAAATACTTACAAGTATCTTGGACAGTGAGGTCGGGACAATCATATAGGTGCTAGGGCTTATGGGGTAGCAAGTGGTTTTAGGTTTAAGGTTTAAGAGGTAGTTGTGGTTGTTCCTTGTGCACGTTCTTAGGGTTTGCTTTTAACCCCATCTTATTTGTTGGTCGCGCTGAAAAGGAAGAAATTCAAGAAAATGAAAGAGACAAAGACAGAAGGCGGTTTTATAACTTAGGCTTTATTCACAGGTCATGGCCACCACGTGGCAAGGAAATATCTCCCTGGTCAGTATTAGTAGCGTCTAGACACAGCTAAGGCCTTAACTCGAAGGCCGAGAGATTCTCTTGGGGGTTGGAAGTGGGTCCTTTTTACACGTATGCTCGGAGGGTTCTTCTGGTGAAGGCTCATGGGAGTTTTTTTTTAATTCTAATTTTATTTTAATCACTACAGGCAATAGTGCTGTGATTGCAGGGGATTGTGTGACAAATCCAAAGCCGTAACAATTTGTTAAAATACTTACAAGTTTTTAGGGCAATGGGGTCGGGACAATTATATATGTGCTAGGGCTTAACGTGACCAGCCGATTGATCGGGGAGGGGGGACCCCTCCGACCGCCCGTCTATTTATTTCCTGTTGTTAGATGCCAATATCTGTCATCTGATAATATTTACTGACCTTAAAAAAATCTTTTGACTGGAGAGCGCGGTGGTGTATTGGTTAGAGTCGTAGGAAATGGACTCGTCGATCCGAGTTCAAATCCTGGACGAAGTCACAGTTTATATAGCGCTAATGCCATTGGGAAAGATATGAATCCAACTATTCTCCCTACTCAACCTTGGGGGCAGGGCTGTGTTTATTGCCCAGTGCCTGAGGCGCCCCCCCTTGAGGGGGGATGCCGAAGGGATCGACGCAATTTTTGTTCTCTCCCACCCATCAGCTTCGGCTTGTGGGTGGGCTCACGTTAAAACGAGGCCTTGTGCCCAGTCCATACAGGTGGGGTATGAGACAAATAAATTATCCCTACATATGGGTAAATAGTCTTTAACCTTGGTTAGGCAACCAGTCTAGGAGAAGGAAAACTCTGAATTCAAAGCTCTTAAATCTCCGCTTGGAGTGGTCACTACTAGAATAGGCTCAGACATTCTTAGTGATCTATTTTATTTATTTATTTAATTTATTTAGAGAAAGGTATTATCTATGTGAAAAGTAACGGTTTTTGGTAATCGGAGTTGACGATTTTAGGTAATCGGAGCTTGCACCTCAGAGAGACTTAATGAAAAAAAAAAGCACAGCAAAGCAAAGCAAAACAACCTCATACCAAAGAAACTCCCGCTTCGGCCATTAAAAGTACCTAACGTCTCCCGCGTTTCTCAGTTAATAACATAAATACGAAACAACGCATTGTTTAAAGTAACGAACGAAACAGAACGCAATTTAATTTCAGGTCTCAACAAGTATTTTTCGAAAATTGTTTTTAGTGAACTGGCGGTTTGTTTATTTATTCCATTTTTTTTTTAAAATAAAACCCCGAAGCAGTAATTATCTAGACACAATAATTTCAAATTTGTACTGAGATATTTAACTTCCTATATATTAGTAAAATCTAATAATCCGCCCTGACAGCAGGACTTATAAGTGCAATAGTATTTGGTGGCGCGTGGTGTAATGGTTAGAGTCGTAGGAAATGGATTCGTCGATCCGAGTTCAATTCCTGGACGAGGCTGTCTGCATTTCACATTGCGCTTATACTGTTAGGAAATGTATGAATCCAATTCTCTCCCCAGCTATGGGTAAATAGCAGCGCAGACTGGGCTCTTTAACTATGGCTAGGTAACCAGTCTAGGAGAAGGAAAACTCTGAACTGAAACCTGTTAAATTCCGCTTAAGAAATTGACCTTGTGTCACATCCTGCTCGTGCGCAGGGGTTGGTAAATGTATATATATATATATATATATATATATATGTGTGTGTGTGTGTGTGTGTGTTTGTGTGTATGTGTAGAATTAAACAAAAGGCACTTCTCCTGTTTAAGAATTTTTTTAACGATCTTTTCAAGCTTTCTGGCCAACTGTTTTACATTTGGATGGAATCCGTGGATTAGTCCACGGAAGTTTTTATTCCAATTAATTTCGGCATTTCGTAGTGCTACCATCAGGGATGATGTGTTTGTATTCCAGATTTTTCTTTTTTTGGAGGGAGGGGGTTTCCAGTTCGTATTAGTGAGAATAACTAGAGGGGAACTCGTTGAAATTATATTAAGGGGTGTGGGGACTGAAAGTACTTGGGATAAAAACTTCGGTGGACGCTTCACTGATATGGTCCCTGGCTATCTTCTTTCTCTGCTGCTACTGAGACGATACTAACACCCCAACTGCCGGGCTCAAACTGTTACAGGCTAGATCTTGACTGAATATATGTAAAATTCTACCACACACATCTCCACGGACCTGACCACCCAGATGCTCGGTACTTAATTTATCTCAGACTTCCCATCTGCGTTATCCCTTAAAATTAAAACAATTAATTTTTTCTTCAGACTTCGCTTCTTCAATATTCCGACCATTAATTTCCTCAAAAGAGATTTTCTCATAGAAAACAGCCTTTTTGCTTTTAATACCTAGATACCTAAAGATTTTATCTTTAACTGGGTTAACTTCATGGTGGCCGTTCAATTTTCTTAAACTTTACGGCCCAATCTTTTGTGTTCGTAAAAGGACAACCACCCATCCATATACCTATGCCTGGGCTTTAACACATTCTATTTGTTACGTACTGGGGTTTTCACTGTACCAAATCGATATAATGTTATATACCTTTCTTTACTTCTTTACTTCTTCTATATCTTGGTCATCTATTCTTCTGGCCGGCTTTGGTTCTATCTTCTAACATATTGGTCTGGTCTCTTCTAAAGTCTGGACTTTCTTTGGGACTCCGGTCTGGTCTTCTATGGGGATTCCGGGTCTGGTTTCTGTTAAGGATCACTCCTTATCAGAAGCCCTGTGTCATTGTTAGTTTTTAGGTAATAAACACAAGACTTCGATTTACGTTGATGTTACTTTATTTCCAAATCCCCAATCCAGACAATCTGTGCAGATGACAGGATGCACATAGAAATGCGGCTTACACCTTCGAGCTCCTACCTGCTGAGTTACTTCTATCCCTAAACCGGAACAGGTTCTTCCATGCCTTCCGGTTCTCACGATCTATCCCCGGAAGGTGAGAGTGAGGTCAAGCGCCGTCACTCACCCTCAAGGCCATGAGCTGCACTAATCGCCATTATGATTTCTACACTATTGCCATAATCATTAGGTTCTAATAATTATGTAACATATTTTTATTTATTTATTTTTTCTGACCATGTTCTCCCTTAACTATAGTATTCATACGCTGAGTTGGCGAGGGCCGGTATTGAACCTGGAGTCTTGTGATTCCTAATCACATACTCTACCGACTGAGATGAACCGGTCGAGTATTAATATCTATTAATAATGGAGATTCGCTTCCGGTTTTGTCTGTAACAAAAACTACGTCACTGCTTACGTCACATTACCCAAAATCGTCATAACATAGAATACACTCATAATTTGAACATGCAATATTAGACAGTCCTCATTGTTTTTTTAAAACAAGTTTTAATAAATACATGACTGATATTATATATCTATATATAGTTTGTTTTATTTTAATACATATTTAAAGTTTACATTTCAAATTGTTTTATTTTTTAATCCTTTAATGAATTTGATGATTTTACTTACTTAGGGTACAAACTCGCTGACATTGAATTTTTAACTCCCAACCCTCAGGCAATATGTTTCAAAAATTTTGTGATATTTCAACAACAGTTCTTTGAGACAAGGTGTATAAAGCAAAGACTGTCTTCAGTCGAATATCCTCTTTGTAGTTTTTACGGCGAGCTCTGCCCGGCTGTCAGATGTTTGAATGAACTGCCGATTGGGGGAAGGACTATGGGGTAGCAGGAGGTTTGGGGTGTTTTAAAGGTTTAGGGGTAGCTGGATATTCTGGTTGCCTGTTTTTAGGGGTTTGCTTTTAACCCCATCTCATTTGTAATGAAAAGAAAGAAAGAAAGAAAGAAAGAAAGAAGGGAATGGAAGGAAAGAAAGATAGAAGTGAAAGATAGAAGTGAAAGAAAGAGAGAAAGAAGAAGGAAGGAAAGAAGATAGAGTGAAAGATAGAAGTGAAAAAAGAAAGAAAGAAAGAAGGGAATGGAAGGAAAGAAAGTTTAGAAAGAAAAGATTCTAGAAGTGAAAGATTTGAGAATAAGAAAGATAGAAGTGAAAGAAGTGAAAGAAGAAAGAAGGAATGGAAGGAAAGAAAGATAGAAGTGAAAGATAGAAGTGAAAGAAAGAAAGAAAGAAGGGAATGGAAGGAAAAGATAAGTGAAAGATAGAAGTGAAAGAAGAAAGAAAAGAAGAAGGAATGGAAGAAAGAAAGATAGAAGTGAAAGATAAAAGTGAAAGAAAGAAAGAAGGGAATGGAAGGAAAGAAAGATAGAAGTGAAAGATAGAAGGAAAGAAAGAAAGAAGGGAATGGAAGGAAAGAAAGATAGAAGTGAAAGATAGAAGTGAAGAAGAAAGAAGGGAATGGAAGGAAAGAAAGATAGAAGTGAAAGATAGAAGTGAAAGAAAGAAAGAAGGGAATGGAAGGAAAGAAAGATAGAAGTGAAAGATAGAAGTGAAAGAAAGAAGAAGGGAATGGAAGGAAAGAAAGATGAAGTGAAAGATAGAAGTGAAAGAAAGAAAGAAAGAAGGTAAAGGAATAAATAAAGATAGAAGAAGGTAAAAAAAGAAATAAAGAATGAGATAAAGAAGGAGAGAGAGAGAGAGAGAGAGAGAGAGAAAAGAAAGAAAGAGAGAAAGAAAGAAAGGCAAAGAAAGAAATAAAGATTGAAAGAAAGAAGGAAAGAAAGAAATATAGAAAGAAGGAAAGATAGAAGGGAAGGAAAGATAGAAAGAAGAAGGGAAAGAAGAAGGGGAAAAAAGAACGGAAGAAAGGGAATAAAGAGAGAAAGAGAAAGAAAAAGGGAAAGAAAGAGAGAAAGAAAAAGGGAAGGAAAGAAAGAGAGAAAGAAAAAGGGAAGAAAGAAAGAAAGAAAGTAAAGAAAAAATAAAGAAAGAGAGAAAGAAAAAAGGGAAAGAAATAAAGAAAGAAAGATAGATTGAAGGGAAAGATTGAAAGAAAGAAGGGAAAAAAAGAAAGAAATATAGAAAGAAGGGAAGGAAAGGAAGATAGAAAGATAGAAGGAAAAGAAAGAAAGAAGGAAAAATAGAAAGAACAAGAAACAGTGAACAAAGAAAGCATGACAGAACAAAGAAAGAAACAAAAGGAAAGAGACAATGATAGAAAGTGGTTTTATGACTTAGGCTTTATTGACCAGTCATTGACTGTGGCAAAGAAATATTTCCCTGGTCAGTAGGAGCGAACAGACGCAGTTAAGGACTAAACTCGAATGACTGAGAGATTTTCTTGGGGGGTAGGAAGTGGGTCCTTTTTCTCACACATGCACCGAGGGTTCTTCCAGTGAAGGCTCATGGGAGTTTGTTGTTTTTTATTTTACTTTAATCCCCACAGGACCACGACACACACTAAGAAAATACAGGTGATATAAGTAAAAAGTCGTCAAGGCAGCCTAATGTCGGTATCAGATAGCGAGGGAGTCTATCCCTTTTTCACTAGTGTTAGGATATTATTTTTAGCCTGAGGTGGAGCGCCACACAGGGATCAGCTCCTCATTTTACCACACAGATCCCTGTGCTATTCATACGCTGAGTTGGCGAGGGCTGGTATCAAACTAGGAACCTTGGGATTCCTAGCCGAACGCTCTACCGACTGAGCTAAACCGGCCCATACACACCTATTGTATGATTATCATAATAAAAAAAGTCATCGGGGTGGCCTAAAGTCAGTATCAGCCAGACAGCGAGGGAGTCTACCCCTTTTCACTAGCGTTAGACAAAGAAGATTGTTCTTGTGTCTGAAGTGGAGCGCCATGAACCAGGAACCTTGTGATTCGTAGCTGAACGCTCTACCGACTGAGCTAAACCGGTCCATAGGTGATATACTTCATATTATATATCATATATTACCCCCGTTCTTTATGCGACTGAAGAGAGTCTGTGTTTTACACGCCATGACTCAAGGAACTGCTGGAATATACTGGAGGTAAAAGGTGGGTCACCACCGCTACCTTTGTCTTCCAATTCGACGATAATTGGGCATCTACAGTCTCTTAACTCTTAACATCCTGTTGAGAATTTTCTAAGTCCAGGGCTCCACTCCTATAAGGATTTATCAATGAATGGCTAAAAATGGCCTTTTCATTTAAAGTTAACTATTATTTCCCTTAAATCAAAGACTGCTAAATATGTTTATTATTACATTTAAGCAAAGGTTATCATTTGGGGTCGAATAGGAAAACGAATGTGACATGAGGCGGTATAGAATGTTAAGAGTTAAATGATTGTAGGGTTGGGATTTTTTTTTGGGGGGGGGGTGTCATTGGAATTAAAAAATTAAAAAATCTAGTCCCTAATTTTTACATATCTAGAAAGATCAAAACGGAACAATCACCTAAAAAAATTTAAAATATAAAAAAATAAAAAAAATTTTTAAATAATAATAATGATAATTTTGCCACTTGAAAAAAAGTTATTTTCTTCAAATTCAAAAAATGATTTTTGTAGTGTGTTTTTTCTCTTTGTAGTTTTAAAATGAATATTTTTCTTTTGAAAAGAAATTGAAACAAATAACAAAAATTATAAAGAATTACTAGTCCGAATCTTTTAAATGAGGATTGATAATTTGGATGGTTTAGATTTTTCAGACTGTTATCTTAATCTTTATTGTTGTATACACAACGTTTCAGTTGATGAGCCCTTCAATCTTCGGGGGCGGGGGGAGGTCTTACCCCTCTGTAGAGGTGCAGTCGGTGTATTCTAAAGCTCCAGCCAACAGAGCAGTCTTCGTATGTGGCCGACACTTATAACCTATTCTAGACTAAGGTAGATAGTTATAGTAAAATAAAAAAAAAATAAAAGGTGGTGTCTCTATGAAACCAGAACAAATAAATAAAAAAAATAGGTCAATTTAGGCTTAAAGCCTTTAAAATTTATCACGGCCACTACCCTAACCCTAATCCCCCACCCACCCTAACCCTAATCCCCCACCCACAACCACCCACTCTTTTCTAAATCTTTAATCTTTAATCCCATTTTTCTTTCTTTTCTCTTTTTCTATCATTTCAGCTACCGCCCACTCTAACCAGGCCTCTAGCTTGTCGGCCCTCCCCCACTTTGTTGAGAGCAAAAGCGATCTTCCCTAACAGGAGGATTACCAGGGGGGGTCAAAGTTTAAGTACTGGACATTAGGGTAGGTCGATTTTGGAATTGTAACATCTTCCATGTGGTGAAAGTTGCGAATTAACAAAGAATTACCACACAAAATATTTTTCTTCAAAACTTTGCCATCGTTTGAGGAAATATATTTCAATTTCAAGAGTTATCACTGTTACAGTTTAATTATTAGGTAAAAAGCAGTATATCGGAGGTGTTGGTGGTGATGGAGGGCATATTTTCGATTTGAATTCTATTTATATTTCATTCATTTCCTTTAAAATGACAACCTTTTCTGTTTTAAATATTGAAATTGCTATATTTTCTAACCAATTTCTAGGCTAACTGTTGGAAAATGAGGATATTTGGTGCATTTTAGTAGACGATCCTTGATGTTATTTCCTCAAACAATGGTTCAAATTATTCTGATGAGAGAAACCATGAACGTAGTGGTTTGAAGCGTGCACAACTGTGTTTGGCATGCAGAATGAGATCAGAGGCGAGTGGGGAGATTGAACTCACATCCTCCTGATCGTGAGTTGTGGCCTGACACATGTGAATTACTAAACTGTCCAGAGTGGCCCGGATGTGAAGGATTGACGTGTGCTGATTAATGTCGCACGTGCTGCACGGGCAAGTCAGAGTAAGGAGCCCGGATGAACACTGTAATTGTGTATTTAATGACCAGCCCTCACAAACCTGGAAGAAAGCTTGCAGTAGCATTTTGGCTGTTGCGATAGAGGATGAGAGAAAAGATTTTTGATAGTGTTGGTGAGAAGAGTGCAGAATTGCTGGGAGAGATTGTTTCAGACTGAACACTTGGTCAGTTGGGAGAGTAAAAGCGTCGGACTTAACTGTGCCACCCAGAGAACATTCGTTCATGGTTTCTCTCACCACAATTATTCTAATTAATTATTATTCTGTTTACTCCATTGCAATCTATTAGATTTCCATACGCCATAGTTGAATGAGCTGTATATCTTTATTAAATTATAAAATGACTTGAAAGTTAAAGTTAATAGAAACAATAACATAGTGACATGCATTTAAAAAAACTGAAATAGTTTATTATAAATTATTTTAATTTATTATCTGGATATATATAAATGAATTACTATATTATAGCTACATCTTATTATAATGGAGCTTCAGTCTCTGTTTGTCTGTAATCAAAACTATGTCACTTCTGACATCATAATTTAACTATTTTATTGCTTTTTGACAATAACAGAATAAATAGAATTATTCTAATCAATTATTATTCTGTTTACTCCATTGCAATCTATTAGATTTCCATACATCTTAGTTGAATGAGCTGTATATCTTTATTAAATTATAAAATGACTTGATTATTTAAAAGTTAAAGTTAATAGAAACAATGTCATCGTGACATGCATTTAAAAAAACTGAAATAGTTTATTATAAATTATTTTAATTCATTATCTATATATATAAATGAATTATTTATATTATATCTACATGTAGATAATAAATGTTATGCTTAAGTAATAGAGTACCACATACTTTTACAAATATTACAATTTTTCATTAAGGGACCCCCCCCCTCCTTTTCAGCATACATGTCCAGTACCTAAACTTTGAACCCACTCCCCTAGGATAACTACTATTTCTGTACCCCAGCCTGAAGACTACCATGTTTCCTTGATAATAAGACAGGGTTTATATTAACTTTCACTCCGAAACAGAACATTTTGGGGGATGTATTATTCGGGGCTCTTCGCATAAATCCGTCCTGGCCTCCTGCCCTAAAAAACGCTAAGCAGTGCCAGCTCAGAAAATAACGCACTTAAGGCGTTTTTCCTCGATGTAAATATTTTAACCTCCCTCTCTTTAAAATATTTTAGCGGTTTGAAGGCGTTTTTACCGACAAATTACTTTTTTTTAGTGGTTTGAAAGCATTGAAAGTAAACCACACCCAGGTTTTTTATCGACAAGTAAATATAAATATTTACCCCCACCTCTAAAATATCTTTTTTTTTTCGGTAGTTACATACTATTTTAATTCAAAACAACTGTCACAATTTTTTTAAATAATACGACCGAGTTCCGAAAATAAAAACACTATTAAACCAAACAACTGTCACGTATTTTTTAAATAAATATGACCAAGTTTTGAAAATTAAAAACCCTATCCCTAATCTTAAACCCTAACCCTAAAAACTGCTAAAAAAATATTAAAAATAAAAACGCCTTCAAACAACTAGGGACTTCAATCGTAGCGTGGATTGTTTTTTCAGCAGGCACCTTTAGCTGGTTTTAGGCCAGGAGGCATTTGTGCGAAGAGCCCCTATTATTCTTCATATATCGATGTTGCAAGATAACGGTCAGAATATTAAGGAACAAGAGTATCATTCGCAATGCATTTCTATAATAAAAATCATTTGCAATGCATTTCTTTCATTGCAATGCATTTCTATAATAAAATCATTTGCAATGCACTTCTATGATAAAAATCATTTGCAATGCACTTCTCATGCATTTCTATAATAAAAAATCATTCACAACGCATTTCTATAATAAAAATCATTCACAACGCATTTCTATAATAAAATCATTCACAATGCACTTCTATAATAAAAATCATTCACAATGCACTTCTATAATAAAAATCATTCGCAACGCATTTCTATAATAAAAATCATTTGCAATGCATTTCTATAATAAAATCATTAACAATGCATTTCTATAGTAGAAAATATTTAAAAAAAACAATTCCAAAAGTCTAGATATTTATAACAAACAAAAGAAAATAAATATAAAAGACAAGTTCAGTTAAAATAATGTGAAAAAATTGTTTTTATTTACAAATTGTAAGTTAATCAGTTTGGGTGAAATCATACGGCTTCCACATTCTGGCAAATTTTAAGATTTTTTGACGTTGAAATTCAAATGGTTCTTTGCGTGGTCTGCGAAACGTACTGGGATCTGCATCAATAAGACCACCAATGATTTCCTGACAAAAAAAGAAAAAAATTTAATTTAATTGATAACAAAAATATTAATCCAATAAAAGCAAACATCTATCTACGAGGGTGAGTCAAAAAGTAATGCCATTTTGTTTAGGACAGGTATAATTACTAACACAGGAACATGTATCATACATCAAAATGAAGCTGGTCCACTGTGGATCACACCCTTACTTCTTCACATAGGTGAATCAAAAAGTAATGCCATTTTGTTTAGGACAGGTATAATTACCAACACAGGAACATGTATCATACATCAAAATCAAGCTGGTCCTCTGTGGATCACATCCCTACTTCTCCACATAGGTGAGTCAAAAAGTAATGTCATTTTGTTTAGGACAGGTATAATTACCAACACAGGAACATGTATTATACATAAAAATGAACCTGGTCCTCTGTGGATCACATCCCTACTTCTCCACCTAGTCATCATTTCTCTCAATAGCAATGTTCCACCTTCAAATGAGAACATATATTCCTGCCCCATAAAATTCTGTTAACTGTTCTTTGAGCCACTTCTTCACTACAGATTTTACTTCCTCTGAAAATAGTGCAATTAATTTTCTTTAATGGCAGACAACTATATTAACAGAAGAAATAAACAATTTTTTGCTATCGGTATTATTTGGATTATTCAGACTTGTCCTCATCTTCATTGTTATCTGTACAACGTTTCGGCTGATGTGCCCTCCGGACTTCTTCAGGTATTTCTTGTCAGACTCGGGAACCTTCTTGTCGTAATTGGGAGCCATCACAGAACTGTGAACCTAACCCTTTATTCAGTCCACAGGGGGTATCCTGATCTCATTCTGCTAACCATAGCTGGGGTAGGGGCGTTAAGCTGTGTTAAATATTAATCTGTTACTGCTGCCCCTGACCAGGATTGAACCTGCAGTCTAGAGATAACTGTCACTAAAACTGTCTTAACCTAACTCCTTTATCCACTAGGCCATGTGTCCAATTGGACAAATATAAATAATACTAATAATCAAGCCTCATCTCAAAAATTCAGAGAAATATTCAATATTTGTTCTTTCATTGTCTTTCTTCTTTCCTTCCTTCTATCACTACTTCGTCTCTTTCTTCACCATGCAATTTCTTTCTTTCTTTCTTTCATTGACATTCAAATTTTTGTTCTTTCCCTCTTTCTTCCTTTCTTGCTCTCTCTTCACCAAAAAGTGTATCTTTCTTTCTCTCCTCTCTCTTTCTTTCTTTCTTCACTATCTATATATCTATCTCTTTTCTTTCACCAAAAAGTGTATCTTTCTTTCTCTCTCTCTCTCTCTCTCTCTCTCTGCTCTTCCTCTCTCTCTCTCTCTCTTTCTTTTTCGCTATCTATCTCTCTCTTTCTTTTCTTTTCTCACAAAAAGTGTATCTTTCTTTCTCTCTCTCTCTTTCTTTCTTTCTTCACTATCTATCTCTCTCTTTCTTTCTTTCTTCACAAAAAAGTGTATCTTTCTTTCTCTTCTCTTTCTTTCTTCACTATCTATCTCCTCTTTCTTTTTTCACCAAAAATGTATCTTTTTCTTTTCTCTCTTTCTTTCTTCACTATCTATCTATCTATCTCTTTTCTTTCTTCACCCAAAAGTGTATCTTTCTTTCTCTCTCTCTCTTCTTTTCTTTCTTCACTATCTATCTATATCTCTTTCTTTTCTTTCTTCACCAAAAAGGTGTATCTCTTCTTTCTCTCTCTCTTTCTTTCTTTCTTCACTATCTATTCTATCTATCTCTTTTCTTTCTTCAAAACAAACCCAAAAAGTTATCTTTCTTATCTCTTCTCTTTCTTCTTTCTTCACTATTCTATCTATCCTATCCCTTCTTCTTTCTTTTTCTTCAAACAAACACT
>CM042173.1:9563141-9595641 GCA_023376005.1 Doryteuthis pealeii
CCCAGGAAGAGGAAATATTTTGTCGAGGAACAAAGACTGTAGTATAATATAATTTTTTGTACACATGACATTTATGAAATTATTTCTACCAATTTATTAATACACATAAGTTTATGAAAATTATTCTGCCAATATTTAATCAATGAATTAATGAAATTATTACTACCAATTTATTAATACACATGAAGTTAATGAAATTATCTACCAATTTATTAACACATGAAGTTAATGGAGAATTATTTCTACCATCTTATAATACACATGAAGTTAATGAAATTTAGTTTCTACCAATTTATTAATACGCCATGAAATTACACTTTAAACAATTATACATATATTATAAAGCCAAAATTGGCATTAAATAACCTACATGGTGATATGCCATTTAACAAACACTCAGGTTTATTGAAATTCATTTCTTTAACAAGGGAGGTAACTGTTGAGCTATTTTGAACTCTTTCTTGTTAATGTGCTTCTAAGCTAGTATTCGTTTTTGAGAAATTGATCAAATGAAAAACTTTACATTATTTATTCATTTTAAGATCTCTTTTTCACACAAATAAATTATATAATCTTTTTGGTTATTTCCGTATAGTCTAACATGATAAAAGGGAAACCACTCTTGACTGAAATATTATTGATCTTACTAGGAAAAGAGACGGGGTTAGGGTTTAGGTTTAAGGTTTAGTTTAATGGGAAATTATAAAATTAAATTATTATGTCAGAGAGTGGTTCCCCTTTGATCATGTTTAGAATTATAGGAAATAACTATCTTTTTTTTTTTAGGTTTTGCGCGTTAGTTTAATGGAAACTATATGAAATAAATTATCAGTCAAGAGTGGTTTCCCCTTTGACTTATAGGAAATAACAATAATTTTTTTTAGGTTTGGGTTAGATTTAATGGGAAACTATATAGATAAATTATCAGGTCAAGAGTGGTTTCCCTTTATCATGTTAGATTATAGGGAATAACTATCATTTTTTTTTTTTTAGGTCTTTTGGGTTAGTTAATGGGAAACTATATAATAAATTATCAGTTCAAGAGTGGTTCCCCGATCATGTTTGATTATAGATAATAACCATCTTTTTGTATTGAAGCTTTTGTCGTAAGACTTTTATGATTGATGATAATACATGTTGATAATTATCTATTTTCATTCAGAACACAGAAAATGTCTGCAGCATTGGAAATTGTAAATTATGTTTCGAGAAAGTTTGCGAAAGCATCTCCTCATTCAATTGGACAAAAAGTAAGAGAATTTTTTTCTGTTTTTTCATTCTTTATTCATGTTAATTCTTTTCTGGCATTATTTCTCACATTGACAAATATCTCAATCATCAAGCTATATTATACTATATATATATTATATATTATATACTATATATATATTTACTTATTTATTGTTGAATTTTTTTAAATAAATTGTTTTCCATAGGCAACTACCCATGTTTCAAGCTATTTTGCTATCATCAGGTGTTAATATCTCTGGGTGTTTATGCGAAGTTTCTGGTGTTTATTTCAAAACTTAGTTCATTTAATGACCCATCGAGGTTGATATGCCAATAAACAAAACAAAGCAAAACAACACAGTGAAGTGATAATTTATATTCAATGCGCGTTTCACATCCCTGTGTTCATCTTCTATACTGGGTCTACTGCTGTACCCGTTGTGGTATATTTTTCACAGTACCAAAATATATAAGTAACGTGGCGGGCGGCAGCAGCCGATACATTCATCCGTACTAAAAATGTCTTCGGCACATGCACGGCTGTGTAACTATATGGTCTCGTCCAACGTGCTCCAAATACACAGTGCTAAAATAGTTGTTGATAGAAATTTAACACTGAGAAATATGCGTCACAACTGCTAGCCTTTATTCCAGGGTAGGTTCGTCTCGTGTGCTGGTATCGGAGCAGGAGGAAGGCAGAGAGAAAGAGAGAGAGGAACACTACTGATTACTGGTGACCCCATAACTAGCCACTAGAAGGCCTGATCCGTACCCTACGACGCGGAAGGCAAAAAGAGACCGCATACTTTCTTCGTGTTCCACGTCACCACGTGACATTCCGGTTTTGCGGTCAAAACAGGAGAACGAGGGTTTGACCGTAGCGTAACCCCGAATGGAGAATTGAGTGTCACCGGAAGTCAGGTGTTGACCGCAACCGGATGTCACGTGGTGACGTGGAACAACGAAGAAAGGTATCGGTCTCTTTTTGCCTTCCGCCGTCGTAGGGTACGGATCAGGCCTCTAGTGGCTAGTATGGGGTCACAGTAATCAAGTAGTGTTCTCTCTCTCTCTTTCTCTCTGCCTTTCCTCCTCTCCGATACAGCACACGAGACGAACCTACCCTGGAAATAAAGGCTAGCAGTTGTGACGACATATTTCTCGTGTTATAATTTCTATCAACACTATTTTAGCACTGTGTATTTGGAGGCACGTGGACGAGACCCACTACATAGTATACACAGCCGCTGCCATGTGCCGAAGACATTTTTAGTACGATGAATGTATCGCTGCTGCCGCCGCCACGTTACTTATATCATTTTGGTACTGTGAAAATATACCACAACGGTACAGCAGTAGACCAAGTATAGAGATGAACACAATATGTGAAACCGTCATTGAATATAAATATCACTCTCCTGTGTTGTTTGCTTTGTTTTGTTTATTGCATATCAACCTCGATGGGTCATTTAATGCCAACTAAGTTTTGAAATAAACACCAGAAACTTCGCATAAACACCAGAAGAATTATTAGCAACCTGATGATAGCAAAATAGCTTGAAACCTGGGTAGTTGCCTATGGAAAACAATTATATTTAAAAAAATTCAACAAATAAATAAATAAATATATATATATATATATAATATATATATATATATATATATACTTATGACTTAGATATTTGTCATGTAAAATAATGCAGAAAAGAAAATTAAAATGATTAAAATTGAAAAAACAGAAAAAAATTTCTTACTTTTTGTCCAATTGAAATGAGGAGATGCTTCGCAACTTTCTCGAAACATAATTTACAATTTCCAATGGCTGAAGACATTTTCTTGTGTTCTGAATGAAAAATAGATAATTATAAACATGTATTATCATCAAATCATAAAGTCTACGACAAAAGCTTCAAACAAAAAAGATGGTTATTATCTATAAGTCTAACATGATCAAAGGGGAACCACTCTTGACTGATAATTTATTTATATAGTTTCCCATTAAACTAACCCAAAACCTAAAAAAAAAAAAATGATAGTTATTCCCTATAAGTCTAACATGATCAAAGGGAAACCACTCTTGACTGATAATTTATCTATATAGTTTCCCATTAACTAACCCAAAACCTAAAAAAAAAAATTATTGTTATTTCCTATAAGTCAAAGGGGAACCACTCTTGACTGATAATTTATTTATATAGTTTCCCATTAAACTAACCCAAAACCTAAAAAAAAAAAGATAGTTATTTCCTATAATTCTAACATGATCAAAGGGGAACCACTCTTGACTGATAATTTATTTATATATTTTCCCATTAAACTAACCTTAAACCTAAACCCTAACCCCGTCTTCTTTTTTCCTAGTAGATCAATAAATAATTTATCAGTCAAGAGTGGTTCCCCTTTTATCATGTTAGACTTATAGGAAATAACCAAAAAGATTATATAATTTATTTGTGTGAAAGAGATTCTAAATGAATAAAATAATTGTAAGAAGTTTTTCATTTGATCAAAATTTCTTCAAAAACGAATACTACTTAGAAGCACATTACAAGAAAGAGTTCAAAATAGCTCAACAGTTACCTCCCTTGTTAATGAAAATGAATTTTCAATAAAACATGAGTTGTTTGGTTTAATGGCATATCAACCATTGTAGGTTATTTAATGCCAAATTTTGGCTTTATATATATGTATAATTTGTTTAAAGTGTAATTTTCATGCGTATTAATAAATTGGTAGAAATAATTTTCATTAACTTCATGTGTATTAATAAATTGGTAGAAATAATTTCCATTAACTTCATGTGTATTAATAAATTGGTAGAAATAATTTCCATTAACTTCATGTGTATTAATAAATTGGTAGAAATAATTTTCATTAACTTCATGTGAATTAATAAATTGGCAGAAATAATTTTCATAAACTTTATGTGTATTAATAAATTGGTAGAAATAATTTTCATAAATGTCATGTGTATCAAAAAATTATTATTATACTACAGTCTTTGTTCCTGACAAAATATTATCTCTATCCTGGAAAAAAATATTACTATATATCTATCTATATCTAATTAATATCTTACTAATTTTTAATATAGATTTTCTAGCTTTGCAATAAACCGTGTGACTGTCTATAGAGAACAGACAAACACACTCTTCTTAATGATTAACATAGATTTGATAGCTCTAGATTGAACTATTTGCCTGTCTTTTTTTTTTTTTTTTTGTTTTATGCTTTTGTTTTAAGATTCAACACTTACCAAATATTGCCCGAGCTTTTTGAAGATCAAATGTTTTTGCTTCGGAATCTTTTTGAGCAGCACGAGATACAAACACGTCATCAATTTGATAATCTTCATCTGTTTTCTCAACTGACTGAAAAAGAAATAAAAGGATTATCTATCTATCTATATATCTACCAATACACATATAAAGGACAGTTGTGTATATGTATGTATAAGTGTGTATGTCCAGAGAAAACTACAAAAATAAAACAATTAACGACAAAGCAAATATATATACACATTCACTATCACCTTTTTGAGCAAAAATAATGAAGATTGACTTATATTCATGAAGATAATTAAAAAAAAAAAAATTTAAATAGTAACTGCATGAAATCTTCTTTTTTTTTTGCATTTAATATTTCAAATAGGAGATATTGATTTTTCTTCTCAGAGTGTCTGTGCACTTTTTCCTGACACCCCACCAGGCCAGATCAACACAAAGTCATACAATTAAGGAACACAGACATTAATATATAGATCAATTATTATTACTAGCAAATATATGCACGCTCCGGGTGCAAGTATTTAAGTTTTAATATAATAAAATATCATATTAAATTAGAAAGGCTGGTGAAACTGAATAAAAATGCAGATAAAAAGATTTGAAACAGAGGGGGTATAATTGAAAAATAGAACAACTGAAACTTACTCTTCCATCACTCTCATCTTTCATTGTTATTTTTTTCTAATTTAAGTATTTAGTTAAAAGAGGAAGTAAAGAATAAAATGACATAGAGTTTTTCTTGTTATATGATTTCATTTAAGATTCATTGAAGAGATTTTTGCTTATATTCATTAATATAAAACTAAACTGTTAGAAATCAATAACACTGGACACATATTTATTAAATTCGATTTTTTAATATCAATATGCAAATTAGCCTTTCCGTTCAAACTGTAAACCGCTATTTCGTTGTATATATAAATATAATTGCATGTTGTCAGTATGTAGACATGGTTAACAGTATTAATAATTTAAAACAATTTTATTAATAATAGAGGTTAAAATAAAAATAAAATCATTGAGAAGGTGATGTCAATAACTAAGAGAATTGTGTCTTGAGTAGTAATATAGTTTCGGTTACAGACAGAAAAACAGACAATCTCCATTATAATAAGATTATCATTATTATTATTATTATTATTATTATTATTATTATTAAATTCAGTTTATTTATTGAATGATCCTCGTTCATTATTTAACTGTCTGCCTGGAGAACAAAGGGAGGTAATCAACTCTTTTGAAATGAAGTCAAAACAATAGAAAGAGAACAACACTAGAATGACTAAAGGAATTTATAAACATACTATAGAGCAGCATTTCTTAACCGTTTTACCCTTGTGTAACCCTTAAAATAAATTACATGTCTCAAGGAGCCCCTGCACAAAAACAAAATCATATACCATATCTTTCTCATTTTATTTCCATCATAGTTCACGTGGTAAATATCATAGTATATATTTTCGAATAACTGGTTTAATGAAAAGTTAATACTTCGTCAAATTTTTTGGTAATGCTAAATAAAATTCATATAGACATTATTATTTTTAATAACATAATTGGTTAGATAGGATTATGTTAGTGATACCCAAAATGAGACTAAATTGCATTTTTGACAAAATGACTTTAGCCCCCCTTAGGGAAATTTACCAAAAATCAGGGAATTATCGGATTTTAATGAAATTTTCAGTGTTTATGTATCAATGAATGATCTTTATAATGCATTACTTATTTTATTTAAAAACTTTCTCATTTTATTCAGGTCACTTATTTTTTACCCCCCCCCCCTCTCTTATGTTGGGGGCGTAACTTTTTTTTTTCAAGTTGGTCTTTCCTTTTTCTAATTACAGTAAATAAAGAGATAAAAGACCGCAGTTATGAATAGAAACAAAAAAAAAATTTTTACGGTGGCTTTTCTATGACAAAATAAGTACCGAAAATCAAAAATAAAATGTAAAAAAATGATAAATAATCAATTTTTTGGAGATTTCTTTTTTACTCATTTCGATAATTATTTAATTGGCTATTATTTTATAAAAGAAAAAATTATACATCGATATTTTTCTGCTTAAAAAGGGGAGGGGGTACATTTTCAATTGAGTTTTTCTTCAAAAAGTATACTTTGTTGTAATAAAATAAGGTTTGCATTAAATAGATATTTATTTCTAGAATCTAAAAATATAACATTTTAAACTTAACATCAGGCTTTTCATATTTTAAATGAATTTTATATATTAATTTTTCATAGCAAAAATACTAAATTAAAGTTTTGAAATAAAATAACTGATGCATTATAAAATTCATTAATTGATAAATCAATACTGAAAATTTCATTAAAATCGGATAATTCCCTGATTTTTTTTTCCATCACAAATGTTATTTTAAAATTGTAAACAAGCGCCTAAAACCATTGAAAAAGAGGCAGAATGGCGGATCGCGTCGAAATTGACCAAAACAAATTGTTTTAAATCTATTAAAAATAAACTGCATATGTAATGATATTTTTCTTTTTTTAATGATCATCATTATGTTACTACTTATCATTTTAGACAAAAGTTTGACCTTAAATAATAGATTTAATTAATTTTAATTAGTTCTTAAAAAGTTAGCAGCCGACAAAAATGGGTATCTCTAGATTATGTCTATATTAGAATATTACAATAATCAATATATTGTGCGTCTTTAGTAATATTACAAGCTGTTGTTGGCAGCCTTCCCTCTACGAGAGACAATGGAGTAGTGTCAAAGTTTGTTTTGTTTTTTTTGTTTTTTTTTTAACTACATAGCCTGGGCGGGTTCATATGGAGTGACTGAAAAAGAAATAAAAGGATTATCTATCTATCTATCTATACACATATAAAGTTCCCCATGCAGCAAATCCCCCCTCTCCGCTGTGATCCAAAGGAAAGGTAAGGAACCAATGCAGTTTGGCAATGGTAATGTCGCAGGAGTTGATGGGTAGCACTGGATTTCAGCATCACACCACCTTAGGGACTCCGACTCCTAATTTGTTTTTGGGGTTTACTCCCCTAGCCTTTCCTTGAAGAGCAGTGAAGATGAAGTTGTGCAGAGGTTAGCCCGATGCACTGGATGGGCGTGTTCCAATACTGGAGAATAGCTCTGTCTGCCTGGTCATTATCCAGGGCTGCCTGGGGCCCTTTGTACCATTAACTATTCTCTTGGCTGTCTTGACGACTAATTCAGCTTGACCATTTGATTGTGATGATAGTCTATGCCTTACAGCCCAGTCCTCCAGCAACTGTTTAAATGGGAGGGATGTGAATTGTGGGCCACCATCACTGCTGATTTCTTCTGGGGTACCATAGTTCTGGAATATTTCTCGACAGATTGAGATGATCCTGTTCGCAGCGCCATATTGAAGTCAGTCAGTATACTGCTGTTTTGAACAACAGCAACTAGCTAAGCACAACTGAAGCAGTGCCCAAGACAGTTGGTATTTATGAAAATCAAGAAGAGTCCATTCATGTAATTGGGTGATTCCATTCCTTGAGTCCTGATTGGCTGCTTGGTTTCTATGATGTTGTGGGGTTTCATAAATACCCTGGCATTCTGGAGTAGTATTGCAGCAAGATAGATTTGTATTCAGTTACAATTACTTGTTGCATTGTCTTACCAATTCAACGGTAATTAGAACTTAGTTTGATTATTCTATAGTTTAATTATTATGCTTGTATACCATGGAATTTCTATAGGTACAGCTAGTAACTCATATAAGTAAACAAAAAAATATATATACTTACTCTTCCAGCAAGACGTGCAAACATGCTATTTTGATCCTCGGCTGAACTCATTTTTTCACGCTGTACCTGAAAAGATATACAAATATATGATTAAAGGAATTTGTACACATGTTATATGTCTTTGGGATTAATGTCTACCCAGAATATAATTTCAGGATCATCGTCGTTGTTGGAGCGGCCTAATGTCGATATCAGCCAGACCAAGGAAATTGTTTTTGCGTCTGAAGTGGAGCGCCACACCTACCATCAGCTCCTCACTTTACCACACAGATCCCTGTGCTACTCATATGCTGAGTTGGCAAGGGCCGGTATAAAACTAGGAACCTTGAGATTCCTAGTCGAACGCTCTACCGACTGAGCTAAACCGGTCCATACACACCTATTGTATGATTATCATAATAAAAAAAGTCATCAGGGTGGCCTAAAGTCAGTATCAGCCAGACAGCGAGGGAGTCTACCCCATTTCACTAGCGTTAGACCAAGAAGATTGTTCTTGTGTCTGAAGAGGAGCGCCACACTTACCATCAGCTCCTCACTTTACCACACAGATCCCTGTGCTACTCATATGCTGAGTTGGTCAGGGTCGGTATCGAACCCAGAACCTTGTGGCTCCTAGTCAAACGCTCTACCGACTGAGTTAAACTGACCAATAATTTCAGGATACTACACACGTATTGTATTATCGTCAGAATAAATCATAATATAATATCTGCCATTGCAGTTAACTTTTCTTTTAAATTATATACAGGGTGGACCAAAATGATCTGCTTCCTAGCACATACAAGGTGTGCCAAAAAAGTATCGAGATTGAAGCTGTATTTACCAAGATAGAAATGAAGAATGAATGGAATTTTTTTTCAGAATACAAGGTGTGTCAAAAAGTACAGATTTTAAAGCCATATTTACCAAGATAGAAATGAAGAATTAATGGAGCTTTTTTTTCTTCAGGGTGTGTCAAAAAGTACAGATTTTAAAACCATATTTACCAAGATAGAAATGAAGAATTAATGGAGCTTTTTTTTTTTTCAGAATACAAGGTGTGTCAAAAAGTACAGATTTTAAAACCATATTTACCAAGATAGAAATGAAGAATTAATGGAGCTTTTTATTTCTTCAGAATACAAGGTGTGTAAAAAGTACAGATTTTAAAACCATATTTACCAAGATAGAAATGAAGAATTAATGGAGCTTTTTTTTTTTTCAGAATACAAGGTGTGTCAAAAAGTACAGATTTTAAAACCATATTTACCAAGATAGAAATGAAGAATTAATGGAGCTTTTTTTTTTCAGATACAAGGTGTGTCAAAAAGTACAGATTTTAAAACCATATTTACCAAGATAGAAATGAAGAATGGAGCTTTTTTTTTTCAGTATACAAGGTGTGTCAAAAAGTACAGATTTTAAAACCATATTTACCAAGATAGAAATGAAGAATTAATGGAGCTTTTTTTTTTCTTCAGAATACAAGGTGTGTCAAAAAGTACAGATTTTAAAACCATATTTACCAAGATAGAAATGAAGAATTAATGGAGCTTTTTTTTTCTTCAGAATACAAGGTGTGTCAAAAAGTACAGATTTTAAAGCTGTATTTACCAAGATAGAAATGAAGAATGAATGGAACGTTTTTTTTTTCAGAATACAAAGTGTGTCAAAAAGTACAGATTTAAAGCTGTATTTACCAAGATAGAAATGAAGAATGAATGGAACATTTTTTTTTTTTCAGAATACAAGGTGTGTCAAAAAGTACAAAAAATCTCGATACTTTTTTGACACACCTTGTATGATAGAAAGGGCTGGGGGGGGGTGTCATAAGGCCAATTTACCAAGATGGAAGTAAAGAATGAATGGAACTTTTTTTTCTTCAGAATACAAGGTATGTCAAAAAGTACAAAAAATCTTGATACTTTTTTGCCACACCTTGTATGATAGAAAGGGTTAAGGGTTTGCCATAAGGCCAATTTACCAGGATTGAAGTAAAGAATGAATGGAACTTTTTTTTTTTTCAGAAATCAAGGTGTGTCAAAAAGTACAAAAAATCTTGATACTTTTTTGACACACCTTGTATTATAGAAAGGGTTGGGGGTTTGTCATAAGGCCAATAGGTTTATGGTTGCAGGGGAATGTTTGATAAAATCAAAGCCATAACAATTTCTTAAAATACTTACAAGTTTCTTCAAATCATGCTTATCGTCATCATCAAAATATTGTATTCGCTCTCCAGCACTTCCGTGTGTTTTGATCTGAAATTGAAATTTTAGATTTAAAAAATTGCATACAAAATTATGAATAACATTAATCTGTTTCTTTCTTTAAACAAAAGAGTGAAAAATCTGAAAATTATCCAAAGTTGGTTGGTCATTTTGTTTAATGACATATCAAACCCAGGTGGGCTATTTAATGTCAAATCTTTTTTTTTTTTTTTTGTATACATGATTTCATGTGTATTAATAAACTGGTAGAAATAATTTTCATTAACTTCATGTGTATTAATAAACTGGTAGAAATAATTTCATTAACTTCATGTGTATTAATAAACTGGTAGAAATAATTTTCATTAACTTCATGTGTATTAATAAACTGGTAGAAATAATTTTCATTAACTTCATGTGTATTAATAAACTGGTAGAAATAATTTCATTAACTTCATGTGTATTTCCATTAACTTCATGTATATTGATAAACTGGTAGGAATAATTTTCGTTGAATAATTTTCCCTCGACATGGCTTTGTAGCACCTATAAGGTAAAAAGGGTTGTGTGTTTGCTTGTCATAAGAGCAATTTATAGAATATGGTCAGTCAAAAGAGGTTGAAAAGTTGAAGAGAAAAGAAAGAAAGGCTGAAAAAAGGAGAGGTTGGATAGGGAAGAAAGAGAGAAAAGAAAGGGAGGTTAAAGGGAAAAGAGAAGTTGAAGAGATGAGAAGAAGAAAAAGAGAAGTTGAAGAGAAGGAAAAGAGAGGTTCAAAAAAAAAAGAGAGGGAAAAGAGAGTTTGAAGAAAAGAAAAAAAGAGGTAGAAGAGAAGAAGAAAAAGAGGGAATAAAAGAGAAAGTGAGGTTGAAGAGAGAAAAGAAAGAGAGGTTGAAGGGAGAAGAGAAAAGAGAGAGAGAAGAGAAGAAGAAAGAAAAGAAAGGTTGAAGAGAAGAAAAAGAGAAAAAAAAGAGAGGTTGAAGAGAAAAAAGAAAAAAAAAAGAGAGTTTGAAGAAAGAAAAAGAGACGTAGAAGAGAAGAAGAAGAAGAAAAAGAGAGGTAGAAGAGAAGAAGAAGAAGAAAAAGAGAGGTAGAAGAGAAGAAGAAGAAAAAGAGAGGTTGAATAAAAGAGAAAGTGAGGTTGAAAAGAAAAGAAGAAGAGGAAGAGAAGAGTGAGAGTCAGTTAATTGGGCCAAATTGCTCTCATCTTGCAGTGTCCCAATAATAATTTTTTTTTTTCTAATCCTCAACTGAACATTAAATCAACTTACATTTTTCTTTCTTTGTCTTCCTTGTGGTTTTCTTTCTTCTGGATCAAACAATGGCCAAGCCATTCCATTACGATCAACATGGGTAAGTAAAACTTCCTGTTGGCCTTTTGATTCTTGTTTTACATTAGCAGCAGCAGCAGCTGAAAATTCTGCCTTGGCTTTTTGGGCGGACTTCAGTTTATTTTGAAGACTCTCAACAAGATCCTAAAATAAATAACATCAACCAAATAAGTCAATAAATAAAATTGAGACTGAGATCAAATTTAAAGTATGAATTTAAATTTATATAATATATCATATATTATTAAATCTATATAAAAAGTTGAGACTGAGATCAAATTTAAGATATAAATTTAAATTTATATAGTATATCATATATTATTAAATCTATATAAAAAGTTGAGACTGAGATCAAATTTAAAGTATGAATTTAAATTTATATAATATATCATATATTATTGAATGTATATAAAAAGTTGAGACTGAGATCAAATTTAAAGTATAAATATAAATTTATATAATATATCATATATTATTAAATGTATATAAAAGTTGAGACAGATCAAATTTAAAGTATAAATATAAATTTATATAATATATCATATATTATTAAATGTATATAAAAAGTTGAGACTGAGATCAAATTTAAGATATAAATTTAAATTTATATAGTATATCATATATTATTAAATGTATATAAAAAGTTGAGACTGAGATCAAATTTAAAGTATAAAATAAATTTATATAATATATCATATATTATTAAATGTATATAAAAAGTTGAGACTGAGATCAAATTTAAGATATAAATTTAAATTTATATAGTATATCATATATTATTAAATGTATATAAAAAGTTGAGACTGAGATCAAATTTAAAGTATAAATATAAATTTATATATCATATATTATTAAATGTATATAAAATGTTGAGACTGAGATCAAATTTAAAGTATAAATTTAAATTTATATAGTATATCATATATTATTAAATGTATATAAAAAGTTGAGACTGAGATCAAATTTAAGATATGAATTTAAATTTATATATCATATATTATTAAATGTATATAAAATGTTGAGACTGAGATCAAATTTAAAGTATAAATATAAATTTATATAATATATCATATATTATTAAATGTATATAAAAAGTTGAGACTGAGATCAAATTTAAGATATAAATTTAAATTTATATAATATATCATATATTATTAAATGTATATAAAATGTTGAGACTGAGATCAAGTATAAATATTAATTTATATAATATATCATATATTATTAAATGTATATAAAAAGTTGAGACTGAGATCAAGTATAAATATAAATTTATATAATATATCATATATTATTAAATGTATATAAAAAGTTGAGACTGAGATCAAGTATAAATATAAATTTAAATATATATCATAAATGTATATCAACTAAATGAAGCAAAGACATTTTATTTTACATACATCATCACCCATCAGTTCTGCCCTAAGAATTTTGGCTGATAAATCATTCATTTGATCTTCTGTCAGAATGAGTGGAGGTGAGGGTGGTGCCTCTTCCATTTCTTCATCTTGTTTATCTGAAGCTTCACTATCTGATGAAGAACTGCTACTGCTTGAATCTAAATGAAAAAGAAAATTCAATATTAGAGTTAAAACCCAAAATGGTAGAAACAAATAATAATAATTTGTATTATTTGTACAGTGTTTCAGCCAATGTGCACTCTGGCCTTCTTCAGATATTTCTTGTCGGACTCGGGAATTTTCATAGAACTTTGAACCCAACCCAATAGTCCGAATAATACAAATAATACAAATTATCAAGCCTCATCACAAAGATTCAGAGAAATAGTAAAACAAAAGAATATCTTATGCAGTATCAAAAGAATTAATGTATTATAGATTTCTCAACCCCCATTTTGGGTGGGGCTTACCCATCTGCAAAGAATACAGGATATATAACAATTAAGATGACAACAGTCCAAATAATCCAAATAATACTAATTATCAAGCCTCATCTCAAAAATTCAGAGAAATAACAAATAATATAAAACAGTTTTTAAAAAAAACTTATTTTCCTGACCTCCCAGCAGGCCATATGTACAAATTGAATGAATAATGGAGGATGAGGAGGAGTAGATTTCAAAGTAGTTTTAATTAACAAGAAGAGAGTCTACTTTAGTTTGAGTTTTGTTTAAGGGTATATATATATATTTACCAACCCCTCCACACGAGCAGGATGTAACACAAGGTCAACTTCTTAAGCGGAGTTTAACAGGTTTAAATCAGAGTTTTGGACCATATGACCTTTTGGCACCCCTTCCGAGATCTCGATTCATGGGGACACTTTTCTCATTTACACTGTCAAAATCTGGTTGTTGGTTAGGGTTAGGGTTAGAGATTAGTTTTATAATATAAAAAAAATAACTCTAAAAATCATCTGTTAACAATTAACCAGATTTTGATAGTGTAAATGAGAAAAATGTCCCCACAAATCGAGATCTCAGAAGGGGTGCCTAAAGGTCATATGGTCCAAAGTTTTCCTTCTCCTAGACTGGTTGCCTAGCTATGGTTAAAGAGCCCAGTCTGCCCTACTATTTGACCATAGCTGGAGGGAGAATTGGATTCATACCTTTCCCAAGGGTATTAGCGCCATGTGAAATGCAAACAGCTTCGTCCAGGAATTGAACTCGGGTCTACAAGTCTATTTCCTACGACTTTAACCATTAGACCACGGGTATATAAATCTCTGTGGGTCATTTAATGCCAAAAAGGTAAAATACAATTAGTTTTTCATATTGGTTTCAGACTTTAGAGAATTGTTTTTTATGGTAGTGTTGTATAGCCTTCTTTTACTGGCACTAAATACCTATATGTTATATACTTCTCTTACTTCTTCTTACTCTGGTCATATCTTCTTCTGGCTGGCTTGGTTCTTCTATCATCTATCTTGGTCTGGTCTTGTCGTGGTGTTTCTTGGGGACTTCGGGTCTGGTTTCTGTTGGGGATCGTTCCTTATCAGAAGCCTTGTGTCATTGATAGCTTTTAGTAATAAACACAAGACTTCGATTTACTTCTGATGTTACTTTATTCCAGATCCCCAGACCAGACAATTACGCAGTGAGACTCACATCTTGCTAGCTTCGCTTCTAAGTTCTAACTCTAACTAACTGAGTTGCTTACCCCTTAAACCGGAAGGGGGCTTTCTATCGGGGTTCCGTTCTCACGATTCTCCCCAGAACGCAAGGTGAGATCGAGGTCAAGCGCTGTCACTCACCCTCAAGGCCATCAGCTGCACTAATATGATTTCTACACTATTGTCATAATTATTAGGTATCTAATGATTATGTAACACTTGTATTTGGTTATGTTTGGTCAGTCTTGGTGAAAGGGTCAATTATGGTCTTAAGTAACTATTTCTATTCGGTAATAATCAAATGTTTGCGAACAATTATATACTTTTAGATATTTCAAGTATCTCATTATTCAAGTATCAAGATGTATCAAGATATCTCACTGACAAGTTAAAGTGACAATCTTCCAGGCTGTGGTTCTATCAGTACTGCTGTATGGCTGCACCACTTGGACCCTAACGAGGCGCTTAGAGAATAAGCTAGATGGGAGCTGCACAAGAATGCTGCGTGCGGTCTTGAACAAGTCGTAGAAACAGCACCCCTCAAGGAAGCAGCTGTATGCCTACATGCCCCATATCTCACAAACCATCCAAGTGAGATGGACAAGGCATGCTGGACACTGCTGGAGAAGCAAGGACGAGCTCATAAGCAACATTCTCCTGTGGAAGCCAACAGATGGACATGCTAATGTGGGCCACCCACCAAGGACCTACATTGACCAAGGATGCTGGATGCTGCACAGAGGACCTCCCTGGGACAATGAATGATAGAGAAGGTTGGCGAGAGATTATCATGGATATCCGTTCTAATTGCGTGACATGATGATGAGATATTTCAAGCAATTTGATGAGAAAGGTAAAATATTGTAAACAATAAAAATTAAAGTTTTTACCTGAAACTTTTTTTGTCATAATTTTATCTTCATCTTCTTTTTTTATTCGCTCAGCTGACCTAAGCTCCTCTGCCCGCTCCTCGGATAAAGCAGTTTTTTTCTTCCAAGCTGGAACATAAGACCCAGATTCTCGGTCCGAATGATGACCATATCTGTCTCTGCTGAATCCAGAGCTGCCTCTCCTACCTGAATTGTAATCAGATCTGGAGTTATCACTTCTACTGTCTGAACGTGGTGGCGAATCCGAAGGACGCTTAAACGTACGCTGATAACCAGAGTCGGATCTCGAATTAGAACGACTCAGTTCCGAACTGTCTGAACGTGGAGGTGAATTCAGGACGCTTAAACGTACGCTGATAACTGGAGTCGGATCTCGAATTAGAAACAACTCAGTTCCGAACTGTCTGAACGTGGAGGTGAATCAGGACGCTTAAACGTACGCTGATAACCGGAGTCGGTTCTCGATTGAGAACGACTTGGTTCCGAACTGTCTGAACGTGGAGGTGAATCCGACGGACGCTTAAACGTACGCTGATAACCGGAGTCGGCTCTCGATTGAGAACGACTTGGTTCCGAACTGTCTGAACGTGGAGGTGAATCAGAAGGACGCTTAAACATACGCTGATAATTGGAGTCGGATCTCGAATTAGAACAACTCGGTTCCGAACTGTCTGAACGTGGAGGTGAATCCGACGGACGCTTAAACGTACGCTGATAATTGAAATCAGATCTTGAATGAGAACGACTTGGTTCCGATGCGGAAATGGAATTATCAGTTCCACTGTCTGATCGCGGTGGCGAATCGGAGGGACGCTTAAACATGCGCTGATAATCTGATTTGGCTTGGTAAGGCTTTGAAGAATCGGAGAAATATTTAGATCTCTGTTGCCTGTTTTCAAAATGTCGAGAATCAGACGAAGACTGTCGCCATGGTTTATTTTGCTGATAACCTGAAGTGTTCTGATCAGTTGAACGGCCTTGTTTTTCATTTTCAATTTTTTGAGCTTTCTTTATCATCGATTCTAATTTCTTCAAAGACTGAAAAAAAAAAAGACAAGAAAAAAAGGAAAATTGTTAAGAATCATAGACAATACAAAAACAATATTATTTCTATGAATTCTTGAGATGAGGCTTGATAATTAATATTATTTGTATTATTTGGACTATTGTCCTCATCTTTATTGTTATCTACACTATTTCTCTGAAATTTTTAGATGAGACTTGATTATTTGGATTATTTGGATTATTCGGACTACTGTCCTCATCTTTATTGTTATCTACACTATTTCTCTGAAATTTTTAGATGAGGCTTGATAATTAATATTATTTGGATTATTCGGACTATTGTCCTTCATCTTTATTGTTATCTACACTATTTCTCTGATTTTTTTTAGATGAGGCTTGATAATTAGTATTATTTGTATTATTCGGACTATTGTCCTCATCTTTATTGTTATCTGTACAACGTTTCATAGAATAATAATTAGCATAGCTTAACACTTGTACCTAGTCATGGTTAGCGGAATGAGAACAGTATTGAATAAAAGGTTAGATTCAAAGTTCCATGAAGGCTCCTGATTACGACAAGAAAGTTGCTGAATTCAAAGAGAAGGTTCCTGAATTCAAGAAGGTTCCCAAGTCCGGAAAGAAATACCTGAAGAAGGCCGGAGCACACATCGGCTGAAACATTGTACAGATAATAATAAAGATGAGGACAATAGTCCGAATAAACGAAATAATACAAAAACAATATGTATTAACTAGTAATATACTATGTACTGCAATTATCATTATTTATAATTTATTTGTTATGCCTCTTTGGGCATCTCCTTCAACCTTTAAAAAATCATTATCATCATTATTATTATCATTTATTTGTTATGCCTCCTTGGGCATCTCCCGTTTTTATTATCTTCTTATATTAATTTTTTTTAAATCATTATTATTATTATTTATTTGTTATGCCTCTTTGGGCATCTCCCTCAACCTTTAAAAAATCATTATCATCATTATTATTATCATTTATTTGTTATGTCTCCTTGGGCATCTCCCCTTTTTATTATCTTCTTATATCAACTTTTAAAAAATTATTATTATCATTATTATTTTTTTTTGTATACCTGCAACATGAGTATATAACAGCAACACCCTCTGGTTAAAAACGAGACCGTCCAAATCATCCAAGATGAAATGCAAAAATATAAATACTGATTATCTGGTGACACTTATCCGTTGAATTTTTATTTCTTATGAGTGTTGTCACCTCAGCTAAATAATGGACTATTCTGTTTTTAATAGAAAGAAAGAAAGGATATGCTACACACAAAAAATATAATAAGAAAGAAAGAAAGGGTGTAGAAGACAGAGAGAGCGGGTAAGAACATGAAAACAATAATGCTAATCTGTTTCAATCAATGAGGAAAAGAAGGAAAGAAAGAAAAGAAAGTGAGAGAGAGTTAAATCAAGATTATTATACATTTTACATACTAGCAAAATAAAAAAAACACCCTCCGGGTGATGTAAAAATAAATTTTTGAAAGATATTGCTTGAGGAGGTGGAAGTTAAAAATTAAATGTCGGAGAGGTTGAACCACAAATCATGAAATCATCAAATTTATTAAAGGAGTAAAAAAAAAATAAAACAATTTGAAATCGAAATTAAGTTCTATTAACTTTGAATATCTATTAAAATAAAACAAAATATATATAAAATATATGATACTGGGGATGTATCTATTAAAACTTGTTTTAAAAAACAACGAGGACTGTCTAATACTGCATGCTCAAATTTTGAGTGTGTTTATTCTATGTTATGATGATTTATGACGGGTATAGTGACGTAAGCAGTGACGTAGTTTTTGTTACAGACAAAAACCGGAAGTGAATCTCCATTATTAATAGATTGATCAATTTCAATAGCTCTTAAGTCGTCCAAGACGAAATGGAAAATGTGACGTAAGCAGTGACGTAGTTTTTGTTACAGACAAAAACCGGAATTGAATCTCCATTATTAATAGATTTATCAATTTCAATAGCTCTTAAGTCGTCCAAGACGAAATGGAAAATTCTACATTATGATTATTTGGTGTTGCTTATCTGCCGAATTCTTATGTCTTATGAGAGTCGTCACCTCAGCTAAATAATGGACCATTCCATTTTTTATTATAAAGAAGGAAAGGAAAAAAAGGACATGCAATACAGAAAAATATCAAAATAAAGAAGAAAGAAAATAGTAAGCAGTGACGTAGTTTTTGTTACAGACAAAAACCGGAAGTGAATCTCCATTATTAATGGACCATTCCGTTTTTTATTATAAAGAAGGAAAGGAAAAAAAAAGGACATGCAATACAGAAAAATATCAAAATAAATAAAGAAAGAAAATAGAGAGTAGGGGAAATATAGAGAGAGGGGATGAGTACGTGGAAGCGATATGGCTAATATGTTTCAATCGAACATAATGAAAAAAATTAAAAAAACGAAGGAAAGAGAAAAAAAAAAAAGAGTGAGAAATAGTTAAATCAAGATTATTGTACTTTTTACATATTGAACTATTTTGCAATAGCTCTTAAGTAAACATATCAAACGTTATAATAATTAGATAATCATACTGTGGTATATCCACAGGTCCTGCTAGTCAAGATTGTCATACTTTTTACATATTGAACTATTTAGCAATAGCTTTTAAGTAAACATATAAAACGTTGTAATAATGACATTATCATACTGTGGCATATTCACAGGTCCTGCTAGTCAAGATTGTCATACTTTTTATATATTGAACTATTTAGCAATACCTTTTAAGTAAACATATCAAACGTTGTAATAATTAAATTATCATACTGTGGTATATCCACAGGTCCTGCTAGTATGTATTTACTAGCAGGACCTATGGATATACCACAGTATGATAATTTAATTATTACAACTTTTGATATGTGTACTTAAGAGCTATTGCTAAATAATTCAATATGTGAAAAGTATAATAATTTTGACTAGCAGGACCTGTGGATATACCACAGTATGATAATTTAATTATTACAACGTTTACAGGTACTCACTTTCAATGATGAAGAAAATCTCAAACACTTTTCAAATAATTGTCTCTGTAGAAACTTATATAAAAATAAGTCACTTACCCCCCAACGTTCTGCAGCGACCTCCTCCATCCTAGCGCCAGTCTCTTTCGCTTGTTCTTCACATCTCTTGTAAGCTCTTCTGAGCCAGGAAATGTGTGGTAATGCGCCTCTTTTTCTTTCTTCTCTTCTTCTGGTATCCCAGCTCCACCATCTTTCCAGTAAGGGTTCAATTCTCGACTATGCTGACCAGGCTAAAGATATATATATATATATATGTGAAAAAAAAATATATGTGAAAATGGAAAAGGAATTGAATCCGACAATATGAGGAAAAATGAGTAATGACTATTTTGTACCATAACCCCTAGAAAAAAACAAATATCCAAATCATAACGGTCTATCTTAACTCTATTCTTAGCGTTCCAAATTTTTTTTAAAAATTCGATTTTCGAATATTTCCAAAAATCTCTTGTTTTTCCCAACGAATTTTTCATTCTAAATGTTCACTCTGATGAAGGTCTTCTTCTATGTGTGCGAAATATTTTCACACACATAAACTGACCGAAACACATGTGTAAGTGATATCGATTAAATTCATTTTATCCATTTACATTTCTTTTCTTTACTCATTTTTCCTCATATATATATATATATATATATATACACACACAAAGTAAATATATGAACAAATAAAAGAAAAGAAAAAAAACTAAGAAATAAACAAAAAAATTTTAAAAAAACCGAACCACAATTCAATATGCAGCACACTACACACAACAAATAAGGTATGTGGTGTCATTTTTTTGTTTGATGGCATATCAACAACGGTGGGTCATTTAATGCCGACATAGTTTTGAAATAAATTCGTTCTTAAGGGATACTCAATTTTTTTAATAAACACATTTTTCTATTTAACCAGCTCCACCATCTTTCCAGTAAGGGTTCAATTCTCGACTATACTGACCAGGCTAAAGATATATATATATATATATATATATATATATATATATATATATATATATTTTTGTTAGTTGGTTTTGAAGGCTGTCTTTGACCGAAGCTACTGGACAAGTGCGGACAGGCTTGTCACCTCTCTCCAGCACACCCATGGTGCATGCCAGACAATACAGACTCTACTTACAGTAAGTGGTTTCCACCTATTTTGCCTCTATTACACTACTATGTATGTTTGGACACTTGTGACATTATATAGCCTCAGGAACTTCGTTCCCCTATATATGTTATGATAAGTTATATATGTAACTAACGCATTTGTTATTTCCCTGATTGAAGTATTCCGCATTGGGTACTTTTGCTTTAAGTAACCTAATGCTTTATAAGAACCAGAGTTAACACTCTGTGAACCTTATAAACCAATATAAACACAATGCTTCAAGCAAATTACAAAACCCTTTTATATATATATATATTTGAGATTCTTTTGGTATCTGTATCTGTTTTTGGGAAGTACATATATCAGGTTTGGGCATTAGTGTGAAGCATTAATGTGATATATCTTATTATAATGGAGATTGTGGGTTTGTTTGTCTGTAACCGAAACTATATTACTATACAAGTCACAATTCCCTTTGTTATTTACATCACATTTACCATGATTTTATTTTTATTTATACCTCAATTATTAATAAAATGGTTTTACAATACTTATAATGTTGACCATAACTACATACTATTAACATGCAATTGTATTTATATATATATACAACAAAACAGAGGTTTACATTATGAATGGGAAGGCATATTTGCATATTGATCTTAAAAATTTGATTTTAATAAATATATGCTTAGTATTATTGATTTCTAATTGTTTGGTTTTATCTTAATGAATATGAGCAAAAATCTCTTCAATAAATCTTAAAAGAAATCCCTTAACAAGAAGAAATAACTAATATTATTCTTTACTTCCTATTTTAACTAAACAGTTAAATTAGGAAAATTTACCAATGAAAGACGGGAGTAACGGAAAATGATGGAAGAGTTAGTTTCAAAGTTGTTCTATTTTTCAATCATACCCCCTCTGTTCCAAATCTTTTTATCTAAATTCTTATTCAGTTTCATTAGCCTTTCTAATTTAATATGATATTTTATTATATTAAAACTTAAATACTTGCACCCGGAGGGTGCATATATTTGCTAGTTATAATAATGTAGTTATCATAATAAATTAATCTGTGAATAAATATCAGAAAACTCGGTTGATTTTTTGGGAGTTTCATTTAAATAGTAGTAGTAAATTTTCGGGATTGTGATCTGTCTCCCTTCTTCAGCATCAAGCATTCCCACACAAAAATAACAACCAGCAGCCAGAAGAACATTACTCTCCTCATAGAGTCATGAAGAAGGGAGATCATTACAATCCCAAAAATTCACCACTACTACTAAATAAATGAAACTCCAAAAAAATAACCTCACCATTAGATAGGGTTTAATAAACACATTTTTCTATTTAACCCATAGATGGGACCATAACAGGTAGTACCGCTCCAGGTCAGAGTGGACCTGGGAACAATGATGATGAAGGGGTGCTCCACATTTCCCAGACCTCCAGAACTGGAACCTCACCATTAAATAAGGTTTAACGTCATTCCCAGGACATGAAGACCCTCAGCCACCACCTTCTAGCACATATATGATAAAAGGGTTGGGGCTCGCCATAAGGGCAAAGAGGTTGGGGCAATCATATAGGTGCTAGGGCTTGACGTGACCAGCCAATTGATCAGCAATAGCCTCTACGACCGCCCGTCTAACCTAAGTAAGGGTCTCAATGGAGTATTGCCTGTCATGGACCGTTCATCCACCAGGATTCTGTCCTTAAGCATCATGGGTCACCATTCACAGCCAACAGATGGTCCAATTGAGGAAGGGAGTCTTATCCCTCTGCAAAGGTGCAGTCAAAATATTATAAAGCCCCAGCCTAGCAAAATTGTTAATGTCCACCGAAATCTAAAGTGCTGGGAATGCTAATATATATAAAGTGTCCCTGACTCACCTGTTCAAGACGTTTCCTCTCTTCGTCTTTTGCTTTTCTTTTGCTGTCTCTTATTTCTTGACGACTCACGGTCGGCAAAATATCAAATCCCAGTCCCATCCAATCATCTCTCTGAAAGAAAAGAAAAACATTTTTTTAAATACTAGTAAATATATGCATCTTCCGGGTGCAAGTATTTAAGTTTTAATGTAATAAAATATTACATTAAATTAGAAAGTCTAATGAAACTAAATAAGAATGCATATAAAAAGATATGAAACAGATGGAGGAATAATAAAAAAAATAGAACAACTGAAACTTACTCTTCCATCACTCCTGTCTTTCATTGCGAAATTTTCCTAATTAAACTATTTAGTTAAAATAGAAAGTAAAGAATAAAATTGCAGTTATTTCTTCTTGTTAATGGATTTCTTTTAAGATTTATCCCTGAGATATTTGCTCATATTCATTAAGATAAAACCAAACTATTAGAAATCAATAATATTAAGCACATATTTATTAAAATCAAATTTTTAATATCAATATGCAAATTAGCCTTCCCGTTCACACTGTAAACCGCTATTTTGTTGTAAGTATCAATACAACGGGTGGGGATTGCTATAATTAACGGCGTCGATCCCAGGGGGCCATCCCCCCAGGCAATACCTGCCCCCTTGATTTAAAGGGGCGGGGCTGGGTTTATTGCCCAGTGCCTGAGGCGCCCCCCTTGAGGGGAATGCCAACGGGATCGACACAATTTTTCACCAGCCACCCATAAGCTTCGGTTTGTGGGTGGTCCCCAATAAAAATGTCCTTGTGTCACGCCCTCATAAGTGGGATGAGAGGCAAATACCTGCAGATATGACCAACAGTATTATTAATGTAAAACAATTTTATTAATAATTGAGGTTTAAATAAAAAATAAAATCATGGAGAATGTGACGTAAATAACTAAGGGAATTGTGATTTGAGTAGTGATATAGTTTTGGTTACAAACACACAATTTCCATTATAAGATATCCAGGTTGATTAATTGATTTTAACGGCATGACAATCCATCTTGGGGTATTTTATGCCTAGAGGTTAAGAAATTGTATTCATTGTACATTCATATTTACATGTTTTTGCAGTCATTTCTTAAGAGGTCTTTTTTAACGAATATGAATAATTTTTAAACAGATATATTTGACCCATAGAAAGGACCCTAACAAATGGGTGACAGGTATGGACTTGGGAGTAATGCCAATGATGGGGTATTCCACACTCCCCAGATCTCCAGACCAAGAGCCTCACCATCAGATGTAGTTTCGTGTCATATTTAGTGTTAAGATAAGAGTTATCTCCCTTCGCATATTGTTTTTTTGGGACCAAGTATCCAATAGGCTCCCTAAATCATCAACTTAATGAAGGGTTCATATTTTAACTCATCACCGGTAACTTCGACTTTCAAATATTTGAAAAATAAACGAAAAGATGATTTTTTCAATTACATTGTATCTGGCAAAAACAAATTTTACAAATTGTGTGATACTATTTCTGTACAGCATCCTTTTATTTGAATAAACATAAAAAATATTTTGCAAATAAAAACTGTATTTTTATTTAAATAAACATAATTGCATTTCTTTTTCTGATTAAGTAAAAACTATTTTAGTATAAAAACGTCTTTCATCTTTTTTTAATTTATTGTAAGTGTTGAAAAATACTCATAAACTTCTGATTAAAAAGTACTTATTAAAAAAAAGATTTTGCTATTGAATTTTAATTTGTTTACGTGTACCAACCATCTATTTATTTAATTTATCGTAAGTTCAATATCTCCATAAACTTCTGATTAAAATCATTTGTATACAAAAATTTGGAAGCGGAAGTTACCGGTGACAAGTTAAAATATGAACCTTTCATTAAGTTGATGATTTGGGGTGCCTATTGGATACTTGGTCCATTTTTTAAAAATGTTTGTCTCCTCAAATGTCTCCTCAAATGTCATCTCCAATGTTGTTGATAACAACTATCTCAGCTAGACTTTTTGGGAAGCTCACAGCGAGAGTGTGAGATAACAGCAGGCTCACTATCTGTACATAGGTACAAGTGTATAGGGTATGTGTTATCAGCACCCACATGTATGGAAGTGAAACATGGACCCTGTACTCCCACCAAGAGCGGCGGTTAAATAGCGTCTACCTCTGCTGCCTTAGACGTATACTGGGCATCACCTGGAGGGACAGGGGTAATCTGAACATTAGTTACATAAATGAGAGTAACCTCCCTTTGTTTGTTTCACTTTGAGGAAGCTGAATGTTTTGGTTGGCCATTTTCATTTCACAGTAAATCTACACTGAAAATACGAATTTGTTTAAATCAATACAACTGCATGTTTTAACATGAAAATATCATAAAATGTGTTCTTAATAACAATTAAGTTCATTTCAAATAATGCACAAGCCCAATTAAGAACACATTTTATGATATTTTCATGTTAAATCATGCAGTTGTATTGATTGGAACAAATTTGTATTTTCAGTGTAGATTTATGGTGAAATGAAAATGACTGACCAAAACAGACAGATTCCTCAAAGTGAAACAAACAAGGGGAGGTTACTCTCATTTATGTAACTAATGTTCAGATTACCAGGACATGATCAATAACACAGCAGTTCTAGAGAGCTCAACTCCGCAGCTTGTGTTCTCTACTGAGACAGCGTTGTCTCCGATGGCTGGACCATGTCCGCTGGATGGATGATGGACAAATCCCAAAAGACATCCTCTATGCAGAGGTTTCGTCTGGTAAAAGACAGATTGGTCACCCCCAGCTGTGTTTCAAGGATGTCTGCAAGAATGATCTCAGGTGCCTTGGCATTGCCCCTTCCAGCTAGGAAAATTTGGCTCAAGACCGCCCTCAGTGGTGACAGGCTCTCCGTAGCGGACTGTTCATGTCTTAACCCACCCTGGCGCAACACCATGGAGCAAAGAGGTCCAGAAGAAAGCGGTGGCAACAAAGCAGCGGCACATCAACATCTTCAGGGACAGCCTTTACATGCGACATCTGTGGTTGAGAATGCTTTTCAAACATTGGACTTCACAGTCACAGGAGACACTGTAACTTCAGGGGCATAAGAACTATATAGTCTCCTGAGACTGCAATGCCAATGATCAGCTAGACTTTAATAGAGACATTGTTAATAGATAAGCTACTAATTAAGATTAAATGATGATTATTTAATTGATAGCCATTGGGCATATAACATAAATAACTAAGGCAATTGTGACATTGGAGGTGATGTAGTTTCGGTTACAGACAATCACACAATCTCCATTATAATAAGATATCAAGTTTTTATTTTCAATTTTTTTAATAGATAAATGAATAGAAATTTTTTAATAGATAAATAAATAGAAATTTATACGCATTGTAATTGCCTTCAAATTATTAATATATTATAACATACTTAACAATGCTTCAAGCAAATTACCAATTACTTAAATAGAAATTGATATTTTAATGAATTGCAGCTAAACTTACCTGCAATGCTGGTTTTGAAACTGGTACCTCATCTGGTTTCTTTTCAATTTTTTTTTCAATTTTTCTTTCAACTCCTTTTTCTACCCATTGCATCTCTTCATCATCAATGTCATCCTAAAAGATAAGAATTGGAGGATTTATAAAGTGCAGTCTTTCAAACAACTTGTAAATTCAACCTAGCAATTGCTAATTACTCTGTTCACCTTCTATCTTTGCTTAGTAAACCTTTTTCCGTATTCTATGACTTATAAATTGTAGTCCAAACAAATAACTTCAAACCATGGATTAAGACTATCCTTTTTCACCACTTTTCCATAACTGTTAAAAAAATCTTAAAAATAAAATAAAAAATTTAATTGTTCTGAAACAATTTTAAATTGTCCAGAAATCAAAATACAAATTTTATTATTTTATTTTTGTCATTATTCTGTGTTGTTAGTCTGGGTAACTTGACAGATAGTTTAACCAAGATGGTCTACAAAAACAATAAATGATAAAGGAAAAAAAAAACGAAGACGATAGAATGAATTAGAACGATAAATATATGTATTGACGAACACAAACGAACAAGTTTACAAAATAATACAAAGGGAAAAGTTCAAATTTCTTAACAGACCGTAAATAAGAGGGAAGTGGTAAAAAAATGTTCAGCTATGGAGAGATCGGATATGCGTCTTTTCTGTGTGTCGGTTGCTGAGATATATATATATATATATATATATATATATATATTGCGCCCCCTCCCCAATAATGGGGGGAGGGGCAAAGTTAAGTGACCTTCTTTTCTGTTTCTCTCTTTAGTTTTCCTCTACATAACCAGGTCAAGGTCATCTTGTGCGCAATTATCATCATTATTATAAATATATATATGGTAGAAATGTGAGGAGGTTAATCCGACAGTATGTGGAGAAAAGTAGACAAACACGGGATGTTGTGGAAACTTGATGTTTATTGTCGACGGTGCAACGTTTCGGTCTCTTATTAGACCATCTTCAGGACTTGAATATAGTTCTTACTCCAATGATGGAAATTCTCAAAATGCTGAAAACGGAAGGTCGTCAGTAGGGGGAAGTGTAGTTGGGGGTGGTTAGTGGATTCTTCTTCTCTCTGGAATGGGGAGTGCCGAAATGGTCAATGGTGGTACCACAGGTGTTAGATTGTGGGGATTGGTTAGCTAAATATGTGTATTAACAATTAACAGACACACACACACATACACATATTTAGCTAACCAATCCCCACAATCTAACACCTGTGGTACCACCATTGACCATTTCGGCACTCCCCATTCCAGAGAGAAGAAGAATCCACTAACCACCCCCAACTACACTTCCCTACTGACGACCTTCCGTTTTCAGCATTTTGAGAATTTCCATCATTGGAGTAAGAACTATATTCAAGTCCTGAAGATGGTCTAATAAGAGACCGAAACGTTGCACCGTCGACAATAAACATCAAGTTTCCACAACATCCCGTGTTTGTCTACTTTTCTCCACAAATATATATATATATATATATATATATATATAAAAGAAGATAAAATAAAAAATTTTACTTACAGAATCGCTGTCTGAAGATGAAGAAACATGTTTTTTCTTTTTTTTTGACTTTTTGTGCTTCTTTTTTTCTTTTTTTGATTTCTTGGATTTTACCTTTTGGCCACTCTGTAATAATAAAAAAAATGTCTATATAAAAATATATAATATAAAAAAAAAAATGTCTATATAAAATATAATAATAAAAAAAAATGTCTATATAAAATATATAATAATAAAAAAAAATGTCTATATAAAATATATAATAATAAAAAAAATGTCTATATAAAAAATATATAATAATAAAAAAAATGTCTATATAAAAATATATAATAAAAATAATAAAAAAGTCTATATAAAATATATAATAAATAAAAAATGTCTATATAAAATAATATAATAATAATAATATAATAATAAAAAGTCTATATAAAATATATAATAATAAAAAAATGTCTATATAAAATATATAATATAAAAATATATAATAATAATAAAAAGTCTATATAAAATATATAATATAAAATATATAATATAAAAAAATGTCTATATAAAAGGGTGATTGTAAAGTAATTCTCTTCCCCATTTCAAAAATCTTATAATTTATTCTTAAATCATTATTTTTACAAAAAATGAATATGAGAAGAACACATATAACATGGAGTTTTATTTTAAATTCTATATGAGCACCATCATCCGCCCCCAGCCTCTCAAGTTGCTCAGGAATTCTCTTCCCCATTTTAAAAATCTCATAATTTATTCCTAAATCATTATTTTTACAAAAGATGAATATGAGAAGAATACATATAACATGGAGCTTTATTTAAAATTCTATATGAGCACCAGCATCCGCCTCCAGCCTCTCAAGCTGCTCGGGAATTGTATCAATTGATTGTCCCAGGAACTTGAGGAATGGTAGAAATAAATTCTTGTATTCGTCCTTCAAGTTCTTCTAATGTTCTTGCTTTCATAGAGTAGACTTGCTCCTTCATCCAATCCCAACGAAAAAAAAGGTGTTAGATCAGGGCTTCTGACTGGCCACTCATGCGGACCACATCTACCCAGGAAAATAGTGATTAAGCCATTCACGAAAACAATACCAAATTGTGGAGGAGCACCAACAAACACATTACAAATTTAATTGCCATTATAAATCATTAAAAATAGGGAGTTACTTTTTATTCACCCTGATCATTCAATAAATAAGGGATTTATTTTTTTAAAAACCAAAAATATTTTTTTCAGAATTTTTTTTTTCATAAATATAAACTCTGCATGGTTTGAAATTGGTTCATATCAAAAATTATTCTAATATCTCAAAAATATTTTTTAGGAAATTCAAAATGGTAGCACATCAAACAGAGTGCTCCGGGCTTGAACAGAGGTCTGTCATTAAATTTTTGGTGGCTGAGAAACGCAAACCATGTGAAATTTACAAAAGAATGTGGGATGTGTATGGAGAAGCATAAGAGTCAAAAATTAATTTCAAAAGATTACCCATTAACTTTTGTTTCAAAAATTACAAATATACAAGAGATTTCAAAACATTTCAAATTTTTAATTGATTCAAAAATGTAAAATATACAGATTTCAAAAAGCTAACCATTAACTTTTAATTTATTCAAAAATGTAAAATATATAGATTTCAAAAAGCTAACATTAACTCTTAATTTATTCAAAAATTGATAAAAATGTAAAATATATAGATTTCAAAAAGCTAACCATGTAAAATATATAGATTTCAAAAAGCTAACCATTAACTTTTAATTTATTCAAAAATGTAAAATATATAGATTTCAAAAAGCTAACCATTAACTTTTAATTTATTCAAAAATGTAAAATATATAGATTTCAAAAGCTAACCATTAACTTTTAATTTATTCAAAAATGTAAAATATATAGATTTCAAAAAGCTAACCATTAACTTTTAATTTATTCAAAAATGTAAAATATATAGATTTCAAAAAGCTAACCATTAACTTTTAATTTATTCAAAAATGTAAAATATACAGATTTCAAAAAGCTAACCATTAACTTTTAATTTATTCAAAAATGTAAAATATATAGATTTCAAAAGGCTAACCATTAACTTTTAATTGATTCAAAAATGTAAAATATACAGATTTCAAAAAGCTAACCATTAACTTTTAATTTATTCAAAAATGTAGAATATACAGATTTCAAAAGGTTACCTATTAACTTTTAATTGTTTAAAGAATTAGAAATATCCAAAGATTTCAAAAGCCTACCCATTAACTATTGTTTCAAAAATTACAAATATACAGGAGATTTCATATTGGTTACCCATTAACTTTTAATTGATTAAAAAAAATACGATACTTTTGATTGATTTTAATATCTTTGCATAAACAAACCACTTATTAAAAAAATTTTTTTTTAAATCTTTTCATAAAAAATTAAAAGAGCACCACTAATCATGAATTGATTGGATTTCTACAAGACAGAAACAAAAAGAAACTTCTTACCTGTTTATCAATCGTTTCCAACACTGATGGTAACATCCAGTCATCGTAACCTCGCTTCTTCCTTTCTTCTTTTTCCTTCTCAGCATTCTGAAAATCTGATTTTGCCTAAAATAAATTACAAAATAATCAATTAATGAGATTAGAAGAGGAATTTGCAAACTGAGGTATTTATACGAGAAAAGTAAAGTGAGATTTATAAAAACACTGGAAATTTGAAGTTATCAGTAATAAAAAAAAACATTAATAATATGAATGCCAACTTCAACTTCTGCCCTACTATTTACCCATAACTGAAGGAGGAATAATTGGATTCATATATATACTTACCCAACCCCTCCATACAATCTGGATGCAACACAAGATCAATTTTGAAGTGTAGATTAACAGATGCAGGGAAACAGTTTGTGTGGCTATTGGCAACACTGTTGTGTTTGTTGTGCATGCAATACTGTAAAACTGCAGCACTCCTCCTTTCTCCCAATATACAAGGATAATCCCAAAAGTAAGGTCTCAAAAGTGCTGGGGACTGTTCGTGTGGCTATTGGCAACACTGTTGTGTTTGTTGTGCATGCAATACTGTAAAACTGTGGCACCCCCTACATTCTCTTGATATACAAGGGTAATCCCAAAAGTAAGGTCTCCAAAGCGCTGGGGATGCAGGGAAACTGTTTGAGCAGCTATTGGCAACACTATTGTATTTGTTGTGCATGCACCTGCATGATACTGAAGTAATTTATCTACCTGTCTCTGTTCATAGCTATCTATCTATCCATCTATCACAGTCTGTTTATCTATCTATTTATCTATGAGTGTAATCCCAAAAGTAAGGTCTCCAAAGTGCTGAGGATGCAAGGAAACAATTTGTGCAGCTATTGGCAACACTGTTGTGTTTGTTGTGCATGTGCCTGCACATTATCTTAGGGTAATCCCAAAAGTAAGATCTACAAAGCACTAGGGATGCAGGGAAACTGTTTTGGTGGATATTGGCAACACTGTTGTGTTTGTTGTGCATGCGTCTACACCTGTGGTTTCCGGTGTGTAGACGAAACTGAAAAGATTTTTTTTTTCCGGTTAAACCGCCTATTTCTAATGCTAAGCAACAAAAATTAGTAATTTTTTTTTAGATAGGATCAATCTGGTTTATTGCAAAAAAAATTCTGGTTCATTTTTTTTGTTTGTTTTTACTTGAGTTACATTTATTTATTTACCCAATCCCTCCACACGAGTGGGATGCAACACAAGTTTTCCTTCTCCTGGACTGGTTAAAGAACCCATTCTGCCCTAACGCTGAATTTCAGTGCTACACAGCAACTCCTATGGCACTGCCATTGCCAAACTACATTGGTTCCTTACCTTTCCTTTGGACCACAGTGGCAAAGTGAAGAGGGAGGGATCTGCTGCTTGTACAACAGCACATCCTCCATATCAACCTGCTTACATAGTTAAAAAAAAAAAATTGGAGACTACGCCATCTTCTTTCGCAGACGGAAAAATGCCAACTTCAACTACTGCCTTACTATTTAACCAAAACTGGAGGAGGAATAATTGGATTCATATATATATTTACCCAACCCCTCCACACAATCTGAATGCAATATAAGATCAATTTTGAAATGTAGATTAACAGATTTGGGTAATTTATGAGGAAGTGCGTCCCAGTCTACTGCCTCAAGAGTTGCTGCCTGGTGACTATTAAAATAACAACCCAGCTCAGTCTATTCAAAACTATCCATCTTCATATCTATCTATCTATCTAGCTCAATTTGTTCATATTTATCTATATTACTTTAAATACTAAGATTTTTTTTTCATTCATGTTTGTTTAATGTCTTGTTTTTAGTTTAAATAAACAAGAATTACGACAAAAAAAGAAGCGACCCCCCCCACAAATACATTTACTTGTCAAAAATATCTATCTCCATTTGTTCGTATCTATCTATATTATTTTGTTTGTTTATCTATCTATCTCAGTCTATTCAAAACTATATATCCATCTTCATATCTAAACAAGAATTACGACAAATTACGATAAATAAACAAGAATTACAACGAGTTGGGGTTGTTATTTTAATAGTCACTGGGTAGCGGTTTTTGAGTCGGGAGACCGGGACGCACTTCCTCATAAATTACCCAGATT
>CM042173.1:9600641-9648141 GCA_023376005.1 Doryteuthis pealeii
AAGTGACAGAGAGAGAGAAAAAAAAAAGAGTGACAGAGAGAGAGAAAAAAAAAGAGTGACAGAGAGAGAGAAAAAAAAAAGAGTGAAGAACGGAGAGGAAGGAAGAGGTTGAAAAATGGTCCCCAGTGTTGATATCTGCTGAACGGTAAAACACCAATGTACTACCCACACACACACACAGAGGCTAAACTGATGTTATATCAGACGAGACAATTAACACCCAGACATAACATGCAAGGAATCAACAGGCTAACTAAATCCTTTAGTTAAAACAATCCACAGTTTGTTTTTTTAACAATAATCACACTGGCCTGCATCAAAAATTTTTTTCTCCAAAAGTCCAAGTGATATATGATCGCCATTTTATGCTGAATTCAAAAATACCATTCTTTGTGTTTGGTCAGGTCTGGTTTTTAAGATATTGCTTGAATATTTCACAACAAGTTGTACACAACAATAATAACACTTATTCAAAAGTCTGTGGACTCTACTTGTCACAAATGAATAGAGTTATAATACTGTTCTATACATTTCAAGTAAGAGATTGTATCTTAAAAATTTCATACGATTAGAAAAAATGAGTATGATTTTTTGATTCAGCGTAAAAGAACTGTCTTAAAATCAGCTGTTATTTTTCAACCTTGAAAACATCGCAGACCAGAGTTATCAATGTGTATATATCTAAAATAAAATAGACAGACGTTTTCTTATCCATATTTCTTGCAAAGGAACTAAACTATTTTTTTTTTTTTTTTAAATAGTTAATATTCTGACTGGCCCTAATACTCCATCTTTTGAGATTCTAATAAAGTTAGATGGAGCTAATTTATAAAGACGACTAGGGGTTTCGTTTAAGCAAGATCAAACAAGTCCAGTAGGGACATTGGCAACAATAAAATCATATTGATGGTATATAACCATATATCAGAAATATCTGTCCATTCGGCGCGTTTCTTTTAGGGCAAAAAGAAACTGTCAAATTAAATCATTGACATTTAGGAATAAACAATTTGTTCATTTACAAGAAAAGAAAAAGAAAAAGATCTCTTTAAAAATTAAAGACTTAAAAGATTATCTATTTTTAAGTAAGGAAACTCATAAATGCAGTAATTTTTTCTTTTTCTTTTAAAATGTTTATGCAACCCTTCAGGAAAAAGAAAATTTATATAATCATTTTGATTAGGGGAAAAAAATCAAACTTTTGAGAAAAAAAAAAAAAAAAAAAAAAAAAAAGACAGTAAAAAATTTTTTTTTTAAATAAAAATTTTTTAGGGCCCTTATGACAAGTACCATTTTCAAAAAAAGACCCTAATGTTTCTTTTACTGTAGATATTAGGGATTTTTTTAAATAAAAGTATGATTCCCTGATTAAAAATAATTATTGCTATACAAAAATAAAAATAAATAAATTGGAAAAAAAAAAAAAAAAAAAAAAAAAAAGAATATTTATATAACATACAGCCCTGGTCACCATTATAGGCACATTTCATTTTTTGCTATATCTTCAAAAATAAACAGAAAATGAACCATTTTATATCAACTCATTTTCTCATCTGCTGTTCTTTATTAACAAAAAAAAGTTGTCAATAAACCAAAGCAGTTTCATTAGATTCATTTTATTTCAGGAGATATTTTACATTATGTACTAAAATTTCATGGGTACCAATAATTGTGACCAGGACACACACATAACTTATTTTTATGACTTGACCTGTGAAAAAAATCCGAACAGTCCAATTTGCAAATAAAGAAATTTTACAAATTGGAAGCCAGAGAAAAAAAATGCAAAAAGGAAAAAGCCAAATCATCCATATGGCTTTATATGAAAAAAAGAAGGAAAAAAAAATGCACAAAAATGATCAGCAAAAAGAAAAAGCAAGCGAAAGAGTCAACTAAGCTAATATGCAAAAAAGTTTTCAATCAACTAAGTAGAGCAATAATATAGAAAACCTAAATCAAATCAGACACTACCTACCTAGATTTCATCTAAAAGTATTTAAGATAATACGGAAATCAAGGTAGGTAGAGTCCGACTCAGTTTAGGTTATATATATTATATATATATATATATATATATATATATATATATTATATACCCAGTAATGGAAAGGGTAAAAAAAGACCTTAAGACACCCTGAATCCTAAAAAATTGTGGAATGCATATTGGTAATAATTTTACTTCAAGTTAGAATCTTCCAACTGTATGTAAGGCCTCAACATAACTTCAAATTACATTTTAACATCTTTTTTCCTTTTTTGCACCTTGATATAAGTTTACGGAATTTTTAAAAATTTATTTACAAAGCATAATACACCCTTAGTGGTTTAACAAATTTTAAATTGAATTTTTTTTTTAAATGTTAATTAATAAAACAACTGTGAAAGAGAAAAAAAACGAATATTTGTTAAGTGGTGTAGTATGTAAGATTTACGTCCCTTGCTCCCTGACAGTTCTGCTACTTCACCACTAGGTGACAAAAATGGCAATTACCTCCAGTGTCTGCAAATAGTACTGAAAATGACCACTAGAGGGCATGGTCTAGGTAGAATATAAGAAAAGAAAGCCAATGTCAAATTTTCTCATTCATCTGCAATAAAACCTTTTAAACAGTGTGGCCGATGAACAGTTCAACCACTTTTAGTTGCTTCTCTTATGATACTTGACCACACCCTCTAGTGGTCTTTTTCAGTACTATTTGCAGACATGGAAGGCAATTACCTTTTGCAAAATAACAGAACTGTCCGTGGGCAAGGGAGGTAAGGCAGACAAGTACTTAACTGGAGCCTCTTCAAACTTTTGTGTAATACACTACAAAAAACAATATTATTTTGATTTTTCAGACTGTTATCCTCAGCTTTATCATGGTATGTAAAAAATAATGTTTTGACTACTGTGTCCTACAGCCTTCTTCAGTTGTTCCTGTTTATTTGAGTATAGCAATAACCCAACCTGGGAAATCAATTCAAACTATTCAGAATAATTTCCCAGGCTGGGTCACTGCTATGTTCGAATAGACAGGGAACATCTGAAGAAGGACAGAAGATACAGCATCTGAAACGTTTTTACATGCCACAATGAAGAAGAGGACAACAGAAAAGAAAAGAAAAAAAAAAAAATTTTTTTTTTTTTTTTAAATCAAAATGATACAATCAACCCACATTTCAAAAATTCAGACAAATAAAAACAAAATTAATAAATAAGTTTAAGAAAAGACAAAAATGCCAGCCCCAGACTTGTAAGAAAAAAAAAAAAAAAAAAAAAAATTTTTTTTTTTTTAAATTTAAAAAAAAAAAAATTTGGTCTAAATCATTGTTGCATATGTAATCATGGCGGTCAACAGTTCAACAATTGTGTTTTTATTTATTTTTGTCGTCATCAGCATCCAATTGTCGTGGCTGTCTACAAAAAGTAGTGCTGTTGTTGTTGTTGTGCAATGCCCTGCTGGACACGAAACTGGCAAAAAAGTGATTTTTTGATAATTCCCTTCCTTTTTAAATAATAAAAAAGAAGAGGGTCAGCTAAACACGAGCTGACAGGCGGATATTAGTCGCCCTGAGCGTGCCCAACAATAGTCAGTATGAACATGAAGAGTTGAACAATGTCCAAATAAAGATTGAGAGCAGCAAAAATGTATTCCTCAGGCGATAATGAATATTTATGGCGACCTCCAATCATAAGCTGCGTATCAAATACCAAATACTGAAAAAGAAATAAAAATATATATAGTTTTTTTTTTTTAAGTTTTTTTTAAGAAAAGAATATCAAAACATTGATAATATTGTAGTTTAATATATAATATAGTATTGTAATATTTTGCCATCTATCTATACATATATAAAGGGCTGTTGTGTGTATGTATGTCCGAATGTAATCTATACATATATAAAGGGCTGTTGTGGGTATGTATGTCCGAATGTAATCTATACATATATAAATGGCAGTTGTGGGTATCTGTATGTCCAGAGGAAACTTTGAAAATAAAACAATGACAAAGTAAATATTTATAGACATTAAATATCACCAGGGCTTGGTTTTTAAGCAAAAATAAGAGATTTGATTTATATTCGTGAAGATAATTAAAAATAAAATTTAAATGATAACAACATTGATTTTTTTTTTTAATTTAATATTTTAGATAGTAGACATTAACATTTCTTTTAGAGTAGCTGAATCAATGCAAGGTCAATTTTTTTTTTTTTTTTTTTTTTTACATAGGGATTTAAATGGGGCATCTCATGAAGATTCAACTCACGATTCAGTAACAATGGATCTGTGGGACTAACTTAATAAAATCCCCTCTACCCAGGTGACGGGTAGCCGCTGCTAGTGGTAACATAAAACATTTGCAACTCATTTAGTTTTGTTAGCATTATATATATATATTATATATATATTATATATATATATATATATATATATAAGTCAGAATTATCCTGAAGAACCATTCGGGTGAAACCTAGGTAGATAGTGTGACTCTTGTAAGTAAAAGTAAAGTCGTCGGGGCGGCCTAATGTCGGTATCAGCCAATCAGCGAGGGAGTCTATCCCCTTTTCCAATAGCGCTAGACTAAGGAGATTGTTTTAGCATCTGAGGTGGAGCGCCACACCTACCACCAGCTCCTTACTTTACCGCACAGATCCCTGTGCTACTCATACGCTTAGTTGGCGAGGACCGGTATCGAACTAGGAACCTTGTGGTTTCTAGCCGAACCCTCTACCGACTGAGCTAGCGTTTTGAGCACTTTTTTCATATATATAACTTTGAAAACTCCTCCGGTGTTTTTTTCTTTTGGCCACTACATACGATACAGATGATTATTTTTAGAAAGTATGGAAGTGCTGGTCTTTTTTTTTTTCTTTTTTTTTTCCTAGATGTCAGCTTGAAAATTTTTTTATTTAGAAAGAGTTATTGGGAGGGGGGGTTCTACACTGGTAGAATTTAGAAGTAAAAAAAAAAATTAAATTAAAACAATATATTAATCCTAATGATCACACTTCTCAGAACTTCAAAATTAGATGCAGTTTAACGTCATATCCAGAACACTTAGACCCTCAGCCACCACCTTCTAGCACACATATGATAAGAGTTGTGGGTTTGTCATAAGGGCAATAGGGTTGGAACAATCATATAGGTGCTAGGGCTTGACACGACCAGCCAATTTATCAAAGGGGGACTTTCTGACCGTCCATGTAGCCTAAGTATGGGCAAAAGTAAAATATTGCAAGTTATGGACTGCTCAGCCACCAGGATTCTGTCCTTAAGCATCACGAGTTGCTACCTATAGGTGACCCCATTGGGGGTCTTTACTCCTCTGCCGAAGGGCAGTCATTGTATTCTACTACCCCAGCCAACATGGAAGGCTGTTGATATCAATCCCAAAGTGATCACATGAACCAGACACTTCACCCCACATAGCCTGCTAAAGAGTGGTAATCTGAACATTTGCTACATAAATGAGAGTAATCTCCTCTTGTTTGTTTCGCTTTGAGGAAGCCATATGTTTTGTTCAGCCATTTTCATTTCACTGTAAATATACACTGAAAATACAAATTTGTTTGAATCAATACAACTGCATGTTTTACACGAAAATATAAAAATATGTTCTTAATAACAATTAAGTTCATTTCAAATAATGCGCAAGCACATTTCATGATATTTTTGTGTTAAAACATGCAGTTGTATTGATTCAAACAAATTCGTATTTTCAATGTAGATTTACAGTGAAATGAAAATGGCTGACCAAAACAGACGGCTTCCTCAAAGTGAAACAATCAAGGGGAGATTACTCTCATTTATGTAGCTAATGTTCAGTTTACCTAAAGCGTTCCATTTCTCGACCCATTTGACCACATAACTATAACCCATTAATTTTATTACTACAGATCTTTTAAAAAGGAAATTTAAGTTTGATACAAAACAAAAAAAAAAAAACAAATTTAACTTACCGCACTGAAGAGTAACGCTCCCAATGAAGAATAAGCCAGTGTAGCATACTGAAAATGAGAAAATAATATAATATCTTAATAATGGAGATTCAGTCTATTTGTCTGTAACCAAAACTATGTCACTGCTTATGTCAGAATATTCAAAATCGTTAATACATAGAATAAACAACAACATTGTATTATATACACTCAAAAATTCAATATCAATATGAATAAAATAAATAAAAACTGTTTCTTATAATTCAACATTTGAATTATTTCCATTGTAATAATGACAATTTAAACAAACGATGAAATTAATTTAAAAATTGTATTATTACTTTAATATTTATGAAAAATCAATTTTTAATTTTTTTTTCCCCATACCCTTTTTTCAATAACAAGTGGTTAACTAAAAAGTTTACAAATAAATAAATACTGATGATTTTGTGTAAAATTTATGTGTAAATAAAACTTGAGTGTTGCATGTCATGGACTGCTTAGCCGCCAGCAAAAACTGGGTTCTTTAGCTATATAAATAATTTGAAGACATTACCCTTGTATGTTAGTCTAACAGTAAAAATGTGGTTGCATGATTTTTGTTATTGTAAGAATGCATAAATGATCTAACTTGGGCAAACACCATTCAGACATCCAAACTCATTATCTTGGGCAATTCCATGTCAAATCATCCAGAAAAAAAGTAAAATTGTCACCCACCCTCTGAAATTTTGTACAGGTGTGGACTGTGTTAAAGTTAGACATTCCCCAAAATTTGAGCTTCCAATTCCAAAAATGGCGTGTTATATACTGTATCAATTGACAGCTCTGGTGTGTAGTATACTGGATTAAAAACCAACACAGGTATACAAAAGAAAGCTGGACTTTATTTTCTTTCCCCGCTCGGCATGGATGAAAGGAGGTGTGAGTCGTGATAGTTGAATGATGGTGAAATGAACTGTAGTTATAACAAGTCTCTTCTTCGGAGAGTCAACGGAGTGACTGAACTTAGTGGCTACCAAATCTCAACTGCTGAACTCTCGGTCTAACCGTCACTTTTTCAATTTTTACCCAGCATGCTCTGGTCTATTCAATTTACACCGGAACTGTATGGCGTGACCTGCAATCCTAGATTTGTCACCAGTCAATAGGAAGTCCTTTATCATCCTGCTATTGTTGTTTTTCCGGACAGTTTGTTTGACCCGGTCAGCAGTAAGCCTTAGATCTTTATCACTCTTCCTCTTTCTTCTATCCAGACTTCTGTCTGGAACATCCTTTGTTTCTCAATTCCTTTGTCTTTTTGAATTTCTTTTCGCGCCAAAAGAATTGAAACAATAGTTAATCTGCAACAGGCGGAGTTATGTCGATTTTTAGCACTTCAAAATGTTCACGAAAAATGGCGACTTTTTGTAATCTATTTTTGTCTGCAAAATGAGTTTTAGAGCTTCCCTACTTCTAAAAATTGGTTTATAAAAGCATTTTTACCCAAGAAATCCAAAAATGCTATCAAAAATGTCTAAAAATCAACCAATTTTAAGTTATTGAGGATTGATTTTTTCATAACAAAATTATATCCCAATGTGGCACTGAATCTAAGAACTTGGAGAGATAAAAATCGACATAACTCCTCCAATTCTTGGAATTGGAAGCTCAAATTTTGGGGAATATCCAACTTTAACCTAGTCCACACCTGTGAAAAATTGAAGAGTGTGCGTGACATGGCCTGGAAGATTTAACATGGGATTACCCTCTTGTTTCTCAATTATCGATGATATAAGTCCCGTTTCAAAAATATGGGGTGAGTGGTGGGGCATACTTACTTTGTTTTGAATGATTGCACAAAGTATTCCAAAGCAAAACAGAACGATGACAAAGACGAACAGCATTCCTCCCCAAGCAGTGAAGTCCCACTGAAAATAAAGAAATTTTATTTTTTAAATATTGAAACTCAAAGAATTTCAGATTATGATAAAAAAAAAAAGTAGCATTTTATTGGAGATTTGAAGTAAATTACAATTATTTTACCTTTTATTATAGGCATGACAAGTTCATAAAAAAAATTCTTTTAGATTTAAGTTACAAAAAACAAAACTGTTTATTTTTTTTTCAAAAATTAAAATAAATAGATAAATAAAAAGATGTAGAGCAAAATGATATCTATCTTTTTTTGCAACAATCTAATTTAAAAAAAAAAAAAAAGTACATTACAAAGATAGTAAACATTTTAGCCCTTTGAACTCATAAGCCCACTATTTCAGACCGAGCCCTATTTTGCCATTACTATAAACCTAAAAGCAATGGCATAATTTTTTTTTTTTTTTTTTTTTTTTTTAAATCAACTAAATGAAGCTAACCTTTATTAATAGCAGAAACAATCCTAATAAGCCTATAAATGATACTTTTTAAAAAAAAATTTAAAAAAAAAGAAAAAAAAGAAAAAAAAAAAAAAAAAAAAAAAAAAGTCTGTCTAGATATAAGATTTAGATATTGTGTTTCCCTGAAAATAAGACCCCGCATGATTTTTCAGGATGATTCTAATATAAGCTCTCCCCTTAAAATAAGCCCTAGTTGAGAGCAGCAGACAGATGAAATAAATAAGCAATCACATCATATGATGCAAATACTCGACATCCTCCAAAAATAAACCCTAGTGTTATATTTTGGAGTGAAAATTAATATAAGTCGTATTTTCAGGGAAACACTGTAGTAATACATGATATGCATAAATAAATTAAAAATGTCCAACTTACTTTTGTTTGAAATGCAAAAATTGTTAAAGAAGCTGCAACCACCTGAAATTAAAGAAGAAAAAAAAATATTAAACAAAAATTTAAACATCTATAATGATAGAGTACGTATTTATTTGGATCCCCAAAATGTGACACTAGGTTGATTTAATTTGGAGTTAGAACATAAAATTGACTCCAACTCCTCTATTTTTGCCGACTCCAACTCCTCTTTATGTAATTAAGTGAATATGGCCTACAAATCTCAAAGCCAATGAAGAAGGTCCAACTTTAGGAGGCCTATATCATTATAACTGGTTCATATGGAGGTTAATGTTTATCGACGTAGGAAATAGACATGATTAGACAAGTTCAAATCCTGGACAAGGTTGTTTGCATTTCACATAGCACTAAAACCCTTTGGAAAGGTTTGAATTCAACTATTCTCCTTCCAGCTATGGATAAATAGGGCAGACTGGGCTCTTTAACTCGGTTAGACAACCAAGTCTAGGAAAAAGAAAACTGAATTCAAACATGTTAAATTCCAATTAAGAAATTGACCTTGTATCACATATTGCTCAGGTGCAGGGGTTGGTGTGGTGTATATATATATATATATATATATATCATTATAACAAAAAAAATAAAGATACTGTGGCTTTAAATTCAACTGCAGTCAGAATCTGTATAATTTTACCAACTGACTCCAGTGACCCCTTAATTGTTTCCAACCGACTCCATAGCCCTATACCCCACAGTAATTGAAACTCTTACAGAACAGTTATTTACTAAACACAGTGAAAGGGACCAGGAGTGACAAATTTACCTGATGCAAAAAGACAACAATGTCTCGTTTGATTTGTTTTATGGCATATCAACTTCAGTGGTCATTTAATGCCAATAAGGTTTTGAAATAAATTCATTCTTAATGGATACTCAATTTTTTTATATAAACACATTTTTCTATCTAACCCTTAGATAGGATCCTAATAGGTACTACCACTCCAAGTCAGAGTGGACCAGGGAGCAATGGTGATGAAGGGGTGCTCCACATTCTCCAGAACTGAAACCTCACCATCAGATAGATTTTTTACGTCATACCCAGGACTTGTAGACCCTCAGCCACCACCTTCTAGTACCCATATGATAAAAAGGGTTGGGGCTTGCCATAAGGGCAATAAGGTTAGGGCAATCATATCGATGCTAGGGCTTGACGTGACCAGCCGATTGATCAGATGGGGCTTCTCCAAGCGTCCATCTAGCCCAAGTAAGGACCAAAGTGGAGTATTGCATGTCATGGACTCCTCAGCCACCTGGGTTCTATCTTTAAGCATCATGGGTCACCATATTCGGTGTATTCTAACACCCCAGTCGACAGGGTGGTGTCTCTTCTACCCAGTTGGAGCCGCCATTTGCAATTCACTCAGAGTACTGAATTCTTTTAAAGTAAAAAGTAAATACTGCTACCAACAAATCTAGTCATATTGTACAGTTACTTTCCTTAAAAAAATTTTTTAAAAAAATAAAATTTTTAAATTAAAAAAAAAAAAAAAAAAAAAAAAAATTAGTTTTGTTATTCTTACCGCAGTTATACCAACAGCAATTAGTACAGCATCTTGATTGTAGTTGCTGAAATATAGAAAAGGAAAAAAAAAGTTTTAAATCACATTTTTTTTAAATTGATTTTTTTTATTTATAAGAAGAAATAAAAAAACGTCTTAACAAAAATGTCTAAAATAAATCCAAAATAAATGTCTCATTCAGTTTTAATTATACATAAAGCAAAATTTAAAATTTGCTAATAAACAAGAAATCAATGAATTTTATTTACCTGGAGATTGCTCCCAACAGAAATCCTTCACAAAGCGTCTAAAATTGGGAAAAGGAAGAAAAAAAAAAAAAAAAGATTATACAAAAATATCATTTAAATAAAAAAATTATCAACAGAGTGTGCTGAAAATTAGCATGAGTACTGATTTAAGTTTTAAATATGAAAATTACAATGAAAAATCTTTTTTTTAAATTTTAAAAATTGACTTAGTCTAATAATATAGCCAATCCTTGCTCAAATGATCCCAAATTTTAACAAAGTGGGTAAAAACTAAGTTTAAGGTTTTAATTTTTTCCCCAGGGGGAACGATGACATTCACAAGCAATGAAAAGGCATTTTGTGTGTTAGAATACAATCAAACAAGAGTGTGAGGCTTTAAGAAATCTGTTATAGATTTTATATATTTGAGCATCTTGTTAAAATTGATAAATATTTTATTAATCATCATGAAGCCTATTTAATTTTGTTTGCTCAGGACTTGTAATTACTTAGATATTCACTTTTCAAATGATGTCAATTTTTTTCAGGACACCCTGTATTTTATCAAGATGATAGATTTTAATGGCATGTCAACCAGTCTAGGATTATTTTATGCCTAGAGGTTAGGGAATCATGTTCATTTATACTTACATTTTTTTCTAAGATTTGTAATGATAAAACCATTTGTTATAAATCTGAGATTAGTATGTCATTTTTTTGTAGCCATAAAAACTCTGCAGGGTGGCCTAAAGTCAGTGTCAGCCAGACATCGAGGGAGTATTCTCTTTTCACTAGAGATAGTTTTTGGCCTCCCAGGTGGAGTGCCACACCTACCATCAGCTCCTCACTTTACTACACATATCTGTGCTACTCATACATTGAGTTGGCGAGGGCTGGTATTGAACCCAGAACCTTGTGGTTCCTAGTCGGACGCTCTATCAACTGAGCCAAAAATGCAGCTATCTAATACTAAAAAAGTGTACATATTGAGTAACTGCAATAAACTTTAATTATTTCTCTACAAAATCTTGAGTATTTTTTTTTAAATTACTTTTAACTATTTTTTGGTAGACCCCCTGTAAAATAAAAGATATGGTTGGATACTATTTGTCTGATTTTTTGTCATGAGACTTGATAATTTGTATTATTTGGATTTTTCAGACTGTTGTCCTCATCTTCATTGTAATATACACAATGTTTCGGCCAATGTGCCCTCTGGCCTTCTTCAGGTGTTTCTGTCAAACTTGGAAACCTTCTTGTCATAATTGGAAGCCTTAACAAAACTTCGAACTGAACCTTTACTTAATCCACCAGGGTCGACCGTTTTTTTTTTTGCCAACCATGACAATGTACAAGTGTTAAGCTATTTTAAGTATTCTATGTTATTGTCCTTGGCCAGGTTTGAACCTGCAACCTAGAGATGATTGTCAATTAGAATTTTATGAACTCAAATCTTATCTCCGTCACACCATGTGTCCAGTTAGACACATGCCACAACAGATATAAGTGTTCCGAGTTTGAAGCAAATGTTCTCAAGCTCGACAAGAAACACTTGAAGGTCGTCCGAAATGTTGTGTATATAACAATAAAGATGAAGATGGCAGTCCGAAAAATACAACCAAATGATTGGATAATTTTATTTTATCTATTTTTTTTTTTTTTTTTAGTAGGTAGGTATGTAAAAGAATTTTTAAAAAATAATAAATAAATAAATAAATAAATAAAACTGATACATTTATTTTTGTATCAAAAACATGTAAACAATGACTCTTCCTACTCAAACATAATACACGTTTATTGGTTGAAGGAGGTCACATCAGCCGAAACATTGTGTATATAACAATAAAGATGAGGACAGCAGTCCGAAAATCCAAATAATACAAATGACCGGATAATCTAATTTTTTGGAGGGTGGTAGGTATTTAAAATATTAAAAAAAAAAAAAAAAAAAAAAAAGTGGTACACTTATTTTTGTATCAAAACCATATGTAAACAATGACAATTCCTACTGAAACATAATATAAGTTTATTGGTTGAAAGAAAGATCAGGTTAATGTGCATAGTGTCATTGTTTCCAATTAATGTTATTAGGCTGGGCAAAAAAAGTGTGTTGTGTTTATCATTAGATCACATTAAAGTGTGACAGCTGTTATATCAGTATGCATTTCTGGTATTAAAAAAAAAAAAAAAAAAAAAAAAAAAAATTTTTCAAATTGAAGATGAAGAAAATAATTTCTGACTTTGTTTTATTTGGTGGTGGTGGTTGGTAGGGGTGATATGACTTAATCACAAAAATAGATATGTGGAGTTTCCAGAGAAACTATTAACATGCATAGTCAAAAGTTGTTTCATCTTTTTGTTTTTAATTTTATGCTGTTCAACAATTGTTTGACAATTTTATAAACATTCTTAAAAAAATTCAATTCTACAATTTAAATTTTATTCTATTTTCTATTTTAATTTTATTTAAATACTGTTTATACTTAGATTTTCTATTTCAGGTTGCATATGTAATTACTGCATCATGTCACAGACAAAAAGAATCGTTAGAAGTTTCCGAATTTCAATGAAGTCATATTGTGGGTCAATATAAAAGGCAGGCTTAGTCAACACAAAATATCAGAAAACTTTTCAATCCCGCTTTCTACTGTTAATAGGGTGATTGTAAAATTTAAGAGAGGGTAAGGAATACACAGCATTTCCGTAAGGCCGTCCAGGGTCCTTTGACAGAACCCTGTGTTTTGTTAAGAGAAATGTTGAGAATATTTGTTATTGTAAGGCCTCTGACAGCAAAAAATGGGTTATTTCCTATAAGTCTAATAAACAAAGGGAACCACTCTTGACTGATAGATTATTTATTTTCCCATTAAACTAACCCTAAACCCCGTCTTTTTTCCTAGTAGATCAATAAATAAATAAATAATTTATCAGTCAAGAGTGGTTCCCCTTTATTTCCTATAAGTCTAACAAACAATCAAAAAAATGTTTATGTCAGGTACCTTCACAAACTAAGCTACTATGACAGAGCTGCAAAGAAGAAACCACTTCTTAATCCAACCAATATCAATTGGTAGAAAGATTGGGCTTGTGAAATGGTTAATAGACCTATGGCATTTTGGAATACTGTAATATTCTCTGGTGAGTCACAATTTGCTTTATTTTCAAACAGTGTTAGAATGTGGGTCTGGAGATGTGCATAATAAAAAGTAGGACAGAGAGTAAAACAAACAAATGTAACAAATTGGATGAGAATATTAGTCTAAGTACATCAGTATATAATAATATCCACCAATGTACTTCAATATATCCAAATTTAGAAATTAAAAAAATCAGACAGCCTTTTTAAAAAAAATAAATAAATGCACCTTAAATACAGACAGCCTTTTAAAAAAAAAAAAAATAAATGCACCTTAAATACAGAGCCTTTTTAAAATAAAAAAAAATGCACCTTAAATACAGACATTTTTTTTTTTTTTTTTTTTTTTTAATTAATTAACCTTAAAAATACAGACAGCTTTTGAAATGCAACTTAAAGACAGTTCTTAAAATATGTTTTAAATTTTAGAAGTTTGTAAAAAAATAAAAAAATAAAAAAAATAAAAAAAAGAATGAAAGAAAATTAAAAATAAATAAATCTTATAATGGAGATTGTGGGTTTGTCTGTCTGTAACCGAAACTATATTACTACTCAAGTCACAATTCCTTTAGTTATTTACATCATATTCTCCATGATTTTATTTTTAATTTAAACTTCAATTATTAATAAAATTGTTTTACATCATTAATACTGTTGACTATATCTACATACTTATAACATGCAATTGTATTTATATATACAACAAAATAGCAGTTTACAATGTGAATGGGAAGGCTAATTTGCATATTGATCTTAAAAATTTGATTTTAATAAATATTAATATGCTTAGTATTATTGATTTCTAATTGTTTGGTTTTATCTTATTGAATATGAGCAAAAATCTCGGGGATAAATCTTAAAAGAAATCCATTAACAAGAAGAAATAACTGTAAATTTATTCTTTACTTCTTATATTAACTAAAGAGTTAAATTAGGAAAATTTACCAATGAAAGACGGGAGTAATGGAAAATGATGGAAGAGTTAGTTTCAAAGTTGTTCTATTTTTCAATCATACCCCCTCTGTTCCAAATCTTTTTATCTGCATTCTTATTCAGTTTCATTAGCCTTTCTAATTTAACATATTTTATTATATTAAAACTTAAATACTTGCACCCGGAGGGTGCATATATTTGCTAGTCTTATTATAATGGAGATAGTGTGTTTTTCTGTCTGTAACCGAAACTATATCACTACTCAAGTCATAATTCCCTTAGTTATTGACATCACATTCTCCATGATTTTATTTTTATTTAAACCTCAATTATTAATAAAATTGTTTTACATTATTAAAACTGTTGACCATATCTACATAATGATAACATGCAATTATATTTATATATACAACAAAATAGCGGTTTACATTGTGAATGGGAAGGCTAATTTGCAGTGGGTGCATATATTTGCTAGTAAAAATAATAAAGATTAATATACATAACATTTTGAAAAATACTTACAAATGCCACGAGTACAACAAAGTTGACCGGGAATTGACGTCGTACATCTGGACAGCAAGCCAACACGATAAGTGTGACCATCATTACAACACTAAATAATAGAAATAACATTTTATATTTTATTTTCAAATACATTTTCATATTTTTATTTGTAATAAAACTTTAAAAATTACACATAAATTTAAAAGGCTTATCAGTACATCCTCCTTGATTAATTCAAAATTTATTTATTTAATTGATTATTACAAATTATTACCAACAAGAATTGCCCAGGAAAAAATAAGCTTAACTATAATAACAGAGAATATATACTTTAATATATTTATGGGTGCCCCATTATTGTGTAATGGTTGGTTGGTTGGATTTTACAGCAAATCAACCCTTGTTGGGATATTTTATACTAAAGATGTTTTGTTTTATTCATTCTTGATAGATATTCAATGTTTTTTTAAACATTATTCTAAACTCATGTTTTTTTCTATTTAACTCATTGTTGAGATTTTTTTTATATATATGGTGTGTGCCAGATGCCCACTCTTATTTATAGACTTGGCGATAATCATGTGACCATATTCTTGGCCAATCACTGTCAGTACTCTGCTGCTGATATTGATACCGGCTGTTCTGGTCATACCTACTCATAACTGCTTGAACCTTCGTGGATGACGGAACATAGGATTATATCACTGGACCTTTGACACTACGTAGGATTACATAACTCAGGACTTACCAAAGGATTCTATAGCTCAGAACTTACTTTAAGTCCTTTACAACTGGCCAAGGATGGCGGTCAAAACTTAACACTCATAAAAGGGATCCTGAAAGGTACCACCACTCCAGGTCAGGGTGGACCTGGTAGTAATGGTGATGAAGGGGTACTCCACACTCTCCAAAGCTCCAGAATTGGAACTTCACAGTTAGATGCAGTTTAACACCATACCAGGACACTAAGACCCACTGCCTTCTAGCACATATAATAAAAAGGGTTGGGGGCTTGCCATTAGGGAAATAGAGGCAGGACAATCATGTAGGTGCTAGGGCTTGACATGACTGGCTGATTGATCAGATAGACCTCTCCGATCACCTGTCTAGCCTAAGTAAGGCCAAAGCAGAGATTTGCACGTCATGGACTGCTCATCCACCAGGATTCATCCTGGGTTGGCACCCACTGCCAACAAGTGGCCCCATTGGAGCACAGGTCTTACCCTTCTGCAGAGATGCAGTCGGTGTATTCTACAGCCCCAGCTGACAAGGGTTCAGTAAATATAGATAATCAGAATTGTATACCAAATATCTAAATCACAAGAGATACTTACAGAGCCAGATACCACAACCATGGATTTCTTTGAGAATATAATTTCACAGATTCACTGAAAAATAAAAAAAAAAAGGAAAAATATTTTATACAGGTGGGCCAAAAGTGGGGTTACAGTTAACACTTAAACATTTTACCTTTATTAGAAATTTAGACATTTATTTATGTATATTTACATATATTATATTTACATATTAGACATTTTACATTGAACATTTATGAAATTGGGTGTAGGTGCTTCCCCCAAGACGCCGTGAAACTTTTTTTTTTTTTTACCTGCCACCCAACACAAAGAATTGTCAAGAGGTCCCTTGGGGAAAATGGAGACAATCTTGACAGGTGTGACATATCTACAGAAAATGAGGTCAATATATACATAGGAAAGGCACGGACTACGATAGAAAGATTATCCATCATACGGAAATTTGATCTCTCTGATAAGATAAAAGCGAGAATTCTTCCAAACTGGTTTTTTCTCTTAAAAGTGTGCGCTATTCAACGTGATTTATTTCATTGTTATAATGAAGAAATTAATAGAAAAAAAAATTTTTTTCTCTAGTTTAGGCTATTCTTAATAGAAGAAAAAAAAAAAAAAAAAAAAAAAAAAAAAAAAAATCAATTTAATTTTAAAATTTTTTATAAAAGTTTAAAGAAAGGGGGAAGATGCTATAGTACCAATATGGGTAATCTGAACATTAACTACATAAATGAGAGTAAACTCCTTGCTTATTTCATTTTGAGGAAGGCATATGTTTTGGTGGCCATTTAAATTTCACCGTAATTAATACAACTGCATGTTTTAACACGAAAATATCATAAAATATTGTTCTTAATAACAATTAAGTTCATTTCAAATAATGCGCAAGCACAATTAAGTACACATTTTATGATATTTTCATGTTAAAACATGCAGTTGTATCAATTCGAACAAATTCATATTTTCAGTGTAGATTTATGGTGAAATGAAAATGGCCAACCAAAATATATGGCTTCCTCAAAGTGAAATAAAAAGGGGAGATCCCTCTCATTTATGTAGCTAATGTTCAGATTACCCAAAAATGTTGTCCATAATGAAAAAAATTTTTTTTTTTTTTTTTTTAAGATACACAAGTCAGCTCAAAGTCTGAGGCTTGTAGCATAATGGTTATTGTCTTAGGGAACCAGGTTCAAATCCTGGACTAGGCTGTTTGTGTTTCACTTTAATGCTATAATGCCCCTGAGAAGCATAGAGATACAAAATTCATTTCCGTAGCACTTGGAACCCTAAATCCAACCTTAGTTTGTAGTCGTCAGAGTTAATCTAATTGGGGATCCCATGCAATTAAAAGACAGGCAACCAGTCTAGGAAAAGGGGGAAAAAAATGAATTCGAAACCAAGGGTCATGGGGCTAACAACTCTACTCCATAAAAAAACCTACTTGCTACAAAATTACAGCACCACAGATATGGGTGGCTGCAGCCCTATGCACCCTCAAGGAGGGCAGGACATTTATATTACAGTCAGCTCAGTAAAGAAATATGACAACTCTTCTATATATTTAATAAGTCTTAAAATTAAATACAATTGAGGATATAAAATATCAGACAAAAAGGAGTTGCTTTTATCTGGATTTTGGGAGGCTTCATATGAGATGATTTTTAAAACTGAAGGCTCAAAAATTGGTGCAAGTTAGATTTGGTTTGTTTTACGGCATATCAACCTCAGTGGGTCATTTAATGCCGACAAAGTTGTGAAATAAATTTATTCTTAATGGATAATCAATTTTGTTTATAAACTCATGTTTTTCTATTTAACCCATAGATAGGACCCTATTAAGTACTACCACTCCGGGCCAGAGTGGACCACCGCCTTTCTAGCACATATATGATAAAAAGGGTTGGGGCTTGCCGTAACGGCAATAGGGTTGGGGCAATCATATAGGTGCTAGGGCTTGACATGCCAGATTGATTGGAGGGACTTCTCAGACAGCTTATCTAGCCTAAGATAGGGTCTAAGTGGAGTGTTGCATATCATGGACAGCTCATCCACCAGGATTCTGTCCTTAAGCATCACGGGTCGCCACCCACGGCCAACAGGTGGCCCCATTGGGGGATTCTAACCCCTCTGCAGAGGTGCAGTTGGTGTATTCTAAAGCCCCAGCCGACAGGGCTGGTGCAGGTTAGAAATCTGAATTTTGGTTCAGTACTTATACCAATACCCAACTTTCCTTGGGTAAATATTTGATATTGAAAAAAAGTTGAAAATCGACCTACCCTAGTACACAAATATTTTGTAGCCAAGCCAATTCTCAATATCAAGTTTTACATTTATATAATTGTAAAGGTCACTAAATTGACCTGTTAGCTATACATTATTTTTATATAGGTATTTTTTACTTACCTATTTAACTATCACCACAATATCTAGCCCTTAGAATAATTCAGTTGACTTCATATATCCCTGTTGACCAATCAGTTTAGCTCAGTCGGTAGAGCATCCACTTAGGAATCACAAGGTTACTGGTTTGATACCGCCCCTCGCCAACTTGGTGTATGAGTAGCACAGAGATCTGTGTGGTAAAGTGAGGAGCCGATGGTAGGTGTAGCGCTCCACCTCAGATGCAAAAAACAATCTCCTGAGTCTACCAAAAGGGGATAGATTTCGTCGATGTCTGGCTAATAAACACTAAAATAATCTCCTTGGTCTAGCACTAGTGAAAAGGGGATAGACTCCATGATGTCTGGCTGATAACAACATCAGACTGCATCACCAACCTTACAAGACTGAAAGAGGAAATGGGTAAGTAAGTCCATATACCATTTCTCCTCTTTTCACTGTAATATCTACAGTATGAAGTGAAACTTATGCATGATATATTTTAAGTCGAAAGAGGCTGCACAGATCCCAGTCCACTATCTTGGCAGTCCCGCAGTGAGTCCAGGAGCAGGGGAAAGTCCGACAACTGGGCTGCCTAGCTGTTGCAGGGTGCTGTCTCAGGTGAAGAAATGTAACATCACACCTTCAAGCATGGAAGATCTGGCCTCCAACAGACAGGGTTGACAAGACATCTGCCACACAGGAGCTAAGCAACTCAATAATGAGAAACAGTACTGCAGAGCGGCAACTTCTTCATCATCATGAACAACCAAATGTAGATGTGAATTTCCCTGCAATGTGTGTGACCGCATCTGCAAGTCTAGAATTGGACTAATGAGCCACTATAGGGTCCACAAAGATATGGAGTGATGTCATAGTCGTCTGTGATGGACTTCCAAAAGAAAAGAAAATCTACAGTAATACAATTTTAAAGTTACTTACACATAGAGAAAAAGTGCTATAATTCCCACTGTAGTCAGGAGCTGGAGCATAAGAATGCCATAGACTTTGCGAATAAAACCTGAAATTATAATTTGAATAACAAATAAAAAACAAATTAACATCACTTTTCTTCATTACAATAAAGTTTAATAGGAAATTAACATTTACAAACTGAATTTTATTCAAAAGTAGAAAGAACTATCTTATTACATTCAATTCCAAAAGAAAGAAATAACTGTCTGACATTCACACACAAAAAGAAAAAAAAAAAAATTCAGAAATATCTTTAGAGATATCATTCAATGTCATACTCCTACCAGTGTGCAAGTGTGGGCTGAAAAGTTCATAGACTGACCAAGATACTAGGGCTGGAGTCAGAGTCAGAAGCAATTAAGGGATCACTGGAGTCTGAAAAACTATACAGATTCCAGTTGAATTTACACTTTATATGGCCCTAGTTTAGTCTGTAAAGTTATATAGTGCACAATCACTTAATTACATAAAGAGAAGCCAGAGTTGGAGGTGCCAAAAATAGAGGAGTCAGAGTCAAAGGTTTTGTGTTCTGACTCCACAGCCCTGCAAGATACTCTGATGGAATGTGACCAAATGAGGTCTATTTTTCAACAGTCTCTTTTGTGGTCCACACCCTTCTTCCATCAGTATTGCAGTGCTTGTATCCCATTGGCAAAAAAAAAAAAAAAAAAAAAAAAAAAAACAATGTCAGATATGATATCATCATATGAACTTTTCAGCCCTACCCTCGTATAATTTATGCTAATCATACTTGTCATGTGGGATTTGGTATTTTACATACCAACATAAATATATAAAAAGGTCAAAACTGGTGCTTTTTAGAGTTCACATTTTTTTCACCACAATCTGTCAGGATTGCAGATAATGATAGATACATTAAGAAAGAACCATACAAAATATACAATACTTTGGATACTGTGTTTCAGATTCTCCCTCCCCCCTCCATATACTGTAATACCTCACCCTATATCACCAATTGGTTCTAGTCAAAATAGCCATTATTTAGATACAATTATCTGACCTAGGCTAGTTATTTTTTTATGTTAGCCAATGTAATCAATAAATGTTGGTAAATTATGAAGCCTACTGGTAGCTTAGCCTAGTCTTTTTTTATGTTAACCTACATAATCAGTCTCAGTTGGTAGAGCACTTGCCTAGGAATCACAAGGTTCCTGGTTCGATACCGGCCCTCGCAACTCAGCGTATGAGTAGCACAAGGATCTGTGCAGTAAAGTGAGGAGCCTATGGTGGGTGTAGCGCTCCACCTCAGATGCAAAAAACAATCTCCTTGGTCTACTAAAAGGGGATAGATTTCCTCAATGTCTGGCCGACACAGACATTAGGCCACCCCATCGACTTTACTTATAAGCATAAACAATACAACCCAGAATTAACAGTACCATACAGTATGAATGATACAACTATTTTTACAGATGTAAATATAATATTTTATATAGCTTTTAAGATTTCAATATTTTTGAAAAGCGACACATCTAGATATTATAATATCTTTATATAGCTTTTAAGATTTCAATATTTTTGAAAACAATGTATCTTCAAAAATCACCTAAGCCGAAACGCTGTAAATAGAGGTATAACTATATTATAAAAATATTTTTTTTAATTATTTTTGATAGATATTGCCTGAGGGGTTGGGAGTTAATTCAATGTCAGAGAGTTTGTACCCTAAGTAAGTAAAAATCAAATTTATTAGAGTAAAAAATCAAATTTGAAATGGAAACTTATTTCTGATAACTTTGAATATATATTAAATAAAACAAACTATATGTAAATATATATAAACATCTAAGTTTGCATGCTCAAATTTTGAGTATTTATTCTATTTTATGATGATTTTTGGTAATGTGACATAAGCAGTGACGTAGTTTCAGTTACAGAAAAATAGAGACCTAATTTCCATTATTAATAGATTTTTAAAACAAAATTAAAAAAAAAAAAAAAAAAAAAAAAAAAAGGAAACAGACCAAGGAGTCAGGAGTGAAATGACAGTTCTTTTTACATACAAAATAGAAAAAAGATTACTGTAAAATTAAGTTTTATATATGTCTGCAAAATCGCTGGTGAAATGTAACAAAATAAATAAGTTGTACCAAGATTAAAATGATACAGGAAATTTTTTTTTTTTAAGGGGGGGGGGAAGGTGAAAATTTTTTCTACATTTCAACTTTGCAAGTTTTTTGCTTCTCCTTAGTCAATATTGGGGTGTCCCAAAGTCATGCACCATACTGGTTTCAAAGAAAAAAAAAAAAAAAAAAAAAAAAAAATATTATATTATATATATATATATATATATATATATATATATATATATATATATATATAGAAGAGTGGAGGGGTTAATCATTAAAATGTTTTTTGAAAACTAGGATGGTGCGTAACTTCTGGGACACTGTATATCAGAAGAAAAAAAAATTTTTTTTTAATAAAAGAAAAAAAAAAAAAAAAAAAAAAAAAAAAAAAAAAAATTAATTTCCTTATCTACATCTAGCATCAAGAATGTTTTATTCTATGATTAGGTTTTTTTTTTTTAAATGCACAGACTTAGAATTTTTTTAATAAACACATTCAATTAATAAAGAAAAATACTTACCAAGACGAATGCTCTTTTCACTGAATTCAAAATTATATCCAGTGTATGTGGATTCAGATACTGTGCCCGACTCTGCTTCATACATTTTGAAGATTTTTTAACTCAGCTCCTGAAGAAAAAATAAAAATGGGGATATTAAAATATATGACAGAATGTGGCAAAACTTGTGGGCTTGGTCCCAAGAATCCCTACCCTGCGCCAGTACCTTACCATTACCACCAAAGGAGGAACCAGGAGGAATAATGTGACAGTGATTAAGAGGGCTGGGGGTTACTTTTAGCCTTGCCCATCTATATGGGAACTTCATTAACCTGACCATGTGTCACATATACTAAAAAAAAAAAAAAAAAAAAAAAAAAAAAAATCAAACGCTGTTAAAGTTATGGATAGCCTTGTTTAGTCCATGTGATATCACAGAGCTACCATTATCATAAAAAATAAATAAATAAATAAAAATAAATAAATAGATTGGTTGGTTGGATTTTACAGCATATCAACCCTTGTTGGGGTTATTTTTGCCAAAGACGTTCTGTTTTATTCATTCTTGATGGGTAGTCAATTTTTTTTTTTTTTTTTTTTTTAAAACATCTTTTTAAAACTCATGACCTAACAGGTACTACCACTCCAGGTCAGTGAACTTGAGAATAATGGTGATGAAGGGGCACTCCACATTCCTCAGAGCTCAAGAATTGGAACTTCATCATATAGAGTTTAACGTCATGCCCACACATTAAAACCCCTAGCCACCACCTTCTCGCACATACATGATAAAAAAGGGTTGGGACAATCACATAGGACCAGCCGATGGATCGGATGGGGGGGGGGCTCTCTGACTGCCAATCTAATCTAAGTAATGGGCAAAAGTGGAGTGTTGCATATCATAGACTGCTCAGCCACCAGGGTTCCATCCTTAAACATCATGGGCAGCCACCAGGCAGACCCATTGAGGTTGGGATCTTACCCCTCTGCAGGAGGTGCAGTTGATATATTCTACAACCTCAATCGACAGGGTTGGCCGTTAAAGTTATAGGCAGCCATCAAATGTGTGGTTGAGTAGATCTACCCACACAGTAACTCAAGCACCTTGTTTAGTCCATGCTATATCACACAGCTACCATTATCTTAAAAACGAGGTGGGGGGTGGGGGCAAATATTTATGTAGCCATGTGGTAGTATCATTAGCAGCTCACCTACTAAATGACCTTTATACCATGTATTTATTTTTAACTAGAAGCGGCTACCCGGCATTGCCTGGGTAGAGGAGGGGGGGGTAAATAGGTAGTCACGCGGATCCGTTATTGTTGAATCACAAGTTGAATCCTCGCAGGATGCCCCATTAAAATCCCTATGTAAAAAAAAGGATCTTGCATTGATCCAGACACTCTGAAAAGAAAAATTGATGTCTCCTATTTAAAATACCTAATACAAAAATATCCAAGCTTTTATCATTTAAATTTTATTTTTCGAATATCTTCACGAATATAAATCAAATCTTCATTATTTTTGCTCAAAAAGCAAGATCTGGTGATAGTGAATGTGTATATATATATTTACTTTGTCATAAATGGTTTTATTTTCTTAGTTTCCTCCAGACATATATACATATACATTGCCTTCATATATGGATAGATTAACCACAAATCTTGGATGCGGCACCCCACAAAAAAGCAGCTGTACAGCCACTTGACTCTGCAGCGATTGTCTTCCCTTGTTGGGATGAGGTTTAGATTGAAAAAGAGTTATCTTCCCTTGCCACCAGGATTTGCCACTAGAGGGCATTACAACTTGGCTATTTAAACTCAGCTCGGGAAAACTCATCTGGGATCTCCTAGATTTGGCTAATTTAGACATTGGTTTAGCTCAGTCAGTAGAGCATCCGCCTAGGAACCACAAGGTTCTGGGTTTGATGCCAGCGCATGAGTAGCACAGGGATCTTTATAGTGAGGAGGTGATGGTAAGTGTGGCACTCCACAAACAAACAAAAAATCTCCCTGGTCTACCACTAGTGAAAAGGGGATAGACATCCTCGCTGTCTAACTGATACCGACATTAGGCCACCCGGTCTACTTTTTACTTTGTGGCAAAACAGCACTAGAAATATCGCAAAAAAAAATTATTAGTTAACTAGCTTAAAAGCCACCTATTGAGCAGCAAATAAGCTAGTTAGTGAATATTAATAATTCCTCACATCAGAGATTAAGACAAAACTTAAAATTCTTTGTATTATTCAGACTATTGTCCTTATTTTATTGTTATCTACACAACGTTTCAGCCGATGTGTCCTCTGGCCTTCTTCAGATATTTCTTGTCAGACTCGGGAACCTTCTTGTCAGACTCGGGAACCTTCACAGAACTTTGAACCTTTATTCAATCCACTGGGGGTATACTGGTCTCATTCCACTAACCATAGCTGGGTACAAGTCTTAAGCCGTGTTAATTATTATTCTATGTTACTGCTGCCCCTGACCAAGTTTGAACCTGCAGTCTAGAGATAACTGTCAGAACTGTCTTATCCAATGCCTATATTCACTACACTAAATAGGAAGCGCGTGGTGTAATGGTTAAAGTCATGGGAAATGGACTCGTCACCCAGAGTTCAAATCCTGGACATGGTAATTGCATTTCATTTAGCGCTAATTCCCTTGGGAAAGGTATGAATCCTAATCTCCCTCCAGCTATGGATAAATAGTAGGGCAGACTGGACACTTTAACCTTGGTCAGGCAACCGGTCTAGGAGAAGGAAAACTGAATTAAAACCTGTTGAACTCCGCTTAAGAAATTGACCTTGTGTCACATCCTGCTCGTGCGGAGGGGTCGGTAAATATATATATATTCACTACACTATTTGTCCAATTGGACAAGAAATACCTGAAGAAGGCTGGAGGGCACATTGGCTGAAACGTACAGATAACAATAAAGATGAGGACAATAGACCAAATAATACAAATACTTCTCTTTTATAGTGAAATTTGGATAATTTAGACATTTTATGCAGCAAAACATCACTAGAAATATCTCAACAAAAATTAGTTAATTAGCTTAAAAGCCGCCCTATTGGGCGGAAATTAAGCCAATTAGAAAATGTTAATTCCTCATATCAGAGATTAAGACAAAACTAAGTTCTTTTATGGATGTTTTAATAATATAAATTGAATAACTTTGATAGAATTTCTATCGTAGGTTTTTTTTTTTTTTTTTTTTTTTATTGTTAATTGTGCTTCTGTTGTTGACCGTTTTCTCTTAGCTATTATCATATAATAAATACTATGTTGTCAAGTCACATGTTTCCTTTGTGTCTAAAATCATGTGATCTGCTAAGAGGGTAGCTTTACATTTTTGCATAGAGCTGACAAAATATGTCATACAAAATATGTACTTTATATATTAAGTTTTATCTAAAGTGATATTAGTTTTATCTTGGTTTTTGTAAAAAAAATATTTTCTTACAATTAGTTATACTAGAAAAAAAAATGTGTGCATCTATTGATCATTAAATAATTATTTTGAATATTTTATACAAAATCATAGGTATTTATTTATTAGTAAACTTTTTAGTTAACCTTTTGTTACTGAACAAACAAAAAAAAAAAGAAAAAAAAAGGGGGGGGAATAAAAATTTTTTTTTTTAATTCATTATATATATATATATATATAAATACCGGACATGTGTTTTAAAAAACAAACTGGACCATTTGATGTTGAAAACTCAAAGTCTACGTATTAAGGATTTTGAATATAAATTAAATACTCATTGATAAACTTGCACAATTCCTGAGGGTATTGTGATGTAAGCACTGATGTAGTTTTGGTTACAAACAGAGAGACAAATCTCCATTATTAATGATTTTAAAAAATTAAAAAAAAAAATAAAAATGCCCTCTGGGTGGTGTAAGAAATTCATTTTTGAAAGATATTTCCTGAGGGGGGTGGAAGTTAAAAATTCAATGTCAGAGGGTTTGTATCATAAGTGAAATCTTCAAATTTATTAAAGGAGTAAAAGAAAAGAAAACAATTAGAAATAGAAACTTAGTCCTGTCTCCCTCAAATAAAATGTTGTGTGCATCTATTAATTCAATAATTATTTTGAATATTTTACATATAAATTTTACCCAATTTGTAAACTTTAGTTAATTTTTTGTTACTGAAAAAAAAAAAATAAATAAATAAAATAAAAAAAGGTGAGATTAAAAATTAATTTTTTTAAACTGATTACTGGGTTGTTCTTTATTCTATGTATTGACGATTTTCAGTAATGAGACGTAAGCAGTGACATAGTTTCGGTTACAGACAAATGGAGATCAAATCTCCATTATTAATAGATAGAAGAAAAAAAAAAAACATTTATATAGAAAAAAAATTGTGTATCCTCGAGTAAAAAAAAATATTTTTTTACATTTAACATGAAAAATATATTAAAACCCAAATCAACATTTTTAAAGCCTTTTGGGAGGAGGTATTGTTTGCAGGTTAGTCAGTTGGTTGCATTTTACATGTCAACCCTTGTTGGGTTATTTTATGCCAAAGACTGTTTTATTCATTCTTGTTGGGTATACAAATTGGGTTTTTTTAAAAACATTTTTTAAACTCAGAAGTGATCTATATAACCTAACAAGTACTACCACTCCAGGTCAGAGTGAACCTGGGAGTAATAGCAATGAAAAGGTATTCCACACTCCCCAGAGCTTCAGAAGTGGCACTTCATCACTAGATGTAGTTTAAAGTCATACACTGGATACTAAGGACCCAAATACAAAGCTTCATTTTACCCATAGATGGGACCTTAACAGGTACTACCACTCTGGGTCAATATCAGCCAGACAGTGAGGGAGTCTATCTCCATTTTGCTAGTGCTAGACAGGGGATATGATGTGTTTGAAGTGGAGCACCACACCTACCACATTACCGCACTGATCCAACCCGTGCTACTCATGCACCGAGTTGGCGAGGACCAGCATCGAACCCGGAATCTTGTGGATGCTCTACCAACTAAGAATAGCTACTTGAAGCTATAATTGTTTACTAAGGATTGTTATTAATTACTTGAAACTGTGGAAACTATTATTAAATGGAAATAATTACAATATAATTATTTGTACTAGCAAATATATGCACCCTCCGGGTGCAAGTATTTAAGTTTTAATATGATAAAATATCATATTAAATTAGAAAGGCTAATGAAACTGAATAAGAATACAGATAAAAAGATTTGGAACAGAGGGGGGTATGATTGAAAAATAAAACAACTTTGAAACTAACTCTTCCATCATTTTCCGTTACTCCCGTCTTTCATTGGTAAATTTTCCTAATTTAACTATTTAGTTAAAATAGGAAGTAAAGAAGAAAATTACAGTTATTTCTTCTTGTTAATGGATTTCTTTTAAGATTTATCCCCGAGATTTTTGCTCATATTCGTTAAGATAAAACCAAACAATTAGAAATCAATAATACTAGGCATATATTTATTAAAATCAAATTTCTAATATCAATATGCAAATTAGCCTTCCCATTCACACTGTAAACTGCTATTTTGTTGTATATATAAATACAATTGCATGTTATTAGTATGTAGATATGGTCAACAGTGGCTTCGGCCTCTGGACCATTGATATAATTAACAGCGTCGATCCCAGGGGGCCATCCCCCCAGGCAACACCTGCCCCCTCGATTTAAAGGGGCAGGGCTGGGTTTATTGCCCAGTGCCTGAGGCGCCCCCCTTGAGGGGGAATGCCGACGGGATAGACGCAATTTTTGCACCTGCCACTCCATGAGCTTCGGCTCGTGGGTGGTCCCACGTTAATAGGGACTTTGTGCCTGACCCGTACAAGTGGGGTACGCGGTAAATATCATGTAGATATGGTCAACAATTAATAATATAAAACAATTTTATTAATAATTGAGGTTTGAATAAAAAATAAAATCATGGAGAATGTGATGGAAATAACAAAGGGAATTGTAACTTGTATAGTAATATAGTTTCGGTTACAGACAGACAAATCCACAATCTCCATTATAATAAGATTAGGAATACTTGAAACCATACAACTGTATGAAAATTATTTGTTTTAGATAGGAATACTTGATATAACTGCAGTGATGCTGATAGCTTTTTATTTTAGTGCATCCTGGGATGCACATATTTGCTTTAAATGAGTCCCTGGGAAAATTTATGGGTCCCAACTATAAGTTTCTTAATAAATTGTAGGGATTTTATTTATGCTCTGGGGAAACAACTAAAGCCGTCCAACCCCTACCTTGTAACCTATCCTGTGTAATTCATTTCTAAGAAAATATTGAAATGTATTTACAGTTAGCTTGAAATGGTGAGGGTAGAAAAAAGAAAACCACTGGGATGCATGGATACAATTTTACTGCATCTTTTTAGATTTTTGTACATCAGGGATGCAGGACTTGTACCTATAATCATCTCTGTAACTGTATGCAAAAACCTCTTAAGAAACAACTACAAAAAAAAAAAAGAAAAGTAAATACGAACAAGATTCCCTAATCTCTAGGTATAAAATAACTCCATACAGGTTGGCATGCCATTAAAATCAGTCAGTCAAACAAAATGTTATAGTTAAAAACTGCAATTATTCTTTTGTATCAACCTAAAAGAAAATATTTGTGGTATTGTCCGTTTTAGGTATGCCTTGGACAATGAACCTGACTGATGCCTGAGGATGAACCCCACCCCCCAAGCTAATCTCCAGGATGACAAATCATTTTTATGACTAGTGCTCAAAACTTGTGCAATGTCTAATCTTTTCTTTTAATTTTCTATTTGATTTGTTTGATATATTTCTTCTGATAATATTCAACAACTTAGATATTCATTAAAAAAACTAATACAAAATTAAAAAAAACACCCTCCGGGCGATGTAAAAATAGATTTTTGAAACATATTGCCTGAGTGGTGGGTGGGAGTAAAAAATTCAATGTCAGCGAGTTTGTACCCTAAGTAAGTAAAATCATCAAATTCATTAAAGGATTAAAAAATAAAACAATTTGAAATGTAAACTTTAAATATGTATTAAAATAAAACAAACTATATATAGATATATAATACCAGTCAGGTATTTATTAAAACTTCTTTTAAAAAAACAATGAGGACTGTCTAATGTTGCATGTTCAAATTTTGAGTGTATTTATTCTATTCTTCTTATTTGGGTAATGTGACATAAGCAGTGACGTAATTTTTGTTACAGACAAAAACTGGAAGCAAATCTCCATTATTAATAGATTTTAAAAATTATATCATATAATATACACACACACACAAAGTGTAACCTGTTGGGTCACCCATTGAGCTCTGGGTAGATAATTGGAATTAAGGAGAATTGAGTTTGCAAAGCCAATTAAATTGTAAATTTAAAAAAAAAAAAAAAAAAAAACATTAAAATCATTTTCTTGAGTACCCATCAAGAAGGAGTAAAACAAAATGTCTTCAGCATAAAATAACCTAACAAGGGTTGATATGCCGTAAAATCCAACCAACCACTTGGTCTTCATAAATGAATTGAATATTTAACATTTCAATGGGAGAAATTCCAAGACATACCTCTGCTTTTAAAACTATAAGGCGGCAAGAAATACAGGTTATTGGTGGGTAGTTTCTATACCTTCAATAACTGTCACTGATATGGTGAGCCAATATAATAAAATTGGAGGCATTACTTTCAGAACAACCCTTTTACAAGCACATAGTGCAGACTCTTGTTTATCACTTGTGAAAATGCATAATCAATAGCGATATCTATATGGAAAAATGTTCTATATTTGAACACTTGCTCTATCCAACAGTGTTATGGTGTTCCTTCTATTGTAGTTTCAGTGAAAATAAATAGGTGGCTTGATTTTTGGAGTGTCCTTTTGTTATAAAATCATTTCCAATGTGGAACATTTTTGCATTAGCATGCATTTTCGCTAAATTCAAACTGTCTATGCATAGATACTTTCACACGGATTTTTTCTAGAAGGTTCTAAAAGATATATAATGAAACCAAATAAACATTCTACTTATGGAACCTTCTAGAATTTATATAAATAGAAATAACATTGTTCTATATTTATTTATATACAAATTTACCAATCCTTTTGCACGAATAGGAGGAGACACGTGGTCAATTTCTTGAGTAGAGTTTAATAGGTCTAAATTCAGAGTTTTCCTTCTAGACTAGTTGCCTAGCTAAGGTTAAAGAGTCCAGTCTGCCCTACTATTTACTCATAGCTGGAGGGAGATTAGTTGGATTCATACCTGGGCTCATTTATAGAGTTACCAGTTTAAATAAATTTTAATAGTCAATTGATGGTTTTTAAGTTTTTCTTATAAAAAGTGTAAATATTCCTTTGTATATAAGTAATTTGTCAATTATCTTACATTGAGCTCTCTTAGGGATTTGAAATAATCCTTGTATAAATCTATAGGTGTACATCAGCATGGTCATGCATTGTGGATATACAGGGGATCTAGATGATCTCAAATAGAATCATCTCCAACTTACCAGTCAATTGGATACTTTTACATACACATACAAGGAGTAAAAGATTGGGTAAATCCGACAACAGGATGTGACACACACACACACACACACACACACACACACACACATATATATATATATATGTGAAGAAAGAAGGTGAATCCGATGGTATGTAGTTTATTAAGAAAAATGAAAAAACACAGGTTTAAATGGGTTAAGTGGTGAGTTTATTGGCCGACTCACCACTTAACCCATTTAAACCTGTGTTTTTTCATTTTTCTTAATATACTGCACACACACACACACATTATATATATATATATATATATATAATATGTGTGTGGCGGGGTAAGCTTAGTCGGTAGAGCGTTCGGCTAGAAACCACAAGGTTCCTAGTTCGATACCGGTCCCCGCCAACTCAGCGTATGAGTAGCACAGGGATCTGTGCGGTAAAGTAAGGAGCTGATGGTAGGTGTGGCGCTCCACCTCAGATGCTAAAAAACAATCTCCTTGGTCTAGCGCTATTGAAAAGGGGATAGACTCCCTCACTGACTGGCTGATACTGACTTTAGGCCGCACCGTCGACTTTTACTCTATATATATATATATATACACATATATATATATATATATACACATATATATATATATATTATATATATATATATATATATATATATATATATTACACACACACACACACACAACAGATGTAAATAGTTATGATTATAAGCAAACATTTTGAAATGAATCAAACTTAGGCATTAAATAACCCATAATGAGTTGATATGCCATTAAAACAAATATACCAAGCAAAACCAAACCAAATATAAATGGTTACGATTACAATCAAACATTTTGTTAGGTTCAGACCTAACAAAAATAGAGTTGCTCCCCTTGATCAATAGGGGGCTGATGGGAACCCGGAAGTGGGGTTTCTGCCATGACACTTTTGGATTGGGGTTCCTACTGAGTGGAATGCATATGCAGAGCACAGTTGAGTTAGTTAAGTCACTTTTAGGGTAGAAGCATTCTCTACCCAGTGTTAAATAAAACACTGTTAATTTTCCAACAACCAGGTCTTGTATTATCATTCAGTCTTCCGTATTTTATCTGTATGTAAAAACATATCTAGAAATGAATCAAATGTAAGTAATAAATAACCCATCAGGAGTTGATATGCCATTGAACAAATAAACCAGACAAAACCTGTAAGAATAAAATCAAGGTTGCAAACATTGAAAGTGTGTATCATTACTGTAACATAATAATTACTGTAAAGTCAGATTAAGTTACTTAAACAATTTCTTAATCAATGTTGTTATTATTAGAAGCTGATCATGAGAGACAGGCCAGGAGTATTTCATCTTTATATTCTCTTGCCATGACTTTCTTTATCATAAGGGGATTAAGTGGTTGCCAATACCACTGCTTTCAAACTTGCAACTCATGTTTTAAAATCAATTTTCTTAGGAACAAGTTATGAGATATATATATATATATAAGAAAATTTTGAAAAAACAAGTGTTCCGAAAATGGGATGAATTTAATTATCGATGTTTAAACATTTCGGTTACATTGAACCTTCATCAGGATGTCTCTTAATAATCAACAATGATTCTTTAATATATCTCCGTTTCTAGATAAAATAGTGCTAAATAATTACTAAATACTAGGCTTCATTTAATCATTTATTTAGTTATCATTCCCACTTTATTCCCGTTGTTCTCTTAAAAATAATCAGTCCATTAATACTATTTCTCGTCTTTTGCATTTCTTCGAGTTGCGTCACGACATCTTCGCATGTGTGGATCGCGACTTGCCTTTCAAAAATAAAACACTGATCAAATACAGTTACATAACTAAAAAGATTTTCATCTCCTGTCACATAAAAACATCCATCATTTTCTTCACCCCAAGAGACATCCTGATGAAGGTTCAATGTAACCGAAATGTTTAAACATTGATAATTAAATTCATCCCATTTTCGGAACACTTGTTTTTTTCAAAATTTTCTTTATATTGTCGGATTTATTTTCCATATTTACTCCCATAATATATATATATATTTGGAGGATATGTGCTTAATTGAAGTCATACCTAATTTTGAAAATTAGTTAATAATTAATGAATTTAGGCGGGCAAATATGTTCAAATATAAGGCTAAACAAATCGAGAAAATGTCAATCCCTGTATGTACATTTTGACCTACAGGGATTGACATTTTCTCGATTTGTTTAGCCTTACATTTGAACATATATGCCCGCCTAAATTCATTAATTATTAACTAATTAATTTTCAAAATTAGGCATGACATCAATTAAGCACATATCCTCCAAAAATATATATATATAATCTCATAACTTGTAGGTATGACTTCAATTAAGCACATATCCTCCAATAATTGTCAGCTAAAAGGCCATATAAAAAAAATTAAACACATTGTTTGTTTACTTACTTTCATATATATATATATATATATATATATATATATATATACACACATACACACACTAACCCCTCCATACGAGGACACACAAAGTCAATTTCTTAAGCGGAGTTTAATAGGCTTGAATTCAGAGTTTTCCTTATCTTAGACTCGTTACCTAGCCAAGGTTAATGAGCCCAGTCTGCCCTACTATTTACCCTTAGCTGGAGGGAGAGTAGTTGGATGGTTGCATACCTTTCCTAAGGGTATTAGGGCTATGTCAAGTGCAAACAGCTTCGACCAGAACTTGAGTCGATAAGTCCATTTCCTACAACTGATTATTTTATATATAATATATATATATATATACATACATACATGCATACATACACAAACATGTTCAATCCAATAACCACTGATTTACCACAAAGCATTAGCTCAGTCGGTATAACATCCACCTTGGAATCACAAGGTTCCAGGTTCGATACCAGTTCCCTCCAACTCGGCACATAAGTAATCTAATCTGGCCAGTAAAGCATCTGGGACCTGATAGTGGGCGTGGTGCTTCCCCTCAGCAAAAACACAACCTCTCTAGTCTAGCACCAACAAAAAGGAGATAGATTCCCTCATCGTTAGACAGATATATGACAAAGAGATATATATATATTTCTTCCAACAAATTCCACACATTTGATCTTATCTCCCCCCACCCACCCCAATCTATGAAATATTTCTTTTGACCAATCAAATCCTCACAAACTCTATATCCCATCCTCCTGACTTCATCACCAAACTCACTCCTCACCCGTTCACTTTCTCTTCTATAAAAACAAATGTATGATGCACCAATGTTCAAATAAATCTTGCTGAAGAAGTCTTGCTCAATGCACGACGAAATTTATCTCCTACATATACTGGTTTGAGTTGTTCTTTTGTCCACATTTTCCTTCTATTCTTTTACCATATATATATATATGTATAAAAATAAAAAGAAAGATTGTATGTGTGTACAACAACCAAGCGTACATCCTTTTATATAAAAGAAAAGACAAAAATTCAATAAAATCCTCACCCTATTTTTGCCCAAATGTGTTTAAAAAAACTTTACTCATTTTACATAAGAAAAAATAAATACAAAAAATATAAGGGTATAAAGCAATGCTTTATCAAAAAACTAAGTAAAAAAAAATAAATAAATAAAAAGGATTAAAAACTAAATTTAAAGGATAAAACAATAAAAAGCAAAAATACAAACTAGAATAAAAATAACCAACTTAAAAAAAAAAAAAAATAAACAAGAATATATATAAAGGATAAAAGATAAAATTAATATATAGAAAAATCATTTTTATTAATCTAAATGAATATAGATAAAACATGTATTCTTAACTTTTTAATTCCCAGACAACACCAGGTAGCTCTGCTAGTTAATGACTAAAATAATGTACAAAAAATACAAAATTTGGATACTTATTCCAGAATTAAGAGCACCAGGCCCGATACAAGGAAGCGTTTAAATTTTTTCTTTTTTTTTTTTTTTTAAATTGAAGCCCATCCCGTGAACGAGTGGGTGGTACTAAAAACAGCTTAGCCCAGTCAGCATTCTACCTAAGGTGCGCCTCAGGAATTGACCCTCTGACAACCACGTTTTAATGCAACGGTGCTCGATGCTCGAGGGATTACTGAAGTTAAGACACTTTTCCTGGCCGCAGAAGATCTTAGGGTGTCAGATATGGGGGGGGGGGGGTTCGCTGAAAATGCCGCCTGTACATTAAAACCACTTATGAATGATTATAAAAAAAAAAAAAAAATAAAAAAAATAAAAAGAGTTCACCAATTAAATAAACATGGTAAAAAAAATTAGATAAAAAAAAATTAAAATTTCAGCAAAATAAATATACTGAAATAAATACATTTTTATTTATTTATCTATTTTCTGACATGTCATGGCGTACAGACTAATGTGCTAAACTGCGACATCTTAGTAAACGAGTTCGAACTCCAGTCGTGCTATTACGTTCACTTTCGGACTAATACCCTTGGGGGAAAGATATTCTTCCTACCCCACCAGCTATGGGTTAAATAGTACCACTACTGTTCTTCTGCGAGGATGACTTTGGCATTAAATATTAAATAACCCACCAAGGTTGATATTCCATTAATTAAACAAAGAAAATCAAACCGAAAATAGATATAGATAAGCCCCCCCCCATATTGTCACTCGTAATCTAATCATGTAGTATTAACCTCTGCGGGGTGGGGAGGGGTTCTATTTCACAATAAGCTTTTAAAAAATACTTATTTCACACAAGAGTGCTTCAAAAATTTTAATACTCCACATTTGTTTTTGAAAGGAACTAAATATCAAACTGGATAATTCCAGGAAAATAAAGATAAAAGCCAATTAATAATCAATTGTTAAACTATTAAAGAAAAATTGACCTGGATTTTAAAACCAGGTAAAAGTGAATGAAAAATAAAATGTGTATACGTTGCGTTTAGAGTCTGTTGTTGTTAAATGTAACGTTAAATTATTCAAAATATCGGTATATTCAACTTATTAAAGAATAAAAAGATAGATAAAATATGAGCTGTTACATTAAACACAGTCGATGTATTATTGATAAGTTTACTACACAAAATGTACGTCCACGTTGTTACGCCACAAAAATTGGATATATCGTCGTAGTTTCTTTTCTTCCAATTATTTTTAATGTTCTGTGTTATAGAGATAGTATATGAATGTACTTTTATTCAAAACTTATATTTCAGAAGATAAAAAAATCTTCGGAAGGCCTTTAAATAAGTTTCTGATGCTTAAGTAGGTGGTTGTAATTCTAAATAATTTTCGATATTAGATGCAATCAATATCTTTTACTTTCTCCAATATCAGTTTAGGCATATTTTTTTTATTATTACTTTCTATTCCTCGTACAGGGATGTTTAATCTGACGTAAAATTTCCTGTTTCGTTCATAATTTTCATTATTTCCGTAAGCCGAATTTTTAAAAAATCAGTTTTTTTCTAATGTTTCTTCTTTTGAATGGTCCAAAAATGTTGAAGATAATATTAACCTTTATGCAATTTTCATTCTGTTAAATATTGGGGGGGGGGGTAAATTTTACACGTCAGATTGGACATCCCTATCCGTACAATACGCATAAAAAAGTCAGTATCAGCCAGGCAGCGAGGGAATCTATCCCCTTTTCACTAGCGCTAGACCAAGGAGATTGTTTTTGTGTTGGTATCATCAGCTCCTCACTGTCCCTGGGCTACTCATACACAGAATTGGCGAGGGCCGGTATCGAACCTTGTGGTTCCTGGTCGGAAGCTCTACCGACTGAGCTAAACTTAATTTAAACTACAATATTTAAATCTTTATCCATTCATTTATTTATTGCATTAAAAATGTTAAAATGTTGAGCAGTAATAGTTTAAGATTTTAAAAAAGAACTCGGAAGTAATATCCCCCCCCCGTACAAGTGTACCTACACACTTAAGAAAAAAAAGGACAAAAAGAGGGCGTTACTTAAAAAAAAAAAAAAAAAAGATTTTAAAACGTTAATAAATAATGGAAATTTTTCTTTTTGCTGTTTTCTTTTACGTTTAACGTAAGAACAAATCCAAGTTTATGTGTTTAGTGTTTAAAAAACAAAAAAAAAAAAAACACGTTACTACTATAACGTAAGTTTTTATTGTTTTAAATCATTTAACGATGAATTAATTGTAAACATTTGTAAACAAACTTTATTCTTAAGTCAGTGACTGTAAATATGTTGGTTATTTTCCAAATAACCAATATTTTTGTATATTATTACCGCAGACATTTCATCGGAGGAATATTCTGGACAAGAACCGGGTTTTTTTTTTTTTTTTTTTAACAGAAAAGACGAAAATTTAATAAGACAAAACAATTTAAACAATTTATTTAATCTCAAAATAATAAAATATAAAATATCTAAAGTTAGCTACATTCTACTCGGGACCACCTTCCGCGTATTGTGCGCAAATTAACGACTTCTTAGGTGCGTAGAAGAATTATTTAATATGTAACAACCGGAATTTCCCCCCGGAGATTTTAGATATTCGCTAAAAACAAGAATTCTGCGGTTTTGAGTAGAAAACCAGTTCGGGTTAAAGAAATTGATAAATTAAAATATAAATTAGCCATTATTATATGACGTTATAATTACTTTTAATTTGATACAACACAGTTAAGATTTAAAATGCGATCAAAATAAATGTCTTTTCTTTTAAATAATGTTTTTAATCTTATGAGAAGACCAAAGACCAAAATACGTTATTCTTTTCTTTAAATTAAAAGAAACTGTTTTTCTTTCTAAAAAGAAAGGGTATTATTATTATCATTATTATTCACCGAAGTAATTATACTGTTGCTACCACAACATTTCAGCCGTTATACCCTCCGGCCTTTTACAGGTGCTTGTCGTAAAATGTTGTTGCGAACATCATACAAGATGAGGACAGTAGACAGACTATATAAATATAATATATAAAAATTATTGGGTTTTAAAGTAAAACATTTTTCTAGGGTTTTCGATTATCTTTACTTTCCTCAAAAGGGCTGTATTACACACACGATCCTGTATTATCACGTTAAAAAGAAAGACAAAAAAAAATCACGGCTTTTAATTAATTTCTATGGAAAAGAAAAAAGAAAAAAGAAATATTAAATAACATACAATGAAGTTTAGATGTTAAAGTGTTGTTCTAATGTTAAAACTTCGATACCCAATTTGTCGAAAAAATCCATGTTTTTACAAAACAAATTTAGCCCCCTCCCCCGCTTGAAAAAATATTTACCAAAAATCAGGGAATTGTCCGATTTTCATGGAATTTTCAGTGTTGATTTATCAAAGAATTAATTTTATAATGCATCAGTTATTTTATTTCAAAACTTTCTGATTTTTTTTTTCAGGTCACTTAACTTTGACACACCCTTATTTTTAGGGCGAAAAATATCGGTGGGGTTATATAAAGTTGAAACTAATTACAGTACGAATAAAAAGACAAAAGACAGAAGGTGTGAATAGAAGAAAGAAAATCGAAGGGTGATATCCTGGTATAAAATATGATAATAAATACAACAGGATAATAACTTATCCTGTTTTGTTTAATGTTTGTTTTACAATAATAATATTATTGCAAAACAAACAAAACAGGATATTATTTTTATTTTCAAAATAAAAATTGCTATGTAATGAAGCACTGTAAAGAGTTTACGGATTAAAAACGCATATAACCTTAAATCTTAATCATAATTATATAGTATATCAATACCATTAAGATACTATACATACATAAGATGTAAAAAGAAAACTAGGTTACACTTGCAAATCGTCGTCAAAATTAAAACGGAAACTTATTTGGTGATCCATGACAGTTTTTTGCGAATTGGGTTTAGGGGTTTGAGGATTGAGGTTGTTTTAATTACGTATTGCTTAAAAAAACAAAAAAAAAATTACTATACATTTAATCAACCATTGAAATTAATTATTGAATCCAACGGTAGACACATCAGTCTCAGTTGTTTAAGTCAGACTAGCTCACACGTGAAACTCTAAATAGCGATTTTTTAAAATCCTGTTTTACATAAATATTATTTATTTATTTATTTACACTTGCAATATATTATGATATTGCTCAATGTTCGCTCAGCATTTCGCTCTGTAAAGATATTTTTTCATCTGTTAAATCATTTTATAGATTAAAAATTCAGTTAATGTTAAATTCTAATCATGTGTGTGTGTGCGTCATTGAATGGTATCATCAAGTGTTTCACTGATAGGATTCAACCAAAATTGAGAACCCAAATGCACAAAGATTTTGCATATATGTTTTTTTTTACATATAAAGTCATACTGTTCCTATATGCCATGGTGTATGCATATACATATATATATATATATATATATATATATATATATATATAAATATATATATGCGCGCACACACGCATGTGAGAGAATCTCGGAGAGAAATGGAATAATGAAAACAGCGTTAACTTATCAACCGATGAAGAAAAAGGTTTAAATTTAAAGCAAAAAGGAAAAATACGATATAAATATTAAGTTAATATTAATAGTTATCAATTAGTATTATAGTTTATTGTATTTAAACCATTTCAAGGTAAATACGATTCGTAGAAATTCTATGTGTTTTCCACATTACAAATCAGTTTCATTTTATTTTAACCTTTTCGAGCCCAATTTGATGAAAAAAAATGTTTTTATTGATTAAGCGTAAATTCAAGCCAACAAAAATAATTCACAATTAATTAAACAATATAAAACACTTAAATATGAATTCATTGTTTATTATTATCATTTTTATTCACGAAATTTACTTATTTATTGTAATAAGTAAAAATCATTAATTGACAGTGTAATAGTTCTACGAGAAAATTCTTCTAAATTAAGAAACACAAAAAGGAAATATTAAAATAATAAATTAGTTTTAATCTCTGGTAAATAATGATAGAATTTTTTTAAAGCAATTAAGTAATAGTCTGTTTTTTATATATATAAATTGTTACTAATTAAAAATAAAATAAAAGGTAAATCGTTTTCTTTTCTTCTTTTTTTTATTATTATTACTACAGTCGGCCATAGTCAATAAACAAGAGATTGAATTTCAGGTCGTCTTTCTTTGACATAGAATTGCACGCCTAATTCGCAGTTAGAAATAAAAATGGTCCAAAAATTAAAGCAAAATCTACTTACCAAAATATTATTTAAATTCTACAAACCAATTGTACTAGTGATTTTCTTTTTTTGTTTTTTTTTATGTGACACTATAAACACCAACGTCCACTTCGTCAAACGCTTAGCTAGCGACAATCCAGCAGCTTTTTACGTAATGTATAAGAAGCAACTGAATTATCTCCCCTTTGCTAACGGGTGAGGCAGGGTGGATATATTACCGCCAGGTGTCTCTGTAGCTTTCCTTGAAAAACATTTATTCTTATTTTAATCTTCTATTATTTTCTGGAAGGAGAAAGTTCTTTCTATTCTAGAAATTGAAAAGTTTGAGAAAAAAAACAGATGTTGCTTTTATTCAAATTTGTATCCCCCCCCCCCATTTCACTTATTTCCATGAAGAACTGTCTTCTTTTTATTGACCAGTTGCCATCTATATGAATGAACTGTTGAAAAATGTGGGGGATTATTTTGAATTTTAATGAGAGAAAAAAATGGATAAGACAAAGCAGATCTAACTCTACTTTTCTTTTAAACAGAGTCTAGAATAGTATAGTATATAATGAGTTGGATTTTGTGGCATGTCAACCCTTGTTGGGTTATTTTATGCCAAAGACATTTTTGTTTTGTTCATTTTTGATGGGTACTCAATTTTTTTAAAATTAATTCTTTTTTAAACATTTTTTTTTCAAACTCATTTTTTATATTTAACCCATAACAGATACTACCACTCCGAGTCAAATAGGCTTGGGAGCAATGGTAATGAAGGGTTGCTCCACATTCCCCAGACCTCCAGAACTGGAACCTCACCATCAGATAGAGTTTAACATCATTCTCAGGACATGAAGACTCTCAGCCATAAGGACAATAGGGTTGGGACAACTATATAGATGCTAGGGCTTGACATGACCAGCTGATTGATTGAAGGGGGCCTGTTCAACTGCCGTCTAGGCTAAGGAAGGGCTAAAGTGGAGTGTTGCATGTTATAGACTGCTCATCCACCATTGATAGGTATTGAACCTGGAACCTTGTGGTTCTTAGTCGGACAGTCAACCGACTGAGCTAAACCAGCCACACCTTCACTTTAGAACTTAATACCCCAATTCTTGCAAAAAGAAATTACAAAAATGTCATTAAAAGGTTAGAAAATGTTTTTCATTTTTTAAAAAAAGTTTTAAATATTAATTGAATTTGGAAATAAGTTATTAGGTAAAAGTTTAAACTTTAGATTTTGATGTAAATATATTAAAAATTTGAGGATGTGGTTTTAATAGTCGACAGACAATAAATTTCAATGTAGCCTTTAATCAAGAAAAGATTTCCCAATCCTTTTCTGGAGGAGCAATGATATTTTGGGCAATTTTGGAGATTTGATACAGAAAAGATTTGAATTCTACCATGGAAATATTTTATATTATTCATCTCTCTCTCTCTCTCTCTCTCTATATATATATATATATATATATATATATATATATATATATATATATGAATAATATCAAATATTTCCATGGTAGGATTCAAATCTTTTCTGTATCAAATCTCCAAAATTGGTCGTGAATGTTCCTTTGTCACCTAATAAATAGATATGTAAAACCTATAAATAGATATGTAAAATATATTTATTTTATTATATTATATAACAGCTCTATTTTATATTGAGCACTCTACCAATAATACTGCCTTTGGTATGCCATTCCACCAAAAGCTGAAACAGTGACCATCTCACACTATATATATATATATATATATATATATATATATATATATATGTGTGTAGTGATGCTGATAGCTTTTTGATTTAGTGTGTCCTGGGACACACATATTTGCTTTGAATGAGTCCCTGGGCAATTTGATGGGTCCCAACTAAAGTTTCTTAATAAATTGTAGGGTTTTTATTTATGATCTGGGGAAACAACTACAGCTGGCTAAATCCTACCTTGTAACCTATCCTATGTAATTCATTTCTAAAAAAACTATTGAAATGTATTTACATATTGAAATGGTGAGGGAAGAAAAAAGAAAAACACTGGGATGCTTGGATATGATTTTACTTCGTCTTTTTAACCTATCAGCAGCTAGTGGGAACAGGTAGGCCATGTGGTCACTCAGGTATATGTCCAAGGATACAGAAAACAGCATGTGAACATTGTAGTAATTTTTAGTCTTGCCTCAAGGTTTTTATTACTTGCTCGTCCAGTGTATGATGTCCAGTAAGAGAGAGAAAGACTGGTTAATCTATACTGTTATAAATCTCCTTCATTTTAACTATCCCACCCCTCACAGGACTATCTGACAATTTCTCTATGACTTTTTGACTTTTAGTAGGACCCTGCCTCCACCCGACTTCCTTCTTTATTGCTAAATTCTACTGTCTTCTCCCTAGTCCACTCTGACCTGGAGTGGTAGTACCTGTTAGGGTTCCATCTATGGGTTAAATAAAAAAAATGTGTTTATAAAAAAAATATTGAAAATTCATTAAGAATTAATTTTTTTCAAAACTTTGTCGGTATTAAATGACCCACCAGGGTTGATATACCATAAAAGAAAACAAACTAGTTGGCCTACAATGGTGTGTCTATGTGTACGTCCACAAGAGAACATCACTTATGAGTTCGTCCTTGCTTCTCAGCATTTCTTGTCCATCTTACAGATTCCCATGATACTCTCTCATCACCCATCCTATCAGTCATCACTCTAGGTAGGTCTTCTGCATGGCATCTAGTATCTATGATCTAAGTTAAATCGAAGTCTTGTGTTATTATCTAAAAACTACCAATGACACAGGGCTTCTGATAAAGCGAAATCTCCAATGGAAGACCAGACACGAAGTCCCCAAGAGAAGTCCAGACGCTAGAAAAGATGTTAGAAGAAGACGTAAGATATCAAAGACGCGAGAAGAAGAATAGAAAGAAGTAAATAAAGTAAAGAAAAAAAAGAAGGGTATACAACAGCAGAACAATGACGATGATGATATTATTGCGTAGTAATTTGGGTATCCGATTACTTCTGATACACCCTTTATTTTGAAACTTATTCATGTATTGATTCAGATATTTCTATTCTATTTTCTCTCGGCCATTAACATTTAGTCACTAGTGAGTCACAGAAAGAAAATGTTACTTATGAGTTCGTCCTTGCTTCTCAAGCAGTGTCCAGCAAGTCTTGTTCATCTTACAGATTCCCATGACACTCTCTCACCACCCGTCCCTATCAGTCATTATTTCGGCAGGTCTTCTGCACAACATCTACTATCATACTATTCTGCACAGGATCTAGTATCCATGCAGAACTGATTAATGTAGGTTCTTGCTGTTTGGCCTACAGGGGTGTGTCCATGTGTAGATGTCCACAAGAGAACATCACTTATGAGTTCGTCCTTGCTTCTCAGGATATTGCTATTTTATTTTCTCTAGTAGAGAAAAGCATTTGCCTTACTGATCACTTGACCGTAAATGGTTTTTAACTCTCCTAGCCATTAACCCATTGGCCTCGATTGCTAATGCAATACTTACTCCTGCTCGGACTTACCTCTGCAAAGCTACACACTAATAATTTGATGATTTTTTGTGAATAATTTGAAGGCATCTAACTAGGATTCATTGAAATGCAAGGATGTGAGTTTTTTTAATTGTTTTGTCATTTGCAGTTACAAATAAAGATTTGGTTATTTCCTATAAGTCTAACATAAACAAAGGGGAACCACCCTTGACTGATAAATTATCTATTTATTTTCCCATTAAATTAATCTTAAACACTAAAGCCTAACCCTAACCCTAAAGCCTAACCCTAACCCCGTCTTCTTTTTTCCAAGTAGATCAATAAATAGATAAATATTTTATCAGTCAAGAGTGGTTCCCCTTTGTTTATGTTAGACTTATAGGAAATAACCAAATGATTTTTTGTGAATAATTTGAAGGCATCTAACTAGGATTCATTGAAATGCAAGGATGTGAGGTTTTTTAATTGTTTTGTCATTTGCAGTTACAAATAAAGATTTGGTTATTTCCTATAAGTCTAACATAAACAAAGGGAACCACCCTTGACTGATAAATTATCTATTTATTTTCCCATTAAATTAATCCTAAACACTAAAGCCTAACCCTAACCCTAAAACCCGTCTTCTTTTTTCCTAGTAGATCAATAAATAGATAAATAATTTATCAGTCAAGAGTGGTTCCCCTTTGTTTATGTTAGACTTATAGGAAATAACCAGAGATTTTTTGTTATATCCTTGTTTACTCTGAACACTCCTTAACAGTATTAATGTTTCATATTTTGAAATTTGATACTTAAAACTGATTTATGGTAATTTTAAGAATATATATACTTTTATAAGTGTGTACCATATATGGCGTACATTGCGGTTTTCGACAGTTCTTTGTGTACCATATGTGGCACACATCACGGTCAATGTGTTAGCACATAGTCACAAGTATGTGAGTTTTTAAGCTAACAATCTATTATTATTACACGTGATATAATGAATGCTTGGATTATATAAAGAGATAAATTGAATTATGTCAGTGTCTACCCACTCACCACCTTTTGTCTGTTTTATTTAATATAATTTAAAACTAATTTCTAACTATCCTATCCATTAACACATGTAATAACAATATGAGGGTTGGCCGAAAAAGTTGATAGGCTAAAATGTTCATGTGATAGCAATCCAAGCACTGCAACACCATTGGAAAAAGTGTATGGAACGCAAGTTTGGCTATGTTGAAAAATAAACCTCATTTGATCAAATTTCATGAGAGTATTTTGGTTAGCCTATGAACTTTTCAGCTGATCCTTGTATATAATACTAGCAAAAGTACCCAATCCATGACCGGACTATAAAAAAAATAATTCAATGGATAAAAACACATACAAATTGCATATTTAGAAAGATTATTTTATTTTCTTTCAAACCAAATGAATATCTTAAAGATTGGACCATAAATAGGCAAGAGATTCCGAGCTGAACGGCTTAGACTGTGATTTTGTTCACTAAAATTAAACTAAACTGTTGGTATCGCTTATATAAAAAAGCAGGCAGTGAACAAAATTTTATTATCAGCAGCAGCTGGTATACGGACAGTTTCACAAATTGATTGATTGTGGTTTAATTAATGAATTATATCCCTTAATCGGTAAAAATCAATAACCAAATTTGGCATGTTTCTTAGTTAGAAGGATATTAAGGTGTATGCAAGATTTCAAATCTGGCTGACCTCCCATTTTCAGAGTTATATGTCAACACATACATACCAAACTTCCTTTATATATATATATAGATGTGGGGCACTGAAAAAAAGCAGGTTGACTGCACTACATATCACCTGAGGATATTACTGGTGTTGATACATAATTTGTGTGGTGGCGTGGGTTGTTGAAGGACCCTGTAGTGAGAATTCTAAGGGGCCATTGTTTTTCAGACCAGGGAATGGAAAACTACCAGGATGGTTATAGCCATCTGACCCCAGAGACGGGAATCTCACACGTCACATGATTTAGTTAGTTTAGATTTTTGTATTCAACCTGACGTTGAGCAGAGAGGATGCCTATCTCTCTGCTGGAGTTGTTGACTCCTGCGCAGAAGAATGGGTTAAATAAATCTTGATCAAGAAAATAAAAGTCTTATGAGTTGATTAATTGTGTTGGGTCAGTAAAATGGTAATTCCGGTATATAGAGTGAGTGAGGGAGAGGCTTTCTGTGATTGGATATACCAATCACGTGATGAGCCCAAAAGTTTAGGCACAAAATACAAAATCCTGACAGATAGATTCTGCGAGCAGTTCCAGGAGGCAGCAACTTTAAAAGCTCTCCGAGAGTCAAACCTAAGATACCAGATATCTTCTTCGATATGCTGGTAAGTCCTTTAAACTCAACTTTTTACACAAGAAGGACTTTACATTGTTATTCATTGTTTCATAAATGCTCGTTAATAAATTGTTAGAATTAAACAAAGTATTAATTCATTTATTTGTTGCTGTTAGCCTTAGAATTAAATGCTATACTAATACAATAATTGCATGACTTAAAAGAAACCCTTAGAAGAAGCAATTAGAAGACCAGACAAGATGACAGCAAAGAAGTAGAAGAGGAAACATTGCGACTAGATGTAGCAAGAGGAAATGAAGAACAAGTAAGTCTTAACTCTGTATCTGTCTCTCTCTCTTTCTGTCACCTGAGTCTCCACTCTCTCATGAATATACCCGACGATTGGGTATATGACATTATATGATAGTGTGTCCATGTGTATCTGTCCACAGGAGAAGGTCACTTAAGAATTTGTCCTTATTTTTCCAGCAGTATCCAGTATGTCTTATTCATCTTACTTGGGTCGTTTGTGTGATAGGAGGTTAGTGGCCATACAGCTGGGTTTTTTGGGGATTGCTATTTTATTTCTATGTTAGTAGAGGAAATCATTTGAATGGCTTGTGTGATAGGAGGTTAGTGGCCATACAGCTGGGGGGGGGTGATTGCTATTTTATTTCTATGTCAGTAGAGGAAATCATTTGAATGGTTTGTGTGTGATAGGAGGTTAGTGGCCATACAGCTGCCTTTTTGGGGATTGCTATTTTATTTTTTATGTCAGTAGAGGAAATCATTTGAATGGTTTGTGTGATAGGAGGTTAGTGGCCATACAGCTGCCTTTTTGGGATTGCTATTTTATTTCTATGTCAGTAGAGGAAATCATTTGAATGGTTTGTGTGATAGGAGGTTAGTGGCCATACAGCTGCCTTTTCGGGGATTGCTATTTTATTTCTATGTCAGTAGAGGAAATCATTTGAATGGTTTGTGTGATAGGAGGTTAGTGGCCATACAGCTGGGGGGGGGGGTGATTGCTATTTTATTTCTATGTCAGTAGAGGATATCATTAGAATGGTTTGTGTGATAGGAGGTTAGTGGCCATACAGCTGGGTTTTTTGGGGATTGCTATTTTATTTCTATGTCAGTAGAGGAAATCATTTGAATGGTTTGTGTGATAGGAGGTTAGTGGCCATACAGCTGGGGGGGGATGATTGCTATTTTATTTCTATGTCAGTAGAGGATATCATTTGAATGGTTTGTGTGATAGGAGGTTAGTGGCCATACAGCTGCCTTTTTGGGGATTGCTATCTTATTTCTATGTCAGTAGACGAAATCATTTGAATGGTTTGTGTGATAGGAGGTTAGTGGCCATACAGCTGCCTTTTTTGTGATTGCTAATTTATTTCTATGTTAGTAGAGGAAATCATTTGAATGGTTTGTGTGATAGGAGGTTAGTGGCCATACAGTTGGCGGGGGGGGGGTGATTGCTATTTTATTTCTATGTCAATAGAGGAAATCATTTGAATGGTTTGTGTGATAGGAGGTTAGTGGCCATACAGCTGCCTTTTTTGTGATTGCTAATTTATTTCTATGTTAGTAGAGGAAATCATTTGAATGGTTTGTGTGATAGGAGGTTAGTGGCCATACAGTTGGCGGGGGGGATGATTGCTATTTTATTTCTATGTCAGTAGAGGAAATCATTTGAATGGTTTGTGTGATAGGAGGTTAGTGGCCATACAGCTGGGTTTTTCGGGATTGCTA